>LR991108.1:13961838-15161838 GCA_905163515.2 Lymantria monacha | reverse complement strand
CTTACAATAGCTTACTATAGCAAAAAGTGTCGTGACAACTTTTCGTAAGAATTTTTTCCGTCTAGCCCCCTTTCGCAACGCGCGATAAGGAACTTCGTTCCAAAAATCTCGTCGTCTTGATTTGATTTGGTTGACTCCGATTTTAAAATACCAAATGCATCCTTTAACATGGCAAGTTTAAGATCATATCATAGGCGTCGGGGACGCATTTGTCGGTGATTGAGGCCCATCTGTAGTTTGTGCGGTAGACAGTTGGCCGAGAATGGCAGCATTATTATTTTCTTAAAAAAAACAAGACAATGTACTAGGTGTGCAACTAAGTTTCCGGGTTTTTTTGATCAATAAAAAATAGAAAATTTCAAGATACATACAAAAAATGGTTTATTCAAAATATCTCCCTTCGCTAGCTACACATTTTTGCCATCTCTCTTGCAATACATGGATACCGCGACGATAAAAGGTCTCGTCTTTGGACTGAAACCATTCATCTAACCAATTTTGCACTTCCTCGTAATTAGTTAAGTGTAGCCCAGACAAGCCATGCGCTATCGAACGGAACAAGTGATAATCGCTAGGGGCGAGGTCCGGGGAATAAGGCGGGTGCGGTAGCAGATCCCATTTCAGCGTTTTGATGGTGTCCTGGACAATTTTACTGCGATGGCACGGTGCGTTGTCGTGTTGCAATATCACTCGTTCATGTCTTGTGTTCCATTCTGGCCGTTTTTCGAGCAAGGCATGGTTCAAATTGATTAATTGCTGTCGGTAGCGATGCCCATTGACAGTTTCACCCGGTTTCAGCAGCTCGTAGTACAGGATACCTTTTTGATCCCACCAAACGCAAAGCATTGTCTTCTTTCCAAAGCGGTTTGGCCGTGCCGTCGATGTTGATGCTTCGCCAGGGGAAACCCACGATTTTCTGCGTTTGGGATTCTCGAAAGATATCCACTTCTCATCGCCAGTAATAATCCGATGGAGGAAACTCTTTCTTTCATACCGCAAAAGCAAAATTTCGGAAGTGGTTTTTCGATTTTCCATCTGTCTCTCAGTCAACTCATGCGGCACCCATTTTCCTTCCTTTAAAATTTTTCCCATAGCATGTAAACGTTTGGAAATACCTTGGCGAGTCATGTTTAATGCCTCCGCAAGTTGGTCTTGTGTCTGTGTGTCATCTTCATCCAATAACGCTTGCAGATCGGCGTCCTCAATTGTTTTTGGTCTACCGGAGCGCTCCTTGTCCTCGATGTCGAAATCACCACTCCTGAAGCGTTTAAACCACTCTTCACAGGTAGTTTTTGATGGTGCGTGTTCGCCGTAGGCCTCCTCAAGCAAACGACGTGCTTCAGCTGCATTTTTTTTAAGTTGAAGTTGAAAAGTAAAACTTCCCGCAAATGCCGTTTATTTGGCACAAAACTCGACAACTTTCTCGTTAAAAAAAATATTTGTACGCTGCGGTACTTGTTGATATTACCACTGGTTATTGTTACTAGATGTCCAAGCTAGTAAAAAAATACGATTTCAGACATGTACGTCGACTACATTTATCGCTAACGGCATCTATATGTGAAACCCGGGAACTTAGTTGCACACCTAGTATGTAAACACTTTATTGTATCGTCAGCAACATATAAATCTTTACGTATATGTTTTTTTTTTAATTGCCTAACAGACCTTAAGAGTGGTTAAAGATCGCTGATGTATTCGACGAGTTATGGAACTTGCCTCTTTGTATCGGCGCAGTGGATGGAAAACATGTTGATTTATAGGCGCCTGTTAACAGTAGTACCGAATTTTACAACTATAAGAGCAATTTCAGTATTGTTTTATTTATTATTTTAGGCGATGCCCATGAACGTGGAACGCGTCCAGGTGTGAATATAGGAGAATTCCTGCGTGAAGCGCTAGGCGAAGAGGTGGACTACTTTGGGCTGATTGGATTTGAGCTGGACCATTCTGTCTCTACGCAGCGCGCGTGCTCTTCTAAATAGGAAATTAAGTTTGTAAGTGTGGGCAGAGTGGTACTCGAACCATATTTGCGCCCCTGAATAGTGTGCGAAGTTCCCCTTTTAGTTTTCGTACCACTATGGATACAAAAACATAATCACTGTCTTTCATGGGCAGATCCAGGTTGAGGAGAGCTGATTGGGCCGAAATCAAATGGGTGAGAAAGAGCGCACGTATATCCGAGCGGGCGTGGATAAACGGCAGACTCAATATGATGTCAACAAAGTGGTCGATGAGCACGCCCTGATTTTCATATCGCCTGGCAAGAATATCCATAGCGACAGAGTAGTTATTGACCTAACGCGAGCACGTGTGCTGATACGGACACTGAGTTTACAGTCTATTACACTACACACTATGACGATATAGATTCACGGTACAAGTATAAAAACGCCAACGGTGCTTAAGCGGGGGTTTTTGGTGACTTGTGCGTCCGAGGGTACGTAGCGAAAACGTATAATATATGCAGCGCACGCCGAGTTATGCAACGAGACTGTTGAGTCTAAGCGAAGGTACACACGAACTTAGGCGGAAACGCACGTCGCGCGAACTATGGCGCGAACAACGTTTTTGGTATAATGGCACAAGTCTTTAGAGTTCTAAGGAAATCACTTGTGCTAGAACCAGATAATGCTGCAGTTATAGTACTGAGAGAAGAATCACACTTTCATAAAGCTAATACAATTTCTAGTCTAAGCTTTCTTTCTTTATTTCCTTTTACTCACCTCTAAAATTGATTATTGTATTATGGACATTGAAAATCTTACAAATCATTAACAGGCCCTTTCATCTCTTTGACGATAATGTTTAAGTTTTTAAGAGTGGCATGCATATTTTGTGGACGCATCTGAACACACTCTGAGAGCATCCTGACACCTCCAGAACAACTGCATCACTGCGGATATTGCATTGGAGCTAATCGTTGCAATCGTATTGGAAATTCTCAACTGAGTTCTACAAATGAAATTTTAATCATGAGTATGAATACTACCAACACATTTGTGACATCTACAGTCAACGTGATGATTTGTTAATCTCACAAAAGACGATTAAGAGCTTTACATCGGCCTGGACTAACTTTATCTGATGCCGTTTGGTCAACAATTTATTTGGAATTTCAAGGAGAGTTGACCTCAGGCAAGTGCACGGTCCTAAAACTATTGACAAAACTTTTGCAATTTTTGCATGCACTGACTTGGCGCTGTGTTAGAAATGTCAAAATAAACTTCAATATCATACTAATAGCTCCGCCTCAGAGTACGGTAATACTCCAGTATTACTTCGTTATTGCGGTACGTAGCAGTGATGTAACAATGAGTTTAAAGAGGAATCAGTACGGTCCGTCTGGACTTTTTAGGATTTTTTTTAGTTTGTTACAAAGTGTTATAAGGACTATAAGCGCAAATTAAAAACTAAGCATTATGTACTAACTAAACTAGTAAAACTAAAAACCAAATGTAAATTATTATTTCTTAATTGATCTAATTTTAATTTTGTATTATCCAGTTTATTTTTTTCATTTTGTAATAAAATGCTCTCTACTCTAGTTTTGCATCCAAACATTGTTTATTCAATGAAAGTTTTCTGCTACTGTTAAATTCTTTGCTGACTTGCTGCTGTCTTTACGCTTAAAGCATTTTTACGTACAAACCAATTAAAATAATAATAATTGTTTTGTACAAATCGTATCGCTTTTTTATTTTGAAAGCAACATATTCCTTCCTCCTATCTCTGGGGTGTAATAGATGGTGTTTATATGACAAGCAGTATTTACACCAGGTGTAGCTGTTAGCTCACATTTGCTTACCCCAACTATATTATGCACAAACCCTGTTATTGAGGTACTTGCACAATCATCAACATGTGATAGCAGCCATACCATTATTGTTCGACAATTGTATCGCTTACTCATTCCATTCTCTATAGGTACTGGTATTGCTTCTAATGGTAGCGGCACTTTAGCCTGTATCTTCATACTACTATCATCATCACCATATTTTTTTTGTGTACACGGACTATCTTTTACTCTGTCTCCCCCAAATTGGATAACAAAACCAGTGGCATTGCTTCCCAATAGATTAGCGACTCGATTAGCGACGAATATATTACACCGTACATGGTCACGAGAGGACGACATCATACCCACTAAGTACTGTACGTAGCTGTGCTTGATTTTTTTTTTATCTTATATGGTACATGATTTTTTTTTTTTTTTTTTTGGCGGCGGGCTACGGATCGGTCACGCCCCGCTAATCCGTCCGGGGCGACGGGAGAAGCGGCGCACGACCCCGTAGGCCCGCCCTACAATGTACCTCTCTACGCATTGCGGGTGGGCCACTGGTACGCGTTCTTTTCTTCAGTGGCCCATCCGGTCTACCCTCACGGGTATCCTCTCGGGTCGACGCCCTGCCATCTCGACTAATATTATGTCTCGATGTCAGGGCGTCGTCTTCACGCGGTGGCCTCTCTCCAAGGGTGACCAGACTAATCCCCGGTCCGGTCACCCGCTGCCTCGGCTAGGGCGGCATAAGGCGGAGGTATTCTCGCCTCCGCCGCCCCAGTCGCCGGCGGCGGCGCGAATCCTCGAAGAGGAGATCCTCCCGGATTCGCCCCGCCGCTTCCTTCTGCAAGATGACGCTCTCGCAGAAGGCGGCGACCGCGTCCCAATTGCTCTTACTGTCGACCATCGCTTTCACGACGGCCGGCAGCGAGAGGTCAGCACCGATGGCGGCGACGAGGGCAGAGCGCTGCGAAGCCCAGGTCACGCAGACCTCGAGCGTATGCTGCGCTGTGTCCTCGTCGTTACCGCACTGCTGGCAGGACGGAGTCGTCTCCCTCCTTGCGACCGTTTACAGGTACTTGCCGAAACAACCATGCCCCGACAAGACCTGCACCAGCCGGAAAGAGAGGACTCCGTGCCGCCTCACCAGCCACTCCATCAGTACGGGCCGAACGGCCTCGATGACACGAAGTCCGAATCGAGGCCTCTCCAGCCGCGTCGCCCAACAGGCAAGGACTTCCCGGCGGGCGTCTTCGCGCCAGGTGGCCAATTCCTTAGGCGAAACCCCGCCACCTTCCTCGCGAGTGGAAGACACCCGCCGATATATTCCGGCGAGCATTTCCGCCTCCAAGTCCCAAGGGGGCGTTCCGGCCAATACGCATGCTGACTCGGTCGCCACCGTGCGGTATCCGCGGATAGCCCTGATCGCCATGGCTCTCTGCGGTCGCCGCAGAATAGCCCTAAGGCGGACGGTCAGAGCCCTCGCCCACACGGGTGCGCCGTACAATGCCATTGACCGGACCACCCCCGCGTATAGCCGTCGACTTTCAAAGCTGGGTCCACCCAGATTCGGCATAAGCCGTGAAAGGGTGGACGCCACGCCGACCAGCCGACGTGAACGACGCTGGTTTTGAGTCTGCTGGGAGGACCCTTCATTTTCAAAATCACGCCATTGTTGATTGGGTTGTTGTCGATAATTCGACGATTGGAAAGGGGGAGGAGGGCGATTGCGATTATCGCTTCTGCGTTGGTAACTCATTATGATCGTAGTCTTTTCCTGGAATCCAGAAAATAGTACGCCGACCAGCCGGGGAGCAAGTCTTCGGAAATGCTCCCGGAAGAACCATCGCCCGTCGAGCACCAGGCCCAAATACTTCATATGGGCCTGGATACCGATGGGGACGGAGTTGACGACTATCGAGGCGCCGGCAGGTGGCCCCGTGCGGGGCCCGTGAAACAAGATGGCCTCCGTCTTATCTAGAGCCACCCTAAGTCACAGCGCCTCGATTCGCCTGACCATTTCCTCGGTGCCGAGAGTGGCCAGGCTCATCGCCTCTTGCGGTATATGGTACATGATGAGCAGTAGTTCTAGCGGGTTCTAGTTCAGTCTATATCAAATATGAGTAAGAGCTCTTTCCAAGACCCAATTTTTCCATCAAATATTATTTCTTTTGTGAGATAATTGTTCCTTATACTTTTTAAGGGGTCTGTCTAGTAGCTCGCGCCGAAAAAAACGTGATTTTCGTGATTATTTCTTGGGATACTGGATAAAGGTAATGATATAAAAGTTATTAGGCTTAGCAAATACACTCTTGAAATACATAAAAAAAAAAAAATTCTTTTATTTTATACATGTATTATGACCAAAAACGTCAGCCAAACGCAACACCTCGAAAAGTAGGTAGGTCCGCCTTGTTGATAAAATCTCGGAGCTGTGTTGTCTGAAACAAAAAAATCAAAGTGCTTTAGGTTTGGTATGACAATGGCTATGTCCCCTATGAATTTTATTCAATTATTTTAAAAAATAAAAAAATGGTGAAGAAAAAACAAAAATTTTCAAAAAACCGGTTTTTTTTCGTCGATTTTTGAAAAAAAAATATAGTAAAATTCAAAATTTTTGAAAAAAAATTATAGGGGACATAGCGATAGATTTAAAGAATATGTGGTTCAAATTTCATATGGATCGGTCGAGTAGTTTCGAAAATTTCATCAACAAGGCGAGTAAAAACGTTGTTTCGAGAAAAACGCGTTTAAAGTTTTTCTTACATGAAATTCTTAAAAAAAAAATACTTACACCTAGTCAGCGATGCCTGGACCGTACAAAATTCCTTCAGATTGTTCGAAGAGTTGACTTTCTTCCAATCTTTTCTGTCTCAGCATTGTTCTGCCCTCTTTGGAAGCTTCCGATGAACGGCGGTTGCCTACTTGGATACGCTGGCGGTCGCGCGTCGCGGCATATGCGACTGCAGTTTCGCCGATTCCAACGTGCATCGCATTTTAGCTTTTTTGCTGATGCACTTGTATTACTCCTGCTCCGATCTCCACGTAAACTACGCTTTTTGTCTTACTTCCTGCATGTCGCCAGGATTTAGTTTGATGTTTGCCTTTTTTATCCATTGCGAAAATACGACAATTTCACGTAGAGAGATGTTGCTCTAACGAATTTACAAACAGAACTGCCTCTTTTCGCTCCAAAAGCAGGTATATACATTTAGTAGATCAAAACAACGAAATATATACGACCTTTAGGATACCGACATATAATATATATACATATATACAAGAGGATTCTGAAAGAGAGCAGCTGCGAGAGAAAACAATAGCAGGTAAGCGGCTGGGTCAGCGCGCTAGAGGTACCTACCTTTGAAGCGTTCAAAAATAATGTTAGAGTTCTCGGATCGTTCTAAAATTTTCACACAATATTTCTTAATATATTTACTTTCGAAAAAAGTAAAAAAAAAAAAAACGATTTTTCAAAAGTGAGTTACTAGACAGACCCCTTAAATGATGTGGTGGATTATAAAATATACTTAAATCCAGAACAGATATGGGTCTTAAGATATTAAATCTTAATATCTATAAATTGCACAGAAATTAAAAATAAGCATTACGTACTAACTGAACTACTACAACTAAAAACCTAAAAGTTAATCCTTATTTTTTAATTGATCTCATTCTAATTTTAATTTTGCATATTTCAGTTTATTTTTTTCATTTTAAAATGTTAGATACAACCATAGTTTTTTTCAATTAAAAGTATTCTGCTCTTGCTAGATCCTTTGCTAACTTGCTGCTGTCTTTGCTCATAAAGCATTTTTTACTTGCAGACCAAATAAAATAGGGTAAATTTTTGGAGATGAGCATATTTTTTTAAAGTTAAATAAATTTTGAAATATGGTAGTTATCTTAAAACAAATTCTAATTGGTCATCTCATCCAGTACATTAGGGTGATATGGTCGTCGCTGTACGGGATAGGTTGCCGGTGCTTGACTTCCCTTTTCCCCTTTCCTTTGCTTTTAATATATTATAGTATTGTCTCTTTTTCTTCGTTTTGTTCACAATTAGAGCAAGTATCATCAAACGCTGTATATTTTCCATGTAGGCCATCTATCAATAAGGCATTGGAACCAGTCTTCAACAAGACGAGTCTTGTAATAGTTTTCGCCATATCCTACGTAATTATCTGCCTTGTTTTCTATATCCTCATCAATTAATGTATCACATAGAATTGGTTCACTAAGCTTAGAACTGCTTGGACTTAATATGCTTGACAGCTTTTCGTTTCCTTGTTATAATTTTATCCATCTAATTTGGTATTCATATTTATTTCTTGTTTTATTATGCGCCTCTTTTCCTTTAGAACCGTTTCTTCTTGTTTACTCTTAGTGCTATATGCTCCACAAAAGTCAAGGGCTTTCCCACTTGTTTGCTACGTTTACGAGCTTCTATTAATGTTTGTAGTATAGGTGATATATCCTTTAAAATTCGAGAAGTCCGAGAAGTCTCAGGTATTGCTAAAGGAGCTGGGCGGGCCACCGAAGTCATAGATCGGGTACCGGTGGCCCGCTCGCACGGCCAAGAGAGGAGTTTGCAGGGTGGGTCCATAGGGTTGCGTGCCGCCTCTTCTGTCGCCCCGGACGTTTTGTCGGGGCGCGACCACATCCATGGTCCACCTAGCGGAAAAAAAAAAGCTATTGCTAAGGGTTGATTTTCTATTTCTTTAGGATCTGGTACGTTTATTAAGGTTATGAATAGAAGAACAGGTAAACTTTGAAGATTGTTGTCCACACCATGATCACCGATGAAAACATAAACCGGTATTGCTGCTGTATTAAATGGTACTATGTCACATGCTTTAAATCCGAAATAGTGTTTGCTGCTATAGCGGCTTTACCCCACGCTTTATTTATAGTCCACCAAGTTATATGTTGATAATGTGATTCGGTGACCTGGATTTTGATTTATCCACAGTCGACATTTTTCGTAAAAGTGATGTTTAAGTGATTTAAACACTGCCCTATCAAGAGGCTGCAAATAATGAAATGTGTGGCTTGGCATGGATAGGATGTGGTTGTGGCTACAGCTTTAGTACTTTTTTCTTGGGTTTAGACCTTAAATTATTTTCTATGAAATTTACCTTTGGATCTCTGCATCGTGCAGCCGTCTTTCATCTGTCGCTTTTGCAGTGCAACATGCTGTGATCTATACAACAGGGACAAGCCTTATTAAGGTTTATGTAAAACCTTAATAAAATAACATAGCTTATACCATATAAAATATTCTGGACCTCTTTATACCAAGGGTGGAAAGAAATGAGTAGGTTGATTACCACCTTAAATCTATTGTGAATAGTAATCATATAGGTATAAACCAATGAAATTGCCTTACAAACACACTACGTCATATTAAAGCCACATTGTTACAGGAATTTCAGCATTATTGGCAGCAATCTGTTCAAATAAAGGGCAAATAGTTGGCTAACGTAAAAAACGAATACTTTCTTTTCTGATTTCCTAGAAATCATATTTGCATAGAAAACTTTATACCACACTTTGGCCGCTACGTTTAGAGCATTCTCGTTCTTGTGTTTATTTGATGGTGAAACTTTATAAATTCTTAATATCTTTTTCCTTAATGACTTGCCATATAGTAGTTATCCAGCTTCCTATGCTGGGCACAGTAAATTCTCTACCATTTGGGTGAATAAATTTGAGCAGGAGTAATGTTTCGATAGCTTCGCGTCAGTAAACGTCGTGAACATTGATTTCAGTAATTGCAGGATGCAATAATTTTCCTGTTCTTTTCTTATAAATTTTTGTAGTAGCGTTGACGCTGTCGGATAGGTCGTCAAAAACCACACAATTGCAAAAGTATTTCTGTTAATTTCGCTTACTGGCCGTCCATCAGCGTAATGTGCTGTAAAAATCTCCTAATAAATACCTTACCATATTTAATATACTTGCAGTAAAACATATTTGCAATAAATTTTCCATGTACAGGTAGTGATGTTACATTTTTATTATATAATATGTATAGGTTCAAGATTGTCTAAAGGCCACCTACATTTATCAAAGTAGACGGTGAAGTAATGTCTACAGAGTGCAACTACGTCACTAAAGACTCACTTGAACGGAATGTATTTACAGAAACATATCTATTTGTGATACATAAACTTTTATCCATTTAAAAAAAATACTCCAACGATGAATATAAAATTCGGCACACTATAAAGTTTTGTATTAAGAATGAAAGGAGAAATCTTAATATATTTATATATGTATATGCATATATTTTGGCAATCCATAGCTACTGCAAATTTTTTTTTATTTATTTATTTAATCTTCATGCACAAAATAAAAGTACATAGGCGGACTTAATGCCATAGGCATTTTCTTCCAGTCAACCTTTGGGTGATGATGAAATAATATAGTAGGTGCCATTTATATAGAAAACTGTTATGAGAACTACTGCTAATTATGTTAAAAAAAAAGAAATGTATATAACTAAATAACAATAATATGAAAAATAATAAACCCTATATATATTTACATATAATACATACTCATATAAAAATATATACACAGATACACATACACGTACACACATATATACACATACATATATACACATACACATATACCTATATAAATATACTCTCGAAGATTTATGGAGAGCAATCTGCCAAAGAATCAATATAAAACTTACGAACTCTAGACTTGAAAATGTCACGTGTGCTGGACATCCTGATTTCAAGAGGGAGGGCATTCCACAATAAAATAGACTGAATGAAGAAAGAAGAATGAACCAAACTGGAGCTATGAGTGGGACAGGAAAGAAGAAGATTGTTAGAAGAACAAAGGTTGCGGTCATGATTGTAACAAATATATTGAAAATGAGGCTTTAAGTATGGGGGTGCATAGGGAGAGTGGAGAATAGAATAAAGCATAGTTAGTGCACGCAAATTTCGTCGTTGACGTATGGGCAACCAGTTTAGTTCGGATCGAAAGGAAGAAATGTGGTCGTATTTACGAAGATTAAAGACGAATCGAATGCAATTGTTGAGAAGACGGTCAAGTTTATTGAGTAGATCTGCATTCAGGTCGAAGTAACATACATCAGCATAATCGATGATGGGAAAAATTAAAGTCTGCACAAGCTTCACTTTTGTAATAGGTGGAAGTAAATTTCTTAAACGGTAGAGAGAACGTAATATACCGGAAACCTTTCTTCCGACCTGAGCCACTTGGATGTGCCAGTTAAGAGTCATATCTATATGTAAGCCGAGATCTTTTACGTTGGTGGCGTAGGGTATTACAGAACCATCGAAAATTACCGCGGGAAGAGAAGGTAATTTCAATCTGCTTATCATTCTTGAGCTACCAATAATCATAGCCTGACATTTGGACGGGTTAACACTTAAACCGAAATTTTCACACCATTTCTTTAATACTACCATATCTCGATTCAACTCTTCAATTGCTACGACTATATTCTCTAACATAGAATGTGAATATAATTGTAAATCATCGGCATACAGATGATACGAACTACGAAGCTCTTTAGTCAATAGATTAATAAATAGGGAAAATAAGAGAGGCGAGAGAATACCACCTTGAGGAACGCCAGCCTCTAGCTCACACCAACAAGACGAAGACTCGTCAGCACGAACCATCTGCCGACGTCCCTCAGGGTAAGAGGAAAACCATTTTATCACATCAGGAGAAATCAGAATAGAGGAGAGGATAGACATAAGGATTTTGTGGTTAACAGAGCTGAAGGCGTTCGAAAAATCAACCAATACCAAAATAGTTAATTTAGTATTTTCTATGTCGTTTCTAATATCGCTAGTTACCTTGAGCAGAGCGGACGCGGTACTGTGACCTGGTTTAAATCCAGATTGGAGCGGGCTCAAGATATCATTCTGGTGGACGAAGCATGATAGTTGTTTGTGTACACAGGCTTCGAGCACTTTAGATAGAAAAGGAAGAATTGATATAGGACGAAAGTGATTGGGCAAAGAAGGATTCGGAATCTTAGGTAATGGGATCACGTAAGTGTTTCGCCATAAGGTAGGAAACTGGCATGACTCCAAAGAAAAGTTCAGAATGTGACAGATTACAGGCAGAATATCTTCCAGTATGGTAGTAATCATACGACGACTAATATTATCAAAGCCCTCGGCGTTGGATGTAATAGCAAGTATGGTTGTTTTAATCTCTTTAGGTGTGATACGAGAAAATTTAAATGAGTTAAAATTCGGACGTGGTAAGTTCTCCAAAACCTTTAAGGTACGGTCTATAATATGATCGTCCAGAGTTTGAGTGACAGAAAAGTGTCGGTTAATGTCATCTAGCAGAATGCTTTTGGGGAATTCCTGTCGGACACTTCCGATGCCCAAAGTTTTAAGGAACTTCCAGACATTGGCAGGTGACGATGAGGAAACGTTATTAATAATATGACGGCGTTTGGCATTACGTATCATCTGATTGCATCGATTGCGGCTAGTTTTGAAATGGGCCCAGTTGACGTCAGAGCGTACCCGTTTAAATTGCCGGTAAGCGCGATCTCGTTTACCCATTAATGCTTTAATATCCTCGGTCATCCAAGGCGCAGGTGAACGCTTAAGTTTTATTTTTTTAATTGGTGCGTGAATGTTGAATAAATTAATGACCTTCATATTAAAGATCCGAACTTTTTCATCGACTGAAGTTGCAGCTAACAAAGATCTCCAGTCGATAGTTGATGCATCCTCCCGTAACTTGTCCACATCAATCCTCGTATATGAACGTAAGTGCAGAATTTTAGGCTTGGCTTTGGGAGGTTTTAAAATATAAGAAACAAAGATAGCATCATGACGGGAGAAACCAGGAGCGGAACATTGGCCATGAGTGGCAATAAGAGAAAGAGAAGAAATGAGGATTAAGTCTAACCAAGTATCCACATTAGGATTGTGGTGAGTAGCATGTAGTGGTAATATGTGAAGACCCGTAGACTCAATAATATGTTGCAATTTAAGAGTGCGTGGAGAAGTAGGAGTGAGAAGATCTGTATTAAAATCACCCATGATTATGTGATGTACATATTCAGACCCTAAAGATTCTAATGCCGACTCCAGATCACTAAAGTAGTCGACAGAAGGAGGACAATAGACCACACCGAGAATAGTTTTGACCCCTTTAACCCTAACCTCAAGGAAAAGATATTCTGCAGTATATGAGTTATGAGAAGATTGTTTAACTACTTTATAAGGCAGGTCACTGCGTAGATATATGGCCACGCCGCCGCCTCTTTTGTCGATCCGATCATTACGGATTAATATAAAACCAGGGCGAGAATAAGAGGTAGAAAGAAGGTGAGGTTTGAACCAGCTCTCTGAAATCAGGATGGCGTGAACGTTAGTGTCGCAAAAGGCCTCAAGGAGGTCATTGTAATGGCTAGGTAAGCTTTGCGCATTTATATGACATACATTAAATAACTGATTAGATGAAATATTAAAATTTTTTCTTAGAGTATCACCAAGTGTTTCTGGTATAGAACAAAAACTATCGCTGTCAGATAAAGAGGTACAATCAATGGCAGATATAAATGAATCATTATCGGATAACATCAATAATTAATTATAATATACTATATTAAAATGAAATATCAATACAAAAGAAAAGAAATATATATATATATATAATGCAAATATACTTATCTACAGTTTAGCTATGCAATGATTTTATTTCTACACCACCCGCCAGCTAGCTTTTCATTACATAATTTCGATAGCCTAATTCTGCATCATAAATAAAACATAAAAAAAAAACAATTATATTAAAGAAAAAAAAAAAAAATTAATCGAAGAACAACAGCATATTGGAACCAAACCTTAAATACAATAACACTAAAACAAGACGGCATACTATAAACCACTAATAAATTAAACAACGCTACCCACTTTATGTAGAATGTAAGATATGACATTATTAATACAATGTTTACATGCTTATGTCTGATTAGTGAATAACAATATTGTTAAATAAAATCGGTTGACGAGTGTGAACTGAAATAAATAAAATTAACTTAAAAATAATAGTGAAATGAGTGATTGAGTAAAAATAGCTGCTGTGTAAAAACAACAAAACATTAAGTGATCAAAAGAAAACATTATAAATACAGTTTATATTAACATGTGATTACAAATAAAATAGATAATTAGGTGTTACGGTTGGTTATAAGGCTCGCGCACCCATCCCTGTTCACACTCGAGGATTCACCAGATACCTTAGGATATTTCTCTAACAGTGGGTTCAGTTCGGACGTATTAGTGATTTTATGTTTCTTTCCATTCGGTGTTTTAATTATAATAGTGCCATCCTGTGTCCAGCAAGATTTCATACCAAAGTGTTGTCTGGCCAGGCCAAATGCCGTCTGACGGGATCGCGTTAAAAACTTTTTGACGGAAACATTAGTGCCTTTTAAGAGTGACTTCGCCTTCCAAACAGCTGACTTAAGATCCACATTCACAAATTTAACCAAAATGGGCCGGTGATGATCATTCTTGGGGGACCCAAGTCTATGGCATACCTTGATGGTGGGAGTTGAAAGATTTCTTAATGCCATCTTGTTTCGCATTATGTCCGAAACTACCGAAGCACAGTTTTCACCAACAGCCTCCGCAATTCCGGAGAAGACGAGAGACTTACGGCGACTTCTGGTCTCTATACCATCAATCATTCGAGAGCACTCCATCACTTGCTTTCGAAGAAGATCAAACATCGAAAATACAAGTTCACGGAAGGTACGAAATTCTTCGGCAACCTTTGCAACGGTTTCTTTTGCTGATCCACCACTTTGGAGGCGCATTTCGAACTCCGCCATCTTCATCATAACTGCCTGTTCGAGGGAATTTTGGGCCGTTTGTATATCCGTTATGAGCGACATTGTGAGCGATGATGAAATAGCTAGCAGGTGGTAATCGATGTGTCGTATTTACACTACATAAATTAGACTGCAAACGTAAGTACAGCTAATTTGACTTGAATACACGTAATTAAAACCGAAATTTGTAGGATTTAATAACTAATTATGTATTAAATATTAATTAATAGTTGCACGTAGATCTTTACTTTTCTACACCTACCGCCGACATTATTTTTTTATTTTATCATATATTTATTTTATCATTGCTTTGTTTAACTGCATATGAATGTAGTCGTTTTGCTAGAGTAGATCTATCAGCAATGGTTCTGTATTATTGTAATTTACTTCTAGATATTATTAAGTGATCCTAACAAGGTTTATTTACGCTCATATACACATAATCAATTTTAACACTCACATACACGTATATCTCAGTAGTATTTTTTTAATAAGACATTCTGCAATAACCCTCTATTGCATGAGTTATTAAATCAAAGAGAAAAAAATATTTTAAATTTTTTAATAAGTTTTATTAAGACTTATAAAACAAAATATAAAGTGAAAAAAAAAATAAGTTTCTTATTTTGGAAAAAAATACCAAAAGCCAAAATTGGCTTCTCAAGCAATAACGTCTGTGAAGGACTGCCATTTTTGGCTTCCAATGCACAACAAATACCAAAACTCATACCAGGTGAAATTCTCTAAAACAGTTTCTTTTCTCATTCAAATAAAGAAAAACGTCACATTTCTCACATTTTATATGAGAACGCTTAGAACAATCATTCTGGCATAATTGACGATTCTTTTGATAACTCGGTAAATAGTCAATTTGGTCTGAACTTACTGAATTTAGAGGTAGGTCTTGAACTTTTGCTGTGTTTTCTGTATCCTTTTCCGAGGTGCGGGCGATTCATTCCTACTGGTAGGGGTACCCATTCTGGTTGACGTAGGAGTACCTCCTCTTTATGAGGTAGGTGTACCGGGACTATTTATAGCAGGACGGCCTCTTTTTCTTGAGATACTTTTGCCAGCTTTGCAATAATGTTCGGAAATAGCGAGCTTGAAGTCAAATAGGGACATGTATAGGTCCGTCTAGCGTCGCCACAATAACCAAGCATTAACTGCGTACATATCAATCAAGTGAAAAAATATTTCTTTATACCACTGGCGAGACCTTATTTTTTTTTATTTATTTTTTTATTTTAGTTTATTGCGACAAAAAAACAGGTACACATTTATTAACAATACCTATATCTATTCTTAAAACTAAGTAAACATGTAACCCCACACCAATGTCCGCAAGGTAATACATATTAAAATCTATAGTGCATAAACTTAGCAGTACTAAAAAGATAACGCATAAGAAGTACAATAACTACTTTATAGCTAAAATAGCAATTTCTTTTGAATCTTTCAAAATTCTTCTTCTCTTCTTATTTTGATTCTGTACAGACCTAACAAAGAATCAAGTAAATCAACCCCTCCCATGTGTCAGTTATACACATCAACGGATTGTGGCGATCTTATGTCCTTATACTGTTTATCTTTTTTGAAATATCTAGTCTTATCAGAAATCGGTTCGCTAACAACAAACGCAGACACAATAAACTCACCACCTTATTGTCTTACCATGATACCAGGCTTAGTTTTACGTCATCGACGATGACAATTTTCCACCATAGCACCACGACCGATTTTCTTCAGGTCCTTTTTTGTAGGCATATCAGCGTTAGATACTCTGTTCATCCTAACTGTTCCCAATGGCAGTAATCCATTCCTATACAGGTAAACTTGCAATCTACCAATTCCACGTCTGTTTGTTCGTCGAGAGCAACATCCATAAGTAGAGCTTCGCTTGATGTGCTGGGTAAATTCACTAGTGGTCCACCTCCTGTTCTCATTCTTTCCCGCTTTTGTTGGACTAAAATGCATTTTCGCCGGGTCTTTAAATTATTCCAGCATTTTTTAAGTTGAGCTTCTGTTCTCTAGAAATACAATGAGTATTTAATTATTATGTTAATTATAATCACAAATTAATGACAAAAAATATTTCGAACTTACCTTATTGTTTGTTTCTGTGCAATTATACTCCTCTGTTAAAGAAGCCCACGCGGCTTTTATAGCACTAACGTTACTTGCACCAGTGGACGTTAAATTAAGTTTGTGCTTAATGGTAAGCTCTTGTAGGCAAACTATTTCATGTTCTTCAAAATAATGACGTACACTTCCAGCCATTTTGAAGAGATATTAATAGTTTAATTACATTGACAGTAACTAATAGAGCCCGTAAGTTATAAAATAATAATGTAAGTGCCTAAACAGATTTGTTTATTGAATTTTTTTTTTCAATTAAATGCAAACGGAACAAAATGTTACTATAATGATTATAGGACCAACATAAAAAAAGCGAATTCCTCAAAATTATAACGTCATTTGTGACGAGACCTCTCCCTGCAATATAATCAAATTCACAATATTGGATTGGTATTTAAGGAAAAGAATAATCTTTTTCTTAAATAACAATCCGCTTCAATTATAAATATAAGTAATGACCTTATCAAAATTTTTCTTCGGCATCATTACTAAGATTTTCACAAGCTAGACTTCTAAATTAATGAGAATTTGCTTTTAACATGCAAGGTTAAATATAAATGTAGGTACTTAATTAATGTACGTAATTATGAACACATAAGAACAAGGTCTGCCTTTTCTTGTAAGAAAGGACCTCGTTTTCTTAATTCAGCGTTTAAGGCGTTTATTTTCCATGTGGATTTCATATTTTTTTTTAATTCCATCCATCAACATTACAAACTTATATCACAATAAACACAAAACAAGTTTGACAAGTTTAAGCTATACTAACGACATCTGTGAAACGTTTCAACTGACCAACCCCATTTGAATGTAGATGAAGGGTGAACGAAGGTATCATATGATGTCAAGGAACTGAAGAGGTTATTTTTTTTAATAATTCATCTACATATTACAACCTTTAGTGAGTTTACCCCTAATGTATTCCTTAATTTGGATATTTTTGAACACCGAAGTGAATCATTAATGCTATTGAATAGTTTATCGAAAAATTTAACAATATCCACTGTTGTTGTTATTGTAGTAGTTGTTCTTAACTTCCATAGAATCCACGTTATTACGAATATCTAAAATAAAATCTATGTTATTAGAGTTTAATATATTAATATCTGGATGACGAAGCTTTCGCTCGGTAATTTCTTTTTAGTGTGTTTTGGAAGATATATTTAAACATTATAAAAAAATAAAATAATGAAATATAAAAACAAAACTAAAAAGGCAAAAAATAGAATCTAAGGATCCGCACCGGAACTTTATTGATTAGACTGCTCAATTTTTCAATTGGGCTATGCCTATTCTTAATGACAGCGTCAAAATTTGCGATCGTATTTTAATAGTTTTCAGCCAACGAAAGTTTATAATTTTTTGTTGCCTGAAAATATATTTTCATTACATAACAATATTATCAGAATAATATTTTCTATAAATGAAACCTAGCTAGATTGATTAATCGCCTCCGAAACCCCCTGCATGCTAAATTACACGAACATCGTTGTTTTTAATTTTAGGATACATTTAAATGCTAGAACTAAAAGTATACCAGTAGGGGTTACCTTACTTATTTGCTTCATTTTGTTTTCAAGATTTTTTTTTCTCGGAAGTTTCTGTATATATGGTGCTTTTACATTTTCGTATATTTCTTCTACTTCCATTCGAATTAGCTTAATTGCAAAAATCATTTCTAGAAGCAGAGATAGAAAAGAAGAAAGTGTGCACTTTTGAAGAAAATGAACGCAAGGAGTCAGAATTTAAAGAAAAGGAGCGCAAATGGAAGGAAGAAGAATATAAAATAAAATTAGAAAGAAATTGAAATGAATAAATGGAGTTTTATTTAATATATGCATTACTAATATTAAAAAAGATTTAAATTACTAATAGATTAATTACTAATTAGAAATTACTAATATTAAATCTGTGGAGTTAGGCTGACCGACCGCATTCGTAACGACGACGTAAGAGAGCGAGTAGGTATGAAAGAGAGTATTGGTGTAAAGATGCGAAAGGGAATGCTCCGATGGTTCGGACATGTGGAAAGAATGCCGAACGAACGTCTGGTTAAGAAGATATACAATGCGAAAGTGGAAGGATGTAGGTACCGAGGGAGACCGAGACTAACCTACCTAGACCAGATCGGTCAGGTACTGAAGGAAGGTGGAGTCAAGAGTCTCCGAAACCGGCGAGCGTGTATGAAGAGAATTATGAATGTTGAGGAAGCGAGTGAAGTATGCAGAGATAGAGTTCTCTGGCACTCTGTTCTCTCTGCCTACCCTGCAAGGGATATGGCGTGATGATATGTATGTATGTACTAATATTAAGCAATGGCAAAAATGTTCTTGTACCAGTCTATTCCTAGCGTCATCATTTAGTACCGGGCTTTGGGCTGTAATTTCTTGAACACTTGGTGTATCAGTAGTTTGATTATTTTCCCCAAAGTTGATTTCACTTATGTCAATTGCAATATTGTGTAATACAAATCAGGCAACTATTATAGCTTGTCCACTCTCTACATTTGTGATCTGTCGCCTAAAAACTGAAAATCTATTCTTTCCATTCCAAAACATATTTCAATTGTATTCCTTGTTCGTTTATAAGACTCATTATATAAATTTTCTTCAGGTGATGACGGATCCAAAAATGGTTTTAAAAGATATTGTTTTAATTCATATCCACTATCACCAAGAAGTAAGCCATCTCTAAATTGTCTACTTTAAAGTGTTCGTTTTAGAAACGAATTATTAAAAATTGTCTGATCATGATCAAATCTTTCATCTTGCTACAATATCTAAATATTTTAATCTGCTGTCATATAACATCTGAACATTAATTGAGAAATTAGATTTCCCGTTTCAATAGTTTTCATCAGAGTCGCCCCTCGAATTCACAAGCGTTACATTTATATCTTGCACTAGGTAGTTAACAATATTTTGTCTATTCTGAATTGACACAATTCAAAATTAACACATACCAAGTGACTTTATAGTTACATGCGTGCAATCTAGAGTACCTATTTATTACCCTTGGGAATCTAGCAATTTCATAAAAACCATCTTGTAGAGTACTTAAATCATCAGGGAATTTAATTATAACTGGGCGTAGTTGAGCAATAGCTGCAGTTACTTTTTTAACAGCACGGCTTGCTAGGTTAGGTAGGCTAGGTGGACCAACACCACAAAAATCAGTAACACTTTTTAGATACGATCCAGTAGCAAGATATCTTAAAGTTAGTAAAAGACATTTTTTTGTTAAAACTACTTGATTTCTGAAAAAAAAAATACATTTTAGGTACTGTACAGACTACGGCTAGAAGATGTAGAAATCACATAATTATAAAAAATACCACCCACTCACCTTTGTGATTTAGGGTTTATCTTATGTTTTATAAAGTTATGCACTTAGTTCACTGCATATTTTGATAGACAAATGTAGCAAAAAAAAAAATCGGCTTCATCTAAATCCGTTCTCTACATTGTGTCGCTCCTTGTATTTAAAATCTGTACACGTTGATGATCCAGTTGCCAATAACTTTAATTGCTTAAATTGATTGTTCGTAAGTCTACATTTGTCCATAAAACAAGCGTTTACGTTAATGTGTGATGCAAAATTAAAGGAACTTCCAGGTGTCAAGCCTGTTAGTCTTGCATAATTATAATGTAGTGCAACTAGACTTTCCATAATCATAATTTTGCTCTGTTCTCCCTGCCTACCCTGCAAGGGATATGGCGTGATGATATGTATGTATGTATAGTTTTGCCGGTAGACGGTGGTCCCATAAAAAATAAGTAGTTTCTTTTTCCAGTGTTATTGTTGAAATGTGCATATGTCATTTTTGTTAAGTGTTCAATGTTAATTCTATTATCTTTTAATACTCGTTTCAACACTAATAGATCGCTATTGATTCGCTTTTTATGCACGCATTCAGAATCTAAATTCAGTTGATACGTGTTACATCATTCCTTTTTTTTTCTCTTAAGCGTTGCCTGAAATACCAAAGTTCAGGCAACGTTGATTTTTGTTTTGATCCTTTCGCTAGCTCTCGGTTTAAATAAAAATTCAATGCCTTCCACCGTTTGCGATAAAACTCTCTCTCTATCTCCTTCGTTAAAAGAACGTTCTTTGCAAAATAATGGAACAAGTTTTGTTGTGGTGATTAAATGTCCTCTATTAGTTGTTCTGCTTTTAATGTCGTATTGTCTTGTAACCGGCTCCAATTCCTCTCCAAGTTCATTTTGTTCTTGTTCACACTCCACTCGCCGTCTTCCAGTTGTAGATAACACGTCATTGGCTTGCATAGTTGTTTCACCCATTTCTCCGTCCCCTAAACCTTGTTGCATGAGATCGTTCTTAATGATTTCACGACCATCGCCGCTATACAAGTATTCAACCAGACAAGTAAGGCATGTAATGCTTTCACATTTTTGTTGTCCAAATCGAATAAGGCGTCCAAATGTGGAGTTGTGTCCCCTTTGTTTATTTGTAGTTATATACAATATGTGTCAGTGTTGTCGTCTGGCTCCACAACCTCGTTGGTGTACAATGAGTTTCTAAGGACTTTGGCGAATGCTGTTATGTATCCTTCCATTTTGGTGTGTTTCAAATTCTCAAGTACGTATAGTTCGCGTCATATAAGAAGAAGGCTGGAAGAAAGTGAATTGGGAGATTGCGCATGGATACATTCGCGCACAAAAGTACTAAGTAGTCTTTCGCTTGCGGCTTTGTATATGTTATTGGTTGGCACATTAAAAAATATATTAGATAGAATAAATAAAACATTTTTAATTCGGTGTAGAACGTTTAAATCAGTGCAAAAATATAAGTAAATAAAAATTAAAGTAATGTGGAAATTCCTTCCATTAGGTCGTCGTGGGTGACGAGGTAACCAGATGAGGACGCGGTGTTGGTGCTAGAGGTGGCCATTTCATCATCGTCAATTGAGCATTCACTACCATCATAGTCAGAATCATCATCCCCTACACAAATAATGAATGTTTCTGTCATCATGTCGACCACATGATCTCTTTTACAGTAATCGGCCTCTGTTTCTTTAACTTTAATGCATAATTTTCCCCATTCTTTTGCCCCATTAAATTTATTTTTTCATTAACTAAGTTATATCTGTAAGGTTCCAATTAGCATTTTCGCTGCCAACATAACATATCCCTTTATTTGGGACTAGGCCATTTCGATAGGATTTAGGTCCGGGTGATATGGTGGCAAACGAAGTACAGAATGGCCTGCGTCGTTTAATATGGCATCCAGTTTAATTTTTTTAAATTGCTCTTTGTTTTTATTTTTATTAAGTTGTACAACTCCGGCTTTAGCATGGATTCATCGTATTCAATTGCTTTTTGGCAAAGCCAGATTTGCATATCTACTTTTTTTTGTATTGGACGTTGGTGGAGCATCAAGTTGTGTATTGTGGTACGATGTATTGTCGACTACCACAACTGATTTAGGCAGTAAATTCAGTAAATTAATTATTTTTCACTAACGTGGAAATTGTAGATAATTCATTTAATAATACCCTGATCAACACTCTCAATGTTTGTTATTGGTTTTTGTTTGACTCTTTTACTTTTGCCGGGAGTTCGGAAGACAGTAAGAAATTCTGAATCTTTTACAATTCGTCTCACTGTAGACTCGGATCGCCCGCTCCGCACCACATCTCATACCACCAAATAGACCGATAAATCGCCTAATGCGCAGCTTGACCCCTAGCGTTCTTTTTACGTGACACGAACTATATTTCCCAATCACTTCCGCATCCTCCTCCCTACATTCGACTGGTCATTCGATGATGTCACACAAATTGGACTGTGTTTCTGATCAGTTTGATTGCTGAATTAAGTGAAGTATTTTTAATTCTCCTTATCCTAATCATCTTCATCCGTTTCAGCTAGCTTTTTTTGCTTTCGATGTGATGATGAGGTCCATATTAATTTCGTATTAGTCACTATCTTCAAAAGAACCGTATTTAAATTTAGCAATCATTATTAAGGGATTCATCATCATTTCAGCCTATCGTCGTCCACTGCTAGACGTAAGCCTCCCTCATGTTACGCCACAGAGGGCGGTCTTGTGCCGCTTGCATCCAACGACGAGAAATGGGATTATTTTCATGAAATTGCACCACTTTTAATAAATTAAAATTAATTTTAAATATAGCGGACAATAAAGCTTGTGAAAAGGACTTCCAATATATGAAGTCACCATACTTTTGAAATATCAACAATGTAGCTTTTATGGCTGAATACTGAATGGCTACTCAAATGCTTAAATCAACTAAGGGCCTCTTAAATGTAAGCATCCTTTAAATTTAAATGGTACCTATTCACAAACGTCACTCAAGTGATTTGAGATCGCAGTTAGCTAAGCAGCCCTCAAATGTTTGCAATATGGCAATACTACGTAAATCAAATCATTTAATATGCATAAGCACCATTTTTTTTTTGTGTGCATGTACTACTCCTCGCACCACTCCGTCCGGGGTGATAGAGGGGCGTAAGCACGCACACCCGTAACCCACCCGTGAACCTCGTCTTCGTCGTTGGACCGGCCACCGAAGCAGCGTGAACTTGTCGTCAGTGGCCGGTCCGACGGACTCTCCTTGAGTGACATAAGAAAAAAATTATAGTGGAATGAAACCAATTGGAAACGGAAGATATGATAAAAATTAAAGGTAAAATAAATTACGGCGATCTGAGTTCGGACAGTAGGTGAGTGATTGAGGGTAAAATTCGGTTTATCTGAATTGCCGGCAAAACTACAAGTCCTATGGGAAAAAGTTAAATGGCAAATTTGTAGGTAATAAAAAGATCTACAACTTTTGTATTAACACTTTTTTCACATAACATCAAAATTTATGTGAAAAATTCAAATAACTAAGTTTTTGGTATTTTATTTTTCTTTTACATAAACATACTTTCTCCATGAAATTTGGTGGAAACTTACCTTTTTGTGTTCTAAATAATCATTATTTTTTTAAAATTTAAATATTTATATTTTCACCTAATTTTGATTAAATATCGAAAAGTCACCCTAATTTGCCAAACCAGTTCCGGGTTTCTAGTTGAGGTTGAGGTAGCCCGCGACGAGGCGGTTCTTTTGGTACCCCACACACGTGGGGCTGCGAAGCCTTCCTGGATTTTGGCCACCCGAGTCCTCAATTTTTCGACTTTTCTACCTAACACCTCACTTCTCCAGCATATAGTTCCCGAACCCCGACAGTTACACCTGACTATTTTTCAAACATCAAATAGCCCAACAAAAGACGAAAGTCTGTGTACCTCATTTTGAGGAGCACCTGGCACGGTAACGGTACAGGACTTCATCTACTGCAACAAAGTCGATCAATTTTTTTAATAGTTTCTCCATACCGAGGTTACCCATACAACGCGACGAAGGTGGCTCCCTATCGCTTAGCGAGATAGCCACCTGGCGCGAGGACGCCCACCGGGACGTATTCGCCCGTTGGGTTACGCGGCTGGAGAGGCCTAGACACGGTGTTGTTACCGTTGAGGCCCTCCGGCCCGTACTGATGGAATGTATGGAGCGGCGGAGTTGGTGCAGGTCTTGTCGGGGCACGGTTGCTTCGGCAAGTACTAGCACACGGTCGTGTGGAGGGAGTGGACTCTGTCCTGCCACCATTGCGGTAGTGACGAGGATACGGCGCAACATACGCTCGAGATATGTCCGAGCTGGGACGGGCAGCACCGTGACCTCGTCGCTGTCATCGGTGCCGACCTGCTGCTGCCGGCTGTCGTTGCGAAAGCGATGGTCGACAGCGTCAGGAATTGGGACGCCGTCGCCGTCTTCTGCGAGGCTGTCATCTCGCAGAAGGAGGTGGCGGAACGAGTCCGGGAGGATTCCCGTGACCCGGGCCGCCGCCAGCGGCCGGGGCAGCGGAGGCGCGAATATCTGCGCCTGATGCCGCCCTAACCGAGGCTTCGGGTGATCGGACCGGGGAATTATCGGGTCACCCGACGTGAGGCCACCGCGTGACGGCGAAAGCTCTCGGGGCGTCGAGACGAGAGGAACCTGCAAGGGTAAACCGCCGGGCGGGCCACTGAAGACAAAGATCGGGTACAGGTGGCCCGCTCGCACGGCAAAGAGAGGTATTTTCAGGCATGCATGGGAATGCGCGCTTTCTCTTCCGTCGCCCCGGACTGATTTGGCGGGGCACGACCACGTCCATAGTACACCGCAAAACAAAAAAAAAGGTTAGCATGTCCTCAATCTCCCTTTTTTTTTCTTTGCCTTCGACAGTCGCCACCTTTAACCAACCGGTGCATTCTTTCAAAAACTTCTTTAAACTGTGAATACATAAAGTAGATGTCAATTCCTTAATAGTTAGAAATGCCCTTATAATACTACGTGCACCAGGATGCATGCGTGTTAGTAGGTGTATCCCTTCTTCTATCACACTCTCACTAAAATTAATACAGCACTTGCACAAATGGTTTTTCTCTAATCTATATCTTCTTAAATACCTATTAAATTGTATCATCTTTCCCTTCCAACCTTTTTCATTGCAACAAGGCTCTAATTCACTTAACCATTTCACTTGGTGTCGTCTATACATACTGGGTGTCCACTCCCAGTCTGGTTTTATTGTTTCGATCGGGTGTAAGTCTATGCAGTGTCTGCCGGTTTTATGTGGTCTGGACTCACCTCCGCAATCACCTCCGAACCCCCGACCTTGGTGATAGATGGGGTCGGGGGAATACCCACAGTCGTAGATACCGTATTTACAGTGGTCGCACCTTGCGAGGAGGTGAGCTCCTCTTCACAAAAATCCGTGTTAGAAGTGCTCTTTGGCGCAGAGTGGGCTCTCGACACAAGGCCAGGGATAGACAGAGCTGAGTAGATATAGGCGATGGATGTGCCAGCGGAAGCCGTTTTCCTTAACCTTGCATGTCATATCTTTATTTGTGTCATTTCAGAACTCTCCCATTGATCAGTTATACTGGGTGTAAATGTTGGGAGAAGATAGTCACCGGCAAGAAAATCAAGTATTTGGATTGCAATAACCTGGGATTTTTTTTTGAATTGGGCATACATTACCTCGCCATCCCAAATTTTAAGAAATTAGCGATGTGACAGCACTACTGACACGCATACTGTAGGATATAACGTGACCGTTCAAAGGTTTAGTACAATACTGAATATCATTAGGGTCCAGAGTTAATATGTTTAAACGCCCCAATGCACGCTCCAGTTTATAATTATCAAATACTCCCATACCTTCATAACCATAGCATGATTCCAGCCACCCACCACCAACATTAGTTAGTAGACTCGTACCACTGTTAGAAACCTCTACTTTTCCTTGCCTCATGCAATCATACAAGTTTACGGATAATAGGGTCCTTATTCTCGTCATACTTACTGTTCTGTCAATGGGTAAATCATTTGCATCCCAAGGTACCTCCTCAGCAGCCACACCATCTGTTAGTAGTGTTGTCCATACCCTTTACACATTCAAATTTATTATCAGATCCGTTTATGATGATATCCCAATTTTATTCAAATCATGATTTTAGAATTAGTTCAAATTTCAAAATGAACAGTCAGAAATTAATTTACTAAAGAACATTTAATCATGAAGAATTCCAGACCTTGCAGCTGAAATCAAAACTGAGTGGTAAGGGTCATCAACCCTCATAGTTTTGAGTGCCTCAAAACATGCTCTATTTATCTCAAGAACATCCTGTGTAAATGATAGACTTGCTGTATTCATTAAGCCGACTTTCCGCATGACCTCAATTCGGGCTGTTTCTGGTGTTGCTGCTGACGCATACCCAGCTTTATAGTAAGTTAGGAGATCAGTGAGGGCTGTGAAATTTTTCCCAATACTTAGTTATTATTTACTTGCATCAAGCCTCGGGTTACTGGTTCATCGCCCAATCCACAGCTACGTTTATATTACTCGAATGCTCTCCTTCGCAAGATGACCCTCTCCCAGTCATCTATTACTTGTCCCGGTGGTAGTTTTACAGACGGACATACAGACAGCCAGAGTGACAGCAATAGGGTTCCTAATTAGTATGGCTCTTTCTAGTACGGAACCCAAAAATATATTATATTAATATCAAAAAATGTCAACAGAACACTATAGTGTTCTATTATAACCCACATGCTGCTGACTACATTGACATGATGACTGACTAATATTGTTAGTTACCTCTGTATTTAATGTGCGGCTACTATCATATACTCCTCGTAGAAAATAGTCCTTCGTTTCGAATGCAAACCAATTAGTTGTGTACACGTCATCTTTGGCAGCTCCTGACTTCAAAGACTTTTCAATCTGTTTAAATGGATTCTATAATAACGCATTAGGCTTTCATTCCTCTTCTTCATTTCTTCAATAGTTGTTTTAAAATGGTAATAATTCCATTATTCATCGCTAAGCATCACTTTGCGTTCCACGATTCTTGTAACTTTTGACATTCAGATCCCACAAACATGGTTCTGTTTGCAGAATCTCGAAAAACGCAATTACTCTTTCTTTACTCCACTTCAATAGCCATAATACGTATTTTAAAGACGTGCGACCCAGACGCGCTCACGACGCACACTGACACTGACGTAGTGTGGCCGGTGCATTGCATTAATTCTCGCGTTAATCTCTTTGATGTACCACCACTTGAGCTATCGCCTAACGCCAAACGGCAATGTTAATGCCGTTGTCAAATTATCGCGTTAAGTCGTGGCTACACCTACAGTCGCTAGGGTGGAGACGACTCCGTCCTGCCAACAGTGTGGCAGCGACCGGGACACGGTGCAGCATACGCTCGAGGTCTGTGTGACCTGGGCTCAGGAGCGCCGTGCCCTTGTCGTTGCTATCGGTGCCGACCTCTCGCTGCCGGCCGTTAAAGCGATGGTCGACAGCGAAAGGAATTGGGATGCGGTCGCCTCCTTCTGCGAGGACGTCATCTCGCAGAAGGAAGCGGCGGAGCGAATCCGGGAGGAACTTCTCTTCGAGGTAGAGGCGTGAATACCTCCGCCTCATGCCGCCCTAACCGAGGCAGCGGGTGACCGGACCGGGGATTAGTCTGGTCGCCCTGGGAGCGAGGCCACCGCGTGAGGACGACGCCCCGACGGTGCAAACTGTCCGAGCGTCGATTTCTTTTGTAAATTATCCAAGAATGAATTTTTGTCTGATCAAGCAGATGAAGAATATACGTAAATACCACTTCTTTGATCTCACTGGAATATGGAACTTCCCAAAAAACTGCCCATTAAGTCCATTCCACCTATATTCTTATTAAATTCATGGATAATTTGTGGGCATGGAATTGCTACCTTCTCCTTTTTGAATTTATCATATCTATTGATATTAAATACTGGTGTTGCCCCAACGTAGGTTGATAGAAGTGTCACAATATTTCCAGGAGACATAGGCCATCTCAATGCATGAAATGTGGTTGTTCTTTCTTCGTGACTTTTTCTTGAGTTCAGAAAGAAGGTAGTATACCTTCTTTATGAACTCTTTTTTTGTCAGGCAATTTAGAGTTAGGAATCCTATTCTGCTGAACAGTGCCAACAGAGTGAATGCCTTGTTTTGCTAAAAAGTAAACCAGAAGCAGTGCTGTGTAAAAGTTCTTAAGGAACACAATATAAATTTGGTATGTGGGTACATCTCTTAGCAAACGAATTACTACATTCCCTGTAGCTCTTATATCTGGTTCTCCTTCAAGTCTTACTGTATTTTCCTGTCCTGCATACAGTTCAAATGTATATGCAAATCCAGATAAATCAAAGTGTGCAACGGTTGTAGCATACATCTGTTCATCTACTAATAGCCTTTGGTCCAGAGGTAGTGTAGAAAACTTCGCTTTGAGGTGCTCAATTACTGACCGAATTTTAAATAAACGGTCATGGTCTGGATAACCCACAGGTTTGTGTAGCTCATTGTTTTGAAAATGCAGGCTATTTTTTTAAATATGTTGACTGGTATTGTAGATGAAACTGGGCCATAACCAAAAAGGTCCAGATATGATCTGTGTGCTGAGTGTGAGTTTTCACGTTAACATGACGCGCTCTACAGCGTGCGCGTAAACATGTCATTTGTATGAAGAAATGTACAGCGCCACTAGCGGTGCGTGTTTGAAACATTTTGTACGAGTGCGAGTTTTTATTGTTAACGTTCACCGTCGCGTATTTTAAAGTTAACGTCAATTTTGGCCATTTACTCTGTGGTTTTACTATTTTTGCGAGTGTAAGCGTTACTTTTGACAGATCTCGACGCGTATTGTTGTAAGGTGACGCTAACGCGGTAACCGAGTCATTCACGAGTGTTTTAGTTGGTGAGAAGACAACATTATGTATGGATTTTTACGATCAAGGAGTTATTTTGCAAGGAGATTGCTTGCTGCAGCTCAAGCTCAAGATGAGCGCAATAAATTACGAAAAATGCGCTCGGGAGGTCGTGAATTATTTGATCCTTTGGAAGATCTCACAGAAAATGAATTTATAAATATTTATCGTTTGACGAAAGGAGCTGTAATTTATTTATGTGATGAACTTCGAGAGTTGACAAATTTAAGGGCCTACCCAAAGAATAAGCATAGAAACAAAGGTAAGCACAATGTGTCCATTTACTAAACATACTGTTGACTCTGGAGAGTAGAGAGAGACCTTTGGACTCTGTGACCTATTATACATCTACCTAACGCAACTATATATATATATATATATATATATATATATATATATATATATATATATATATATATATATATATATATTGTATTCTCAGGTTCTCACTGCATTGCTTTTCTATGCCAGTGGAAGTTATCAAAGGCCAGTGGGTGCAGCCAAAAACTTGTCACAAAAAATGTGCAGTGTTTATATTGATGAAGTCACACAAGCGTTGAATCACACCAACATAATTAAAAAATATATAAAATTTCCCCAGACAATTGCTGAAAGACAGTTTGCAAGTCAACGGTGGGTATCATTTGTTATCATATCAAAAATATAAATATTAATCTCAAGACCTTTGCTAAAATATTCCCTAACTTTTATTTTCAGCTTTTACACAAAATATGGAATACCATCTGTGATTGGAGCAATAGACTGCAGCCACTTTCATATATTTGGTCCACCAAGAGAGAGTGACCATTTATACTATTGTCGGAAACAGTTTTATTCTCTGAATGTGCAAATGGTAATAAGTGTTACTTATATGATATGATCAAATGATTAAAAACTTTATGGAAATATGTGTAGTGTCAATGTAATAATATTAATATTGTGTTAGTAGTGCAAGTTAAGTGTTAGCCAACATTACTTCATAACAATGTTAGTTAGCAATTCATTATTTATTATACTGAGCGTTCCACTTCTCATCATAATATTATATATATTGGTTCTAATTGATTTTAAATGAAAATGCTACCAGCATGACAGGTCGGCACTCTATCACATGGTAGAAACCTAGATTATTAGTATTATGTAGACTGTTAAGGTCTGTGATAAGAAAGTTGTATAATCACTAAAACCTATGTTATTTTTACAGATATGTGATAGTAATTACACAATAATAAATGTCAACGCGAAATATGGAGGAGCTAACCATGACTCATTTATTTGGGAAAATAGTCAAGCCAATGAGTACATGCAGTCTTCATTGGAATGGTGAAACTGTGTGGCTCTTAGGTAATATTTTCTATATGCAGTATTTAGTCATGTATACATGTTCAGAAATAATGCTCATAGTATAGGAGCCTGTAATTATTCTACACTACATAATTATATTTTTGCAGAATAATAACCATTATTCTACTGTCTTTCTCTTCTATTCTATTGTCTTTACTTTTATGTGACTCTGGATACCCCCAACGTCCTTGGCTCATGACTCCTGTTTTAAATGCTGCTGAAGGATCCCCTGAAGCAAACTATAATAATAAACATAGTTCTGCAAGGGTGCTCATAGAAAATGTTTTTGGACGATTAAAGAACAGATGGCGTTGTTTATGCAAAGACAGAGTCCTACATTACAAACCATCCAAATGTGCTGAAATAATACAAGCTTGTTGTGTACTTTATAATATGGCTCTACAATTCAATGTTCCAGAACCAAGTGATAATTTGGGTAAGAATTTGCATAATAAAACAAGCAACGTTATAATGAAGTATTTTTTTTAGTTCCCCACCAAAGATTGCAATTGTATGCTAAGAATATATACTGTATGACTAATTACAACTACCAGCTGAATTCAGACTTACCTAGTAATAAATGATATATAAATATACTATAATATGACATTTATTTAACTGGTTATTCATTTGATTATATTTTTTTGTTATAGATCAAGATGAGGCGCTAGAGGCGCATCAGCAACGAAGTGATACAGCCACAACTGACCTAATCGGGGGGCTAGCTATGAGACAAAATTTAGTTAAGAGACTACAATAAAATAGCTTAAATAAAACACTGTATTATAATAAAATTATTTTATTTTAATTTTTTATCTATTATATCTAGTGCTTTTTTGGCTATTTCCTGCCATTGCTACTGCACCCGGAGCTCTATGGCCCTCAGTCGTAAGCGCTCACTCTCATTTTCTTACTCCTGCCTGTGTTTTTTATACAGGAAGTTACGCCACTCTTCATCAGACTGTTGAAACGCCTGATGGGCCATCTCAACAGCCGTTCTCGTTCTTAGGCGTCGCCGTGGGGACCTGCGAATGCGCCCGGGTGCCATGCGCCGACGTTGAGGAGTGGTTTGCCCGACAGGAGCAGGTCTTGGTGGATGTGTAGAGACAGGCAGCCTAACACCTGATGGTCCTGGCTCATTCCTTTCTGCTATAACAATATTTGAAAGAGATTAGACCTACCTTTTTAAAGTAAATTACATCCTTGTGTTGTGAGTGATGAGATTATTAGCAGATTTAATAATATTATTGTATGTCTTCTTGTGTATATACACAAAAAATACGGTTGAATTGATAATATCCTACTCTTTCACTTCAATTGACTAATTTTAAGTAACAAAGTTAGATAGATACCTAGTCTAAAGTATGAATTTATGTTTAATTAATAAAGGCTCAGTGTTTTAAAAAGTTACATGGATTCTGAACTTAGTGTATGTGACTTCAAAATAATTTACTTAAATTTATGCAATTTTGTTTTAAATCTGAACCTATGTGTTACACTTTATTTCCTATTTTAGTATAGGTCCTGTAATACTTGCCTATTTCAATTACTCCTGTTAATGGTATAGATGTTTCAAGTCAACATCTTGATCTGCAGTCATAATGATTTCTTCAATTGCTTGGGGTTCTGCTGGTAGGCAATACTCGACTACTGCAATAAATATAATACAGCCCATATTATTCATTGATAATGTAGCTTGCTATAAGTGAAATTAATAAATATTATTTAAAATAGGTTAAGTAATTTTTGAGATTAGAGTACAAAGAATAAAATCTTTCCCCTATTATATTATAGTATATATGTAAACTAAGGGATAAACGGACCCCATTCAATATATAAAGTACTAACCAATTGAATCCATCTGGGAGCTTGTGGGTGTAGGAGAAGTGGAGGCATGAGCAGCATGTTCCTGCAAAATATTATGTAAGATAAATAGGTGACACAACCTAAGCGGTGATTTAATCATTATGCATGTTACTATCTTTTAAGGTAAAGCGAGTAGGTACTCGCTCTACCTTAAAAGATAATTATGATAGGTATCATAGTCAAAGCTTACTAGCAGCACCGTAAGATATAATACCAGATTGCATTTTCCTGTTGTTATTATATTATAATTGAAGATAGAACAGACTCAGAATCAGACTGACCCGAGTGTATTGTTCTTAAAAAAAAAATTAAGAGTATAAAGGCACAAAGTTTGTGTACCTGTGAAAAGCCGGCTTCTGTGACGTCATTTAAGTCACTTGCAGCCTCAGGGCCAATTATTTGTAGCACTCTTTGCTCTAAATCAGTCAATTTAGAGTAAAGAGGTGGTCCACCACCCGTACCACAAGCAGCTCGATGTATTCTAGCACTTTTCTTTTTAGTGTTAGATTTTAAGTCCCGCCACACCCTTAGAAAATGAAAGCATGATAAAGCAAGCCAAAACAACCAAAATCATAACCCATAAAAAGCATTGCCATGAAATGTAATGAGTTTCATTACTTATACCTATTGTTGCATGTGGAAGTGTATATGCTTATTTAATACTTAGTGCACAGAAAGTATGGAAAGGTGGACTCAGGTTATTGTACATAGGAGTGCCTACTAACCTTTTTCCATTGTTCCTCTGTTTTTTCTCCTCCAGTTGCATCGCTGTTGAGGAGAGTAGATAATTCACTCCAACGCTGGTAAGTCTGCGCCCTACCTCTCGAAGTTGCGCAGGGTTTATTTAAATCGCCATGCCTAACAAAGGAGTCGCAGGTTTAAAAAATATTTTACTACTTTATATATTAACAAGAAGTAGACTTGTAGAAGTATACTTACTGCTCCATGAAAGTCACCATCATATCAAATTGAGTGGTGCTGGTTCTCCTCATTTTGTATTTCTTTACAACAAACAAAATTCAAAGGGCCTTTGTCGCCTTCTTTGACAATACACACAACAATGTCTGCCAAGTGTCAACTAGGTAGGTAGGCACAACATTACATCAACCGTCCAAACTAAATATACACCCAAACATATGTTTAATATATAACGATTTCTGGTTTTGCAACTTGGTCGTATAATCAAGCAACGCCAGCGCAATAGACAAAGTACGTAACGAAACGCAAAAAATTAACCACAAATTTTGTGAGTAAACGTTGTCGAGAGAGTTTAATATCTATGTGACTCGCACTCGCGCGTTTCATCTATACTCGCGTAAAGACGTTTACTCAACATACGCGGACGTCGAGTTAACGTGTTTTTATTGTGTAACTCACACTCAGCACACTGGTATTTTAGAATCTTTGCACTGATATGAACTGATTGCTCTTCCATACTATCTATTGGAGGTGCACTGTTTTGACCACGTACATACATTTGTACGATAAAGTTTCTCGAGTTTGTGGTAATATATCAGAGTCATAAACACTTTCCATGCCATCGGTGCTCAACGATATCATTGATTTGATCTTCCACACTATCTAATGGAAATGCACTGTTTTGACCACGGACGTACATGTGTACGATCAAGTTTCTTGAGTTTGTGGTAATATATCAGAGTCATAAACACTTTCCATGCTATCGGTGCTCAACGATATCATTGATTTGATTTGATCTTCCACACTATCTAATGGAAATGCACTGTTTTCACCACGGACGTACATTTGTACGATAAAGTTTCTTGAGTTTGTGGTAATATATCAGAGTCATAAACACTTTACATGCCATCAGTGCTCAACGATAGCATTGATTTGATTTGCTCTTCGACACTATCTAATGGAAATGCACTGTTTTCACCACGGACGTACATTTGTACGATAAAGTTTCTTGAGTTTGTGGTAATATATCAGAGTCATAAACACTTTCCATGCCATCGGTGCTCAACGATAGCATTGATTTGCTCTTCGACACTATCTAATGGAAATGCACTGTTTTCACCACGGACGTACATTTGTATGATAAAGTTTCTTGAGTTTGTGGTAATATATCAGAGTCATAAACACTTTCCATGCCATCGGTGCTCAACGATATCATTGATTTGATTTGCTCTTCCACACTATCTAATGGAGATGCACTGTTTTGACCACGTACGTACATTTGTACAGTAAAGTTCTGAGTTTATTGCAGCTGACTTCTTTCTAACCGTGCGTTTTAGGCCTTCACATTTAATTTATAGTGTCTTGGTCGACCTGAATATGCCTCCAGATCGAGCATTATATCTCGTTCAATAGTTTTCCAACCGTTTTCATTCTTTTTCCACGTTGTAGCATCACTTTGTTTATTTTCCAGCACAGTTTGGTATTTTTATACCAGTGACACTGAAATATTCCTTTTTTTTACCGCAAGGTGAACCATGGAGGTGGTCGCGCCCCGACAAATCGTCCGGGGCGACAGAAGAGGCGGCACGCAATCCCATGGACCCACCCTGCAAACACCTCTTTTCGCCGTGCGATCGGGCTACCGGTACCCGATCTTTTTTTCTTCGGTGGCCGGCCCGGCAGTATACCCTTGAAGGTTCCTCTCTTGTCGATGCCCCGACAGCTGTTGCCGTCGGGACGTCGCCCTCACGCGGTGGCCTCACGTTAGGTGACCGGACAATTCCCCGGTCCGATCACCCGGCCTCGGTTAGGGCAGCATCAGACGCAGATACTCGCGCCTGCGCCGCCCCGGCCGCTGGCAGTGGCCCGGGTCACGGGAATTCACCTGGACTCACTCCGCGGCCTCCTTCTGCGAGATGACAGCCTCGCAGAAGGCGGCGACCGCGTCCCAGTTCCTGATGCTGTCGACCATCACTTTCGCGACAGCCGACAGCGTCAGGTCGGCACCGATAACAGCGACGAGGTCACAGCGTTGCCGGGCCCAGGTCACGTAGACCTCCAGCGTGTGTTGCGCCGTGTCCTCGTCACTACCGCACTGGTGGCAGGACGGAGTCGACTCCCTCCATGCGATCGTGTAGGGGAGCGGGGGGCACGTTGTTACAATTTTTAGATAATTGCCAATATCACAAAATCTATCAAATAATGTATTCATTTGATTGCTTTTATCGTTAGTATGTCTATTCAGCTAGTAAAATATTATTTGAAAAATATTAAAATTTACGTAATTTCTTTCACAATGGACAATTAATCAAATAAGTCGATTGTAACAACTTACCCCTGACTTGGGGCTAGTTGTTACAGCTTCGGGGCACGATGTTACAGTAGGTAAATAAACAAAATCATCAATGATAAATCATTTTTTTTTATTATTTCAAAACGTTATGTACAAAAGAGATCATTCTAAACAGTCTTATAACTTTTATGAGTAATTATAATACCTATATCGTAATTTTTCAACTTTTAACAGTAATAATCACATAACTTTGGCAGGAACTTTCTTAAATCTTATATAAAACACTTTTTTATTACTGAATTAAAAAACTTCGTCAATAAATGTCAACATGTAATAAATTATTTATACTTTTTTAGCTTGACACTTTAGTTAAACTAAAATCTAACATTTTCAAGACACTTATATTGTAATAAAATTTATAGCTATGTATACAATACTGTATAAACAGTCGATAGCACATCAAGAGTAACAGTTGCACTAGGAAAGCAATAAAGGCGACCTCAAGGTCAACCTTTACGCTGGATGTGCTGTCGACTGTACAAAGGTAGGTAACAATATCACATATTTATATTACATTAGTCTTCATCAGAATTACAATTAATACAAATGAATGATTGAACGTTTCCCGTTACACATTTGACATGGGCCCACATTTTGCATTCTAAACATTCTACCCAATCTTTTTTTTAGAAGTACTGTAACTTTCGCTACACACTAAACAAAACCATTCTTCAGTATCAGAATCTGAATCAGAAACCAAAATTTTTTTCTTCACCTTTTCTTTTCCTACTTCACTCGTTTTCGCGGACTTCCCTTTTCCTTTAACTTTGCCTTTATTTTCGTCGCACGTCTTTTTGGTCTTGGCCAGTTTTTCTTCATACTCTTTTTCTAATGAGTCTTTTTCAGGTGTGTCGGTTAATACAGCGGATTTGCGTTTACGACGGTTATGGATGGATTGTTTTCGAGGCTCTGCCTTGGGAAAGGATCTTATCTTTGAAGGCGAAACATTTTCAAATTTACTTTGTATACCAGATGGACCTGGTATCGCTAATTCAATTTTATTTTGAAAACTTGAATCTGCAGTCGGTAATGTTGTTAAACATTCTATATTCTGGGAACAAGCTGGATTTGGAGAAGGTGAAACAGTAATATTGTTAATAGTGTCAGGTATTAGATTGGTTGCTGTTTCGATTGCCTGTATGATTTCATTTGTGCTTATGTTCAGTTGTGGTGCAGAATCTAGCAATTCCGGATTTTCCAGGTCAAGTGTCAAATTGGAGATGTTTTGCGAGGCAGTGGGACGATCCGTTTCTGGATTGTGGCGATCAGTGACATAAGAAGGTGCATAATCACTGTCTTGAAAAATATCAGGATTCAAGGGCCATATCCCTGTTGATCTAAATCCACTCATGATATTTACAGGATTTAGGGCCAAAGGCAGTGAATCTTTCACCAAGCCTGGGAGATCATGAATCGTCATTGTTTTTCCTGGATGATTATACCAATATCTATAATATAATTATAATATATATCCAGGCCGTCTGTGCTCGATTAAGGTGGTTTTTAAATGGGCCATAAACGCCTACATCTAATGCTTGTAAATTGTGAGAGCAGTGCGGGGGAAATGACAGCATGATTATGTTGTTTACTTTGGCTTTCTCCACGACGTGAAAATTTACATGTGAGCTGTGGTTATCCAGCAGGAGGAGGACGTGCTGTTCAATGGAAGGTTTGACATGTTAAATGAAATGATCCAAGAATTTTAAAATATCTACTTCTGTCATCCATCCTGAAGAATTGCCTGCTCCTATCGCATCTGATGGTCCAGCACGAAGAAATAGATCAGTGTATCTTATTCTGGGAAAAACGAACATCGGCAGGACTGAATTTCCAGCAGAATTTATGGCACATGCAAGCGTTACAAGTACTCCTCTTTCGGCAGATGTGATCGCCGACCTGTTTTTGACCACGAGCAGCAACTATTTTTTTAGGCTTCTGTACCGTTGTGACACCTGTTTCGTCAACGTTCCATATGCGCGAAGCAGTGAATTCATATTTTTGGAATAAGAATTGCAGTTTGTCAAAAAAGTCTTTAACGTTGGTTCTGTTGAATGACGTTGCTCTACTCAAAGATGTAGCTTCTGGTGTTCTTAGAGATAGTTGAGGATTTCTGTGCATAAAACTTTTAAACCAGTCCGGTCCAGCCATTTTATTTTGGATCCAGCTGGGGGGAATATTTTTTAAATCGAGTTTTACTGCACATTGGTAAGCTAGTTTTCGGACTTCAATTGGTAGTAAACCAAAATATATTTCTTAACTTTTGATTAGATAAGAAGCTAATTTATGTTCGGCTTCTTGTGAGAATACCAATCTAGGTTTAACGTAACCCAATGAACAAGATTCGTTATTTTTGTTTTTTCTGACATACCTGGATAAGGAAATCGGACACAAATTAAACGTTTCACTTTCTTTACGAATGCTCGTTTTATTCTGCAGTATTTCTGCCGCAGCAGATTCATAAACTTCTTGACTAGTTGTACCTCTTTCGTCGTGTCGTGCGGTATCCGCGGATGGCTCTGACCGTCATGACTCTCTGTGGACGCCACAGAAAAGCCCTCAGCCGGAGGGTCTGAGACCTCGCCCACACGGGTGCGCCGTACATGGCCATCGAGCGGATCACCCTCGCATACAGCCGTCGGCCCTCAAAGCTGGGTCCGCCCACGTTCGGCATGAGCCGTGATAGGGCGGACGCCGCGCCGACCAGCTGGGGAGCAATTCGGCGGAAATGCTCCCAGAACGCCCGTCCAGCACCAGGCCCAAGTACTTCATATGGGCCTGGATACTGATGTGGTTGGTGGTTGACGCCTATCGGCGCCGATAGGCGGCCTTACACGGGGCCCATGGAATAAGAGGGCCTCCGTCTTGTTTAGGACCACCCTGAGCCCCAGCGCCTCGATTCGCCTGACCATCTCCTCGATGCCGAAAGTGGCCAGGCTCGCCGCCTCTTCGAGTGTCCTGCCCCGGGCTGTGACGACGAATCGTTTATTATTTCTTGTTCCCATAATTCTAAGTTACGCATTTTAAAACACCTATACTTAATAAAAATATAAAATATTCCTAAAGGATGAGGCTTTTTCTTTAAATTTTTTAAGAATGGAGCTCTAATCCATTTTTCTCTAAACATTCTAGTTGAAAAAGCATCATTCTTTGGAAAACAATCATTATTACTTAAAACTATTACAGGAGTTCTTAACATACAAGCATCGGATTGGTATTTTACTTTTACATTACAAGTATCACCTCCAAAAATTAGTTTTAAAGTTTCCTCTGAACCTGGTTCAAAATTAGGTTCGTTCCACTGAATGATTCTACGTTGTACACACTCTTGTAAAGGAAAATTACAATATTTATTAAAATTACCCATACACCCAAAATTAATAAAAGCATGACAAACACAATCAAAGAAAAAATTTTTACCACTATTAGGTTCACCTAAAATAAACATGCAATTACGTTTAGGTAAAGACTTATTACATATACGATACAAATTAATAACAAAATTAAAACGATGTTTTTCATCTGGATATTGATACTTAATCAAAGCGTTCAATATTCTAACACTATCAGCTATATTATAATAGTAAGAACTTAAGTTATTCCATGGTCCAACATATATTAATCTTTCCATGAGTAAACTTCGAGTACGTAAAAAAATACGTTTAACATCTAAATCGCAAATAGATTGTCGTATGTTATGAAAAAAAAATTTAATTAAATCATGAGACTTAGAATAATATTTATACGGACCTGTGCACCAATGCCCTGTGTAAAAGATATTCGTGGGAGGACATATTACAAAACTTTCTAAGTTTTTATTTCTACCTTTTTTGTTTGTTGAATCTGCTTGAACACCTCCTTTGTCAATTTCTCTACTAGTTTCGAAACACGCGAGTCGTCTGAATATTCCAGGAACAAACTCCTCATTTCGGCTGAGATCCACCAATCCTTTTTGTCTTTCTTCAAGCAATCGGCGTAAGGATAAATTTCGAGCTTCACCACCTTCGTACCATGTTCGCCCCGCGATTTCAATGTAACAACATTGTCTAGGTGTTTCAAAGACATAGTTTGTGAGATGGACCCAGTGCTCCGAAGTAAACATTGCGCTTGGACAGCTGCGTCTAGCATATCGTTTAAGCATTCTGAGGGCTCGTCCTCGCTGTCCGAAGTCGCTGTCAAAGGTTCCGGAGTCTTTTTCTTTTTGGGTAACACAATCTCCTCTTCTGATTCCTCGTCCGTTGTTGATGGTTTGCGAGGACGCTTCTCCGAGACCGAGGTCGACTTTTTCACATTCGTCTTCGACTTCAATGTCAAGTTTTTGGTCGATGGTTGACCACGGTTGTTGGGATTGAAAGTTACTGTCTTCTTCTTCGGTTGTGTATTATTGGATGTACCGCATAAATCGACATCGACAAATTCCTCCACTGTACGTGCAGTCGTGGATAACATGGAAGTGGTCGTTGTGTTCAGTAATGATGAGGACTCCTCTTCCTCGTCGCTGGATTGATTCACCAGCTGTTCCTGCCATTTCAGATATGTTTGGCCGTATATTTTGAATAATATAATATGTCTTCGAAATCTTCTTCCCAACCCATCACTTGGGCGTTCGTATACATCGTGGACAATCCTTGATTTAAGGCCCATGACTCGAAAGTGTCCCATGAGATCCTTTTTAAATTGTGCTTTTGCTTGTCCATATCCAATATGAATGCCTTCATGATTTGATTGAGAGGACGCACCAGACGTCCCAGAGATGCCTTCTGGTTGGTCATGGCATATTTTTTGATTTCCGTCACGAACTTGCCCATTATCTGCATGGTGCTGTCTGTGTCCCAATAATTCTTCAACCATATGAAAAAGTTCTTTGTCTGTATCATTTTTCTCTGTTTTCCGACGCTTGATTTGCCCACACCCTTGTTCTTGGCCTTTGTCGGTGCTTTCTTCGTTGTCACTGGAAGCTCCAGCACTGCCTGAGTATTCGCCATGGTGTCCACGTTTGTTGAATGGTTTTCCATCTGCTCCAAGTCGTTCACTTCTACTAAAGAAGCGTCCGAGTCTTGACTGTTCGGTAAAGGCGAGGGTGCCCTTTCCTCGTCCTCTGAATGAACGTAACTTTGTTTGTTCTCCATTTTCAGAAATTATTTTGCTGTCTAACAATTCGTTAATTAATGCTTCCAGTTTGACGAACAAACTAAACTGTGAAGTTACTGATAAAACGTAGCGCTTATATATCAACCAAGGGACTGAGACGTGACGGGGGGACGAGGTACTCGCAACGCAAGCGGCTTAAACTATTAGATAAGTTCTCCGATCTTTCTTTTCTGAAGCTCCCTTGCCCCGCCGCCGCCGCCGCCGCTCATTTGGCCATTATTTGGCAATTAACCGATGGCTTGAACAATCAGCTGTGCGAAGCACATAGCTATGATTATGTTCATAAGCCATCGGACGGGCCTGGCGATCATGATGCCACCCTCCTCGGCGAATAAAACTCGCAGCTTCTCCGCTACGCTGTCGGCCGTCTTGGCGCCCTCGGCCCCAGGGAACTCAAGTATTCAAGCCCCTGTCCGGACTTTGCGGGTCTTTGCTTCGATGCCTCCAACATAGGAGACGTCTAGCTCCCGCCGGGCCTTCCTCAGGCAGCACAGTGATCACCACTGCGGCTGTCTTCGGCGGCTTGAGTCCCTTGCGCGGCCTCTTCTTGTCGCCAGCTCCTGGCTTGGGAGCGGAGACCTCAGAAGCGCGCTTGGCCCCCGCTCTCCTTCTTTGGCCGCGACTCCTCCTGTCGCGCTCGGCTACCTGCCAACCCTGTTCGGGTGCGGCAGTCGTAGTGGAAGGCCTAGTGGCGGTGTTATTGCGGGCGACGTCTGCGGTCCGGCAGGAGCCGGCGCCGTCTTCCTCCTCAGGGCAGGTCCCTTCGGAGCGGGGCCGGGGCCTTTGGGCTTAGGCCCAGCCGCGGCTGTGGCGTAGCTCCCCACGCGGCCACCCTGACAAGGCAGCGGGGCGGGGGCTGGTGCCGTGTGTGGCCGCTTGTCTGCGGCAAGAGGCGGTCGGACACGTGGTTCTGGGGGCAGCCTTGCCTCCAGAACAGCGAAGCGCGCATCGGCGATTTTGCCCACTGCGTCGATTATGGCGTAGAGAGACTCGTCTGGCAATCCCCCCATCGCAGGCAGCGGGGTCGGCGCCTCCGGTTGAGCCTCTACCGGGGCCCGCTCCGGGACGCTTGGTGACTTCGTCGCCGCAGCGGGAAGCGTCTTCCTCGCCACAGGGACGGGTGTCGCCGCAGTGGCCGGCACGGCTTCAGTCGGCGGCGCGTCTTCCGCAGCGGGAGGCGTCTACCTCGCCCTCTGCGAGAAGCCGGCACCTTCGGTGGAGGCATGATGGTCACGCTCTCCTCGGAATCGGCGCCCGAGCTGCCTCCCTTGCTCAGGGGGCGCTTCCGCACCTTCGAGAGGAGGGCCTCCTCCCTAATCATCACAGCCGCCGCCAGGGCCGATGCCGCAGGACGTGTCGATGACCTGGCTGGGGCTTCAGCAGCCGACCCGCTGTCCTCCTTGGACGGCCCTGCGAGAATATCACCGCCCTCGTCCATCCTAGCGGTAGATCCGCCGCCCTCGTCGCCCTCGTCCGATGACGGCTCTGCTGCTAATCTACCGCCGTCCTTTCTTACCTTCAGTGGCGGCAGCCTCTCTGTGCGATCGCCGCTCCTCCATCCGCCTCTTGTAGCTGGAAGCCTTCACCCTGCTCTTCCTGGGCGACTTCCGCTTCACTTTTTGGGCCTCCACGATTTGTGCCGGGCCCTCGGCGGACGCCTCAAATCCTTGTGGTAGATCTTCGTCTGCCCACTGGTTTGCGTACATACGATCAAGATTTCGTAGTCTTTCAGCTGTATTGCTCACTAGGACCCTATGATGGCCGGGAGCTTCATAATCTATCACTGCGCCTTCTCGCTGCATCTTAATCTCTTTATGTGCAACAAAGGAGATAAAGTTTTTAACTTGATGAACGTCGTGTTCAAACTGTTCTATACCATACCCAGCTGGCATGAATTCGCCGGGGTTTGGAAGTATAGGGAAGCCTGGGTCATGGACTGGTTGTCCCTCTGCTCTACGACGTACTCCACAACACGTGGCTGATTTCAATTTGCAAATGGAAGAGGACACAAATCATAAAACAATTGCCGCTCGGCTTGCGGCGTGATTGCGTTAGAATAACGTTCAACAACGTGTCTTAAATTAGAGAATAATACTCCAAGGACGTAGTCATTTGGGCATTTAGCATAATAAGCTTCTCCTTCATACTCAAAATTGCCAATTGCAGCAATAAGGTTAACTAACGGAGAGAAAGTAACAGCCATTGACTTAATGACGTCCCGTTCTTCAATGGTCATTTGGGGGCGGTAAAATAAGCCAGCATCTATCCCAAATGTATTTACCTGGGTTGACTTCCCGCAGAGAAAGCGGTACTCGACTTGCGCCAGCGACACTCGATAAAACGCATACGGTGAACACTCCGGTATACGATCTGGTCTCCTACCATATAGTTCGTAAACTTTCTTAAACAGGCATTGGGTATAGAACCCCACTGCCCTAGTTGTAACTGGAACAACTGCTGCTGTCTTCTGAATGGAAAAATTTACTGACTTCTCAGCAGTTAATGCATCTCCAAAGCCGAAGTATAATGCTTTATTAATTTTATCTTCTATGTCTTGTACGGCTTGTTTCGTCTTCGGGTGGTTTTCCCTGAAGGTATCTTGGCGTTTTGAATCGCGTTTGCGTTGACTAGGAGGACGATATTTTGGTGATGCGCTGCGCTGCTGGGGTGCCCGATCGTAGTACTCCAGATAAGGTTCGCGCCACGATGACGTATCATATCGTTGACGTTGGTTTGGGGGAAGTGGGGGTGGACGGCGAAAATCTTTGCGGTCAGAGCCTCGTTGGTAACTCATGATGGTGAATTTTTCCTGGCATCCAGAAAATAGTCACACTGAAATATTCCTGTCGTGTAAGGAAAAGTCTCCTACCTTTTTGACTCCTATCTTTTTGGTTTTATCCATTTCCAATAAAAAACGCAAGATGTTTAAGAATGTAATTAGTAACAAAATAAAATCACGCGTAATTTACGCGACACAACACAACTCAACTTGTGTCATTCATTTAAACAGTAAGTTGGAATTCGCAGCTTTAATTTTGCTAGTGAAATTGACTGTTAGGGTCCTGTGGACGTTAAACCCTTAGCTGGAGTCGCTAAAAATGGCAACATATCTGGAGTCGGGGGTCAAAACTTACCCCCACGTTGGTGTTACGTATATTATTAAAACCATGCATATATTTTTATTTATCTGTTTTAATTATCAAAAAACAACTTATAATCTAAACATTAGTTCACACTTATGGTACTTTTTATTTATCATTAATAGTTTTTCTTCATTCGAACTTATCACTACTTTTAAATACAAAATTTTTAAGAGGCAACTACAGAGATTAAAAAAATAAAGTAAAAGCAAAAATAACAAAAAATTACTTCGGTATATCTTTTTCTAATATTATCTAAATAATATAAAATGACCACATTTACCGAGATCAGCTAAAAATAGAAAAATGACACGGTAAATCTATGGCCTTCACAAAAACGAATAAAATAGCTTTATAAATATTGAATGTTGACTCTAACATTTGGTACAAGTGACTGTTTTGGCGGTATCGGCGGCCATCGTCAAGCCACTGAATAATTTGCACATTTCTGGTCTAAGAAATCCTCGCCTCCTTTTGTACTATTATAAAATGTTATGATTTCTGGCTTGCCGCTCCCAGTGTCAACAGATTGTTCGTGGTGCATCGTGGAAATTATCACAACACGCAATGTGCAATAATCAATGCAATGCAATATCGTCGTCGCCCAAAATACCAGCTATGATGATGGTTAACTACTGAAAAAACCATAAAACATTAGAAAATATTCACGCAAAAAACACACACTTTCGGAGTCGGGGGTAATTTGTGACCCCACGTATGTACGTACTTCTACTTCCAGAAATATTAGAGTGACGCGCGTCCGTCACCCGCCGCACCCCGCGATGTAGTGAGATTACGTAAAGGCGCGCGAGTGTAGGCACTTAAACTGCGAAGTTATGTCGAAAAAATGAATCATGGGGGTCGTTTTTGACCCCCGACTCCAGTTAAGGGTTAAATAATACGTGGACTGTATTTCTTAAGGCTTGTTTATTCTCCCTAATTTGTAATTACAATAGTTGCAGAATTAAAAAGACGACAAAATAATAGTAGATATAGGTCCGTTTACGGTGAAAATTTAGTGCGAGTGTCGGTCGTCGCTGCGCCGATACTGCGCCCGCGTGTGTTCTCCCCGCGTAGACCGCGCCCCCGCAATTGTGGCGAATACTGCATCGCAACATTGATAGTAGATTCTCGTAATTGTTACTTGACAATTAACGCTAATTAAGAAGTAACTAATCAAAACTATACTCGAAAATGGTGAACGAGGGTCTCGTTCTTAAATTAAATCTCTTCTCTCCTAAATTCTTAAAATAATGTTAATGAATTAACTGGTATTATAATCTTCGATTAATGCATTTATAGTCCAACCTATTATACATATACCCACTTTTTTTTTTGCAAGGTGGACCATGGATGTGGTCGCGCCCTGACAAATCGGTCCGGGGCGACAGAAGAGGCGGCGGCACATAACAATGAGTACTGAAACTATATTGAATGTTTCATTATTGTCATTAAACCGTTATTTCATTCATTATTACAGTAAGCAGAAACTTACTGTAATACTATATCTAAATTTCAGCTAAGTGTCAATAAAATAGTTTTCTTTCTTTCTATTAAAAGCGTTTTATATTATATGCTTTGTATAATTAGGTATATAATAGAAAAAAAAATTAAAGCGACCCGGTTAAAATTCCACGTCATAAATTTTAAAAAAATATTCCCCCTTTAACATTATCCACAGTTCTATAAAACTTTCAATATTAGTAACCCAATTAAGAGTTGATGGTACTTTTTCAAGCTTAAATTTCTCAGTATCGCCTTTATTTTTCATAATAATTTTAAATTGAATAGATTTAAGCACACGCAGAACTTCCTTCCAAGACTTGATTTAGGGAGAATTATTTTTTAAACAAACGTTCAGCTCTTTTTGGTTTGTAGGTATGTCCTAATGGACGAGTCGAATAATTTATTGAATAAAAGCAGGGGGTCTGATGTGTTCATTCTTTCGGTAAAATATCGTATTCTAGAATCACCTGACTCTGTGCGGTTACTCTGGAGCATGCTACATACAACTGTCTCCTCCCTCAAGTCTACTCCCGCTTTCATAATAGTTTGATCTTGAGCTTTATTTATGCTCGTTGAAGACTTTGATGGGAAACTGCATTCTCTTGAATTCGAAAGGGTAATTTGGTGGTATTAGCTTTATGCTCAAGAACAACCGGTCTGTATAGTTGCCTCAATTACATTGCGATACAATTTATTTATTTATTTATATTTAATTTCATTATTGCTAACAGCGTGCCATACACAATAATAGACAATATTTTTATACAAACTGAGGAGAATAACATATTATAAAAGATGTATTGAATCATTACAATAAAGATAAGATATAATAAACTTGGATCAACATATACTACTGCTAATGGTCAGTGCCTCCACATACTTCTAGCTACAGACATAAAACATCTCTCTGTACAAGAAAATAAGTCTAGTGAAGGTTCAGAGGCTAGTATCTCATTGATGTAGTGTAATGCGCGAGGAAGCGGTGCGAATTGACCTATGCTAGTGCGCGCCGTATGTGACGCCAGTAGAGGTCGCTGTCGCTCGCGCAATTTACCTACAACCTGACGAGGCACATTGAATTTTATTTCTGCTAAAAGTAACGGATTGTGGGCAGAACCTCGTATTAGTCTGAAGAAATATTTTACTAATGCAGTGTTACGACGCGTCGCCAACATATGATGATCTACCATACCTATTACATATAATGTGGGGTATAGATAGGGGTAATAAAAATAAATTCTTTTGTATAGGTAACGAATAAATGTTTTTTGTATTCTCTCAACTTTTTGAGTTAATTGTATTGTGTTGGGATTCCAAACAATAGCATTAGTTTCTAAAGTAAAACGAACATATGCATTGTATAAAATATTAAATGTTAATTTATTATTAAAATTTTTTGACTGTCGCAGTACAAAACCTAAATTCCTCCTAGCTTGGTCACATATTTTAGAAATATGGATTTTAAATGTACAGTTGCTATCAAACCATGTACCTAGATCTTTTACGGTGTCAACACGTTTCAGTTGTTTGCTAGCAATGTGATAGTTATAGTTTATTGGGGACCGAATACGACTATACGTTACTACAACACATTTATCAATGTTTAGGTTCAAGCTGTTGAGTTTGCCCCATTCTTGAACGCTATTAATGTCCGCTTGTAATACCGCGCAATCTGATGGTGAATCTATGGTCAATGCAAGTTTGACATCATCTGCAAACATTAGACAGAGACTATGCTTAATTTTGTATGGTAGATCATTAATTAGTATTAAAAACAGTAATGGGCCCAAACAGCTGCCCTGACCTATACCAGAATTTACACTATATGTGGAAGAAGAGCATCTTTTGTACGCAACATATTGCTTACGGTCCGCCAAATAGTTGCAGAAAAAGAAAATAAGCTGTTCCGAGAATCCTATTGATGCCATTTTGAACAATAGGTGGTCATTATCCACTAGATCAAATGCCTTCTGAAAATCAAGGTAAGCCACGTCCACTTGCTTTTTAGCATCTATTACATTTGATATCATGGATGATATGGTTAATAGATTAGTTGTAGTGGATCGGTTAGGTAAAAAGCCGTGCTGTTGATCACTAAACCATCCACGTAATTGCTTGTAGATCAGTGCATATAATACTGATTCTAGAATTTTTGCAAATACTGACAGTACCGCAACAGCGCGATAATTTTGTATCTCTGATTTCGACCCACTTTTATGTATGGGAATGGCCTTACTTGTTTTCCATAGATGTGGGTAGGTTTTTTCTTTAATAGACTGATTAAAGATGTGTAGCAAAGGCTCTAAAAATATCTGATAGCAGTCTCTAACAATGAACTGTGGAATACCGTCGGGCCCTTGAGTCCACTTCGGCTTGAGTTTTTTTAAGGCTAATAAAACATCTGATTTCTCGATATTACGCACACAGACGAACACATCGGGGGCAAGAGGAGGCGGCGGTACCGGTGAGGCCGCGACCGCTGCCAGTGTCGCTTGAGCATCAAGCGTAGGCGCATGTGATTGAAATACACTCTGAAAGTGCAATGCAAATGCGTTTGCAACTTGTAGTGGTTCGGTCATTCCAAAAGATGACGGTTCGTTAGAATGTTTATGCTCCTTAATGTGTGTCCAAAATGTACTAGGGTTATATAATATGTCGTTTTCTATTTTACCTAAGTGTATTCTCATGCTGGTGTCTGATGAAGATTTAAATTGTTTACGATAATACGTAAAAAATGCATAATATAATTGGTTATTGAAAGTTTTATATAATTTGTGATAATAATTCTTTAGATTTAAATAGTATAATACTTCGCGATTGTACCAAGTTGGATATTTATTGTATGTTCCATTTGTAGGTATGCTATAAGGTACTGTTTCTTCAATATGTGTGTTTATTATTGTATATAACTGATTAACCGCATCGTTAGTGTTAGGACAGTTATATATAGTTGACCAGTCCGTGTTATATAAACGTAAGTATAAATCGTAATAGTTTGCTTTTCGAAAATTACGAGAGGGTAAACTATTAATATTAGCAGATGATTGTTGACAATAATTATTATAAAATGAATAAAATCTGTTAACAAAGGTATTGATTATGAGAGGTAGGTGGTGTTTCTCTGACTTTACAAGCCCATGCTCAGATTCTGTAACAGAGAGAATTATTTGGTCCTTACGACTAAGTACTAGGTCAAGAATGCGATCCAAGTTATTAGTAACATTGTTATTTTGAATTAAGTTACATGATGTTAATAATAGTTTATAATGTTCGCGCACCGACTTAGATGCTGAATATAGATTAAAATCACCGATCACTATAACTGGTGACTTTTGTGAGGTAACAAGATGTTCAATGCACTCGAATACAGAATAGTACCGTGTGTTAGGTATTCGTGGTGGTAGATATACGACACAACATATAAAACTGTAATTCCCCACACTAATTACACCAGCTACGATTTCATCATCGGGACGGCAGTTACAGCTAATGGTACGAAGCTTATATGGTTCACGAACGGCTAGTAGTACGCCACCACCTCCATTTACGAACCTGTCGTGTCGTAGAACGGCATAGTCCGGTGGAAATAATTCAGAGTCGTGGATGCTATTGTCTAGTCTTGTTTCTGTTAATGCGAGTACCTTGGAGCTGAACTGATATAGAACAGATTTTATTTCGCTAGTTTTACCTTTCAAACCTCTTACGTTTTGATAAAAAATATCTATATGCTTAGTTTTTAATTTGCGGGTCTGTTTGCGTACGAAAGGAACCACCACGATTACTTCGTCCTGGTAATGGATTACGCCATGGCTTTATGCAGATATCTTCAGCCCAATTTCCAGGAGATAAATATTTGTCTACATGTTTTTGGGGCACAGTTAATTTGAATGACGCATATTCTCCTCGGGACTTCAAAGTCTCCGCAGAGCAGTCATCTTCAGGTGAAATAGTTCGCAGATAATCTATTACTTGATCAGCTGTAGTACCGATTTTAACATAGTATAGATGAAGGTAAGATTTTCGATCTGCAGCCGATAATGTCGAAGGCTGGGTGCCCGTACCACGGACAACTTTTGCGAGCGATCTACGAGTTCGTCGCCGCTTCACCTCGACCCACTCGTGTTGAGTATCCGCAGAGAGTGTTGCAACAGGCTGTGTAGGTGGGATCTCGATCGTTTCGCTAAGTTGCGGTGTATATGAGTTACTCTTGGTAGGGCCTTCAGTCGATGACGTAGTGGTTGGCGCCCGCCGAGCGTTGACCGAGAGTGCCGAAGCAGCACGAAGTCGAGCTTCGCGGACAGGCCGTACGGTTGGTACTGTACTTGATCTACCCACATTGGCTTCAGTGTTGATTGCCGCCGAATCGCTAGTGAACTTTTGAATTAGCTTATTTTGATCATTTACCAACTTTTCTAACGAAACCACTTTATCTTGAAGGTTTAGCACTGTCTGAGTTAACTCGCGAATCGCGTTTTCAATACTTTTATTAGACATAACTATTTTTAATTGCAAAATTAAAGAGAGAAAGCAACTATCTGTACCGACAGTTCGACGTACGTTCCAATATTTTCACTAGCTAATTTGGTATCATTGCGTAATTTTGGTGGATTTATATTGTACAGCAATATAATTGGCGCGCCAACTGTCAACCTTTAATATGTGGGTTGAGAGACCGGGAGGATACAGAATATTCACGAACTCGACCGGGTAATGAATGACATCATCGGTGTTTATCACTCGAGTTGGTGCTACAGTGGCGTGCTGCAGGTTTATCATGAATATTATTAATGTTTAGGTAAATTTTAGCTATAACCTCTTCTACAGTGGAAACAAATGTACATAACTCCATTAACTGAGTCAAACAATTTGTCGAATAAAAAAGGGAAATCTGCGGTGTCTTGGCATTTTCTTAAAATTAGTTGTTCTAACAATAAAAAAGTGGATTTCACATTAAAATACTTTTTTAAAACACATTATACAATTGAAATAAAGCTAATTTTACAGATTCTACCGGTATCACCAGTAATTATTATTACTGTAAAATAATATAATAGAAAATCGAGTGTCGTGAGAGTTTCTTAAATTTACAATTAATAGAAACAAATAACACCAGGATTTAGTGCAATTATTTATGGATCATACAAAGGGCTGTCTTAAGTGGGGATCGATACTACAACACTCGGCATAAAAGCTTGCTATAAAGACAGTTAAGTGCTTTAAATAAGGCTTGCTACTGTTAGTGTGGCAGGCTGGTCTAGGTCTGCTACCCTTAAATCAGCTCATGGGTGCTGGAGATCATTATTTTTGACAGTAAGCCGTTCTTGGTAGGGTCCATGAAATAGGCTAATCCAATCTATTATGAGCCTTGATTTTCATTTAACAATATCTTTAAATGTTCCCAACTTGCAATTATTTCAGTGCCATTTTGTATAAATATTATGTATTCTTATACATAATATTTATACGACGAAGGTATGTTTTAATAGTGTCAATTTCAAATGACATACTTTTATAGTCCATTTCTCTTTTTCAATATTTTCGCTTTGTATCTTCTTTTAAACTTTTGACGACACTATGATTTGTCTGCCGCTGGTTCTATATTGTGGCGATAATTTTTAAGCCTGTCTTATGTATTTCTTTAGTTCATTATTTTGATAAGGTATTTCAGTCACCCTTTTTTGGTGCAACCTTCACAAAAGGTACAACGTATATGGTCGGCCATTAAATCTGTATTTTTATAGCCATATTCCTTGAAGCCAATAATTTGACTATTATTTAAATATAGCAGAGGTTCTAAAGCCACTTCATTAAAATGTGGCGTACAAAGCCTTGTTTCATTTGGTAAGCCTTTTATAGTATGTTTTAGGCGCCAATGGTTTAATTGTTTTTATAAATACCTTTTTGATGGTAATACAAGTATTTTTTACATAATATTGTAAGCCTTAAGGCTCCGCTTAAAAATTGACAACCCTAAAACTTTTTCATCTAATGAGTAACTCCTACTTCTGGGCTTAATCGTACCTTCTATGTAGTCTTTTTAAAAATATGCACATGCTCAGGCAATATTTCAATTAATTCTAAAAATTGTTTGAAAGGTGTTGTATTTGTATATTGTATTGCCTTTCCAATTTGCTATTTTTCTTCGGCTTATGCTCTAACTTATAAATCTTCGTCTGTGATTTGAATGATTCCTGATGTGAAATAATGAATCAAGTTATTATTACATTCATCAGGCATATAATTATTAGATTACAAAAGAGAATAGATGACCTGGATAAGTTGTTATTGAATTTATAACTGACATCAAATAAAATTTTACACATACAATAGGAGTATGTAGGAAGTAGGTCAGGTATGAGAGACAAAAATGCAGATATAAAGCTACAAAACTCCGCACAGCACCAAATACTAATAAAAATCACAATTACTTTCACAGCTACATGCCAATGACAATTCACACTTTAAGTGAATTTATAGCGTAGACTTAGGTAATCGTTTTTGTTCAAACAACTATATGATACATGATGACACAGAGTAATCTTTCCTGTGTGACTACAGGATAAGATTACAATTGTCGTCAAACTTTTACTTGTCTATGGGAGTCTTCAGTTAAATCAACTAAGGTTTCACTTAGAGAACGAGCAGCAGTTCTTCGAATAAGATTATGGACAGGCTACATTGAGTAACCGCAGTCTCAATTTGCGTTCACGAGGAAGAGAGTGTAATGGCTGTGAAAACTCTTGTTGCACTGTTGTCAGACTAGGCTATTTATATACCGGATTTATTGCACACCGGTCGAGTTGTCCCACCCTATTTCCTCACATAGTAGTTCCTCTCTAAAAAGTTGGAGAGTGCGTTTGTTCTTACGCCTGCGCTACTGTGAGACGAGAACTGTGAATCTCGTATCTGCGGGTAATCCGCATGGACGACTGGTAAAAACTCTCCTTCCATATTAAAGTTATTATTAGCTGTAGCTCCCCATCCACCTGTAGCTTGACCTGTGGCCGTTAAACAGCAATATCTGCGAGTGGCCTGGTTACCAAGCAAAACGCGTCGACGGTGAAAACATTGTAAGTTTGATTAGCGACGGAGGACCTCTGAGTTCCGAAGCTGTGGACGGCTACGTTCCTACTAAACAGTGGAACCTGGGCATAATTTACTGGCCCGTGTGACTCGACGAAAGTAAGATTAACTGACGTCACAATATTATTAGTGATGTTAAGACCGTTAGGGTTGTGTTCTCTCTTAAACTCGGCCATCTTAAATCTGTCTTTCATCTCTGACAGCACCACATAAACTCTATTTTGTAAGAGTTGGGAGTACCTATACCTTCCCTCGATTGAATCGTCGTTTGGGCAAACGATCCCAGCCAATCGAGACTGAGCTCCTGCATTCTGCATATCTATGGGCTCATAACCTAATAAATTACGATTAGGCACTAGATTACCTGGAATTAGATCATCTGGTAAAGGCAAGTAGTCCGCTTGATTTGCGGCTGATGCTAATACACGTCTTGATGTAACTAGTGGACTGACATAACATTCATAGACGTTGTGGGATTCGGCAACAATGAGACCGAACGAACCACTTTCTTGCTGGATGTTGTTGACCATAACTGGACATTGTGGAATTGCAATTGGCGGAAGGTTTGGTCGGACTTCCTTCCCATCCTGCGTAATAATGCTGGCGATATGTGAAATATAATCCACTAAAGGCTGTGGAACGACTTGGTAATCGGGAAGAATCTCCCGTACATCGGTTCTTATGTTCAAAACATTTTGGCCGGTTTGTCTGGCTACTTCTAAAATCTCATGGTTGAGATGCGTGCTCATCGCATGTGTGAACATAGATAACGGTAACCGCTCATGTAAACGAGGGTCTATACCGCGAAGTTTTTTGTAAGTTTCATTAACTAAAGGTATGAAACCCGAGTACTCAAAATTTTGACAGTAGACATCTTGAGCTCGAATTAGGGACGAATGGGGCCCGATGTCATATAGAGGCTCATCTCTAGGAGCGTCTTCGACAGTCCTAGGTTTAACCTCTTGAACAACCTGGTTCTTAGATGGAGACATGGAGTGTTCGATCTCCAACTGATTAAAATAGACTAAATAACAGATAAATTATATGGCTAACGTAAGTCAGTATGCGGTATACGACGTGTCTTAAAACAACTTTGCGTGGTAGGGTGCGAATGATGCGCTATGTGGCGTGGTCAGTCAACATGTTGTTAACATGTTTCCACTTAACACATACGATAAAACGCAAGTGCTGTCATCTACACTAGTGATATGTATTCTCTTTAATACTACTACTGGCATGTTATATATATATATATATCTATCGAATTTATGTCAGGTAGTTTCTTTAGATCAATATTTATTGTGGTATATTATTATATATTGTGGTATATTATATATATTAATAGATTTATTGTGGTAAGACCACGCTGTTGACAGTTTTCTGTCTGCAGCCGCGGACCGGTCCGTCCGGGGTAGTATCACACTCTCGCAGAAGATCGACGTTTGAGTAATGGCAATGTACTATTGCGCTTCGTTTGGTGAGCGAAAGAGCCGGAAGCCCAACTGGGTGGGTTTGGGGATTATAATGGTAGGCAGCGGCCTAGCTATACCCTTGGTATAGCAAAGGTCCATGGGTAGCAGTTACCATCAAGTGTACTGCTTGCTCGGCTGCCACCATAAGCAATAAAAAAAAATCCTATGGAGAATATTTAACACACTTATATATAATTCTTAAAGTTGATTAAATTCAAATTTATTTGGTGTTTATCATATAAATGTACCTACTACATTATAAGAAGCATATTTACATGATGAAATTTATATACGCTAAAAGTCTTACCCAAAAATCAAGATGTGGATGGCTCAGAATATTATTTTGTTACATTGTGCAGAGTATCTACAGATACAGCTTGCAATGAATTTGGAACATCTAAATACACATTACTATCCAAAAACACACTGTGCATCTGCTGTTTAAGTTTTTTCAAAGGAAACAAATTATTTAATATTTTTATGATAAATTATAATCTGCATGATGTGTAATAACTATATAAAATAAGCTATTAATTACAAAATATTGCATATGGCTCATAATTTATATTCTAAATTATAATATTTATAATTTAGAATATAAATATTGCTATAACTTCTACAGTTTTACAGAATTAAATCTTATAATCGTATAACTACTTATTAATATTAGGGAAGGCAAAGTGTATTGGCAAATAAAATACCTAATCAACATACTGTAAAATTAGAGAAATCAAATTTAAACGTAGCCATGACAGCAATACGTGACGTACCAGCGGCTTCGATCGGAGAAGGCGGTTTAACTAAAATGTTCGACATGCTGACGTAAAACTCGTCTTCCTTTATAGGAAAGCGACATGCTGACGTAAAACTTGTCTTCCTTTATAGGAAAGCAAAACTTATATGATGCGCTTTTCTTAAGAAAAGTAATAGTAGAAGCATGACCTTGCTTTACAATGATCTTTCCTAAGAAAGCGAATGACCTTTTATTTCCCTCTGATTCAAGTTGAGTTAATACAAATTGTCCACAATTTACAGCACAAAAATTGAAATCTGTTTTGTAGTCAACGTCTTCGTTATCATCCCTATATTCGTCTTCGATACCTATTTGACTTTTTCTCTCAACTTCACTAAAGCTTTCTAAGCTTTCACTATCTTCTTGCTTGATAGGCCGAAATATATGTCATTCATAGGTTTTGTTATGCTTAGGTAAAAATAATCCATCGACTTTGTTAATAGCTACATCCAACACATTTACCACTTCGGTATCTTCTATACGGACACCAGGTAAATTATAAAAACTCTCTTGTAACCCTGCTCCACCCAGAACTAGTAATGTAGCTCTCTTTTTATAGGATATTTAACATCAGCTGCTTCGAGATAGATATGTAGAGATTGTTTCCATTTTTCCCATTTTATACCCAATGATGTACTTCTTTCTGGAGTGTCGGTAGTTGGTTGATCTTAGAACTATTGCACGTGAAATAGATTAAGGTCATTATCCGATACCTCCAATTTAATGGATGTCTTTCACCTACAATTAAATAGATGTGTTTCACCTCCAATTTAATATAATTTAACTCAATTTATTGAATTTCTAACATTTCCAACAACATGGAATTGTACGATTTTTATAATATCAGATTCTGCTAACATGTTATCAAATAAAATAATAATTGATTTAATTATAAAAACATAAACAACATATAGACTGACTTTAATCTAGTTGTACAATATGTTAAACATAGTCCAAGTTTACTTGACGTTGCTCTAACGTCTAAACTACGCTGAGCCTTTAAAAATATTAATATCTTGGTCTTCATCGACAACTAATGTGTTCAAAGACGAGGACGTCTCATTATTTAGACTGTAACTTTCCTTGGTTTAGATCGCAGTATGTTATCGGGAACTATGTAAGATTAGCACCATTTCCCTGCTCTCTTTAGGTCGAATCTGATGTATAAAATGGCATTTAAAGTTTTTATCGACAAACGACTGCGTAGTTTAGTTTTTACTACATTCATTTGACAGAAAACCCATTCAATTTCAGCGTTTGAATGTGGTAGTGTTAATAATGATATTGCTAACTGAGATAAATCTGCAAAAGGGTTATAACCAGCTGCATCTTTATAATCAATTATTTCATTCCAGAAGTCCATGGTGGAAGATGTACATTCCCATTTAATGTAAACTATGTTTCTACATTGAGATATGAGTTTATCTATAATAGAGGCATCTACTTGGAATTATTAGGCAATATCAATTAGAGAAGGCTTTGACTGTTTTTAATGTAAGCAACTTGTAAACTACTGAAAACATAGATACTCTTTTAAGTACTTTAAAATTAGTTGATAATCTAAATGTTTAAATCTTAACGTAGTTCTTTTATGAGGTTCATTGCGAAATTCAGGCAACGTTGAGTACATTATTTTCCATTTCAGAGTGGATGTTATATTTATGGAATTTTATTTCCAAAGCATATCCTATGTATGGTTTAGGATCTCAATAACTTTCTACATTTTGTGTAAAAATATCGATTCTCGAAGTTGGGTTCAATATACGTCGACTTGTAGATTGAACTGATAGACAAATCCTTATAAAGTTTTATTAGGTCAACATTGCTGCTTTCAAACAGCTTGTTTACAGTCTGAATTTCCTTCAAAAGAGGTTTTAAATATGATAAGTGTTTCTGCCATAGTACTTATCGCGCCTGGCAACTTCAATCAGGCATTTAAATTCCACCCTTTGCTCTAGAATATGATTCACTGCTGGTTCAATACTCGACGGATATCGAACACATCGGGTATTACTCATTTGTGGTATTAGCAACGATTTGGAGCCACAGTGAATATATTTTTATTGATTTCTCAACTCATTGCAAGGACACAACACAATGAGCTTAAATACTAAACTAGGGGAGAGGTGGCATAAAGGGGACATTTTTGTTGTAGTAGCTCTTGTCAATGCTCAATATAATATTTTTAATACGTTGAACCTGATTGAGAATCTTACATTCATCTTCTAATGAAATCAAAATATGTAATTGATATTTCTTTATCTTTAGGTACGAATTTTCACAATTTTTTAAAATGTTTATTTTGTTCCTTTCATAAATTAACTGTATTGAACGGGACGCGATAGTTTATGAATGGGACGACACATCATATTAATATAAAATCACAGTATAACATATAAAAGTTCAGTCATATTTTAAAATATTTTTGAGTCATAAAGTTTGGTTATTTGGATACTTTAAAATAAATCTAACCAAGTACCAATCGTGAAATAAGTAATAGTGACATATGTAACTAGTGAAAACATAAAGTAACGAATAGTAAAAATATTTATTAAAATCACTGAAACATTATTTGTAGTATATTATTAACTATTTTATAATTCTTTTCTTAAAGTATGTTAGTATGATGCATTTTTGTCCGGCTACAATATTTCAATTTCGGAGTGATTTTTGGAATTTTCTGAAATACCATTAATTGAGTCCGAATCAGTAACTGCATTCGATATAGAATCATTACTGCTACTACTTGCCAATTTTAGTAGTTCTTCTTATTTTGAGTCATTAATTTCTTTCATTCTGTTGGTTTCACTTCACACTTACTTTACTCGTTTGGTCCCTTTTCTGTCAAAGAGCATTTAAAATTTTGTTTTTTTATGTTTTAAATAGTGTTTATACATATATTAAAATATTTTTCAAGTATGAAGTAGATTGGTGTAGATCTACCTATTTTACTTTTTTCTGGGGAATTAAAATATATGGTTATGAAAGAGAAAGCTATGAAAGTGATATCCCATTTAAAAACGTTTGTAGTGTTACATATATTATCACGCCATATCCCTTGTAGGGTAGGCAGAGAGAACAGAGTGCCAGAGAATCTAACTATCCTTGTATACTTCACTCGCTTCCTCAACATTAATGATTCTCTTCATACACGTTCACCGGTTTCGGAGACTCTTGACTCCACCTTCCATCAGTACTTGACCAATCTGGTCTAGGTAGGTTAGTCTCGGTTTCCCCCGGTACCTACATCCTTTCGCATTGTAGTGTTCCTTTCATAAATATCACATAAAAATTAAAACATAACCTTATAACCGACTACCAATAAATAAAAGTTTACTCCCTTTTATTCTCGTATCTGGAGATAATAATAGATCACAATCACTGGTAAAACAATACTTGTCGATTTACAATGTTTTACAAAATATTTCCAAAGAATGATGAAAATATTACTTTTGCACACAAAAGTAATATTTTATTATGGACACTATGCGAGTGTGTGGCCGTCACCATCTCTATAATGACACGAGTGTGATGTTAGGTGCGAAGGGCTATCCTTCGGGTTTATCACATATTAAAGATATTCTCTCGAAACGTTTCTTAGTTTACAGATTATTTGACTTGTCCCTTTTAGTACGTGTATTATTGAGGACTTTAGATATTAAAGACAAATTGTTTCTCTGAAAATACAAAGTTTTATTTAACACAATTTTATTTCTACAATATTACAAGAAACTATGAGATTACACTTTTGTCTCACCTGAGAATACAAAGAATGCCTCCTCAATTATATCCTTTCATTTATCTTTCTATAAGTTTTTTATAAGAATAATATCACAAAATAATCTGAACATCATTCGCCATTGAAATGCGCGTCACTCCGATGCGCCCTCCACTCACTTCGACAGACAACCTAATACACGCGCGAAGCGCGGCAATTTCAATTTAATGAAATGTCATTTCATTACACATATACATACATATGTATATTATATATACACACAAACAAACATAGATACCTATATACGCACACAAATATACACTTACATATGCGCACTTCTAAAAAAACATTAAAAACATATCCACATAGACATTAAGACCTTTGTAGCTATGCCATAAAAAAATTACATTAAACAATCATAGAAAAAAAGTCAAGTAATAATGTAGTACATAGATACACATACACATATTTAGTCTGTGACACTACAAAATGGTATTTATTGTTTGTGTTTATGTGCTAAACGTAAGCGTGCGTGATGGGACGTGATATGCTATTACGAATGCAAAAGCCAACACCACCACCTTGAACTCCCCGGATATGATCTGGTCTAGGTAAATGTTTTAGTTTATATCCTGGTAAAGAGGGTGCCCGATCTTGCTGGCCTGGTCGTAGCCAGGTTTCATTCACAGGCATGATATCGACCCCATGACGGCACATTGCCACTCGAAACTCATCTTGGTTAGAACCCAGAGAACCAGCATTTAACAAATCAAACTTTATCAACTTTATACTTACTATTGAAAGCAAATTTATAGTAGAATATTATATGGATACAGCACTGTATTATAATACAGAAAATCCGCAGAAGAACGGGTGTAACCGACATAGCACGAAGAATTAGCATGCTGAAGTGGCAATGGGCAGGCCACATCGCTCGAAGAACCGACAACTGCTGGGGAAGAAAGGTTCTTGAGTGGTGACCACGTACCGGACGACGCAGTGTAGGGCGCTCCCCACTAAGTGGACAGACGACCTGGTTAAAGTTGCTGGGCGTCGTTGGATGCAAGCAGCACAGGACCGCACTCTGTGGCGTAACATGAGGGAGGCCTACGTCCAGCAGTGGACGGCGATAGGCTAAAATGATGATGAGTATAATACAAATTAAGAATTTATGTAAATAGTAATTGCAGATTTCAATTGTTACTACAATTAAATTGTAATATAATGAAATCCATATAGGAATGATTTTAATGTATACTTTATAGAATTGAGAGGTAATTTAAAAAATATATAAAACAGTTCTTTATAATTATGGCATAACTGAGCAAACATTGTTATTATTGTGATGCATGTTGGTGTATTATTTGTGTTTCTCAAGTGTACCTGTGCCTGGTACATACACTACCGTCCAAAAGTTTGGAAGCACACCTGTTTTCAAACAAAACAAATAAATGCCGACTAATAGCGGTAAAAATTAGCAATAATCTTAAGTTTTACAACCTTTTACGACTGTCTACACAAACACAAAAGGATTATTATCCTACATTCATCAAGTTTTATGGAATTCCTTAATATTGATGAAACACGTGTTTTATGACTTAATCCGTCGGCTACTTTATCCTATGCAATGGTGTAGTTTTATTGATAATGTTTGCTGGTTTTAACTTTTTTAGACCTTATTCAGTCGCACTTGAGCATTGGCACGTGAAAGTTGTGATATTAACATTGTCTGTATTCGAAAGATATCGGCTACTACTTTGACCGTATTTTTTCTTCTGAAAATGGCAAAACGCAAGCAAATCACGCTTGAACAGCGAAGCGCTATTTGCACTCTACGCGAGGAAGGATACAGTGAACGTCAAATCGCAGAAAGGCTCGGAATTTCTTGTAAAGGTGTCCACTATACCCTTGCTAGAAAACAAGAAACGGGGAAAAATGAAGATAGAAAGAGATCTGGTAGGCCCAAATCCACAACAAATCAAGAGGACAACTTCATTAGAGTTCTTTCTAAACGGAATCGACGCTTAACTGCACCACAGATCACTGCAGCTCTGAATGATACGCGAGAAACACCCATTTCAACAACTACTGTTAAAAGACGCTTACTGTCTGCGGGATTAAGAGGATGTGTTGCTGCTAAAAAACCCAAACTAACAAATCGACATAAGAAAAATAGACTAGAATGGGCAAAAGCGCATAAAAACTGGACTATAGAACAATGGGAAAATGTCCTTTGGAGTGACGAATCAAAATTTCAGATTTTCGGATCCAATAGACGTGTCTTTGTACGCCGGTCAAAAGAAGAGAGGGCTTCAGAGGCATGTACAGTGCCTACCATCAAACATGGTGGTGGTAATGTCATGGTTTGGGGGTGTTTTGGCAACAGTAAACCCGGCAATCTTGTGAGGATAACCGGAAAATTAAACAAGGAAGGCTATTTAAAAATTCTCCAAGATTCTGCCATACCCAGTGGACTAAGTCTCATTGGTTCTGGATTCATTTTTCAACAGGATAATGATCCTAAGCATTCGTCTAAATTGTGCCAGAACTTTTTAAACAAGAAAAAAGCTGAAAACATTTTAAACATCATGCAATGGCCATCTCAATCCCCTGATCTTTCTCCCATTGAACTTGTTTGGGATGAACTTGACAGGAGGGTGAAAAGTCGTTGTCCTACGAGCTCAGAACATTTGTGGCAGCTATTAGAGAACGAATGGAACAAATTAGATAAAGATTATTTTAAAAAATTGATTAATAGAATGCCCAGAATATGTGAGAAGATTATAAAGGAGAAAGGTGGACACTTTGATGAAGCTAAAATTTAATCTAATTTACCATTGTATATTATTTTTTTATTTTGTTTAAGTTAGTTTCTGTTTGTTCTTTATTTTTTTATCAATACATTTAAATTTAAATGACTTAGTTTGGTTTTATTCGATTTTACCTTGCTGCTTCCAAACTTTTGGACGGTAGTGTACATGTCATGCATAGCCTAACCTGCCAGTGTTGCATTGCTTATGTGCATAACTCAAGTGTGTTAGAGATAAAGATTGAAGTGCAGCAATATATGAAATTATAGGCGTTAATTGAATTTGAAAGCAGACAAATGAGCAGCAACAACAATCAATTGTGTTTCTCCATAGCCGTATGGCGCCGCGGCGCACCGCGAAGCAACTCGTCGCGCAGATGGCGTCGCGCCAGGCACACAATCAAAGGTTGCGGATGGCGCTCTGTCTCGACAGCGCTTGTCGCACTGATCCGATGCGCGTTCGCATGCTCGGCGCTCACTATGTCGCGCTCTTCTAGTTTTTTCTTTTTTTTTCTATTGTTCTAAGTCATCATGAACTTAGTCTAAGTTACCCCCGACTTGATCAGGGTCCTAAATTAGTTGCGAAAATTTATTAGCAGTTACAATAACATTAGTGAAGATAATAGTAATGAGAGATTAAACATTAGTAGTATATAAAAGTAGGTATTAAGAGATGAAAGAATTAAAAGGTAGGAAAAAAATAAAGAATAATATTAATAGTAACATAATAAGAATTAAAATAAACTTAACAAAGAAATATTAAAAATAATTATACTAAGAGAGAAGTAATAAAGTAGTTAAACGTAAAAGAGAAAATTAATAGAACTTAAATGTATAATGAAACTATTGTATTTAGATGTAGAAAAAATAAATAATAAGTATATAATAATATGTCTCTTTAAATTACTGAAATTTTAGCATTTAATATGCTTAATTATTTATAAAATCCGATTACGAAATGATTTTATAAATAATTAAGCATATTAAATGCTAAAATTTCAGTAATTTAAATAACAAGGTTGTGTCATCGTTTAATACAATTCTAACTGTAAAGTTTGAAGTATTAAGCCTATAACAATGTGTAAACATTGTCGGGTAGATAGCATACCGTCACCTTAAGACGTAAATATAATACGAAATGAAATTTGCATGTCTTACAATTAGTCGCGGTGGTGTAGTGGCAGCACGATTGGGCCGGAATCCCAATAGGCGCGGGTTCGAATCCCGCTTGCGACATCATTTTTCATTTCGTAATTGGATTTTATAAATAATATGTCTCGTTAAGCTCCTGTTTGAATTCGGCCATAATGTGAATTACTGATATGTCAGAAGACCGCACTTTGTGTTCTTCAACCCGTTCCAGTGCAGCGACTTTTTCCTCCAACATGTCCATCCGCTCAATGCTCTTATTCAGAGAAGACCGCAGTTTAAATATATCCTCACGAAATAGCTGCAGTTTTTTATTCTTGGGACTGAGCATAGATCCTCACTAAGTTTCTTTAAATTGCTAATACGATCACTAGGGATTTTTGTTCGATTGTGTTAATTGGACTGCGGCATACAGCGTTCCAGGTCATGCCTCTCTCCCTCGGACGGGCTGGCTAAGTGCTGGCCTAGCCCCTTAATTGGCGTCTCAGACTTATTGTCACGAGCGATATTCTTAGTATACTCGAGACGGCGCCGTGAGAAATTGGAGGTTTACGCAAACTCTATGATATACACCATAATATTTGTGACACTTAGCCGAATCCCTCTGCGAGATAAACTTACCACATGCACTGCACTTAGCCATAGTTAGGTATTAAATTGCCACAAGATACCATGGTATATAGGGTAGGGGTGTGCAGGAGTGCGCACTTTTTCTATTTCAAATTATAAAAATTAAGTAAAACACATCAGGTTATAGTTATTACAATATATTAAGCACTTATGTCAATGGCTACTAATAAAATAGTAAAAAATTAACGAACATTAGATATAAGAGACAAAAATAAAGAAAATTATGAGCAAGTAGTTTGCGCACTCTTGTATTACGTAGTGGACAAGAATGCGCATATATGTGTGCAAGAATACGCAGTACACATTATTTACAAAGATTACAATGAAAATTTCCCAGGCGCAAATAGGATGTACAGCTTTCATGCCACCAATTTTCACATGAAAAGCACTGGATCCAGTCTTCTACCAAAGGTTCTACGTACGCTTGAGAACAGCCTGGACATATATACTTTTTGTCTTTTTTACAGTTACCACGCTTTGCTTTCTTCGGGACGGGTCCTGTCTTTTTTGCAGCGCTTTCTTCAAGTTGTTTTTTATGAGGAGAACTACTTAATATTTCAGACCTTTTACCTTTTTTACTGTATGGACGTTGCACAGATGATTTGGGGTATGGTAAAAGTTGCGAAATTTTAACTAAAGTAGAGGTTGATGGTGTTGGATCTGCAGGTAAGTTCTGGCGTTGCTGAGAAATACTTCTAGCGATCTCCAAAATATCGGTTTCAATTGGCAGTAATTCCCTTACTTGCTTTTGAGGTGATTTAGCTGGAATCGTTGGCGTGAAAGCATCTGGTGTTTGTTGACCCAGAGAAAGATTTGTAGCTGAAGATGCAGTTTCTGGTGGCCTATCTGTAACGCTACTGGCTATGAAATCAGCATCTGTAAAAATTTCGTTACTAAATGGCCATATCCCAGTCACTCTAAATCCTTCAATAACGTTAGCAACTGTTGCTGTTTTTGCATAAGCAGGTGTAAATATTGTTGCTATTTGGAATGTGGTTATTGTTCGTCCAGGATGATTCCGCAACCAATTTTCACATTCAGCTGAATAATATTTTTTTAAGGGAGCAAAAAAGCATCTATCAAGCGGCTGCATTCTATGACTGCTATGGGGTGGTAGAGAAAGAAGGTCTATGTAGTTTTTGCGACAGTAATCAATAGCAGCAAGTGTACAATGTGATGAGTGGTTGTCTAGGATTAAAAGCACTCGTTGATCTTTGGTTGGCATTGCGTGATTCTTAAAATGCTCTAACCAGTTAAGGAATAAGTCACTGGTTATAAAGCTACTATCAGAAATCATTCCAATTGAAGATGGAGGAGCGTTGTCAAGAAGTTCAGGCTTCATTCTCTTGCGTTTAAATATGAATGCCGGTGAGATGAACTGGCCACTGGCACTCATGGCGCAAATCACTGTAACATTCTGACCTCTTTCAGCGCTGGAGATCTTGTTTACACAGCGTTTACCTTTAGTCGAAATGATTTTTGGTGGTTTATTGGGCACTGTAGACAAACCGGACTCATCCATGTTAAAAATTTTGTGCGGAGGATATTTATATCTATCATAAAGATTAGATAAGTTTGAATAGAACCGATCTACCTGAGGTTTGTTGAACCCCATTGCTCTTGCCAGACTAGTAGATGTTGGTTGCCTTAAAGCCAAAGAAGGATGTCTCTTAATAAAACACCGCAACCACTCTCGCCCAGCCATCTTCTTTTCTCTGTTGAACTGGTGTGATATATTATTTCGTTCAGCAAAATCATAAGCCAAAACTCGTAAGTTTTTTAGGAGTAAGTCCATAAAACATTGCATCGAGGTTAAGAATGTACTCAAGCAGTTCTAGTTCAACTTCAGCGCTGAAAGTACATCTGTATCTACCTAAAGATTGAGGTACGGCAACATTTTTTAACCTTTTTCTTAAAGTAGATTCGGGCATCCCAAGTTTTTCAGCAACTTGTCGTTGACTCCCTCCATCTGCTATTAAACGTCGAGCTTCTTCGATAACACTACCGTCGACGATCTTCCTTTCCGTTTTTCTCGGCCTTCTAGACATTCTGGAAAAATAAAAAAATCAAGAAACCAACTTATTATCTATAAATAAATTAAAACAATGTGCAAGAGTGCGCGCGCACTCTTGTCCACATCGGCCATGCGCACTTTTGCACGTCTCGGCCAGATTCATTTTCTGCGAGTATTCACGCCATCTATGAGCAGCGTCAGACAAATGAGTAAGCTTGTAAATATTTGGATAACAAAATAAATGACTTAAAATATCACAAATAAGCCTTAGCAATTTTTTTGCAACTGTAGTTTGAAAATCTTCACATAATAGATCACAGCATGAAAAAATACACTTCGTCTCATAAATCTGTCAAAATTCAATAAAAACTGATTGTTTTTAACATACACGCACGAAACTTGTCACAGATCAGTTGACAACTAAATATGGACGCCAATTCCTTTTCTGTGATTGGCTAATGCCTATGCGTACTCTTGTACGCTGCGCGCTCATGCACACCCCTACCCGACGATTTACTCTACCCGATTAACGACACTATATTTCTTTTAAAAAAATATAGCCACTAAAGAGATTAATTAATTTTATTTGTGCATCAGCTGATACATAAAGTTAATCGATGGTATTCGAATTATTTCACTATTCACTTGTTTTGTTTTTCGTTGTTATTGTTTAAATATCGCTGTTACTTTATTTCACCACACTTTAGAATAATGTAAAAAGTCTCTTTTATTTTTTTCAATTTTACAAAACCATTCAGCTACTCCGGATCGGAACGCGGCCACACTTTTTTTTTTTATTTTTTTTTTATTGGTAGGCTATGACCCGGTCACACGTCGCCCGTACCGTCCGGGGCGACGGAAGGGCAGCGCGTGGCCCCATAATCCACCGCATTCGCTCCCCATCGCCATTGGGCCGGCCACTGGTACCGCTTCCTTGCCTTCCGTGGCCAGCCCGGCGGGTTACCCTTTCGGGTACCATCCCCCGTCAACGCCCCAGCTAACTGCCGGGGCGTCGCCCTCACGCGGTCGGCCTCTCTGCGGGTGAAGGACTATTCCCCGGTCCAGTCACCCGCGGCCTCGGCTAGGGCGGCATTAGGCGCAGATACTCGCGCCTACGCCGCCCCAGGCGCCGGCGGCGGAGCGTCTCACCGAAGAGGATTTCCTCTCGGAGTCGCCCCGCCGCCTCCTTCCGCGAGACAACTGTCTCGCAGAAGGCGGCGACCGCGTCCCAGTTCCTGACGCTGTCGAGCATCGCCTTAGCGATGGTCGGCAGCGCCAGGTCGGCACCGATGATCGCGACGAGTTCACGGCGCTGCTCTGCCCAGGCCACACAGACCTCGAGCGTGTGCTGCGCCGTGTCCTCGTCGCAATCGCAGTGGTGGCAGGACGATGTACTCTCCCTCCTCACGACCGTGTGCAGGTACTTGCCGAAGCAATCATGCCCCGTCAAGACCTGCACCAGTCGGAAGGAAAGGACCCCGTGCTGTCGACCCAACCACTCCATCAGCACTGGCCGGAAGGCCTCGGTGGTCCGAACACCGAACCGAGGCCTTTCCAGCCGGATTGCCCAACGAGCAATAACGTCACGGCGGGCGTCGCCCCGCCAAGCGGCCATCTCACTAAGCGAGACGGTGCCGCCCCCTGCCCGCGTCGCTGACACTCGCCGGTACAGTCCGGCGAGCATCTCCGCCTCCAAGTCCCACGGAGGTGTTCCGGCCAACAGGCATGCTTCCTCCGTCGCCACCGTGCGGTATCCGCGTATGGCCCTGACCGCCATGGCCCGCTTTGGTCGCCATAGTAGAGCCCTAAGTCGGACGGTCAGGGACCCCGCCCACATGGGTGCGCCGTACAGGGCCATCGACCGGACCACCCAACGCGGCCACACTGAGGAAGATCCGGCAAGAAAACTCAGGAGGCATGATACTAATTTTATTATTGAATTTTTGAGTGACGGCCTACTTTATCCTACTAAAATTAATTAAATTAAAATTTAACTATTATTGTGGGTGAAATCTATACAATAAGTGCTGTGTCTTGCAGTCTTGTGGTGGTTCTTCTTAGTTTTATTTTTAATTAAGTGAATAACAGGATCCCAGCTTGATGATAATACCCAGCATGTGTGGGTCAGAATTTAATATCTTATAGGGTAGATATAAATCAATCTCTGTAATAACAATGACATATTGGACGTAAAGACACCTTAGTCCTACCGTGACCATGATCACTGTAAAGTGTTTGAAACATCGGGAAAAATCAAATACAAACGCGATAAAATCCATAAAAGTAGTTTTATTTCAAATGTGTAATACTCGCGTAAACATTATGTTGCTCCATTAATTGTGATGTCTGGACTGGTTTTTTGATTTTGTATTATGTTTTTGTATGGAGTGGTAGATTTCTTTAATTTTTTGGTGAGAGTTGTCCACAATAATCCTTATGCACCGTGCACTAATAACTCATGTGATAAAGTTTTACCGCGCCTAGCTCTCTTTTTGCTACTTTTTTGTTTTATTTTTAGTGCCTTCAGAGGATTAGGTCAGTTGTGGCTGTATCAGTTCGTTCTGTATGAATTTGTATTTGCTGTTGCGACTCTAGCCTTATCATGATCTATACATAAATTATATAATCAAATGAATAACCAGTAAATAAGTGTGTTATTATAATATGTATTATATATAATTTATTACTTGGTAAGTCTGAATTCAGCCGGTAGTTATGATTAGGCATACAGTATATATTCTTAGCATACAATTGCAATATTTGATAGAAAACTGAAAAATTATATTTCATTACAACTTTGCTTGTTTTATTATGCAAATTCCCACCCAAATGATCATTTGATTCTGGAACATTGAACTGTAGAGCCATATTATAAAGCACACAACAAGCTTGTATGATTTCTGCACATTTAGATGGCTTGTAATGTAGGGCTCTATCTTTGCATAAAGAACAACATCTGTTTTTAATCGTCCAAAAACATTTTCTATGACCACTCTTGCATAATTATGCTTATTATTGTAGTTTGCTTCAGGCGATCCCTCAGCAGTATGTAAAATGAGAGTCGTAAGCCAATTGCGTTGGGGATACCCAGAGTCACGTAAAAATAAAGACAATAATCATTATTCTGCAAAAATATAATTATGTAGTGTAGCAATTTACAAGTTCTTATACTATGAGCATTAATTCTGAATACTGCATATAATGAATACTGCATATAGAAAATATTATCCAAAAGCCACACAGTTTCACCGTTCCTATGAAGACTGGATGTACGAGTACTCATTGGCTTGACTATTTTCCCAAATAAATGAGTCATGGTTAGCTCCTCCAAATGTTGCATTGATATTAGTTATTGTGTAATTACTATCACACATCTGTAAAGTTAGGTTTTAGTGATTATACAACTTCCTTATCACTAATAATCTAGTTTACTACCATGTGATAGAGTGCCGACCTGTCATGCTGGTGGCATACATACATACATATCATCACGCCATATCCCTTGCAGGGTAGGCAGAGAGAATTAAAATGCTGGTAGCATTTTCATTCAAAGTCAATTAGAATCAAATAACAATGCTTTTTGTTGGACTAGATATACAGGGTGGAAGTGGACCATTCCCGAAAACAAAGACAGGTGACCCTACTAGTCCTACTTGTAATGATTGGCTAGAAAAAAAATCGAAACAATTGAAAAAAAATTTTTTTTTTTCATAACGAATTTTAAGTTTTTTTTCACAATCCATCGTATTAGGACAATGCGATATAACGATAATCCCATAAAAAATACGTAACTTTACTCAGATAAGAAAAGACGCAATCTATTCAAAACTCACGAACATATGTTCAAGATTTCAACGACCTCGCGTGGTGAAAAGAAATATTTTTTTCATCCGAGTCGATCTTTTTTCTAGCCTATCATTACAAGTAGGACTAGTAGGGTCACCTGTCTTTATTTTCAGGAGCGGTCCCCTTCCACCCTGTATAATATTATGATGAGATGCGGAACGCTCAGTATAATAAATAATGAAATGCTTAACTAACCTTGTTATGAAGTAATGTTGGCTAACACTTAACTTGCACTGCTAACACAATATTAATATTGTTACATTGACACACAAGACACTTCCATAAAGCTTTTAATCATTTGATCATATTATATAAGTAACACTTATTACCATTTGCATATTCAGAGAAGAAAACTGTTTCCGACAAAAGTATAAATGTTCATTCTCTCTTGGTGGACCAAATGTATGAAAGTGGCTGCAGTCTATTGCTTCAATCACATATGGTATACCATATTTTGTTTAAAAGCTGAAAATAAAAGTTAGGAAATATTTTAGCAAAGGTCTTGAGATTAATATTTATATTTTTGATATGATAACAAATGTTACCCACCGTTGACTTACAAACTGTCTTTCAGCAATCGTGTGGCGAAATTTTATGTATTTTTTAAACACGTTGGTGTGATTTAGTGCTTGGGTCACTTCTTCAATATAAACACTGCACATTTATGTGGCAAGTTTTTTGCTGTACTCCCCGGCTCTTAGTAATTTCCAGTCTGAAGATCTATTTTCCAAAATCTCCAGTAGGTTTAGTAAATGGACACATTGTGCTTACCTTTGGTTTTAAGCTTGTTATTTGGGTAGGCCTTAAATTTGTCAACTCAAAGTTCATCACATAAATAAATTGCAGTTCCTTACGTTAAACGGAAAATATTTACAAATTCATTATCTGTGAGATTTTACAATCATCATCTGTGAGATCTTCCAAAGGATCAAACAATTCACGATCTTGAGAATGCATTGTTCGTAAGCTGTCGTTGAGCTGCAGCAAGCAATCTTCATGCAAAATAACTCATTGGTCGTAAAAATCCATACATAATGTTGTCTTCTCACCAACTAAAATACCCGCGAAAGACTCTGGTACCGCGTTAGCGTCACCTAACAATAATACGCGTCAAGATCTGTCTAGAATAAAACTATTTTATTTTATATGGTTCCGAAGAGAGATTTTGTCGGTAACCTTTTTCCCGAAATATCTAAACCGATTGTCTAGATATGTTTTGATGACACATTTTACTAAAAGGTATTTATGATTAGTGTCATGATCAATTGATTCCGACCGAAAAATGGTGTCTGATTTTTCGGAGTAGTGCTCCATAATGAATTTAAATATATATAGATAATAGCTTTGGGGCATCGACTTATCCAAGTTAGGTTTAATGATCATTTCTGTCTTTTTTGTTATGTCTTTAACACCTTTCGATGGGTATTTCAGTCCACCTCTTGTTTTAAAATGAATCAGCGTTTTCAAATTGCTGTTTGGATCTCCAAACAATAACGAAGCACACTTCTGACATTTTATATTGCAGGATAATTTTCTCGATACAAATCCTGCGAAGTAAATTACAACTGAGTCAGCATATACGGAAAGAATGCTATTAAGCAATCTATGTATTCCTCGTATAAGGTGCTGTCATGTTTTGGCACTTCAGCCAATTGGTTTTTTTCGGTTAAATCGTTCAAGGTTTTTTGTGGGCTAGTGCTTGTGCAATTTAAAATTATAACTTGCTCCAGGGTCACGCAATTGCCGATTCCTTCGTCGCGAATTTCGGCTCGAATAAGAAACCTCTTGAAGGCTGCTTTAAATTGAACGGCATTTGGATTATTGTTAAAACCCCCTCGTGCTCTTATAGCCGAAAAAAATAGCTCGACGTGATCCTGGCTGATCTTGTACAGTGGCAAATATTTTTGTGTTTTCTGACAAGATGTCGATATATAGCTAATGTGCTTTTCATGTCAATGATTAGTCCCACAAAGCCAGTCTTTCTCCTCGATTCAATTACTAACTGCCCTGACGGCAGCCTCAGGCCGCGTATATAGCCAATTGCACCTCCAAACAGCACTTCGATAAGGCCGATGTTTTGGGGACACATGGCTTTTTTAATCCAGGCGGGCGAATCTGGCTGGCATGTTGCTGCAAAATATTGAAATATTAGTTTAAAATAATTGTGTCCACAATAATTTTTCATAAAGTTTGCTTAAATGATCACATTATCATTTAAATTGGGCAAATACAATCCTTGGATGGAATCGTAGCCACAAAACCCATAAGTTTTTCTAAAATAGTTATATAGAATGAGAATGACATAGACCATAACTAGTCGTAACTAGTTATGGTCTAGTAACTAGTAACTAACTAGTATATCGGTAATAATGTAGCAACAACAAGTATATCAAAGGTTAAAAGTAAAAGTACAAATTTCAATTTATTACACATTAACAATAACCAACATTTTTAATGTTATTTATAGCGTACCTGTGTATGGTTAAAGATGGCTGATTTGGTGTTTTTCTTATGCCGTATCCTATTACACTACACACTGGCATATTTGCGACGTAATTATTTACATTCGGCTTCAATTATTTTAAATCACAAGTAAAATATTGAAAGATTTTATTTAGTTATTTTGATTTATACCACGACTTTTTGACAAGACAGGTACCGGCTGAACTGACTGATAATGACATTTGGTGCGCTAAACATGGCGGATTTTCAGTGGTCACTGCTCTGCTTTATGCAGATGATGCAGTCCTGCTGGCACAGTCAGCGACTGACCTGCAGACCCTAGTCGACACAATGACAGAAGATTGTAAGAAAAAGGGTCTACTCGTGAATGTAAACAAAACCAAAATAATGGTCTTTGAAAGAGATGAAGCCAGAACAGATGTAAGAGTAACAATAGGTAATGATGTACTAAAGCAAGTGGATGAATTTGTATATCTTGGATGTGGATTTAGCCGAGATGGAAGGTACACCACTGATATACTAGCTACCTAGACCAGATCGGTCATGTACTGAAGGAAGGTGGAGTCAAGAGTCTCCGAAACCGGCGAGCGTGTATGAAGAGAATTATGAATGTTGAGGAAGCGAGTGAAGTATGCAGAGATAGAGTTCTCGGGCACTCTGTTCTCTCTGCCTACCCTGCAAGGGATATGGCGTGATGATATGTATGTATGTACCAACAATATAACCTATGGATAAGCCGCCACCGCGCTGCCGTCGTCGCCGCGCCACCGCCGGCCGCGCTTCCTCAAGAAAACGAATTTAACCGAGATCAGCACGAACATTACCGACCGCTGTTACCGACGCACGCTCGGCGCACCGATAAGCGCACTTGATAGCGTGCGCGCGAGATTCAAATTACTTTTCGAACATATTTTTTTTTGGTTTATTCTGAAATAGAATTCAATATTTTTCGAATGTACGAGAGTATTATTTTTGCTGTCGTCGGGCCACCAGTATTCGATCGGCGCACGGTGGTTCAGGTTTCAAGGAAGGGCGATCTTAGGGAATACGCGCGGTTAATAACCATTTCATTGTGTGCTAATGCATGTAATTAAACTATTTTATGCTTAATTAAGGTAAACAATAACATAATAACTCAATTCCATTAAAATATTAATAATTTATTAAGATAAAATACGTGTTTGGTAATTAGAGGTAATGATAGTGATTAACAAACTAATTGGATTATCATTTTATTTAATTAGCGTAAACAACTGTTGGGATAATACCCATAAACTAAAATATTTAATAACAAACACAAAAATACAAAGAAAACTTATTTTTTTTACATTTAAATACATTACTTTCTATTATTATAACTAAATACAAATATAATCTAAATTACGCTACTCTTATTTATCTCAAAACTTATCACTTATCACAAAACATTCCTATAATTAAATCATTAATAAATTTAGAACCTCGATTGGTAGAACGGACTTCTTCTTCCGTGGTAATTTTCTTAAACTAGAAATGTATGGATCAGAATTAAGAAGGAGTCTGTTCATAAGATCAGTGTTTGTGACAACTCGAGACATTTTTCTCGTGTTGTCACGTCTAAATTGCCTAACTAATTTATTACAAGATTCGGCGGCCTCTTCTGAGAGTTCACCGATAGACACTATAGCATGGTCAATCACTTCCCGTAGAACAAGTACCAATTGTAGTCAAAGCTTACCAGCAGCACCGCAAGATATATTACCAGATTATATTTCCTTGTTATTGTATTTATAATACTATTGTATTATAATACTATAATACTATTGTATTTATAATACTATTGAAGATAATAAAATCAGACTGATCCACATGTAATGTTGATACAAATAATTTTTAGAGTATAAAGGTACAAAGTTTGTGTACCTGTGAAAAGCTAGCCTCTGTTATTTCATTTAAACCATTTGCAACCTCAGGGCCGATTATATGTAGCACTCTTTGCTCTAAATCAGTCAATTTAGAGTTAAGAGGTGGTCTACCACTCGTACCACAAGCAACTCGATGTATTCTAGCACTTTTCTTTTTAGTGTTAGATTTTAAGTCCTGCCACACCTTTAGAAAATGAAAGCATGATAATGCATTGCCATGAAATGTAAAGAGCTTCATTATTTATATCTATTGTGCATGTGGAAGTGTATATACTTATTTAATATTAAGTGCACAAAAAGTATGGAACTCAGGTGGACTCAGGTTATTGTATATTATCTACGAACCTTTTTCCACTGTTCCTCTATTTTTTTCTCCAGTTGCATTGCTGTTGAGGAGAGTACATAATTCATTCCTACGCTAGTAAGTCTGCGCGTTCTAGCCCTCGAAGTTGCGGAGGGTTTATTTGGATCTCCATGCCTAAAAAAGGCGTCATAGGTCTACAAAATATTGTTACCTTGTATATTAACAACTAAAACTTGTAGAAGTATACTTACTGCTCCATGTAAGTCAGCATCATATCAAATTCAGTAGCGCTGGTTCTCCTCATTTTGTATTTCTTAGCAATAAATACAAAATTTAAACTTTGAAAGGGCCTTTGTCGATTTCTTTGACAAGACACACTACTGACTGTCAACTAGGTAGTACGTAGGTACAGCATTACATCAATCGTCCAAATTAAATATATACACAAAAATATGTTTAATATATATATAACAATTTCTGGTTTTGCAATTTGGTCGTACGTAACGCAAAAAATAACCACAAATCTTGTAAGTAAACGTTGTCGAGAGATTTTTATATTTACGTGACTCGCACTCGTGTGTTTCATCTATACTTGCGTAAAGACGTTTACTCAACACACGAAAACGTCAAGTTAAGTTGTTTTTATTATGAAACTCACACTCAGCAAATTGTACGACTATGTAACACTCGTCTGAGTGTCTCGCCCATCTCCGATATATCTCCCCGTCAGTAGCCTCCTCAACTGACAGATCCTCAGTCATCTTCGCATTCTGCCTGGCCAATGTCGTGTTTATATCGGCCTCTGTGTTGTGCTTATATAGATTCTTTAGGACAACTAGTGTGTTTTTAAATTTCTCGTCCTTTACCACTAGTTTTGTGTTTGATGTTAATTTTCTCGCCATGTGGTTTAGCTATTTTCTTGTTGTACACGAGAAGACGATTTGGGGTTCCCCTCACGCGCTTCATCTTTTGTATTGTTATGCCACTGCTTATAACGTGCCCCTTCTCTCGCCCATGAGGACGTTATTACTATCGTTGTCCACAGTGGACACAACTATTGCGTGAGGTTTCTCAGTTGGCAGCCTTGGTTGGGCCGCTGAATTCAGTGCCATAACTAGTGATGGGGAGAATTATTTTACAGCAGCTCTGTATTTTTCACCATTAGGTATTACAAAAAAAGACGCATTAGAACTATCAAATAATTTATCAATTAGCAACACAAATGGTATTAGTTCACTGCATTCTGACATTACCTCTCCTCTTGCGACTAAATTATCTGTCGCTATTGCCATACTATAACTTTGTACTTGAGCAGCATTTTTAACTCTCAGTTTTTTTAATTTTACCAGGGTCAATATGTTCGTTAGTCAATTTTCGTAAAATTCGTAACTTACTATGCGATCTATCAGCTTTAAATACCTGCTGAAAGTATTCCCAACTTGTTCTAACTGTATTTTCATGAATATTTTGCATTTTCTTATTTAAATGGTTGTTCCCAATACATTACGAGTTTAGATTAATTAATTAGAATAATTCTAATTATATCTATGGTGTAGCGGATTGGCGTTTCAACCTGGGTTGGACAAATTCCGCTAAGAAAACTGAGTACGACTCATCGTTCCTCTGCACCAGCCGTCTTTCCAGGTAATCCTTGTAATGCTTGGGGTAACTGAAAGTCGTTTGGATGTCCACAACATACGGTGTTTATTAAGAGTCCCTGTATTCTAAGGATATCATCTTTGGTTGGCTTTACAATTGATAAAAAAGAGTAGAGATAAAAGAGATAAAAAAGAGAGTATTTTTTATATTTTTTATTAAAAGAGAGTACGTTACATAAATCATTTTGACCTTGAGTACGGGACCCTACACAGATTATTAATTAAAATTGTATCAAAAGCTGATTGGAATCGGTTGCAAGATGGGATTATATTGCAACACCCATGACTTTTTACCACCCCAAAGAAATTTTTAAGAGCATCTTGATTCCGATGCCACAAACATGCAGATGTGATGGTTAGTTTATTAATAACATTTAAATGCTATTTAGTGTACATGGCCAGTTGGCAACAGTAAGAACGTTTCCTTTCTACCTTCTTGATTAATGAAACCATTGATTTGAATATAGTTTTGCTTTCTTCCCGCTTCTTGTGATGAAGAGAGTTGGGTGATACTGGGCCAAGTAGGAGTTTTGCGTTTTTATTTTTTATATGACTACCATTTACCGAGTCGATGACATTATCCATAAACAGTAACAGATCTGCCATATTTTTCGCTCAGCTGGAAAAATGATTTTATCGGAAAATAAAACTAAGGAAATATGTGTTATCGCCCATCGAAAGAAGGAGATCAGCTATCTTGAATGTATCATTCTTGCAACTCATCTTTGCAACTTCTCCCTTTCCTTGCGCCCAAATTAATTCTATTGCGTTATATTGACAGCGATATGGAGGCAGCCGTATTACTTCGTGGCATTGTTTATTTGGAAATGGTGGCAATGGGCAGGCCACATCGCTCGAAGAACCGACAACCGCTGGGTAAAAAAGGTTCTAGAGTGGCGACTACGTAAGACCGCGTACCAGTGACCCACCCGCACGGCGTCGAGAGGTATATTGTAGGGCGGGTCTACGGGGTCTTGCGCCGCTTTTCCTGTCGCCCCGGACGGAATAGCGGGGTTTGACGTACCGTAGCCCGCCGCCAAAAAAAAAAAAAGAGTGGCGACCACGTACCGGACGACGCAGTGTAGGACGCCCCTCCTCTGACGACCTGGTGAAAGTTGCTGGGCGTCGATGGATGCAGACGGCACAGGACCGCTCTCTGTGGCGTACCATGAGGGTGGCCTATGTCCAGCAGTGGACGGCGATGGGCTGAAATGATGATGATGATGATTGTTTATTTGCTAGATTTTCTAAAGCGTAGACCTTTAGCGGGTTACTGACTTACTTTTCTGATTAATTTTTCTATGATTTCATTGTTGGAATATGGAATGGTTTTCTTTGTTAATCGCTCTTGAATCTCAGCTTTCTTCGTGTTTCTTGTGGGTATCTTTTCCAACTGCATCGAATGATAGCTTGCGTTATCAACTATTATAACTAAGGGCTCTTCCAGTAGATTTAAGAATTCGGAAAACCAAGCCATTTATGTATCGCCATCCATTTCTGTGTGATAATCGGCATCCTTTGATTTTATCGCTTTAAATATCAACTTCGCTGGAACAAAGCCAGTCATTGCGGAATCCGCATGACAAACTATCAATCTTTGACCTTTTCCAACGGGCTGATTCTTGTTACCTCCTTCATCGTTGTTTCTAAGCCACATCCGATTTCTTGAATGGTTTTGATTAATCCATGTTTCATCCAGATAGAAACGTGGCCGCTGATCGTTAGTTCTTCTAAGTAAATCTAATTTCCTTAAAAGCTCCATTCTGGCACAAGCAATATCTGTTCTTTCCATCAAATATTTACATCCTTCGCTATTTTCTTATAATTGTACCCAATATCCTTTAAGAGTATTTTCATTGAAGTTTTTTCGCATATAAAATCAGCTATTTGTTCTCTATATTTTTCTAAATTTTTTTTCCACGGATGGCTGGATCTTCCGCTATCATAAAATGAAACTACAGTGCGCTTCAACACACTTTTATCAAAATCGTCATAATTAGTAACAGTTTCTGGTTTCTTAGAGTTTGCTCTTGGTATACAGGGGCTGCCTGATTGCGATACTTCAGTCTTTATTCGGTCCACTGGTACTCTACTTACACCACTAATAAACGCTGCCATTTCATGGGGTTTGTTGAAATTAAGAAAAGCCATTTTACCTGGATCACTTTTCAATTCATTCGCAATATTGTACATAATAGAAAAAAAGCAATAAGATGTCAGACGGATTGTTGGCGATTAGGAATAAAATAATTTATTAAAAAACTGAAATGTCAAGGTTAAGACCTTTTTCTTTTTCTGCCATTGTTTTTTGGAGTAGTGTCTGTGAGCTTTTACTTGCATGATGTCACTTAAATGCCATGGTATTGATTTGCCCGAGGTTATTGCTAACTTCTATGCACCAATTTTTAATAAAAAAATTGAGCTTTTATTCAATAAATACCTACATAAATTGTCTTTATGTTCAGAACATGTTACAAATGAAATATTTAGATTAACAGTTAATATTATATTAACTTAATATATAATTAAATATGTTATTTTTATTATCATATATTTTATTTTAAATTTCTATACAAATATTTTTTACTTGGGCAAAGAAGTCCAAAAATGGTCTGATAGTATAGCACAACCATTTTTATTGTCATATTCCTTACACCTGATGTATTAACGAAAATTATACAACTCTCAGACTAAGTACTTTTTACAAACTGCACAGTTTTTGTATATATATTTTTTTAGCCAAGTGTGCTATCCACTTACTGCAATATTTATCATAAACTGGATTGGAAGTTAGATAGATCTAAATACCCGATCCGTTCCACAGTGCATCCTTTTATTGTGCCAAAATACAGAACTTCTGCATTTAGGGGAAGCTTTAAATATGCTGCAACACATTGCTGGAACATTTTATCTCCACCACTACGGCAGCTGAAAATAAAACAAAGCTTTTTATATAACCTAAAAAAAAATTCATGCTGATTCAAACTCAAATGTAAAGACAGTTTCTCCTAAATATACAATTCCTCCCTGTTTATTTAATATAAGATAATGTAAATTAAGCGCACCATTATACTATCAGCTTATAACCGGTGATTTGTTTACATTTAGCAATGTGCTGCCATAATGGAATGCGAAGTCAGTTTCCCTCTTCTCTTGCGATTTTAATATAATAATATCCTGTAGCTAGTGTCACTGTTACTACTGCGTAGAATAGAACCTGCAAATTGTTAAATTCTAATTTTGTAAAGGGTGTCTCAGAATGTTTTTCCTTTTTAGATGTTAAATAAAAAAACAACAATATCAATTATAACTCGTTTTATTTATTGTTAAATTAAAGAGTGGTTCTTGCAGTTTATTTATGAAAAACGACCGTTTTCAAATGCGCACCATTCATTTGTTCACACTCATTTAACCTAGAGCTAAAATTTTTAATCACTCGCTGGAGCATCGCTCTTGGAATAGAATTGATTTCTTCAGTGATTCTTTGCTTCAAAATATTCAGGTTGGGTGGTAATGGATTGTAAACCTTACTTTTGAGGTAGCCCCATAAGAAAAAATCAGCAGGCGTTAGATCAGGGCTCCTCGGTGGCCAGTTGATGTCTCCTCGGCGACTTATCACTCTTCCAGGGAATAAATCGTGAAGAGCAGCTAATGAGTCATTTGTCGTTGTTTTGAGAAGTGGCTCCATCTTGCTGGAAGAAGGTGTTACGGTTATAGCCATATTAGTTTTGCATTTCTGTAGCCAAATAAGTGCGGATCATATGGCAATATCGATCAGAATTAACGGTCTGAGTTCGACCTCGGTCATCCTCAAAAAAATAAGGACCGATAATTCCTTGGCTTGATATGGCAGCCCAAACAACAACTTTTGGCGAGTGCAAGGGCTTCTGATGCAGTTGAAGCGGATTCTCGGACGCCCAGTATCTGCAATTTTGTTTATTCACGTGACCGTTGATGTGAAAATTTGATTCGTCGGAGAACCAGATGTTATTGAAACTCCTAAAACGGTTTTTCATTGTCCTGCAGAATTCGACCCGTTTTTCAGGATCATCAGGCTTCATTTCTTGAACAATAACAATTTTATAGGGGTGAAAATGTAAATCTTTCGAAATAATGCGATGAACTGTAGATTTGTTCAAATTAAGAGAAGCTGCCCGCAATCTCAACGACTGTTGTGGGTCGTCCATAACAGACTGGCGAACGCGGTCGATGTTTGTAGACGTTCTTGAAGTCCTTTTGCGGCCAGACGATTGGTCCGGCATTGTATTGCCAGTCTCTTCAAACTTGTACACCCAATGCTTAATTAAATTCGCACTTGGCACATGTTTTAAGCTTTTTAAATTAAAATATATCCTGTAGAGACGACGAACAATAGTGTAGGAATCGTTGTTTTTATAAAACGCTCGCACGCAAAACGCGCGCTGCGGTCCCGTGAAACGATTCATGGCTACTAAACTTAACAAGCCGGCCAAGTGTTTGAGACCACTCCCCTCCCCCTGCTACCTGCGGTTGGCGCAAATTAGTCAATTCAAAAACGAAAAACATTCTGAGACACCCTTTATAATTACACCACTTATAATAGGCGTATGTTGATGTTCTTAAATTCAGCCATTTTGGCGTGTACTTACATTATCACTATTCATTTACGCAGATCTACGTTTCTATAAATCCTTCTAACATGCTATAACACATAGCTAACCATCTAACACACTTATAATATAGTACTTTTAATGCATAAACAACACTTCAAGAGTCAGACATCTTGTACAATGTCACAGACTATATAATGTGTATATACTACGTTGTAACTTTCCTCTTTTTTCTGTGATTATGTTTGATGTAATTTTTTTGTGGCGTGGCTACAAGGTCTTGATGTCTATATAGATACGTGTAGGATATGTATATGTGTGTGTGCATGTGTATATTTTTGTGGAACGTGCTCGCAAGTTGCGCGCTTCTGTTTTCGCACTTGCTAATGATTATGGATGTATGGATGGGACTACATCATTTTTTCTGGCATTTACAAATTTCATTGATTTTAAAATAGTTATACTATTATCCCATAATTTAATGTGTGGCCATGATGGATTTACTGCACCTCGATATATTTTACTGCCATTAATACTGTCGAATATCTTGTTAAAAAGTATCAATACATCCGCCGTCTCTGTGCTGTTTTTTCCAGTACTTTTAAATCTATAAAAAAAAAATATTCTGTGCGCTTTTCATATTGCGAATGGTCTGATACAAAACACTGCGTGTACTCTGTATGTAGTGTATATAAATGTGTAAATTATCTATACAAATTTAAGAAGAGGAAAATAAATATTATTATATTATTTCTTAATATCAATTTTAATATCAATTTTAATACCAATTTAAGATTATGTAGGAAACTAGTCAATAAAAATGATTTGCTTTTTCAATAATACTATTATGACAAATAGTGAGCTCAGTTCCAAGAATGAATAGTAGATATTATTCGAATATTTTAAAATTTCTAGCAGCAACAACCACTTCAGGCAAATATTTTTGTTTATATTAATCAAGCATATTCTTTTATTTATGGGAAACTACAATTAAAGTCGTAAGCAACTGAAATAGCATCTATCACTTTGGCTTTTTATTTACATCCCAAAGACTGTTAACATAATTAAAGACCGGGTTCCGGTGGCCCGCTCGCACGGCGTGGAGAGGTACTTGTAGGGTGGGTCTATCAGAGTCGTGCGCTGCTTCTTCTGTCGCCCCGGACGGATTTAGCGAGGCGTGACCAATCCATAGCCCGCCGCCAAAAAAAAAAAAGACAACATAATGGGCAGTTATCAGATCGTCAGTCATGGAAAAAACTTTATCTATGTAACGCGTAATTCTTCTTAAATTTCGTCTTTGTCGTACATCTGCCATACGAGCATTGTCTAAAATATTAAAATTACGACCTAACGTGCCACATTTTCTTTGTAAAGTAATAAAACCACCGAACTCAACCGCTATAAAGACGCTTTCGCGGAATCGTGGAATAAGCTCGATCCAAACCCGAATGTATACGTCAAAATCGCTTCGGGAGTAGCAATTTTTTGACTCAGTCGAATCGAGTCGGTTCGACTGTAAATTAGTTTCACACCTCGATACTAGATGTCATAAGTAGTTTTGAAAATACTTAGGGGTATGGAATTGAGGTAGGTTGCAAAGTTTACTGACATTACCTTACGCTTTAAAGTATATTCTATTTTTATCTCATTTGTTTCAGACAAGGAGTGAATGAAAAAATGCTGCTAATCTATGATATATTGAATGGGATTTGAAGAATTTTTAGCCAAGTGTGCTATCCACCCACTGCATTATCCTATTGAAGCGCACTTTTCAATCTCCATAGGATTAGTTATTAAATTTTCTGTATTTAATAAATTCATATTTAAATGAATACTATTTCATGTTCACATTCAGTAGGCTGTATGTTCTCTCCTTGTTGAATTTAAAAGTCCTTTAATGACTGGAGACAAACACTATCATCTTTCTCGCAGTTTGAACCTACTGATTGGGATTTTTTTTTCCCAAGAAATTCCCAAAGTATACACAAGTTATTGCTGCGCCAGCAATAACTTGTGTGGTATACACAAGTTGGGAATTTAAATTATTTACTAATCTTTTGAAATTCTAAATGGTCTTTCTTTATCTAGTTCAATGAAGATGGGACTACATCATTTTTTCTGGCATTTACAAATTTCATTGATTTTAAAATAGTTATACCATTATCTCATAATTTAATGTGTGGCGACGATGGATTTACTGCACCTCGATATATTTTACTGCCATTAACACTGTCCAATATCGTGTTAAAAAGTATTAATAGGAAACAGACTCAGACAGATTGACTGAATACTTGCGTGCAATGTTTCACTTGTATTTTCGGTATTAAATCAGGTATCACATGATGGGCGGTTAATTTAGGTACTAGATTTACACCACTATAGACTGGGCATCTTTTGTAGAAGGCGACAGTGTGATCCCATTTGACCACACATTGCCCTCTCTTCATTCTATTTTTTAAATTTTTAGAAAGTTAATTATTGCGTATCCCCTTAATAAAGTGAGGTGAAGGAAAACATTTTGAGGAAACCTGGAGTAAAAAGTCCGAAATTCAGCAATCCGTCTGAAGCAAGCGCAAGAATCTCACTAGAAATATATAATTTCTAACATACATAATACAATATTAATATTAACTTTTATCTGAATATACATACTAGGGAACACATTAACTGTTCTTAAAGATGACTCTTCAACTAATTGCAGCTTGCCTAATTCTGGCAATGAAACTGGACACCAATCTCCATAGCTCTACACAGAAAAGCTTCAAGACCTATTAAAAGAATAAAGTGATAAATGACATGCCACTATCACCTTGCACTATATTATAAATATTTATAGATCTTGAAACTGCCGAACTTGATGTTCAAAAATATACTAAAGGCCAAGCCTATCAAAACCAGCTTTCATATGCAATAAAAGAACATCAAAAGCCAATCACTCAAATAAGAATTGTGGTAGCATAGACAGCCAAACAAACGAGGTCAAAAGTTAGTAATTTACTTCAACATTGCTTTAACGACTAACGAAAACACTAGTAACAGTTAGGACCATTACAACTTTTACTAATGGTAAACGGACCACACTGTTGACAGTTCTCTGTCTACAGCCACGGGTCGGTCCACGTGGGGTAGTACCACACTGAGCAGAAAAATCGACGTCTAAGTAATGGCAATGTGCTATTGCGCTTCGTTCGGTGAGCGAGAGAGCCTGAAGCCCAACTGGGTGGGTTTGGGATATTGTATTGGTAGGCAGCGGCCTAGCTATACTCTTGGTATTGCAAAGGTACATGGGCGGCAGTAACACTTACCATCAGGTTTTCTGCTTGCTCGTTTGCCACCAAAAGCATCTTTTTCTGTGCCATAATTTATTTAGTAATATTTAATTAATCTTCATCATTCTTAAGTTTTTTTTTAATTTTTTTATTTATTTTAAGCTATTCCACAGACTTTTTGTCCGTACTCTTTTTATGTTTAATTTAATTTTTATGGTGGTTTGTTTACAAAATTATTTTTCTTGAAGTGGCTTTATTACAGTTGGTTAAAGCTTTAAGAGCGCAATTCATGTGTCATAGATGTTAGGTGACAACATGTCTTTTTAGAGTTTCTTCTTGGCGCTGGTGGTCTTGTTATTCTTATTTCATTCATTCTTAAGTTATCAATATTTAATTTTAATTGTTTTTTTTTTATTAAGTAACCTATAATTTACTATAGTAATAGAATATCACACTATATTTTACCTGGTATATGTAGCACAAGAATAGCAATTCTACATAATCTATTATTTGAGTACTTATGGATGTCTTCAAAATGTCTACTAGAGACTCGTCGGTTATCATACACAATATGTATAGGCATATTAGCTAATTCACCACAGATATTTGCAATAGTGATGCAACGGAAGTGTCTTAGCGGAACCAGAAACGGTAACAGTTGTCTAAAGTAAATTTTAGCAGAAACGGAAACGGATGCAGAAACGGAAGTGTAAATAATATGAAAAAAAAAACAAATTTACTAATATGTTTCTTTATTAAGTATCAAATACACCAAATCTAGATTAGAAATAGATATATTAGAAATCTACTATAGAAAACAATATTGCAACTGAACATTTTATTAATATTCAAAATTAAGTAGTGGTAATATTCAAAGTTAAAAGCGGCCAAATTCTTTTCACAAAATATAACTATAATTTTATGAAAAATAATTTGGCCGCTTTTGCACCTAACAATCTATTTCGATGTTCTTTGTATATAAGACCAGCTCCGCTAAATAATTGCTCACTGGCGACGCTGCTGGGGATAAATATTGGCGCACTAATGGTAAAAGATTACGGTATTTGTGTGAATTTAATTTCCACCACACAAGAGCATCTTCATTTAAAGGTAATCGCTTTTTTTATTGTATTCCTTAAAATGTGACTGTATCTTCAAAAGGAGATTGTCATTCTCGTTAGTTGTAGTCGAGATTTCTTGGTCTTCGTTCGTACTTTTAACATGGATTCTAACATTTGAAATGATGAATTCATCATTGATGATGACGGACTGCGCGGCTCGCTGGCTGACCCCTCCCCTGCGTGCTCAACCGTCCAGCGACTCGTACGCGCCTCGCGCCGCGCATGCGTATCTCTCAGCCGTCGTAAACTTCCGATTATATCTCCGTTATAAAAGTTGCGGCAACAAAAGCAGAAACGAATGTTGAAAAGCACGCTGAACTTCCGCACTTGCGGAAACAGAAACAGAGATCCGTTGCATCACTAATTTGCAACGCAACTGTTGAATCTCTCGGCATTTGTTTCCGGATTGGGAAATCTAAAGAGAACTTTACCTGTGAAGTAAAAAAGAGGAACGTACACCAAATATATTGCCATCACAATAACTTCCTATATGTATTTCATATATTAATTTGCAGTTAATAGCATTTTAATACTGTCGTAATTTTGTTTAAGATGTACGGAATGTGCCAATAGAATAGATGGAAATTTATTTCTATTTTTGTGATGCTGTCAAGACAAAAGTGCTATTCAGATGGAACAGAATACCTACCAATTTCTTCAAATAAACCTTTCACGTCATGACTAAAATGAGAGTTCATTTTCCTTATCACATTAAACGCCATTGATCAGACACTCTCCTGTGTTTTGACGCCGCATATGTAGGTCACCAGTGACCTCAAGGTAGATCTGTTTTTAATCAAACTTTTACGGCAGCAGTCACGTTTATAATTATATTTATCGCAAGCGAATGACCGGAATAACGCTGTAGATTTTTTTTACATACTGTCTGACATTATTGAATAACAGGGTCTGCGGCGCAGCGTTCGGGCGTGTTCGGTTAGTACCGGATGCCTTCGTACTTCATGCAACGTCGAAGGCTATCATGCAAATACGATTCTCCCCGCTCGCCTCTTGGTTTTCGATACTCACACCGAGAGGCTGCGCGTACGCCAAGTAACTCCTCAAGCCTATAGTGACCTCGACGTGATTACATGCGTTTAAAAATGAAATGAATATCTACCGTTTAAACAACATCGATTAACAATTAATATGCTACAATTGGTAACATTTACTTTGGCTAAATGCAGAATGACGAGCGAGACGTTTAATACAGTTTGACAATATAATTAAGATTCATTAGACTTTTTATACCATTTCGCAGTTTTACGTAATAGCGAGGAACATGCAGTTATTTGATCGCTTATATTTACTGCGCCTTTGGATTTATTACAGGCCAGGGCTTCCCAAACTTATTTTAATTGTAACGTCCTTAGGAAGTTGCCAGGTTTTTGCAACGCCCTCGTCTTGCTATATATTTATCTACTAGTTGTTGTTCTATCCTAATAACAATTTGTCAGAAAAACTCCAAATGGATAGACCAGGGCCTAATCTGTATATATTTTAAGATTTTAAGTAAACTTTCAATTCTTTATTTAGAGAATTTTCAGAGTCTTTTATAATTGGGTTTTAAGTATGGTACATAACAGTCACAACGCTCACCACCACCGTCCGCAGCACAGTTAGTAAAAAAGAAAGAAAAGTATTTATTTTGTGCCACAAAGGAGAGACCAAGATAGATGCTTCACTTTTATCACGTGCCTCCAAAATATTACTTACAACCTCAGAAAGAGCAGAAGCTGTCCCACTACTACTCTTTCTGAAGCTGTGCCACGACCCTTTCTGAAGCCTTATTGTAGATTCGGTAATATGTTATTTGTCTGAAGATACTCTATTACTTGAGAATATACTACCTTCTTCAGTATCTTAGATAATATTGGCGGTATGCTAATGGGACGAAGATCTTCATGCGTTTCTGGGCCATTGCTTTTAAGGATGGGATTGCCAGGCTCCTTGCGCGCCAGAATAATACTATGCGTAGCCCACAAGAACTTCCATCCTATTCGCTTCTCAAAATCTCGAACCATGCGAAATAACTGTCGTTTACACTTAGTTAGGCGCTCATTGAGGTAGAAGCGCCGGAGGGGTGCGGGCATGTTGAGGCCCTCGGTGGTGGCACCGCGGCGTACATGAGCACTCTGCAGCAGCTCGTCGCGCAGGCGGTGGCGTGACAGGCGCACCACTAGGGGGCGCGGGCGGCGCTTCGCGCCTTCGCCACTAGTCGCAATTACATAGCGCGTGCCCTTACGCACGGCGCTCGTCTATTGTAACACCCAGTTGATTCGCAATCTGCCCGACGAGATGAAGTGGGTTTTCACCAACTGACTCAGGCACGTTGCTTATTTGAACGTCATTGGCCAGGAGCTCCTGGTCCCTTTCATTTGGCTCCTGCTTTAGTTCGGCAATGACGTCTAGTACTGAGACTTCAGAAACTGACCACACTTTATGCTGCTCGAGGGCAATGACTCTTGCCTCCAATGAGTTCATCCGCACACACCTGTTCAGGGACGATCGGAGCTCCACCATATCCCCCCGAAATAGCTGCAACTCTTTGCGGACTGAGCACAACTCCTCGCTCAGCAAATTAAGATTAGTAACCAGCTCGTTGGGGGCCTGTTCTATCGGGGTGGACAAAGGCACGCTGCAATTAGGGTCATGGACTTCCTCCTCTGAGGAACTACTTACATGATGAGGTTTCCACTTAATAGGAGTGTCGGCCTTGTTATCCCGAATAATATTTTTCATGCCTTCGGGGCAGCACCATGAGGAATATATAACACTAACACCTGGCAGATTTTCTCACAACTTCTCATATTTTTCGCCTTTTGCCGCAAGTACCTCTCCACTCTTCGGGCATAGAAGAAAATTTCTTTTAGGATCTCTCAAGATGTCATTCAAATTGTTGTCTAAAAGGTGTTGCCCACTATCATCAAACCTACATTTATTATCAGCTTCTGCAACTGTTGCACTTCAGGCAGTTACTATTTCTGGAGTTTAATGGCAATATCTGGATGACAAGCCAAAAAAAGTTTATACCTTTTTCACCCGGTACACCGTCTTTAAATGGATTTGTTCTATTGCTTTTCTTTAAAACGTCAATAACACTGGCTATAAAATCGTCTTTCCTGTTTGACAAACTTATTTTGCTGCAATCTTTTAGCCAATTCTTTACACATAATTCTTCAGACGTTGTTAATGCTGTTGATGGGCCTGGACGTGACATTTTATTAGAAAACATCGACTTAAATTGTAAAGTTGCTCTTGGTATCTTATATGTTTTTGAAGCAAAGTTTTTGCTGTACAAAAACCTTGCAAGTCATTTCTAATGGCTTGCAAGGTTTTTGTACACTTTCTTCGCTATATTGTTTTCGCCTTTGTACTCCTGCCTCAGCATTTTTTTTAAATGACTTCTTGTTATTTTTTCATTGTCTTCATGTTCGATACCTGAAATTATAATAATTTATTGACATGTTTTACCAGTAATTGGCATTATTGACAATAATTGGATATTGACTATTGGCATGGGGGCCAACATTTAGAAATCTTGTTGAAAACACGATTTTCTGCTCATATTTTTGTACAAAAAACATATTCAAACTAATAAAAATAAGGTTGTAAATGGAAAAAAATATCTACCATCAAATCAATAAGTGTGCCAATAAATTTAAATTTGGTTTGATTCTCTACGATTAATTAGCAGGGTAATAAATTGAAAAAAGAAAGTCTTATATTGCAAATTTTTAGTAAAAATATATGGCTAAACTGTACAGAATGCCAATAACCTATATAGTTATGGACAATCAGAACAAATCATCACAAAAATCTCTAAAACATGCACTTACCTTAACACAATCTTAAATAACTGCTCACGAAACACAATGTTACCCTAGGTCACCGGTGACCTTAAGGTAGATCTGTTTTCGAATCAAACTTCTACGCTGGCGGTTACGTTTATAATACATATATCGCAAGCGAATGACCGGAATCGCGTTGTAGATTATTTCTTTCCTGCCTGGCTATAACATTATTGAAAAAAATGGGGGTATTTAAAAGGAGCGTAGCGGTGAAATCACCGCTACTACGCGGCGTCTGCGACGCAACGGTTGGCCGTGTTTGGTTAGTACCGGACGCCTTCGTTCTTCGTGCAATGTCGACGGCTATCATGCAAATTCGATTTTACCCGCTTGCCACTCGGTGTTCGATACTCACGCCGAGAGGCTGCCCGTACGCCAAGCAACTCCGCAAGTCTACAGTGACCCCGACGTGATTACATGCGTTTAAAAATTAAATGAATATCTACCGTTTAAACAACATTGATTAACAATTAATGTGCTACAATATGTAACATTTACTTTGGCTAAAAGCAAAATGACGAGCGAGACGTTTACTATAGTTTGATAATATAATTAAGATTCATTAGGGTTTTTGTACAATTTCACAGTTATGCGTAATGGCGAGGAACATGCGGTCATTTGATCGCTTATACTTACTGCACCTTTGGATTTATTATAGACCATGGCTTCCCAAACTTATTTTAACTGTAACGTCCTTGGGAAGTTGCCATGTCTTTGCGACGCCCTGGCCTTTTTGCTATACATTTACCTACTAGTTGTGAACTACAACTAGTAGGTAATTCATTATCAATCATTACTGAAAGAATACTGAGCACTCAGTTCAAGAGCGCCGCAAAGCAATTTTTGGGAACACAGCTTTTTCACCCCTCGTCGTTTGTCGCCAATCTAAAGGTACAGATCTCCACAAAGATTTTAAAGCACTGAAATAACCTACATCGAGCGGTTGGAGAATGTGTCTAAAGTTCGGTACTAGACAAATAAATTTAATATTGTTGTCTTTGCATAACTTCAATGTGTTAACAGAAATGTTGCAACTTAAGTTATCGCAGAGAACTTTCTTGCCTTTTTTCTTCAATGCTATGGGGAGAAAATGTGTGCTGAACCAGTCTTCGAAACTTTCTAGGTCTATCCAACCGGTCTTTATGACACTCATTCGTGATCCATCCAGGTGGTGCTCCAATAAGCCAATCAGACCAAATGTTCTTAGCTTTGAACATGAAGTATGGAGAGATTATTTCGCCAGCAGCATTCCTACAAAATACAGTGGTATAGCACCATTTCGTTGAGTTACGGATAACTTCTGGATTACGACATTTGCGTTTGAAAATCATCTTTTTCTTTTTCGGGTCGTCATGAAAGCCAGTTTCATCGAAGTTGTATATATTTTCTTGTAATTTGACTTCTAGATTATCGAAAAATTGGTTAATCTTTGCCTCATCAACCTGAGCCCTATTACGACTAATAGGGTGGCCAAACGCAAGCTAAAGTTCTAGGTGTCTACCAAAAAACAGCTGGCCCCATTCCCATCCAGGCCGATTGTTAGTCAAAACCTTCAATTTTTGTATTGGTGGAGTTCAAATATCGTTGAATTACAAGACTAACATCGTTAAGTCCTACTGGGATGGCATTATCCCACCAAAGCTTGACATGCTCTTTGATAATAATTTCTTTTTCCTTAGTTAAAGCTGCAGGCCTGTCTACCTATGTTATATAAAAATACGATAATTCCATTACAAATGTCTCTATATAACATCTCACATCTGATATAACATCTCACTTACCTCGTTAGCAATCAAAATCACAAAATATTCAAAAAGTTTTACACTGTTTGAAGAGCACAAACTCGCACGCAAAATTCAGAAAAAGGTTTTTACTTAACCTCTGTATGACAGCTTATATTTTTTAAAGTGCGTTTACGGAGCTAGTTTCAAAATATAAAGCTGTAAGAAGTATTTGTAAATTGTGTTGACATCATATGAAAAAAAAAATCGAAACTAGTTCATGGTCCCACTGTCAATGTTACTCGAACGATTCAAAGTTACCGAAATTGACAGTATGGGTTTAACATTATTTTGATATCAACATCAACTTAATAGATTATACGATTCTCACACTTAGTGTATGTGTGTGTGCGTGTAAATTAGGTGTTTGATACACCTAATTTACTCGCCACGCCAAGGCATAAATACAAGCGCAATGTTTTCATTTCATTACCACAAGTAATAGCGTCTGCAATACCATATGTTAACAGTACATCAGTGCAATAGCACAGAACCGGAAAAGGGCCACCTTTGAATCACTTTAAATCATTAATCTTTAATACACGAAGAAAGTCTAACGAGATGATAATCGTCCGTACGTTCTGGTTGGAGACTACATTGAAAAGACCTCGTCTTTAATGGACCCCCACAGAAAAATTCTAAAGGAGTCAAACCTGGCGATCTCGGTGGCCAGGCGTTTTTACCGCGACGACCAATCCATTGCTCCCCAAATTCCCTATTGATCACCTCCCGAGCTACGCGGCTATGATGAGTGGGAGTTCCATCTTGCTGGAAATATACGGCGCGGCGTATGTTTAACGGTAAATTGTCCAATAAATCCACAATTACAGTGTTTAAAAAGTCACTGTAGGCTTTCCCCGTAAGGCGGCTGGGTAAACAATAAGAGCCTACTATGCGATTCCCTAAGATCCCTGTCCAGACATTGATGTGCCGTTTGTCTACATCCATGTGGGATATCTTTAGCCCACAAATGGGTGATCCGACGATTAAATATCCTATTTCATTGAAACGTAGTTTCATCACTACATAATGCATGCTCGACAAAGTTGGCATCTTCGTTCGTTTTGAAAAGAAGCCACTGACAAAAAATTTCCCGGTTGGAACAATCACTTGGCTGCAAAGCCTGCACTGGTTGCAGTTTGGAGGGATGCCAGTTGACCTTCCTTCAGTACGTGATCAATCTGGTCTAGGTAGGTGAGTCTCGGTCTCCCCCGGTACGGAAGGATGTGGCCTTCCACTTTCGCATTGTATATCTTCTTAACCAGACGTTCGTTCGGCATTCTTTCCACATGTCCGAACCAGCGGAGCATTCCCTTTCGCATCTTTACACCAATACTCTCTTTCATACCTACTCGCTCTCATACTTCGTCGTTACGAATGCGATCGGTCAGCTTAACTCTATAGATTTTCCGTAGAGATCGCATTTCGACCGCATTAATTTTACTTTCATGCTCATTACTGCATACCGAACTCTCGCTTCCATATAGTAATGTTGGGACAAGCACTGCGTTATGTATTGCTACACGTGCCTTCTGGCTGAGGTGGTGGCTACCCAGAAGTTGAAGTTAGTATTTAGGTATATAAAAATTATTGGCTATCGAGATCAACCCAACTTTTGCATAATGAGATAATTGTTGCTTACGAATAGGCTTGTTATATTTATTGCAGTTATTCCTAGTTTTTTATCATTGGCCGAAGGACAGTTTGCATCTCGTTTATGTTTTCGAACTTTTATTTGGAGGATAGTTCATAGTTTCACCAACTTGTACGTTTACTAAAGCCTCTCTGTAAATTTTCCATATTTTTCCTCACGTAAAGATGATTTTCAAGAATAGATAGACTGAGTTTTCTAAGGAAATTACGATGGTTTGTTTTCGCGTTATTGTTTTCACGAAAAATAATTAAACTGTTTGTTACAGCTAAATTCACGACCGCATAAAACACTGTCATTGGCCAGCGTTTAGAGTTATATTATTCAAATCAAATTAAATCATTTCCAATAGGCAATATTGGTACTCTCGCGCGAAAGAGGAAGGAGCCGTTTATTATTTCTGGTCTTTTCTTTCGTTAAGGTAAACACGGCGGGCTGACCACCAGGGTACTAGGTACCAGTCCTACGCCTCACTCTCGCATTCCGCAGCAGATCATCGCGCAGTGCACGGCTAGCCAAACGCACATTGAAACTGCGCGAGCGAGTTTACCATTCTGGGATACCTCTGGCTGGACGCCAGCTCTTTGGGCAAAAATAATATCATTGGCCTGCAATGAAACACCAAGATTACCTGCAATGAGGCTCACAGTGTGGATGAGATTTTTGCCTTTATCCTCGGAAAAATTCACTATTTCCGAATCAGAACTAAGGGATTCTTGTTCGTTATGGTCGAGTTCCATCTTAAGCTCTTCTACCTTTTGCTCCAATAGACCAATTTGACTAGGCGAAGAAGTGGTCACTGGGCGTCCTTCTAATATTTCGAGTCTACTTTCTATTTTCTCGACGCATTTTTCGTATATATTTCATGCCATGCCATGCTATCTCCCGCCTATATTCCTTAACTTTCTCACGCAATTCTCGTAATTCCGATCTAATCTCAATGGCAATGTTAATAGAACTGTGAAGAGGGCTATTAACACTAACCGAATCCAGAAACTCATTAGGGCACTGGTCGCCCTGGGAGTGAGGCCACCTCGCGAGGACGACGCCCCGACGGTGCAAACTGTCCGGGCGTCGACATTAGCGAGGATACCCGTGAGGGTAGACCGCCGAGTGGGCCACTGAAGAAAAAGACCGCGTACCAGTGACCCACCCACCACGGCGTCGAGAGGTATATTGTAGGGTAGGTCTACGGGGTCTTGCGCCGCTTTTCTTGTCGCCCCGGACGGAATAGCGGGGTTTGATGTACCGTAGCCCGCCGCTAAAAAAAAAAGAAAAAAAAAAGGGCCGCATTCATCTTAAAATGCTCTAGCCATAGTATTTTCTGACATCGTTTCCGATGCATTGCTGCTTTTAGCTCGATGCTTCTTACATTCAGCGCACTTCCAATTAAGACTAGCTGCATCAGTATGTAGTAAGAACTCACATATCTGTGGGCCCGAGTTCCAGCCTCATCGAAGAAATAAAACACTTGATTAAAGTAACATGCATATCGGACAGATATTATAGGAAAGTGACCAAATATGGAATACCGTTTTGATTTTCAAGCATAACTTTCACAAATTTTATAAATAAAATGCTTTTTGTGGTAACTATTAATAATCATATATTTGCACTTAAGTTTGTAACAATTTTAGATTATTTTGTTCAGTTTGAGGTAAGAAAAATTTTTAAAAATTAAATAACGATAAAGGTACCCCAAATATGGAATACTATAATCACTATGAAAAATTAACCTTAACTTATAAGAGACTCTTTGAAAACTTTGGTATAATAAAGAAATGAACATAAATTATTTATAAAAATCGCAAATCCAGGTATCAAACTCTGGTCCAGGGCAATCATTATGTGCCCAGAGCCCACACATGAGGCACTTGATCCATGTTTCCCCATGAGTGTCATTCGAAAACAGCATACCACAGAAAATACACTCCGAATCTTTAGAGTCTGGAGCTGTACATCCTATCAAGGCATCGGGTACGCTGTCTGTATCAAACAGCATCACCTAAAACAAATGATAATATGTTTGTAAAACCTAGTGATAAGGAAACAATAGTAAATGATAAAGAAAACCACAATATAAATGTTAAACCATATTTATTATTTTATTAATTCCTTTTCCCAATCTTCAAATACAAAGTTCTTACGACTTAATATATTATATTTTAACATAAGATAAAAAATAGACAATGGATGAGGCTTTTTAGATATATGCTTCAAATATGGTGCTTCACGCCAATAATGTTTCCATACACGACTTGTGAATGTCGAATCATTAGGAATAACATCCCGATTTGTAAGTACTATGACAGGAGTTCTTTGCAAAAAGCGTCACCTTCATATTTTATACGGGCTGGACAAGTATCACCACCAAAAATTAGTTTTAATACCTCTTCGGCTCCTGGTTCAAAATTTGGTTCATTCCATAATAATATGCGTCGTTGTAACGCATCTTGTAATGGAAATCTGTCATACTTGTTAAAATTACCAATCTGTCCAAAATTTACACATGAATGAATCACACAATCAAAAAAGAAGTTTTTACCAGAACAGGCCGGTCCAATAACACATAGTGTGTTACGTTTTGGTACCTTTTTATCTATTACATAAAATAAATTCTTCAAAAAATTATATACTTGTGTTTTTTCTTTGTGTTGATGTAAAAGCAATGATTCTAAAACAGCAACACTATTGGGAATATCGTAATAATATTCACCAACGTTATTCCATGGTGCTACATAAATTAATTTATTCATTGAAATTTTTCTAGTTTTTAGAAAAATTTCCCTGTACGACATATCAACATAATTTTGATTAATGTTATGGAAACAGCTTAACAATAATTGTTTGTTTTTAGGCATATATCTAAAAGGACCCTGTGTCCAGTGGCCAGTGTATATAATGTTTTTCGTTGGTGTAATAATAAAACTCTCTAGCCACTTTTCCAACCGGTTATTGGCCTTTTTTCGATTTTGACCTTTTTGATTTTCATAACTTGTTTCGTTATTTCCTTGCGAAGCTTCATCGCTAGATTGTAAACAGGGCAGCCCTTCGAAGAGAGTACTACCAGCGATGAGAATGTTCTCTTCCTCCAATATTCTGTTTTGCTTAGCTTCGAACAATCTTTGAAGGGGTATAACTCTAGCTTCATAAGCATCTGCCCAGACTCTCCCGGCGTGGACATAGAAATATATTGAGCGGTGTCCTTGATTAAGATACTCTGAGAGATTTTGCCAGTATTTGACACCAAGCAATGAGCTTGGGCAAGATTTCCGACCATAGATGCGAAGTCCTCGTCGTTCGTCCCCGCATCCGAGTCTTCGTCCTCCTTGCTCTCTACACTCGGAGTTCTTAATTTCCTTTTTATCGGTTTCATTGTAGGTTTCACCTGAATGTCGATTTCGGTTTCCGACTCGTCCTCCACGCTCAACTGACTCTCTTGAAATAACGTACCCGGTCGATATTCGTCGTCGCTTTCTTCGTTCGAGATCTTCTGCTTCTTCGAGACACACTTCTCCTTCTGGAATTGTACTCGTTTGAGTGCTTTCCCATCTTTTTGATTCTTCTTCGTTATGACCTTCTGTGGTGAAATCTCGAAGTCTTTGGATGTGGAGGCATCGACACGTTGATCCCGAGTATGCGCAATCGTGGATGACATGGAGATGTTCTTCGTGTTTCGCAATGATGAAGATATTGGGAGCTCCTCGTCCGAAGTCTCGTTCTCCTTTTGACGTGCTTCCAGTTCCATTACACAAGCTGAGTACAGGTTGAATAATGTTTCTTCGAAATCGCTCTCCCAATCCATCACTTGGAATCTCCCATATATCGTGGATAACCCGTCGTTTGAGTACCAATCCTCGAAATGCACGAATGAACAGTTCATCAAGTCCCTCTTTCCTTCTTTTAACCATAGAATGAACTCCTTCATAATCTTCTGAACGGCGCTTCCGAATTTGTATAATTTTACGTTCTTGTTCGTCATTGAATATTTCTGAATGCTGTGAAGCCATGGCTTCATCACTCTCAGAGTTGTTTCTGTTTGCCACAAACTCTCTAACCATATTGTAAAAGGATGCATCGCTATTGTCTTCACTTTTGTCATTTTTCCCGACTTCTTTCCAATTCCTTTTCCTTTTTTCTTTGGAGGTTCCAAATCTATTTGAAGTACAACTTGCGTGTTCATCGTATCGTCCATCATTTCCTCCTGATGATTCTGGTTGTCCGCAATCACTACACAATCTTGCTGTTCTTGTGATAAATCTGGTGATGTCTCCCTGCTTTGACTCATCTTTGAAAATTAAAAACTCTCGTAGAGACTCAATGGTGTTAACTCAACCGCGTATCGATCGAACTGATGCCAAACTTCGCCGTAAAGGTCTTTATATAACTTGAAATTTTGTTCTACAAATTTCGTTACGTTCCTACAACGACAACAACACGTGATAACACATAATTAACTAATCGTTTATACATAATCATAAACATTAACATGGCGCTTCGCGCCGTTAGTTTGATTGTATAAACGATCCTTATCATCTGAATCAGACATAGGCTTAGTCTCTTCTTTCGGTTTTTTTCCTTCTGATTTCATTTAATGAGAATATTCTGTTTTTTATTCTTGTTTTTATGCTAATTAATTTTCTTTTCCTTCCTTTTTCTTGTTTTTGTCTGTAAGGTCATTCTTATACGGTGACGACGTGATGACTGCTGCAACAGATGCTTTTCTTCCTCTATTAGAAGGTTTCCTTTTCTTGCTTGGTACGGGACTGATGTCATACGGAGACAGTAATCCTAAATCACTGCGAGAAAGTCCGGAAGTTGAGGGTACAGGTTCAATATTTGTATCTTGTCTGGGTGTGACAGCTTCAGTTAAAGACATACAATTATCAGGTGTTCTTAAGGGGGTATTCTGGTGTAGACGCCTAAATTTTAGGTATTTTTCAAACGGATATTAAAAACAAATGAAAAACATCTTTACTATCCATTGTTTGTTATAATTTTATTGTCAATTGAAGACTATAAAAAAACATTAAAAATAAAAAAAATAAAAATATCTTCAAATTACAGGCCGGTGGAGTGGGGCCTACAAAAAAAAATGGTGCTCCCTGGTTAACATGATTCCAACCCTTGTAGTGATCTAAAACAAAAAATTAAAAAAAATCCCCATCAGTAAAGATGTCGCTATCGGATTGACCTTTGCCAAAGAAAAAAAACAAAAGTTAACAAAATGGCGTCAACTTAAAAAAATTTTTTTTTTACCCTCTATTTTTGACCTTTTCGAATTTTTTAAAAATACTTCAAGTAGAAATTTTTCAAAATCCAAGGCAGGAGCGATAGAGAGATTTATAACAAAAGTTTTCTAAATATATATATATATATTTCACACTGCACTTTCTGTACGAAAAATAATTATTTTTTACGTACCTTAGAAAGTTATGCGGCAGCGATAAAACAAAACACTGTCACTGCGACGAAAGGGCTGGCTCGACTGACATGCTACAACTTGTACGCGTAAATGGGAGTAGAAAGAGACAGAAAATCACTGTTTATTGCGTGTGTGAGTTTGCATTTGAGAGAAATGGGGGTATTCCATATTATGGATACTATTCCATATTTGGTCACTTTCCTCTACACCATTGCTGCCTAGCCCCTAAATATTATCACTTGAAGTTCACTATTTCACTATATCTTCATACTATATATTTGCAGTTACGCAATCAATTTATTTTGTCGCTTAAATACAGCGAAACTTTACCGTAACGAGAGACGCGTCGAGCGGCACAAAACAGCGTTAATATTCGTTTCCCTGTTTTTGTGCTATCTTTATTAACATTTCTGCTTGTAAATAAAAAACTATTCTAGTTACACTTATGCTATATAGCTTATTGTTCGTGCATTTAAATTACCTAACTATTTCAGCCATTACCTGTGCTCAAGGTATCAATTTAGGCTTTGTTTAAGCACTAAATACTACAATGTTAACACTGTTGGACACTGTTTATCTAATTTATAACACTATATTTCAAAAACTTTAATACTTAGGATGATGGTTTTTACTGTTAAGCACAGTAGGCCCTAACGTATACTTTAATAAAACTCCAAAAAACATATATTTATTGCAAGTTTACGACATAAATAACAAAATTAAGGCATGGTCAAGAACAAATAATTTTTATACAAGTAACGTAAACAATGACAGTGCAGCCTATTTTAACATTAATTGAGTATTATCTCTATCTATCTCTAATTAATCTATTTTAATGTTCTTTATTAATTGTCTTTGTTTTTCACTAATTACTTTCACTTAATTTTCGCGAAATATAAGCGCAATCTGATTGGTCGACACTCACAGTATGCTCGCGGCTGGTGTCGCAAATTGGGTTATTTAATTTACAGGGCACTTAAACAATATATTTTTGGACACAATGTTTTTCACTATCACTGGATTGTATTTGTCGCGAGCACTTACCTAATAACCAAACTCGTTCCTTGTTACGCTCTAATTCTTACATATTGTGATTTACTTAGCTATTTTATCAAACGAAGTCGTCATGGCTGGCTCTATATTTTGAGTTAACGATTAAAATGCGATATTCCCTATCGCAAACCTGAATAATAAAAATCCTGTAGTACTTGAATACATAATTATCTATGTAATAAAATAAGTACACAGTATTAAACTTATAAGTTGTACATTAATATTGTGAAAATGCTTTCTACAAGAGAACAAGTGTTCTATCTTTTTTTGGGGTATATATTTGCCACCATCTACACAACTAATAACACCTGGTAACCGGTATTTCCTAAAAAAATCTATAATTATTAAAAAAGTTAGTTCTTTCCGTGTGGTGACGGAGTACGAATACAATTCACCACCCTCTATCTTACCCATGGGTTATGATAAGAGACGACTAAATGATATAAAACGCATGTAACATCTATGCAAGAGAAGGAAAACTCGAAACTAAACCCCATACCAACACGTCTGACCAGCATGGTATAGTAGGTCGATTTCCCTCCATAATATTGTATGCGCTTTTGTTATATGACGTCCCATTTGGCTCTTAAAGTGGGGAACCTGATAAATATGTTCGTTATGTTTGGGTTGTTGAGTGCCTCCATTACTTCAGTCACATATTAGCTTACACTAGTTTGGCCCAAGCGCTCAGCCATACCAACTAGACATTGATAAGAGCCCGTGGAATAAAATGACAAAGCAGAAATAACCTTAAATGTAAATTGAATGTTAATATTATTATTTTCAGTTCACATAAATATTAACTAAGTAGATATAGGTGTACATGTTGATTTGGAGTGCAAATGATTTTTTTGAAGACCTTTAATTCTAAACTTATTCTTTTACTTGTTCTCAGGCTGGTTTTTGCTTAGTCTGTATCACTTTTTAAATTCAGTTTCTGTAATATCTATGGGGTCTTTTGTACCTCGAAGTAAAACTCGTTAAGTGATATCCCTGTAATCATGATTGTGGAATATTTTTTTTATAGTCTCCTGCCTTTATTCCCGTATGAGTAAGCAGTAAAGAAGAGAATTAAACATACTTCACATTTTGCTATATGTATAATTTTCAAATTTACGTAAAAAAATATAAAACCTATGTATATTTTACCTATATATATTTTCTTCACGACATAGTTTAATCAGGTATTAGACCTGATAGATGGGACGACAAATTATCACTAATTATTTTTTTCCAGATTTTTCTTGAAAGAGAGGTATGATTATAGATTTGCTCCAGTCTTAGAAAATGGTTCCATCAAACAAACCTGACTGTGATCTATTATAACGAGCCCCTTGAAGTCCCCTATCAGACCAAGTATCGTATAAATGCTGGGCTTTATAATAAATCGTTAAGACAACTTTCACATTCAATCTTTGCATGTAAATATTTACTATTTGACGGTGTAATTAATTACTTAACGTTGTATTTAAGTGTTCATCAAATTCTAACAACAAATAATCAGTAATGGTTTAAAATACTGGTAATATTTCCTCGCTTGAGTCTGCAAAATTTGATAACGCTCTCAAGTAGAATTTATTTTGTTTTTGGAGGATTCAGTTAAAATATGAATATCCTCTAAAATAATTCAATTTCTTTTAAAACTTTCCTTGTATTCCCTATTTATCAGTGCTTTTATAATCTGATTTCAACTGACGTTAAGTTGGATTATTATTTGTCCTATCGTGTGCTCTTTACCCCCCAAAATATAGTGCTAATACTGTGCAAATGTATCAAGAGATATTTAAGATTCTTTTATTTTTCAACGAGGCCGTCGTACCAAAAAAGTTTATTATTAATACAGGTTAAAAGGCCTATAAAACTACTTTGTCGGCTTGGAAACGTGATGTACCATTTTTTTCATCAGGGGCTACTAGATACATTAAATAATGTTCGACATTTTTAAACAAAGACTTTTTATATTTCTTAACTATTTTATGTAACGTGAAAGGGCATATAAAACTACTTTGCCGGCTTATAGGCGTGATGAACTAGTTTTTTCATCAGGTGATACTAGATAAAATACATTAAATAATGTTTGGTATATTTAAAATACTCTTTTGTTTTTCCAAATATCTTTTCAAATAAAGACTTTTTATATTCCTTAACTTTTTTATATAACGTGAGTTAAGAATGTCAAAGATGTATTATTATTTATTGTTTGAATACAAGTTACTGTTGCCGACGGATCTTTAAATTCTACGTTGCTTTTTTTTTAGCAATGTGCAGGTCCTCTGTTACACTATTGTTGAAAAGTTGACTGGTCAACTTCACTTTAATTATATGTTTATAAAAATGTATTTTGTTGTTTATTTTTAACTTATCTTCGAGGTTATACCTTTAGAATTTTTTAGGATAAGTCCAGTCAATATGATTACCCTTTTTTTGCCGTGGACTATGGACGTGGTCTCGCCCGCCAAGGCGGTTCGGGGTGACGGAAGAGGCGGTGCGTGACCCAATAGACCCACCATGCAAAACTCCTCTCTTCGCCGTTCGAGCGGTCCACCGGTACCCGGTCTTTGACTTCGGTGGCCAATATTATTGCCCTGATGATCGTTTTTTTTATTTTCAAAAACGTTGCGCACCAGTTTTTACAATATGGCTTGCATCAAGAAATACTGCTACTTCGTAGTTTGTACTTGGATGTTCAAAGGTCGTCTTAAGGTTTTGAAATTCCAATGAACATTGTAGCGTATAAAAGTGTATAAGTAGGGTATATAAATATGTCGCGTCAGGCATGGCAGGATGCGACATCGGGTGGTCATTTTCTTCACCATCCATAATTATCTCTGGGCGTCACTGGGTTCCCCAGGCAACGAAGTAAAACAGTGCAAAATGTTCACAATTTACTATTATTTAAACAGTCTTTCAATTAACGGGTATACGAACTTAATAACTAACGAACTTAGCAACTAGCAAACTTAGGAAATAGCTACGCGGTCACAGACAAGTCCTTTGGTGCACGTCTTGCTATGACCAAGTTTAAAGAACCACTGCTCATCCGCCAAGCACGACGTATCACCAAGGCTTTGTCCGGACGTGCCGGAAGTCTCCGGCAACGTCCGCGTTTCCGCATTTATAAAGGCATTTTAAAATACAAAGTCAAATCCTAACTCATTACTTTAGAAATCGCTGACCGGAAATACGCTTTAAATTATTTTGGATACTTGTGAAAATCAAATGAATTTCTTATTACACTTCCGGTTAAAAATTGACTTTAAAACGGAAATATCTAAACGGAAGTATTTGAGCAGAAATGGACTTCTTTTTCCGACACGGCCATCTTGACGTCTTACACGTCCTCGTGTGTGGGTCCTGAAAATAAAGAAACTGATGGCAATAATTCGTTCGGCCATTCTGCCTCATTAGGCCTAGTGGATTGAAAGACAAATAGGAAAAGGTAGCTCTATTTCTGATCTAACCATCAAGTTCCAAAACAATTTTAGACAATGACACATTCAAAGCCTTTTTATGGGCTCTTAATTGTTAATAGTCAGTAAATCTCATGGCTCGGTCCTTCGGCCATCACAGTCAGTCCTTCGACTGTGCGTGCATCTCAGTCCATCGGATGCATTCGTGACTCAATCCTTCGGTCACTCCAGCCAGTCCTTCGGCTGCGGGTGCATCACAGTCCTTCGGATGCACCGCCATTAGTCATATAGTCATGAGCGTCATCAGTCACGTCATCATCAGACTCTGACACATTCAAGTCCAATTCTTTAGGAATTTGATGGTCGGGCACCTTTCTCACTCGATCATGCGGATACTTATAAGTTCTCTTTGAATTTAATGCTTTTAACAGATACCTATCGTTTTCTAAAACCTCAACTACTTTAAAGGGACCTCTATACTTAGGATCTAATTTAGTTTGAACTCTTTCTTCATTTTCAATGAGTACATAATCGCCTACAACAAATTTGTGAATAATGGCCTTATTTGAATCGAATCGTTTCTTGTCATAGGCAGCATTTGCCTCGATACCCTGGACCGCCTGCTCTCTCATTGATTCCAAGTCAATTTCAACTTCTTCATTGACCGATATCAAACCTACAGGTCTTGCTACTTTACCTATCAGTAATTCTAAAGGGCTAGCTTTCGTTACGCGGTTGACGGTCGAATTTATGGCCAATTGAATATCACCTAGCGCATCCTGCCAAGAGCGCTCCTTGCTTACCTCAACAGATGTTAACATACTTTTCAGGGTGCTCATGACGCGCTCGACTTGACCATTTGCTCTGCAACCCCCAGTTGATATCAAATGCAGCTCAATATTATGGCTATTGCAGAAACTGGAGAAGTCCTTACTTGCAAAGCACCTACCTTGATCTGCAATGATACGTCGCGGCGTTCCAAATAAGGCGACGCTATGCTTGAGTGCTCGTATGCTGCTGTCACTATCGATATTTTTGGAGTGCACTAGTAGTACGTACTTAGTGAAAGAGTCAATTAGAACAAACACGTACTCTTTTACGTCGTTTTTACCGCTCAACTTACCTGAAGCATCAATATGGACAGTGTGCCACGGAGTCACGCTCTTCGGAATGGGATGAAGCTCCGCTTGAACTCTGCCGGTACTGGGTTTAGAGACTTTACAAGTGATGCAATTATCAGTAAACTTTCGTACATACTTTGTCATACCCGGAAACCAGTAGAAGTCATAAGTTTTTTCCAAGGTTTTCTCCCATCCCAAATGCATGACCGATTCGTGAATATTATTGATAACCGACCATCTTAACGCACACGGAACCATCGGTAGGCACCTAGTACGGCCATTTCGCTGAACCTTACGATGTAAGACATTCTTACGGATTTCATAAGTCTTCCTAAGCTCTTCAGACATTACCTCGTTACGTATGTCAGACACAATTTTTGAGATCTCTTCATCCTTCTCTTGCTCGGCCAACAACCAGTTGTCCGACAGCTCAGCTATATCTACTCGTTTCTCAACACGAGAGGCGACGTTAGAGGTATGCGGCAGCGGGTTCCTAGATAAGAAGTCTACATGACACATGCGCGAACCTGGTCGATGAACAATCTCGAGATCAAAACACTGCAGGTACGCCCACCATCTATGTACTCGCGGAGAAAGATCAGACTTATTTTTTGAGGCTTTGACAGAGGCACAGTCGGTAATGACTGTAAACTTTCGCCCATGCAAGTATTGACGAAAATGCTTCACCGCATTAACTATCGCCAAAGTCTCCAGCTCGAAAGAATGATAACGGGATTCTGGTCCTGAAGTTCTACGACTATAATATGCAACGGGATGTTGCTTATCATCAATTTTCTGCATTAGCACCGCGCCATATCCCTCCGAACTGGCATCAGTATGTAGCTCGACATGCAAGGCTGGATTGAAAATCATCAGAGCCGGTTCACTGGTAAGCTTGGAGATTATCTTTTGACGAATCGATTCATGCTCTGGCTTCCAGTCAAGATACTTACTTTTGCTGCTAGTCAATCGGAAGAGTGGAGCCATCAGCGTAGAAAACTGCTGGACGAATTGCCGAAAATACGACGCTAAGCCGATGAACTGTCTGAGCTGAGTGATCGTTTGAGGAGGTGGTAGTTTGGTTAAAGCTTCTATTTTACGTGGATTGGGTTGAATCATGCCATCCTCGACCATAAAGCCAAGAAACTCTATTCGTTTCATCAGAAAAGAACATTTCGAGAGGTTAAAAGAAAATCCCTTGTCAGAGAGTACTTTCAATACAGTGCGTAAACGTTCCAGACCCCGCTCCACGGTGTCTGATAGTATGAGCACGTCATCAATATAACATACCACGTAATCATGACCTAACTGACCCAGGGCTCGAGCCATGGCACGTTGATAGACGGAACTTGCATTCTTAAGTCCAAACGGCATGGCTAGATACTCCCATTGACCATCAGGTGTCACGAATGAGGTCTTCTCTATAGAGTCCTCATGGACGGGGATCTGATGATATCCACTGAGCATGTCTAAGCTCGTGAAATACTTCGCACCACCCAATCTATTAATTTGGTCAGAGATTAAAGGAAGGGGATACCTGTCGGCTACGGTGTTATCATTCAGTTCTCTGTAGTCCACACACATGCGGTCTGACCCATCCTTTTTTTTAACCAGAAGTACTGGACTAGAGAATGGAGAACAGCTCGGCCGGATCACACCTGCATCTTCAAGCTCTCTTACCTTTTCTCGTACCACCTCTTTTTCCTGTGTACTCAGTCTGTAAGGTCTGCGTTGAACGATGCGGCTCGGATCGATTAACCGTATCTCAAGCTGGACAGTAGTCACTCGTGATTTTGCTATAGATGTGGGAAAAGAACTGACATAACAATTCAGTATTTTAAGGAGCGCTGAGCGATATTCACTTGGTGCGTCTGTTTTGATATTGTCAAAATTAACCGATTTGAAGTTCATGATATCTATATTGCATGCATTAACCTCCTTGTTACGCGAAAAAACTATATCACTAGCAGTCATGTTGACTGTTAAACCCTGATCTAAAATCTCTCTGCCAATCATAATATTACTTTTCAAGAAATTATCCTGAACCACGTGAAATAAAACTTCAAGCTTCAAATCACTTATGGTCACTACGGAAAGAATTTGCATTGTACTATAAACCGATATCGCTCCTATCCCAGTAAGAGTCACTACGTTATTTAATCTTTTTCCTGCAAACTTCAAAGCGATGCTTTCCTTCATGAGAGAGCATTCGGCCCCGGAATCGTAGTGAAATAGAAACGACTCACCGTTATTTAACAGTCGACCTTCAGGATTGCTTATAAAGCAGACGTCGACTCGTCGAGTTGCAGCGTCTGCTGCGCCGGTCTCGCCACTGGGCGTCGCATGGCTGCTGCTGGCCCCCGCGTTGAGAGGACATCTTGTTTGAAAATGACCCTTAATGCCGCATTTGAAGCAGGTCACATCCAATATCTTCTCCCGCCCAGGTGTAGTCGCAGTTGCTGTAGCCGACTTAAAACCGGACATCCGATTGAAGTCACGTCTCTGTCGGCATTCGCTGACACGGTGTCCCCTTTTGCCACAATTGTGGCACGTGATCATGCTCGGTACAAATGTCTTCGCTCGCTTGCTGTCAGGTTGCTCATCTTGAATGGAGGTACCAGCTTTACGTTTAAACGAAAAGGCTTGTAATTCTTTTTGCATTTTGTCACGTGTTGAAATTTCGGTAGTAAACGCCACACGTTGTAGTCTTCCATCAAACTGTGCCACATGAGAGAGTACCGTAGCAATGGCTATCTGTTCAGTAGTCATACCTTGCCACCGTGATAAAAGCAAAGTCATTAAACGAGACGCGTATGCCGATAAGCATTCGCCTTCTTTAGGTTTGCCATTTTGAAAGTTCATGAGTGTCGCCGCTGGTGTCTCAATACAGTCGTATCGTGCTTTAAATAGGCCCTTGAATTCTGACCACGTGATTCCTCCATAAGATACCTGGGATAACCAACGCGACGCACTTCCCTTAAAAGCCCTGCTAATTACCATTATTAAATCACTCCCTTTGAGGTTACGTTCCGATAAGCAGAGGTCGACAGTATCACACCAGGCACGTGGATCATTATCCGACTTGTCTGGGTCAAATTGTGGCAGAAAAATCTTTTCATTACTCGACGGTGACTTTATCGCGTCGATTAAGCAGGCAAGATTTCGATTTTGAGACTCCAAAAGTGCAAGCAGAAATTTTTCATCCATACCTGGTATTTGGGCAGATTCTTCTCGAGCCTGGGGTAATCCCACTGCTGATGTCGCGTCAGGCATGGCAGGATGCGACATCGGGTGGTCATTTTCTTCACCATCCATAATTATCTCTGGGCGTCACTGGGTTCCCCAGGCAACGAAGTAAAACAGTGCAAAATGTTCACAATTTACTATTATTTAAACAGTCTTTCAATTAACGGGTATACGAACTTAATAACTAACGAACTTAGCAACTAGCAAACTTAGGAAATAGCTACGCGGTCACAGACAAGTCCTTTGGTGCACGTCTTGCTATGACCAAGTTTAAAGAACCACTGCTCATCCGCCAAGCACGACGTATCACCAAGGCTTTGTCCGGACGTGCCGGAAGTCTCCGGCAACGTCCGCGTTTCCGCATTTATAAAGGCATTTTAAAATACAAAGTCAAATCCTAACTCATTACTTTAGAAATCGCTGACCGGAAATACGCTTTAAATTATTTTGGATACTTGTGAAAATCAAATGAATTTCTTATTACACTTCCGGTTAAAAATTGACTTTAAAACGGAAATATCTAAACGGAAGTATTTGAGCAGAAATGGACTTCTTTTTCCGACAAATATATAAAAGTGTATAAGTATATATACCCTATGATATGATACAATTATTGCTACAGAGAGAATTAAGAATACAATTTATATCGCCTAAAATTGTCTGGCATCCAGCATTAGGCTATTGGTTCAAGGACCTCTTATGAAGCTATTCATTGCACTCATATGGAAATGTCACCTGTGAAAAGAGGGTTAAAAAACACACCAGTAAAAATGCTAAGTATATTTCACAGTATATTGGTTTAAAACATATTATACAACATCATCCCTCTTGGGATGGTACGCCGGTTATTATTACACTGGCTTAATACTACTTATCAATAATACCTAAGAGTCTATAAATTGTCGGTTGCCCACCGCTAATTACACGTGGTCATAACCACTACATAATTCACTGCACGATTCACTGATGTGCACACTGGAAATGCATGCCCCCAGGATGACGTGTCACCACCGCTTGGCAAACCAGACTACGCAATCTCCAGCGTCCATTCCACGTCGTTAATCATGCACGTCCATGAATGTGAGCGGAATGATGCGGCATAATGCTGGAGCGATAGCTAGCGCAGCTCATGCAGCAAAGCTGGTCCATGACGTGGCATGTGGCCAGGAAAATAAGTGTTCGAAAACGACTCACCGGTCACGAATACATATTTGACAGGTAGCTAGCGTAATACAACGGCGACGAGAAGAGACGTTCAGGCAAGCTCGGCACGCGGGCCCTTATGTAGTCTTACATGGCACATCCAACCTCGCTCGATGATGGGGTCCAAAAGAGAAAGACTTTACGACGCAACGCTCCGTGTCATGTCGCATTAAAGATGACGCAATCCCATTTCAAAAAGAAAAGTTCCCATTGGCCAGCCATCCAAGCATAGACCAACGCCGATCCGTGAACAAATGTAATTATGATTTTCACTTAGCGATGGAATTCTTTATTTTATAAAATAGTAAGATGACATTGTGTGCTATTCTATCCATCTTCTACATATAAATATCTACACGAATATTGATTTGAATAATTGATCCGTGCTATTGCGACTGCCATCTAGTAGTTTGAATGTGTATAAGCTTTAGGGTGCTTTTAGTGAAGCTTTACTTGAGGACGATTGAATAAAACGGCTAAATTTATGATTTTCTTATAATGAATAAATGAGTACATGATACAGCGGAGGAGCGAATGGTAATGAGTCTATATAAAATTAAAATTAACGGCTGATTTGGGTTTGACAGAAACGTTGATGTATGGAGTATGAGCTTCGTTCGTAAACATGCCCCCGGGCGTTGGAAGCTTGTCTTTCAACCAAACAGTGGTTACGATGAACATTCAGAAAGTGGGCATATTTTGCTGAACGCTCTTCTCACAACTCCAGTGCTCGTTTTGACATCAGCAACTCGGCTTATCCCGTCATCACCAGGATGAACAGCAACAACCCGACCCAAACGCCATTTCAGTGGTGGCAAGCTATCTTCCTTCAAGATAACTAGGGAATTTAACTTCAAGGGTTCATTTGTTGTCCGCCATTTTGTCCTTTGCTGTAACTCAGCAACGTATTCTTTACTCCAACGTCTCCAAAAATGCTCGCGGAGTTGTTGTATACGTTGAAATCGCTTTAAATGAGTGTAAGCCTGGTCCTCAAAGCTTCTCTCTGGTATTGCCGTCAATGGTCGCCCAATTAGAAAGTGGCCGGGAGTAAGATGGGTCAAATCTTCAGGGTCCGACGAAATAGGAGTGAGTGGTCGAGAATTCAGTATAGCCTCAATCTGAACAAGTGCTGTGTTGAGTTCCTCATAAGTAAGATGACAATTACCTAATACTCGTACTAAATGATATTTCGTTGACTTAACACCTGCCTCCCAGAGTCCGCCAAAATGCGGTGCATATGCAGGAATGAAGTGGAATTGAATTCCCTCATTAGCCAAACTTTCGCCTAACGAATTGCAATTATTTTTGAGAAAATTTGATAGTTCATGATAGGCACCCACAAACGAAGAACCATTGTCAGAGTAAATATTCTGTGGTTTTCCTCGTCGTGATATAAAGCGACGTAATGCAGAAATATAACTGTGACTCGTTAAATCGCCCACTAATTCTAGATGAATTGCCTTAGTAGTGAAGCATACAAAAACAGCAATGTATACTTTGACGACGCGAGAACCTCGCCCTTGTCTACTAACAGCAGCTAATGGTCCAGCATAATCTACACCCACACTATCAAAGGGATAACCCCCCGGCGTGAGGCGGTTTTGGGGTAAATTGCCCATCAAAGGTGCTATTACCTGAGCCTTGAAACGGCTACATCGGACACATTGGCGACAACAAGTCTTTGCCAGATTACGCCCACCTATGGGCCAATAATTTTCCTTAATGGAAGCTAAGAGTAACTGAGGACCAGCATGCATTAAATGTAAATGTTCATAATTAAATAATAGCTTCGTAAAACGATGTGTGGACTGTATAATAATTGGATATTTTTTATCATAATTAAAGTTTGAATTTCCTAATCTACCTCCAACACGCATAATATTATTTTCATCTAAAAATACACTAAACTTGAGCAACGGGCTCTTTTTAGACAAATTCTGTTTATTGATTAGCAAATTATATTCAGGAAAGGAATCATTTTGTGAAATTTTAATTATTATATTTAATGCGTGCTGTAATTCATTCTGTGTCAAATAGGTTTCAGATATAGGTAACCTCTTGCATTTATTTATAAAACGAACTACATAGGCTACAGTGCGTTTTAAACGTAAAAAATTAGAGAAGCGATCGAAATCAATAAATGAATTTACTTTGTTATTACATTTTTCTTTAATATTTAAATGTAAACAAACAGGTTTTATTTCAGGCAATGTCTCCTTGACGCTTAAGTCAACAGGCCAATGCGATATGTCTCCTTTTAAAAATGAAGGCCCTGACCACCAGATATCAAGAGCTTGAATTGATTTAAAATCTACACCGCGTGTTATGTAATCAGCGGGGTTAAGATTGGTAGGGACATGCCGCCAAGTATAATTATTGGATTTTTCTAATATATCCGCCACCCGATTACGCACAAATGGTTTTAATTTATTTGGTAACATCTTAAGCCAACCTAACACGATAGTTGAATCGGTCCAGAAAACAACATTGTTAACTTTAAGTCTTAAAGAATTAATTGCCTTTTCAAATAGACGTACCCCGACTAGTGCTCCACACAATTCTAGTCTTGGGATTGTTGTGGGCTTTATAGGAGCCACGCGACTCTTTGCCAGTAATAATCTTACTAAATAATGGCCAGTATGACTGATGCTGCGAATATAAAGACAAGCACCATAAGCTTGCTCTGAAGCATATCTTTTCCTTTTATCCATATTTTACTTTACATTAGATATGAGTAAAGAAAAGTTTGATTCTACTGAAACTCATAAAGGTGAAATGTCACAAACTCTGCAAGCACTGTGTACAAAGCGCAGTTCTATAAAAGGACAGATCACAAAATTTAAAAATTATTTGTCTAATTTAGCTTCTAAGCCTGTGCTAAATCCAATTGAATTTGCTGAACTAAACTTAAAGCTAGGCAAATTTGAAACCTTGTCCAATAAATTTGATCACTTGCAAAGCCAAATAGAAGTTTTTAATTCAAATAATTTGGCTGAGGAACTTGATGAAAGAGATGACATTGTGCAATTGTTTATTGGTAATATTGCCTTTGGGCAAAGTGTCATACAAAGAAGTTCAAATTTAAGAAATGAAGAAGTAAACCGTGATCTAAACTCTTCTTACATTTCAACTCAATGTTCTCTCCATCATCAGCATGAGGTGAGTTTTAAACTTCAACAAATTCAAATTAATAAGTTTGATGGCACATATTTCCGGTGGCTTGAGTTCAGAGATATACCTATGTTATGAGATGACCTATGTTTCTTTAATACATAATAATGAGCGCATCTTACCTATACATAAGTTTCACTATCTAGCCTCTTACTTGGAGGGGGATGCTGCTAGGATTATATGCAACTTAGAAGTAGCCAGTGCAAACTATGAGAATGCCTGGGCATTGCTTTGTGAGCGATATGACAATAAACGTTTACTTATTACTCACCATTTAAATTCTTTATTGAATATTAACACATTCAACCGGGAATCTGAGCGATCCTTGCGCTTCATGGTGGACCATGTGACAAAGAACTTACGTGCACTGTCAAGTCTTCATCTACCTACCGACCAGTGGGATGTACTAATCATACACATTATGAGTACAAAGCTTGACAGTCAGACTTTATCTAAGTGGGAAGAACACCGCAATGGCTTAGATAGTATTCCTAATTTAAAACAATTTAACAAATTTTTGGTAGACCGTGCTGATGTGTTAGAGTCCATTAATCGTAACAAGTTAGAATCTAATTCAAAATCTACAATTCAGTTACAAAAAAGGACTAACAATCCTCAATCTAAATCTTTTATCACTTCCTCACAAGAGGGTGCTCACAGCACAAGTAAGTGTGTAGTTTGTAAGGGAGAACATAGAATATATGATTGCCAAATATTCAAAGCTAAAAATATAGATGAAAGAAGAGCAGAGGTGGCTAAATTAAATCTTTGTCTAAATTGTCTTCGTCCAGGGCACTCTGCTCGAACATGTCATCTAGGTCCCTGTCGCGAATGCAAGCGAAGGCACAATACTTTAATTCATGTTCCTACCCCAACCCACCCTACTGATGCTAGTGCTGGGGATAATTTGAATAGCACACGCCAAAGCTCTATTTCAGCATTTGCCAAACAACATAACGAAGTATTTTTGTCAACCGTACTTATTGATGTGTGTAGTCCTCTGACTAATGTAACTAAACGTGTTCGTGCACTGCTGGACTGTGGAAGCCAATCTTCTTTTATGACAAGGTCCCTCCAGCAAAGATTGTCCATTATTGCCACCCCAATAAATACATTAAATATAGTAGGTATTGGCAACTTCTCTAATAACCAAGTGACTGAATGTTGTCAAGCTAACCTTATTTCTTTACAAAGCTCTTTCAGCCTCACATATAGTTTTCTAATCCTCAATGAGTTGACTGGTAAACTTCCCAAGTCTTATGTTGATGTCAGTCAGTTTTATGCACAATTAAATAACTTTAAACTTGCTGATCCTAAATTTAATCAACCAGCAGAGATTGATGTCCTACTTGGTGCTGATATATTCTGGGATGTTATTGGCTGTGAGCAGCATACTCTTGGCCCCAAGCTACCTAAATTGCAAAGTTCCCAGTTTGGTTGGTTAATAACAGGCCCTATTTATTCCAACATAACACAAACCAAGGCACTTCAGTGTCATGTAACGGCTACTAACAATAAGATTAATTCATATAATAAATTAGATAAACAAATTGCTAAATTCTGGGAGTTAGAAGAGCTTCCTGAAAGGGTATCTTTTAGTGAGAGCGAGCAAGAGTGTGAGAATCATTTTATATCTCACACTACTCGACTATCTTCAGGCAGGTTTTGTGTACGGTTACCCCTGAAAGGTTCACCTGATTGTTTAGGTGAATCCTATAATCTAGCTAAAAGAAGATTGATTTCACTAGAAAAGCGATTTCGTAGACAGCCTAATGTCAAATCGCAATATTTTGATTTTATTCAAGAATATACTGAGCTTAAGCACCTTTCTATATCATCCATTTTGAGGCCTGAACCATCTTGTTTCTTGTGCCATCATGCTGTTTTTAAAGACAGCGAGTCTACCCAGACTCGTGTTGTGTTTGATGGATCTGCTTCAACTACTTCTGGCTTTTCCCTCAATGATATTCTCATGACCGGCCCTAATATACAGGATTCACTTCTTTCCATACTAATCAGAGCTCGTCAATACAAATATGTTTTTACTGGTGACATTGAGAAGATGTATCGACAAGTGCAGGTACATGAAGACGACCAAAAGCTGCAGCTGATTTTGTGGAGAAATGCTGAGACAGAGCCTGTCAAGTCATTAAAACTTGGTACTGTTACTTACGGACTTACGAGTTCCAGTTACTTGAATACCAGATGTCTTTGGCAATTGGGTGAAGAGTGCCATGATCCTACAATTAGATCAATTATACAGCATGATTTCTATATAGATGACTTATATACAGGGTGTGACACTATACAAGAATTAAAACATATACATAAGTCAGTTGTGGAAACTTGTGGAAACTTTAAAGCACGGTTGCTTCAATCTGCGCAAATTTAAGTCAAATATACCATTTATTTTCAATTCATCTAAATCTAATAATACTGATAAGCTAATCACTAGTGAATCATCCAGCACCCTAGGTATGGGCTGGAATCCAGATTCGGACAGCATTCATTTTACTTTAAAGATTTCAACAAAAAATGATGTTATAACTAAAAGATATATTCTGTCATCATCATTTAAAATATTTGATCCTATGGGATTGCTAAGTCCATGTATGATTTTACCTAAAATTTGGATTCAGTCCCTATGGCTTCAAAAGATTGGATGGGATGAGCCCGTCCCTCAAATTATTTCAATTTCTTGGGTCAAATTCTCAACTGCTTTACCATCTATTGCAAGGTTACGCATACCTAGATTGGTGTTTTGCAGTGTTTCAGATGAGGTGGAATTACACTCCTTTTGTGATGCTTCGCAATCTGCGTATGGGGCTTGCGTGTACGCCAGGAGCGTAGACGCAGATAACCATGTGACAGTCCGACTACTTTGTGCGAAGTCCAAGGTCGCTCCAATTAAGGCAACGACCATTCCTCGCCTTGAACTCTGTGCAGCACTACTTGCAGCTAAGTTATACAAAGTTGTACAAGAATCTATGCGTAAGAAATCAATTCGTTTTCACCATTGGTCCGATTCGACAGTTGTGTTGGGCTGGCTAAAAACTAGTACTCGTGATATAAAGACCTTTGTCGCAAACCGAGTTGCCGAGATATGTAATACGACCAATTCGAGCTTATGGCGATATGTGCCTACTACATTAAATCCGGCAGACCTTATATCAAGAGGCGTCTATCCTGACCAAATTGAGGATTGCCATTTATGGTGGTGTGGCCCTAAATTTTTATCATTGCCTGAAAATGAATGGCCTATATTGAAATCACCTACAAACCGTGATTTACATGAAATGAAAACTAATATTGCTACTGCTCAGAGCCTTTCACAGTTATTACTAAATACTCCAATTTTAATAAATTAAGAAGATCATTTGCTTATGTTTTAAGATTTGTAAACAATACTAAAAATCCTAATTCTAAAGTCACGTCTACATTAACGGTAGATGAGTTATACAATTCATTTTGTCATCTTGCGCGTTTATCCCAGCTACAGTCATTTCCATTAGAATATGACTTGCTGTCTAAAGGCAAGGGTTTGAGCCCTAAATCTAGTCTGTTGTCTCTGACCCCATTTTTTGATGACAAAATGAATATAATTCGTGTGGGTGGTCGTATTGACGCATCAGATTTCAATTATAATAGGAGGCATCCTATTCTCCTTCATGCTTCTAATTATTTCACCTTAACCTAATTACAAACTAATTAAAACTAAAAGGAATAAATGAAAGTGATTAATGCTAAATAATAATGAAATTAAATCTAATTAATAATTGAAATTAAAACTAAAATAAAGAACAAAAATAATCTACTCCATCGATACATCTGGAATTGCTGGCTTTTGTGCAAGCTCCATGGATAATGTGGATTGCAACATATAGTAGGATGGGCTCATTGAGCATCTAGCATATAGCTTTGCTCCCACATTTATCCATCTTTTGGTATTTTCATTGGTATTAATCAAGCCTAGATGACCTAGCATGACTAATCTAGCTTCGTCAACATTTAGTGGTCCATTAATAGCTGCATTAACAAACTTTTCTGCAGACTCTAGTGTTCTGCTCATGGGCTCATTTATAACATTCTTCTTAGCCCCTGGCATCTGTAATGTCATTGATTGCTCTATGTTAAAGAAATAAGAAAATTTCTTTAATTCTTCAGATTCTGGGCAATTTCCCTTTGGCAAAAGTGAAGGGATTAAACCATGTGTCAAAATAGGGGGTATTTCTTCAAATGTGTTGTGGTCAAGTTTATATTGCAAAGTCATGCAATTCAAATCTACTTTCCCTCTCACCTGAGTCTTCTTAGCAACAGCTAGAGCGATGTGAGGAAAGGAAGCAGAGATCCTACTGAGAGTTAGGTCTTTTGATGTCATTTCTATTTTCTCACTTTTCTTCCTGCGTGCCAATTCCTCATCAGTATCACTTTTAATCTTATATGCTTGTATTTTAGCAAGCAGAGGTTTCTTCACTGATGAGTCAATGCTAACCAACACTTTTCTTAAATTATTTCCTCTTGATAAGAATAATGTTGCAAAGAATAAGACATCATTAGCTATGTCCGCTCTATCAGTGATTATGAAATCTATTCCATCAATGGATAGAGTCCATATATCTTTCCTCTCTGTTTGATTCCATGCTTGAGCTCTTAATGACAGTTCTGAAATCACAACTACCGGATTAAATCCCTCATACGCCATTAATTTAATCAAGTCAGCTGTGGCTTCAAAGTTAGATCTGCTAACTTTGCCAATAATGGCTGCTCTAACCATGTCCACATCAGATGGATTAACAAGTCTCAGCTGACTCTGAGCTATGGCATCTCTATTGTTTGATGATATCATGAGATAATTTTTCATGATATCCCAACTGCTAGAGGTCACAGATTTGGCGGGCAAATCTGGAGGAGCCACAGAATGCTCAGCCTTAGCTTTTGGCTTGGAGGGAGCATTACCATACTCTGAGGTAGACATCTCTGTGGTATCTCTTATTACTCTCTTTCAAATTGAATTATCAGATCCTGGTGATGCTTTTCTCTTACGCAATTCAGAGCTATTCTCGGACATTAAACATTAACCTTATGTAGCGAATACCAGGTCAATGAATATAATTCGTGTGGGTGGTCGTATTGACGCATCAGATTTCAATTATAATAGGAGGCATCCTATTCTCCTTCATGCTTCTAATTATTTCACCTTAATCTAATTACAAACTAATTAAAACTAAAAGGAATAAATGAAAGTGATTAATGCTAAATAATAATGAAATTAAATCTAATTAATAATTGAAATTAAAACTAAAATAAAGAACAAAAATATTCTACTCCATCGATACATCTGGAATTGCTGTCTTTTGTGCAAGCTCCATGGTTAATGTGGATTGCAACATATAGTAGGATGGGCTCATTGAGCATCTAGCATATAGCTTTGCTCCCACATTTATCCATCTTTTGGTATTTTCATTGGTATTAATCAAGCCTAGATGACCTAGCATGACTAATCTAGCTTCGTCAACATTTAGTGGTCCATTAATAGCTGCATTAACAAACTTTTCTGCAGACTCTAGTGTTCTGCTCATGGGCTCATTTATAACATTCTTCTTAGCCCCTGGTATCTGTAATGTCATTGATTGCTCTATGTTAAAGAAATAAGAAAATTTCTTTAATTCTTCAGATTCTGGGCAATTTCCCTTTGGCAAAAGTGAAGGGATTAAACCATATGTCAAAATAGGGGGTATTTCTTCAAATGTGTTGTGGTCAAGTTTATATTGCAGTCATGCAATTCAAATCTACTTTCCCTCTTACCTCAGTCTTCTTAGCAACAGCTAGAGCGATGTGAGGAAAGGAAGCAGAGATCCTACTGAGAGTTAGGTCTTTTGATGTCATTTCTATTTTCTCACTTTTCTTCCTGCGTGCCAATTCCTCATCAGTATCACTTTTAATCTTATATGCTTGTATTTTAGCAAGCAGAGGTTGCTTCACTGATGAGTCAATGCTAGCCAACACTTTTCTTCTTCTATTGTTTGATGATATCATGAGATAATTTTTCATGATATCCCAACTGCTAGAGGTCACAGATTTGGCGGGCAAATCTGGAGGAGCCACAGAATGCTCAGCCTTAGCTTTTGGCTTGGAGGGAGCATTACCATACTCTGAGGTAGACATCTCTGTGGTATCTCTTATTACTCTCTTTCAAATTGAATTATCAGATCCTGGTGATGCTTTTCTCTTACGCAATTCAGAGCTATTCTCGGACATTAAACATTAACCTTATATAGCGAATACCAGGTCAATGAATATAATTCGTGTGGGTGGTCGTATTGACGCATCAGATTTCAATTATAATAGGAGGCATCCTATTCTCCTTCATGCTTCTAATTATTTCACTAAATTGTTCTTTGACCATGAGCATAAGCGTAATTTGCACGCTGGCCCACAGCTTTTGCTGGCTTTAGTTCGTGGAACGGTATGGCCTATAAACGGCAGACATCTAGCTCGTCGTACCGTGTTCAATTGTATTGTTTGCAGGCGACATAAGGGTAGGACCATTCATCCCTTGATGGGCAACTTACCCAAGCAGAGACTCACGGTTGATTTTCCATTTAATACAGTAGGGATAGACTTTGCCGGTCCATTCTACATCATGAACCGCAAGGGACGTGGAGCTATGGTAATAAAATGTTATCTCTGTTTATTTATTTGTTTAAGATACAAGTGTGTCCATTTAGAGGCCACTAGCGATCTCACCAAAGATACGTTTATTATGACATTTCGTCGTTTCGCTGCTCGTCGCGGTAAGCCGTCCGAAGTTTTTTGTGACAACGGCCGGAATTTTGTTGCCACAGCTAAAGAATTTGGTAAATTCATTAAGAACAATAAAGCTTCTTTATCTGACTTTGCAAGTGAAGAAGGCATAAAATTTTTCTTTTCCCCTTCTTACGCACCACATTTTGGTGGTATATGGGAAGCAGGCGTAAAGTCCGCTAAACATCACATAAAGCGCGTAATGGGCAACAGCCACCTAACATATGAGGAACTAACCATTTTATTCGCTCATGTAGAAGCCATATTAAATAGCCGCCCCATGTGTCCATTGTCTCCTTCTCCTAATGAAATGTCCGCTCTTACACCCGGGCACTTTTTAATTGGTCGACCTTTAACTGCGCTACCTTTGCCTCCAATCGTCGAGCAAGGTTCAAATGAAGCAAAGAGATATGCTCGTATAGAAAAAATCCGACAGCATTTTTGGGATCGCTGGCGGAATGAATACGTATCTCAACTCCAGCAGCGCACCAAGTGGAAGAAAAATACTTCTAGCTTAAAGTTGGGTGATTTGGTTTTATTGAAGGAAGATCAATCTCCGCCATTACGCTGGCGTCTGGGCTTGGTTGAAAAGCTGTATGCCGGGCCAGACAATATATCTCGAGTTGCTGACGTCAGGACTACCGCTGGGACTTTCCGGCGCCCGTTTACACGCCTTTGTCCACTACCTACGCTAGAAGACTACAATAGTTGAAGATTTTCTGCTGCAGACCTTCAACGAGGGGGAGGATGTCTACGCCAGTTCAGTAGTAATCTCAACTCCATGCAAACTCTATGCTTCGATCGTTGGACATTACACTGTGACATTTTAGTTACTCTGTGTTTTTTATTCTAACTTTTTCTTCTTCGATGTACTTTACCGTCAAAAACAACTACAACAGAAATTATTGTAAAAACCACCAAATTAAATCATCTTTTCAAGAGCGAACTGCTTTTCATTATGTCAACAGACAGTTGTTTCAATTGTAATTGTGAAAATGAACCTTCTGTCAAACTGCATATGTATCAATATCACCGGTAGTAGATCTATGGGTCCATATGATTTGGGGTGTATGTAGTCTTTCTTACCCGATTTCCGCAATACTATCATCGTATCCTCTTTTCAGTTTTTCGGAAAGTAAGTCATGCTCCAGCACTTATTGATTAACGCTAAGTGCGTTCTAGCATCCCGGAGGAAAATTCGGTAATAGATGTCTGCCGTAAGGCCGTCTGAACCTGGGGCTTTTTTAGGATCAAAATCAGCCACAGTCGATCTTAGCTCCGTCTACTTATATGCGGGTTCATGGCTATCATGATCTTCATATGTGGCTTCCTCGGCTTTCTCTCTGGTTCGGCTGTGGTCTGGATTGTATATATTATTTGTAAAAAGTTTCTGACACTAGTTTGGATGAGTGCTTGTCCCAGTTGGATTCCTCTTGCTACTAGCGGCAGGTCTTCCTCCTCTTGCTAGTATCTTTTCTAACTGGATATATGCCTTCTCAGAGTCCCTCTTTTTTCTGTTTCGTGCAGTACTTCTTCCAACTCTTCACTTAGACCTCAGCTTACCCTTTAAAGGCACCAACCCTATGCATAGAGGTTGCACATCTGATCCTGCGTTTCCTGATGGTAACAAGGTAAAAGCCTGTTTAAGTCCCACCAACTTATCGGACCACCACAGGACTTGCAGTTTTTGGCCGATTTTCTTCTTTGGATTAGCTTTTCCATTCTATCACAGTATGATCCCTGTATAGAGCTAAATTCATATTATATAGAACAGGATATCGTTAAAAATACTAGATATGTTTTGCTTTTTATTCCTCATTTCTTCAGATCGCATATGTAACGATCCTATGGTGAAATTTTCGGTAGTAGGTTTATCATTGTCATTAGACGTGTAAATATTCACTGTGCCTAATGCTGTTTTCTTCAATCTGTTAGAAGTTTCCCAGGCCGATATTATGTATTCTAAATATTTTCTTATACTGTCTATGGATTCGTCTTCATGTCTCGTTTAATTCATAAATTAAGTCTTTCGGGCATTTTTCCAAAATCATAACTCTGAGATGGTTATGATTTACATCTCTTATAGATCTCAGTACTCTTTGATAATTCTATTCTGCTGATCTCTGACCTCAGCAGGAATGTAAACCTTATCTTCAAACTTCAAGTGACCAATGGCATTGATGATCTTCTTAATAGGCTCTGGTGCGATAGTCGAGTCGAGAGTAGTATTCGAAGGTGTTTTGAGTGAGTCTTGGAACAACGGGCGTTTCTTTCTTGATGTTTTCTCGTTTGGCTTCGACTAAGCCCAGAAACACACGATACATCGTATAGAATCTATATACTATAGATGTTAGGAACCTGGATGTTCTGATGGTATGGAATAGAGATGTAAGTTAGATGACACAATCCCAATCCTATTCCGCGTGTTGTAATTGAAAGCGTAATTGCTTTCAAAGTTTGCTGTTCAAATAAACGAGCTAGGGCTTCGCTCTCTGAAGTACCAACGTACAATGCCTTTCTTAAGTCCTTTTGTAAGTTATTCATTGTTACGGCTCTTCTCGACCGCCGTAGCTGGTCAACACGACCTCGCTGATGACGTTTTGGACTTCTTCGCTGTTGATTACGGGATGCACCTGGTCCAGAAGAATGTTGATTTAAATCGATAAAGTTTTCCATGTTGCAAAAGCAGCTTGGAGGGTCTGCAATCAAAAACCCCAAAACTGGGCAGTCCGGCTGGAGAGACCTCAGTTCGGTGTGTGGACCGCGGAGGCCTTCCGGCCGGTGCTGATGCAGTGGTTGGAACGGCGGTACGGGGTTCTCTCCTTCCGACTGATGCAGGTTTTGACGGGGCATGGATGCTTCGCCAAATACCTGCAAACGGACGTTAGGAGGGAGAGTAGACCATCCTGCCGCCACTGCGATTTCGTCACGAGGAAGAGACCGACGTCCTTCCCTCCTGGACGTCACTCAAAGAGAAGGTACCCCTCAGGGGGTATTCCGTCGGGCCGGCCACTGACGACAAGTTCACGCTGCTCCGGTGGCCCGTCCAACGGCGAAGGCGGGGACCAAGCCAAAAAAAAAAAAAAGTACTAAGATATTTCTTTATCTCATTAAGAACGCACCTACAATCTTTAACTTGATTAGTTACTGCGGTTTTTATTCGATACATAATCGTAATGAGTTGAATGATGAAACGTTACATAATGAGCATCTATAATTGCACCGTGTTTGCTGTACCTTTCTTTTAATGTGGCTATATGATATTTTTCTCCAATTGTGTCTAATCCTTCAATCGCCTGTTTAGCATCTCTTTCTAGAACCGATTGAAGATACAATAACTTAGAAATACGTCACTAACATTTCTACTATGTACTAGTGATGTAACGGATATTCGCATTCGCGAATATCCGCATATTTTTCAATATTCGCATTCGCAAAAATTATGCGAATATTTAGCGAATGTTTTTGATAATCAAAAAGGAAATTATGATATGCATGCATATGACATAATAATACAATAGATAACACTTAGATATTTTTATTAAATCGTACTTCTACATTCTAAATTAAAGTCTCATTTATGAAAAAAGAACATCAGAGATCTTATCAAATCTAACATTAATCAGCCTTGTTGTTGTAACTATGTAAGGTTTGCATTAATTTAGTAGTATATTATTACTTTACTACCATTTTTATATACAGTTTACAATTTCTCTTTACTTAAAAAACTAAACAATTACTTGAAACAAAATTATTAAACTTTAAATATCTAATGTATTAAGTATTTATATTATAACCTTTGGCTTTAATAGTATATTTTTTCATTCCACTTTATATATCTGAGAAATTAAATATATTTATAATGAATGAAATATAAACTTAAAAAACAAAACAACGAATACTTAACTATTTGTAAATAAACCTTTTTTCAAAAACAAAATTATAATTATTTTTATTTTAAACTAAAATAAACTTCTAATACTTGCTATGTTAACATTTGGTTTCAATTGCAAGTTATTTATCTATGTATAAAAATAATGATATATAAGTAAGTAAGAAGGTACACAAAATATAGTTTTTCTAATAACATGTTGACTATTTAATTATCAAATTTGTTCTAATTTTTAATTCTTAATAAATAAATTGAAGCAATGGAATGTTAAATTTTAAAAATAAAAGTTTGGAGGCTCTTTCTCCGTGCAGCCTGTTTCGGTGAAGTGTGTAAAGTAGTCCAGCTCCACTGAAAACTCTTTCACTGGGGACACTTGTGGGCGGAGTTACCAAATATTCTCTGGCTACTGAAGAAAGAATGCCATATTTGTTGCTAGTTACTTTCCACCAAAGAAGTGGGTCTTCTTCATTTTCAATACGTTTATCCAAAACATATTCATTAATATTTTTTTTTTATTAATACTTCCAATGGATTTGGAATATCATTATCTAGTTCTTCCTCGCTTTCACTTGAGTCCATCATGATTTTCATAGTTTAATGTCACAGATTTTTCTGAAAGACTGGTACTGGAGCCCAAGTTTTCATTATCCTGATTCCTTATTTTAGGACGCTTTGGCTTTGAACATGACGGCAAACTTAAGTCCTCATCTCCAAGTGAATATAAAATATTTTTTATAACTTGATCTTTTGTTGCAGGATTTTTGAAGAATATCGTTTTGTATCTAGGATCAATAAACGTTGCTGTAGCAAATAATAGGTCGTTTTCTAAGTGAGAAAATCTGTGTCTCAGTTCTTGTTTTAAAACAAGTATAGTGTTCCTAATGCACTCGTCAGATGCATCATATTCATCAATCACCTTTTCCAGAGTGGCCAATAACGGAATCACAGATGATATAGAAACATTGGCTGCACTTAGTTCTCGAGTTATTTCTTCAAAAGGTTGAAGCAATGTAATCAATTTTCCACAAGTATCCATTCTTCTGAAGTTAGTTGTGAAATTTTGTTGCTGGTGGAAGCATAAAGGCACAGCGAATCTTTGTTTTTCAAAATGCGTTCTAGCATATAAAAGGTGCTATTCCACCTCGTAACACACTCTTGGATTATCTTGAGCTTTGGTTGATTAAGCTTTTCTTGCAGATTAACAAGTTCATCTTGAGCTACATTAGAGTGGTGAAAATGTGTTGCTATCTTTTTACATTTGTTAATGGCTGCAATGATAGATTCTTGTGACTTAAGCCCTTCTTTAACAACAAGTTGGATTTGGTGCAATAAATAATCAATGTTTTTAATACTTAATAAAGAAATACCTTTTTTTCATGTTAGTCCCATCATCTCTAACAATACGTAATACGTTTTCTTTGGGAATTTCCCATGATGACAACATAGTTTCTAACTTTGCCCCTTTTTTTTCCTGTATGTCGTCCATCATTGACTACTTCTGCTTTCAATACAATCATTTTTCGTTCACAATTATTGGTAATTCCGTGACAAGTGAAACTTATCAGCGACACTCTAGAGCAAGAGTCAGATCAGATATCAGTTGTTAATGCTAATTTTTCAAATGATTTGATAAATTCCAGAATTTTATCTTTTACCTTGCCGTATAATTTCTCACAAATGAAAGAAGTAAAATATTGCCGTCTTTTTAAATTATATGAAGGGCATACTTGGTTAATCAATCTCACAAATCCAAGACATTCCACAAAACTAAATGGTAAGTCCTCCAGTGCTATCATTTCGCCAATCAAATTATCCAGCACCAAAGACTTGGTGTTGTTGTTATCCCACTTTTTATTTTTTTCAACGCAATCACTCAAAGACATTTGCTTAAGGTCAGTTTTGGTACATTGTCGCGAAGAGGACGCCAAAGAATTAATTTTAGCAGCACCTTGCTTTTCATGTTATCTTTTTTTCAATTCTTCATATTCATTTTTGTGTTTAACTTCCAGGTGATTTCTCATAGCACTAGTGGTCTTGCCTTTGCGCGAGTACTTTTTATCACACAACTTGCAATTAACATTTTCAGCATCACATATTGTAAAATAAGTCCAAACTTCGCTGATGTGTGATTTACTCATGTTTTTATGCCACTTTGTCCCTTAAATATCAGTTAAATTTGAAAAATAACATAAAACTAACCTCAAAACAAAACAAAACTTTTAATGTTGAAGATAAATATTCGCATTCGCGAATGTGAAAAATCCAACATTCGTTACATCACTACTACGTACTAGTGATGTAACGAATATTCGCATATTTTTGCATATTCGCATTCGCGAAATTATTGCGAATGTTTTTGTGTATAATTTTTTTAAGTAGGTAATTTAAATAACAAGGTTGTGTCATCGTTTAATACAATTCTAACTGCAAAGTTTGAAGTATTAAGGCTATAACAATGTGTAAACATTGTCGGGTAGATAGCATACCGTCACCTTAAGACGTAAATACAATACGAAATGAAATTTGCATGTCCTACAATTAGTCGCGGTGGTGTAGTGGCAGCACGATTGGGCCGGAATCCCAATAGGCGCGGGTTCGAATCCCGCTTGCGACATCATTTTTCATTTCGTAATCGGATTTTATAAATAGTTGGTTAATATAAGAAAATCCAATTCCATTCACCTCTTACGTTTTTTAATGCAATAAAAAGTAACTTAACCTCGTAATCACGTTATCAGTCTTCTCTTTATCATTTAATATCATTTATTTATTTAACTTTGGCCATGAAGCTTAACAATCAAACTTTCATAACAATTTAAAACACAAAACTATATACTAAATGGCCTAAATGCAATGTAATCAAACAAAAATAATCTTCTATAAATTTTTACCAAAGTTTAATGATAACATAAAGATTATTATTTTTAGCTTTATCTAAAAATAATAATCTACAAATACTTCTACAATAAATAAACTATAATTAAAATCAAAATAAATTTTAACATGAGTTGCTGTCATCATAATCACAAAGTGTTTATAGTATATCTATCTTAATATATATAAATTACGCGTCACGTTGTTTGTCCGCGATGGACTCCTAAAGTACTTAACCGATTTTAATCAAATTTGCACAGCATGTGTAGTTTAATCTAATTTAAAAGATAGGATAGCTTTCATCTCAATTTATAGTCGCAATATTATTTTTTTGCAAATTATTTGTCCATTATTTGTCAGTCACAATTATCTGTTATCTCCAAACGATTCTAACAGATGGCGATATTTGTTGACTGGATTGAGTAAATATTTAATAGATGGCGCTACGTTAAACATACAAACGTTGCATATAAGCGTAATTTATTAGCATAACTACCACGTGTTACTGAGGCTACCTTAGCCACAGCAACGCGTGGGTGGGTCTGCTAGTATTCTATAGTTTATAGTATTTATAGTATAAATATAAACATTTTACATAAGGGTTAACAGTTAACACTTTAAGCAAACAGAAATAAAATTAAGTCTTTAATAAAGCTAAATTTTTATTGTTATTATAACTTGTGACACAAAATTTTAATGCAATTGAAACTACTAAAATTAAATTCTTCTATTAAACTTTTCTCAGTCTTTAGATATATTTTTAATATTTAGATAATCAAACAAAAATTATATTTTTCTACAGTAGACCATTGAATAGTCTAACTAACAAACAAAACAAAAATTAGATTCTCAAACAAAAATACTTCTCTTCCTTAAAAAAATAACAATTAATTATATATATTTTTCATATTAATAATTGAACTTCAGTAGGGGAATATTAAACTTTAAAAATAGTAGTTTTGATGCCTTATCTCCTTCCAGTCTGTTTTGATGTGGCGTGTAGTACGTAGTAGTAGTCCAGCGCCACTAAATATGCGCTCGCCGAGCGAGCGCATATTTAGTGACCCTCGTTAATAGTGTAACTAAATAAAGCCATAGACAAATGGCGCCAAATTTATACAAAAATTCAGTATTCGCATTCGCGAATGTTGGTAGCAGATATTCGCATACGCATTCGCGACGTAACAAATGTCCAAAATGTGACATTCGTTACATCACTACTATGTACTACATTAACTCGTACATTTGATGAAAATTGATCCCACATTGATACCACTTGAGAACGTCACCGTTGAACAACGAAAAAAGCTAACCCAATTTGAGTACTTCGCTGGTAATATTGATACTTTCACCACTAGTAGCTATTGCTGTATGTTTGGTAGTCGAGATAATGTGATAGTGGGGTATTTGGGTTCGAAGTAGAAGGACATGATAAGTAATTTATATTGGTGGGTATGTATTTTAATTGGGACTATATAGTTCGTGGTGTAGTGTGTAAAGGTTGTGACAGGAATGTAGGGGTTCAAAACGACGATAGCGGCTTTAACAAGAGTATATGTGGGATTTATGTTTTGATAAGTACGAGTATTATAGTATTTTTTCATTACTTTTTGATTTCCTACATATGGTTTTTGTACTATTGCTTGCTTGTTTTTATTTAGTGCTTAAGTAGTAGAGGTGAGTCTCTGGTATAGTTTTGGTGATACACTGTATACCATGTTTGTTACCGTGGAGTTTATTGTGTTTTTGTTATATCTCCATTCTATGGAGGACTCTTCTTTGGTGAGATTTTACAATATAAGTGGCTTTTGTGTTTTAATGAATTTTGTAAAGAGGTGTCATCATGGTATGCGATTATGTTTTTCAAAACAATTAGCGGATTATTTTTGTTCGGTTGCTGAACTATTAGTATTTTGTTAGTTTGTAATTTGGTTGATGCTTTGTTTATTTTGTGTGTGGAAGCACAGCTGATTTTTCTTACGCCAATCATTTTATGTAATTTTCAGAGGCGTGAAGGGAATATTTATGTTGTTGCAATGTTTCAGAGCTTGTAACAGTTTCGCCAGATGTGACAGTGATAGAGTAGTTGGTTTTTTTTTTCAAGCAGGTTTGTTTAGGATTTCAATATAAGTGGGTTAATCTTTCTGGGCTGTTATAATGTTTTTGTTTAAATTTTCTGTAAAGCTTCGGAGTTCCTGTATTTTTTTGGTATTTATTTTGATATTTTAACTTCTTCACTGTACATTTTAGTTATTTGCTTATTGTTGAGATTGATTTTCTTTATGATGTCTTGTAAATCACTCATATTTTCTTTGGTGTTGATTGTTATTTCTTCTACTGATTCATATGTGTCTGCTAATTTTCTGTCCCATTACATGACGACTTTAAGACTAAGAGGGATACGATGGTAGTAATACGTTGATTGTAATATCTAATTGCCGTTTTATTCGCGATGTTTATGCGAGAACCTTGATCGTTTGATTGAAAATTAACGATATAGTATCGTTAATTTTCAATAAAAATAACGAGGCCTCAGGGACAAGATCGCAATAATCGGCCTGTCTAACATCGCTAATATTGAGTGATGGAGAATTTTTGGTGCTGTTCTCCTCTTGAAGCCTAGTTTCAAGTGTAATATAAGCAGGTGACGGCTGGTTATAAACCGTGCGTCTGGTGTTGCTAGTAGGGGGCGATCGCGGAGTCAATTGACTCAGACGAAAAACATCTTCCCCACGATCAGGGGGTTCAGTATCCGTAAAGCACTTTTAAATTTTTAAATAAAAATATAAACAATCAACAAATGTAAACAAACTATTAATGTACGACCAAAACTTTTAACGTTTCTAAAAATAACTCTCCGCTACCCACTACTTAAGAAAAATTAAAGACTTATCGATTTAAACAGGATTATAGAATAAATAAACATAAATACTTATCGTAATAAACGTAAATACGCACTAAACACAGCAAGACACAATTGAGAACAACACACGAGGCGATAATTAATCCTTAAAAGGACAAAACTATTTTTAATATACGCGTGAAACCGATTTCGCACTGCATCGAGTGGAGGCGAGGAGGGTAGGGATTTATGCAGTAAGTATATAGATGTTATGTTATATTGTTTAACCCTGTTACTAATAATCTTTAACAAGCGACGTATACTGGGGTTATAACAACAGTGCTACCAATAAACGATATTTGACAGTTCGTGTGTATACGTCTGTCATAAGGATTGTTTAAATTCTTTTGATTTTTATACGACTGTCATTCATCCTACGACCCTTGTTTTAACTAACGGATAACCACGAATTTCTTGACCATATACTACGTTTTAAAAATTTATATCTACAGATAATGGATTATTTACAATATTTCGATGATGAATTAGACGGTAAAAGAACCACAAAAAAAATCCTACAAAAAATCGTTATGATCCTTTTTAGAGGCAAAGAAATTTCGAGAGAAATATACACAGGAAAGATTGTAGAATTAGGTAGATGTGACATTGAACAAGAAAATCGTGGAAGTGAATTATTTTCAGATATTCAAGTTTGTACTGCACTCAGAACGTAGGCTCGACAAGCAGTACAAGACGATGTAATCCATCACAAATATATGCCGAAGAGTAGCTTTGTTTTTGTGTAACAAATCTGCACAATTTATAAAGATGCCGACAACAGTTGCAGATCAGGAACAGATCATATCCGAATACAGAAGTATTTGTGGTTTTAGACAAGTTGTTGGTGCTATAGATTGCACACATGTTAGGATTAAAACAATTAGTGGTGATAGTGCCTCAGTACTATATAAATAGAAAAGGATATTCTTCATTAAATGTGCAAGTGGTGTGTGATTCTAAATTGAAAATAAGAGATATAGTGGTACACTGGAGGGGCAGCACATACGATGCAAGGCTATTCCGGGCAAGCCGAATAAGACAAAGGTTTGAAAATGAAGAATTCAATGGTCGTTTGTTAGGGGATTCCGGCTATTCTCTAACAAATTATTTGTTTACTCCAATTCACAATCCCTGCAGCATAATAGAAGAGGCTTATAATAGATGCCATATATTAACCAGAAATACGATTGAAAAGTGTTTTGGAATTTGGAAACAAGGATTTAGGTGTTTGTTACATGGTTTCAGTGTGGTTTCATCTTTGGAAAATGTAAAATTGTACATTGCAGCCCTTGCAGTATTACACAATATCGCACTTGATGTGAATGAAAACATAGATTTTGTGGAATCCATAAATAGTAATGATGATGAAAGCCAATAATTGCCTAGAGGTATTTCAGATAGCACATCTGGTCAAGTATCGAGGAGATAATTTATTGAAACTTTAGTTATTGAAGACCACTTTTTATTTGCATTTGATTTTAAAATTAACATTTTTAATTTTATTTTTTCTATTTCCAGCTGTGTTTTTTCTTTAAATAAATTATGTACTTCTGTCATTTGGTGTATTTTTAAGTTGTGCTCCTCCTTAGCAATTTCATGAGCTTCAGCCATATTTTTTATTTTTGTTCCTGTTCTTCTTCGACGCACTTTATAAGGACACTATTTCTTTGCCCTATAGAGTCCATTCCCTGAAATAAATAAAGTATTGTATAAGAATCACTAACACTTGATTATATATATTAAAATCAATTAGCTTTTGCTTAAAATTTTGGTTTGTTTTCATTATTAAATGGCAGCTGGCTTCTGCTTGGATCTACAAGATTACAATTGTTTTGTAATCATTTGTATTGTTGTCTGTTAAAGATGTTATATTCTGAAACAAAAAATGTGTAAATATTAAGATTAATATAAGCCAATTCTACATGCACATCTAGAGTTTAGTATAACATAAACTAACTAACCGCTTCTGCATTATTTGTTACAGTTATTGGAGTAAAAACGATTTCTTTACTTATGAGGGATTCTTCTTTCTGAAATATTAATAACATTAATATGGTCAATATTAGTACTTTTTTTTTTTAATAAAACACATTCCTGCACTGAGGAAATAATCCTTGTATTGCGTGGGACTTTACAAACATGCAATTAACACAGGCAAATTACATACAGACTCAGAACAACACTTTGTGGATCGCACAAAGTAATGTCCTGCGTGGGCATTGAACCCACGGCACTGGAACGGAAGGTCGGTATCTTAACCACTACGCCATCTGTGCAGTCCATTGGTCCACAGTCAATAAAAAAGAATTAACTAGGTAGAACACAGCCTGTTTTGCTTTAACAAATGAATGACCTAACATATCATGTATTCTCTTTCATGTTATACCACACTAAAATAATCAAATACATAACAAATCTATCTTGATTTAGTCTTACTTAAATATTGATGTCTTTACTGTACTTACCTTTGTTTCTATGCCATCACTGTCAAAAATATTGTTATCTATTTCAAATTCCTGCGGGATCATGTTTAATATCTTAATAGTTTCGAGACTTGGACTGTTGAAAGGAGACTTAGAAGGGGACTGTTGATTTTTACTTCTGACGTTTTTTTTTTTGCATCTAATTTCATGGTTCACCACTGTTGTTTTAATTCAGTCATTTCTCTTTCTCGTCCATTTAGTTCATTAAATCTAAAAAGATACACAATCATGAACAAGAACGAATTAAAATACCTGTGTGAAATAAAAAAAAAACCTGTGTTATTTTTACAAACCTTTGTGTTAGTTACTGATTGCCGAGCAACTGAAAAGCAAAAGCTTTTATTGGTATCTGTATCAGTGTTTTTGTTTTCTATTATAGATATGAATTCGTTCATACAGCTTCTCAATAAAGTCTGAAATAATATCAAAATATTAGGTCGTTTATTAAATAAATGTATTCAATTCATTTCTCAAGTTTATTTCTCACCTTTTCTAAATTATCCCAATTTGCAGATCGTTTCCTTTTCACTTTTAATAAATCGATATTTACGTACATGTTGGCCATTTTTTAATTATATTTATTAAATTCTTGCGCCCTCCCCCACAGTGTACGCCCTGTGCTTAGGAATCGGTGGCACCGCCCTATTTACGTCACTGAATCCCCAATTACTTGTGCCACCAGCTCACGTAGCGACCGTGCCAGCGGCACACACAGCGCCGCCAGCCCCACAGCCACCTGTACAACATGTACACATGGACATAGTACACAGTTACAGTACTATATTATAAGGTAAACAACCCCGTAATATTAACAAACATACTATCCAATAATGGGACACATGTCATTGGATTGATGTCAGATGCTCAGTTGTGTAAATCTTTACCATTATGTTTTGTTATAGTAAGCCAATCATCTACATAATGTCTTAGTCTGTGTAGTTCAACTGGAGCGGTATAACCACTGAACATTTCTCAGTGTGTTAATAAGCGCCACTGAGAGTTGATATACCTGCCATCCAGTTTAACCCATCCTGTACATTCCTTTGAAATGTTTTTAAGGTTATGTAAACATAATGAAGCTGTTAATTCTCTTATGGTTAATAATTCCCTTATTATTGCTCTTGCCACAGCACCGGGGATCAATATATATATGCCCTCTGCGATAACACCTTCTCCTATGTAGTCACAACCCTGGCATACGTAGTCTTTCGGAGAACGTCTGAGATTGAGATGAACTACGACATACTATTGCCCAATCCTTTCTCGTTAAAACAATGTTCTATATTTGCTGATCAACTTAGTTGGTGGCGACGGTATAGACTTGGCGTAGAATGTCGTTTGTTTGTCCTGGATGTACATTATGTATTCGAAATATATTTTTTAAGAACACTAGGTATTCCTTTATGGGACCTTTGTGAATAGGCTCTGTACGTCTAAAGACACTAGTTTGGTATTAAGTGGTAAATGGACATCTCTAATTTTGTCTTTTATTTCATTACTATTTTTAATACTGTATTTTGGTTTAAAGCACGACTTATCTTTTATTAATGTATTCAAATATTTAGCAAAATTATATATTACCGGCCGAATATGTATGTTTTTCTTTATGAATTTTGGGTATGTCATATAATAAAGGACACTGAGGGTTCATCATAACTAGGTTTTTACTGTGATATGAATTTGGTGGAAATAGATGTTTAGCATCTTTAATACATAGCTTTAAAATGCTCAGCTTAAAAACGTTTTGTGGGGTCACAGGACAAGCGTTCAATATATCAGTTAATATGACGTCGTTTATTTTACTATTATATTCAGATTTGATCATAATTACAACGGTATTGCCCTTATCTGCTTTATTTACAACTAAATCATTAATTTCTATTTTATTTTCAATGGATTTAAATATTTTGTATTCTGCGTTATAACGTTCACTGCCTTTGTATTTTTTTTAATTAGTTGGCAGCTAAATCAATGCTGATGCGAATTCACATTTGTCCTTTGATATATATGTTTTTTGCGGATGTACCTTGTATCCTAGTGTACGATACATTAAGACTAGTACTTCAACACCCTCCACATCGGTAGTACTAAATATTACATCGTCCCCTTGCATTATGCAGGAGACTACTGGGCTATGGATATTTAAGAATTACTGACTGTATTTTATAGCTACTCTAAATGATGATATGTTTAGTATTGTATCAATGAGTGCAGTCCACCTCAGACCCGATGCTACGCCATTTTCCCAACATCTTCTCTCCCCCTCCATCTCAATAACTGGTTTACCTACAGTTAATGTCTCCCACATCGCCATGAGTCTATATGTCATCACATATTCAACATAATTGCCATCATTTGCTTCAACTTATTATCACGCGAGCGTTTTGCGGTGTTTGCTCTATCGCCGAGCCGAATCGCGTCGGTTACGATAACGCTAGTTAGATATTTTTCAAATAGAACAAAAACAGACGTAAAAATGTGGACAAACAAATAAGGTACTAACGCACTTTTGATCTTGCATATTGAACACTATTTACTTTAACAAAAACACTCACAAATACAGACTGACTTCTATAATTCAATTACATAAAATAAATCACACAGTAATTAAATAAAATCTAACGAGTATCCTCCTAACTCCTAACGCGTATTATAACCGTATGGACGGGTGAGACCTCCTTGGTAATGATGTCGTCTGAACTGTAGTTAGCGGCGAGCTGTCGAACGAAAAATAAAAGATAAACTTCATTGTATAAATCAGTTATATATGATAATTTATCTATATTTGAGCCATTATGTTTTGTTATAGTAAGCCAATCATCAACTTCATCTTTTAGTGTGTGTAGTTCAAATGGAGCGGTATAACCACTGAACATTTCCCAGTGTATTAAAACACGTTCAGCGCGGGCAAACACAATAGGGACCGTGCGTCTAGACTTTTGCGCCAACTAGTGGCAAGTATCCGAAGTAGTTGGGATCACGCTTTTAACGTTGACATATGATGATAAAATCATCAAGATGAAAATATATTTAACGTTTTTCAATAATGCCAGCTTCTAGAAAAATTGTTGTATTCTTGGATGTAATAATACATCACGTCGAGATCGTGGATACGGTGTGGACGTGAAATTTTATAAATTTCCAGAGAGCGTGTTAGGTGCCTCATGGAAAATAGTAAAACGTAAACAGTGGATGAATACAGTGAAAAATTGTGTGTAAGTACAATATTACAATTTAAAATAATGAACTGTAACATGTTTTATAATAACTGTAACATAAGGTAAATAAGCGCTCATAAATGATAAATATTTTTATATTATGTTTTTGCTAATAATGTAATGCTTTTGTAATATTAAGTAATTTTAACGAAGATAACATTTATAAAACTCTTTGTAATTAATTCCTAAAAAAAAAGAATCTTACATCTAAGATAATAAAAATAAAATATTTTAGGTAAGTTTAAAATCTCAACAGTCTTAGAACTAACTATTATATAATTCTTTCAATATTGCCAAATTTGTGATTATCTTTGATAATTAATCTGATAATATATAATTAATTATTACTTTAATTTAATAAATTAGATTAATTTAATATCACATTTAATCAATTGCGAAATTATTATTCAGTCATTTTATAATTTATATCTAACAAGTAATCTACTAATGATAATGAGAAATATATTATTATTCAGTAGAGTATTTGGCATAAAATTTTCGTATGTATTGAGTAAAATAAAACACCTCAAGATGAGGTATTAAGCTAATTAACAATTGATTGTCACGTTGGATGGTAAGTAACACACTACCTTTTGGCAAGTACACATACAAATCACAAAACTTTATATTAGTCACATACATCTGAAGCTGGACCTGAATGTTAATTGAATGTGTTGTACTCAAATGTATTCCATTTTCATCAACTTTTAGGTATGGAACATTTGACTGGCTTAAATTAGCATCTCAAACAGGAATATCACGACAAGTATATGGACATTTAATTTCTACAAGTCGCTTTTGCCATATTTCATTCCCATAAACGAGGATTGCATCTGGAGAACAGCTTAGCCACGGTTGTTGCAAATTAATTATCACACCAACTTTAACAATATCCCACTTTGGATCAACTAACTGTTTATACTTTTTTAGTGCTAAATCTTCATTGTTTTTTCCGTATGTCATTGCTGCATTTTTAGTTTTTTTTTTAGTATAACATATCTGTCACAACTTTTTCAACATTAAAACGTTGACCTTTCAATTTGTATCCATTACTAGCAGTTATGCGCAGAGCTCGTTGTGCAAACCATTCACTGCTATTAGATTGTTGAATAGTTAAAAGACTTAAATTTAATGCTATCCTAGCATCACAACATATCTTTTTTTGATAGAATGTGTACTTTCTTCTCAAGGACTTCTGTAGCATTAGTTTGCATCATTTCTAACAATGATACTACTGGTGTTATTACAATATCTTCTTTCTCTTCAAGCTCTAAGATTTATCGAAGGTGTGTATTTTTCAAAGATTCAGGCATACTTGCTACTGTAAGTTTGATAGGTTTGAAGTTACAATTAGTCATTTTAGCAGAAAAAACTGGCGAAGGAAAGAGTTTAGACACCTTCACCTTTGTCGTACCCTAGTAATTGCTTTTGAGTCGGCTTACCCCATTCCTGAGAATGACTCGTTTTCGATGACGATGTTTCAGGAGAGTTAACTTAATGAATTAACGCACATACATATATGTTTACACTTGCCCCCAAGACCAGCTTTACATGTGCAAACAGCGTTAGTAACGTGCCGATTTGTATCAATCTGAAAATGATAATTCTGTAATTATTTTTATAAATAAAATAATTTTCTAATTATGTAATTTAAGTGTAGTAAATATATTTTTATTTTACTAGGTATACAACCTACAGAAATTGTCACATCATAAAGATTTGATACACTAGTCTGGGGCACAACTTTACCGGTTATGCCAATTCTAATTTTATTCATTTTTTCAACAACACCGTACACATGCTTTGATTTGAATAATTTTTTGCCTTTCTCATTGTTCCGGCCATGCATGATATTACTCACTACAGTTTGAAATCCATATTTTATAATTTTTTCCATTGTTATAATTTCTTATAATGTTATTAAATGTTTGTTGTGATCACACTATGTTCACTAATGAAACACCAGAGAGCGCTCACTTTGACGATAGTGCTGCCTATATTTCACACACGATCCCTATTGTCGCGTTCTGCAGCCAACGCGCGACGCGTCAAATCACCATTGTCGTGTTTTCATTGCATCGCGCGGCAAAGCCAACACCATGCGCGCTTATTTTACGCTAAACTAGTGCAGCGCGCAGGGTGTGCTTATGTAACTTAATATTTTTTTTAGTTAAGTATTTTATTGCTATTAATTTATTACTAATACATGTTATTTAATTCGTAATGATAGTTAAATAAAGACTATCTACCGATCTTAAGTTTAAATAAGATACGGCTTACCTTATTTAAATAGAAATTGATGTTATTGTAACGAAATATACAATTATATTATTTCTAAAAAATATTTGCAATAATCGTTTGTGTTTAATTTTTTAAGATAATTAGTAGGTACATCTAAAAAGGTGTAACTGAAAAAAGCGGTGTGCTTTATAGTGTTTTTATTGTAGAACTTGGTTATATATCTTATTGTATATATTGAAAAATGTTCCATGTTTCATATGGTCAATTGTTACAAAAAATTATGATGGCTGCAGCTAAAATTTTCTGCAATTTATCTATCTCTTGAGAAATTATATAGCTATCACTAAGAATAGAAATCATCTGTCCTAAATGTGCGTATCTAGTGGGGTCGTGATCACTACTCATACCTTCACTTATATTTTTTCTTTTACTTGACAAGTCATCACTGTCCTAAATAAATTTTGGCAGTGTTCATAAAATTCTTGTAGGGTGGCAAACCCTAGAGTTTGTAAGGATAAATCGTTGTATAAGGCAGTCTCGTCTCTATTATCGGCAAAATTATTAATAAATGCACTGCGAATCCCATGCCAACTATCTGGGATACCATTTGAATTAATTAGCCTAGCAGTGGATCTTGTGGTTTTATTTAATATACCATTTATTAAAACTAAATGGTATTGGCAGCAAGAAAGTATTAATTGATCACCCAGGTGTTAATGAAACGGGTTAGAATATGGAGATTACAACGAATTCTGGCACCAGTCGAACTCGTGACTTATAGATAGTGTCTACCTCGGTGAGAGCCATAGTTTCTTCTAGTTTTCTATTATTATCTATGAGACTATTTCTATTCGATAAGCTAAGCTTAAATAAGACTTCTTAGGCGAAAATTTTTGAAAAGTATTTAAACGTATAATTTACGCGTAAAAAAATTACTTGTAATTACACTAGATCTTATTTAACAGTTAAGGGGTTAGGGGTAGTCAGAGACACGAAAAAATGAGAATTTTCAGTATTTTTTTTGCTATTAAATCATGTTATTTTACAAAAGTAATAATATGGCATTATTATACGATGTTTTAACTTGAAGTCACGAAAATTTAAAAAAAAAAATAAAATTATAATTTCCAAAGTTATAGCTGTCTGTGTTGACCCAGTTTCAAAAAAAGGTCCTTGTCGTGACTATCATAAGTTCTTGGAGATTCATCTAAAATCAATCTGATAAAAAAAAATAGTTTTATAAATAGATAATCCTGGGCCTGATCGAAGCTTTTTTTTTTCAAAAATCAACAAAATGGCGGCCTCAGGAATTTTTTTTCTAGATTTTCGGGAAAAAATCAACAGTTAATTGGTCTTAAAAAAATCGAAATTTTTGAAAAAGAAAAAATCCTTCGATCAGGCCTGAGTTTATTATGTATTCTAAAGCCTGTATAAATTTCATTGAAATCTACTGAACGGTTATCGAGTTACAGTTGTCATCAGTTCAAAAAACATAGTTTTGGGAAAAACGCATTTAAAGTTTCACACTAGATTTACGTACAGAAATACGAATTATTTAATCACTTACACTGAGTCATCTATTCCTGGGCCATATAATAGTTCTTCAGCCATTGTGGAAGTGGCATTTATAAATCTAGGTACTACTACATACATCAAAGGTTTAGTTCATGGATGACAATAAAACCCAAGAAACCGGTTGCTTGCAGCTGCCGCTAGCTACCTACTCCCGAGCGTTTAGGAGTGCCCGAGCGATCTTTGTTATTTGTCGAATAACTCGAAAAGTAATTATCTGATCAACTTCAAATTTTCAGAGAATATTTTTAAGATATTACACTTAAAGAAAATGCAAAAAAAAAATTATTTTTTGAAAATCCTGACTACCCCTAAACCCTTAATCTACACAATTGTACAATATAAAGGTGGAATTAGTCTAATTAGGTAAAAGATATTATGGGTAAAAATGTGTAAATACTTAGGTAAGATAAGGATAATTAAGTAAGGATTTGAACGATTCAAAGTACTTACAACATATCGGGTTTTGATTGCCGAATCGATGTCTGGATTCACCTCGCTGATACCACTTGTAGGTTCTGGATCGTCGGACGGGTCGATATTAGAGCCCTAGCCCTCCAAGATTTTGCACCGATCGTTCGAACATTTCTATAACTGCTGATACCTCCATGTTTCCAGCGGGTCCGCTGTGGTTGGCTTTGCAATTGCCGCTATCAACATGCTCTTCGTACCACGCTTCGTATTCGGCAGAATCCAATTTGTTTGTCCAAGTCTTACAATCGTGGCAGTAACTGCTTTTCACAAGAATGTCAAATACCTTCCCAGTATAATACCCAATTAGAGAAGTAACTCCAAACAACGAAGAGTACCCTCTTTTTTTCCACGTGCCGTCACCTGACACGGTCAATTCTGACGGTTCTTCTACATCATTCGCTTCACACATTGCTTCTTTCTCTTCTTGTACAGCCGATGTGAAGAACTTCTTGGCAACATTTTTTATCGATTCACAATTTTTGTCAATATATGACTGATAGGTTGGTTTCGATAAGAAAGTACTAGCCAAATCCATTAGTCCGCAAAACTTATTGCATCCGGCTAAACCTAAGCCTAACACTCGCATTACGAAAGTGAATCGATAATTGACATCGTATGCACCAGCATTAATTCTTTCACTAGATGGAAGGTAATTCGGCTGTTTACACTTTTCACATGTAACCTTGATTTTGAAACCAAGAACCTCTTTTTTGCACGTTTGGAATGTAATTTTTCCATCACACTTCACACATTTGACCAAAGTAGCAATAGTCGAAAAAGCAAGAACAAAATCTAGGATTCTGTAATGTTTTTGGGTATCTACTTCTACTGCAGGACTATGCCTAATTTTTTTCGCTGACGCGCTATTAGCTTCCACTTCGTCGCGTCCACGCTTGTGCGGAGGCAGTTTTTTTTTCGGTCGGTATAACCTCTCATTACTTTTCTTACGATCTTCTCTGCTAATTTTTCGGGGCATTTTTCGAGGTACGAACACGAACGAGAACAAAGTCAAACTTTCGAGGTACGAACACGAACGATAACAAAGTAGTCAAACTTTCGAAGTATCAACACGTTATTGCATCATCCTATCTTACCAGAGCCACAGTCTAAATATGTCACAGACTAATTTTTCATTTACAGTATAACAACATATTAAGTTAACATAGATCATGCCTCGAATATACTCGACTTTACCTGAACAGGCCCGTTTGGGCCGGGTGAGTCAGCGTCCGGCCGTCGCGCAGCTGTCGCTCAGGTATAAAACCTCAGGCTGGCAACGGACGCTGAAATACTCATAACTTCGTCAATTTTGCCCCGATCGACTTGAAATTTTAACACAATCTTCTTGAGATATTATGCATTCGATTAGAAAAATAAAAAAAAATCGAAAAAAAAAAATTTAATACCTTACCCCCCCTTAAATTACATAGTTTAATCAAAATTATTGGATACATGTTTAATATTTATTAGCTTCTGTGAGATGCCCTTCGAGTAAGGATTCATTTTTTAAAAGTTTGGCAGTTCGGCACGTTTGAATATTTTAGGATATTTTTTATATACTCAACTAATACTTTTTTTTTTGACGCTGGAAAACGCTTTACGCGCTATCCCTCGCCAGTTACATACGAGTGGTAGTGTGGGACTCACCGGCCAGCTAGTCTGACCAGAATACCCACTAAAACCACAGCGGACCCGCGTCCGACGCACAGTAGGGGGCCGGAGAGATCGTCTTTCGACATGCTATCCCGGGATCCCCGCGTCTGGCCGATAGGCCATGTCCTGCAATCCAGTCCGGCGTTGTCGCCAGCGGAGCAGGGGCGCAAGCGCCCTCCTAGCTCAACGCCTTCACAATTGCAAGACATGGCCTCGGGTCTCTCGGTCCTCTTGGCCTTCTTGAGAGGAGGCCTGCACAAGCGCCCTCCCATCGTGTGCTCTGCGTCACACCCTGCCGCTATACAGACAGCACAGTGCGGTACAGCCGCGCATGTGGCCGACTTATGTCCCCGGTCACCACATCGGAAACAAAGCTACGAGCGGTCTATTGGGGATGAGCACAACGCCGCAGTGTGCCCCAGCTCTAGGCATCGGAAGCACCTCAGAGGGAGGGCCTCCAGGACCTGTACACCAGCCGACTAGGAGTCTTCCTGCATCGGCCAGCGACTTGGCGGCGGAGACGGGGCACCGCACCTTCGCCATGCCCATACTGCGGGGCTCACGCTGGACTTCACCAACACGCACCTCCGCAGCACTACAGCCGCATGCACGACTCACAGCAGCAAGAATTTTATCTGCCGTAGCAAAGTCGTCCAGTCCAGTAAGACGCACATCCGTAAGTTTTACTGGGCGGATCACTTCCGCCACTCCTGCCAACGCAGTGAGGTCGCCAAATTGTCTGCAACTTCCGATGTCTGGGTCTTGGGTAGTTGAAGGATCCTTGAGCCAGTAGCTGCGCGTCATGTTTTCAGCCCCTACGTAATCCCCAGAGTGGGAAGGTTTACCTCACGCTCAGCAGTGATGAGCGTGTCCGCATACGTCATACCCCGTGATTCAGCCTCAGGCAGCAGTTTGAAGATCACTGATCGGTCGGATCGGAGGAGACGGTCCTCGAGAGCCACGAACCGGGCCGTGATCATATCTCCTAAGGTCCTAAAGAGGTCGGCTTTCAGTCCCTCAAGATCCAGTCCCTGCGCGGGGGCTACAGTCAAGGGTGCTGTTGCGGGAGCGGCCTGCTGCAATGCCACCTTAGCCTGCTGTAGCTTCTTTCTAAAAGACGCAATTCGTCCCTCATATTCCCGACGAATGTCCTCAGTCTTCGAGCAATCAGCACATGGAGCCTGGGAACCCCCTAATTCAGCCTCTAAAATCTTCTTTTCTATTTGGAGCTGTCTGACTTCCTCAGAAAATGGGTTGCTGTAAAATTTCATCCGCAAGGTGTTGTGGAGCATTACCATGTACTTGGCCGTCTCTTTGATGCGCTTAACGTGCGTTCCCTTCAAGTTTTTTGATTCGCGCACCATCTTGATAATTTCTGCATGGCTGTCGTACATAAGGATTTTGATGTCCTCATCCGACAGCTTATGCATATCGGCAAGGCGAACCTTCCCGGTGCTTGTAACCGACATTGCCGACGCGTCCGAGTGTTCGGCGTCGTCTCCATCCTCAAACGCCATGTCAAGGCGCTCCAGTTCGACGCGAACCAGTGGCAGTCTCCACGAGTGACCACCCTGTGCCTTGCCCCGTCGCGCAGTGCTGATCTTCGGCGGAGGCTAAGCGTCAATGTCGTCGTCGAAGTCAAGCTCCGACTGTGATATTTCCTGTCGAAGCGAAACTTGGCTATCGGTTCGCTTCATACTTCCTGAGAGGCCTGGTTTGGCCGGAGGTAGGTCGGGCGGTGGCATTTGCCCTTGCCCTTGCCCTTGCCCTTAGACGAGGTGCTCATTTCTGAGCAAATATCACAATGAAATTGTCAATTAAAATATATACAGTAAGTACTATTTGCAATAAACATCCAACAAAAAAAAATATATACATTACATACAAGTTATGAGCAGTGGCAGCATAGGATGCAAAAAAAACCGATGTATGATAATATAATTTAATATTATCTTAAAATTACAAAATTAAGATAATTATTACTATAACTTATTACCGACATAATCACACCTTATTTAGGTGTGATTATGTCGGCGATCGACTATATAGTGACGAGCGTTCACATAAGAATTCATCAATTCGGTTCACATAAGAATTCGTCATTCTGTGTTATTTTCGGCAGGTGTTCCTGTGTCAGCATTCTCTGTATCCACCTGTGTTGAATGTTGCAGTTGGTATTTCTGATATTGAGGCAACGTGATTAACTAGCGACGTTTTTGACTACGCCTGCGTAACATACACAGAGAACGTCAATAAATAACACAAACACATATATACACTATGTCCACAAAAACATGTTACGACATGAATACGCGTCCATCTCGCTCTCAAAGAATTCATGTTGTCACTGTACACGCGTTCACGACACCACAATACACCATACACAAAGAACCCTGGATTATGGTTATAAGATTTTTCGTCATAAAGATTATATAAACCTTCGTCTACTCTTAGTTGCCCATTCATTAAAACCAGCAGGCACTCCAATTATTACAGTTTTAGGTTTAACCCTTTAATGAGCAAGGTAAAAAAAAATGCATTTTGCTAATTATTTTATTTTATTTAGATAAAACTTAGTCTATATGAATATAAAAAAATATATATAAAAAAAATATTTATGTACTTATGTAAATAACATATGTTAAAAATACTCAACATTACTCAACAGTGCAAAACTTACATATAATCATTTATGTTAAGTATTCTCAACATTATCCAGTGGATGATGATAATGGGAATAGAAATAAAGTCAGAATAAAAAAGAAAATATTTATTTAAGGACATGATAATCATGAAAACAGTTTCTCTTAGCAAGTAGACACAATCTTAAATTACATTTAGTACATTCTATGGTCGCAAATCCATTTTTGCAATATTTGCCCCTACCATAGGATGTAAAAATGGAAAAATGGCCAATGTTGTCGTATCGGACTGATTCAGGAGGCCTAGGTGCAACTGGGGTTTTAATTTTCAAAGTAGTGGTTCTTACAGGTTCAGTGTGACTTACTCTTTCTCTCTTTAACAGTTCTTTATAAATCTGGATCCTAAAGTTTTTCAGCGGTAATGTTTTCTTGTTTCCTCCTAAATCTCTCCGAGACAATAACCATGCGTTATTGATGCAAATATCAAGACATTGTGAAAATATAGCCGTGTACCACCGTTTAGTCTTAAAATTAGATCTGTATAATGAGACTAACATATCGGCGAGATCAACACCTCCCATATGTATATTATACTGTCTGACTACTGCAGGACAATCAACATCTTTTTTTGTTTTAGTATATTTGCAATAACGTTTGATTTTCTCCATAGGGTATGAATCAATAAATGAGCTGGCTAGTGTAACTGCTTTATTGTCATACCACTTGACAACGGCCAATCGGTTTTCGTTACAGACCATTTGTTTACTAGTGCCTCTGCCTTTTTTGGATAGCGCTTTATCAGTTGGAAAATTATTTTGACAACCTTTTAATCTATTGCTTTTTAGTGTGCTCAAACCAAAAATACCATAACTGTCGCGTAGTAAATGAATTAATTCTAATGACGTAAAAAAGTTATCAAAGTAAACTAAGGATGGCTTATTTTTAATAGTCTTGCAGAGAGCCAACACCACTTTGGCTCCGAGTCCCAGACTATCCTCATGCTCGTTAAAAAAATGGTTTCTAAATGTATCTTCTCCTCCATATGGTAAAAAATCATACACAAGGCCAGACACACCCGCACGAACAAATATTTTAAAACCCCATTTCTTAGGGTTCTTGGGCATGTATTGTCCGCAAAATGTAGAAATTTTCTTAATTTTTCATATTTCTTTAAAAGCATGACTTCGGCTATTGGCGGAAATCGCATTTCCTTCGACCAATAGTCCCTATATGAGGGCATAGGAACAACACCCATTATAATCGTTATTGAAATAAAGTCACGAATTTCGTCCGTAGTTACATTAGCACACATGGCCGTCTGACTGCTTTGTACTGAGTAAAGATTTGTATTGTCAGTAATAATAGTATAAATATCTTCTGAGAAAAAAAAATGAAAATAATCCAATGGAGACTTGTTATGTACATCGAATGGTGAGCTAAATTGTACTGCGTCCACAATAGCGGGATATTTAAATTTAGCTGATTTCCACTTAAAAGCTAAAGGTTTCCTGAGGTATCTTTTCACTTTCTTTGTAACGTGGGATGGCCCAACTGCTGTATTTTTAGCTTTTCGCTTAGATTGAGTGTGCTGCGCTATAATAGGAGTTGAAGGTGATAATATTGCTAATATAGAATGAAGTGTAGGCAGTTGATATGGTAACTTGTTCACAGGAAATATTTCTGACATTATGGGTGTTAAAGGAACAACATCTTCATCTGATAAAACAGCCCTGTTAGCGTCATGTGTAGCTATATCACTATCTGAACTTTCAAGTAAGTTTAAATTTTCGAGTGATGATTGTATGGATTTTGGCTCTGAAGTAACTGCAGAGCTGCTAGAGTCAAATCGATGACGAGGCTTGCTAAAAGATTGTATGATAACTTCATCTTCGGAAGCGCTACTACTACTAGAAGAGGCTGCCCTTTCGGGCGATATTAGTGCCATTATTTTTTTTAGCCGTTCCCATTTTAATGCAGTCTGAAGCAAGCAAAAAAAAAACGTGCAATTATCATTCCAACACCAAGAAAAATGTGAAAAATATAAACAATTGATATAAAAACTTGTAATAAAAAACATCCAATAAAGCGCAATGTCAAATATCCACAACATAAATAATATCAACTATTTTATCAAAACTCTCGCACTGTTGAGTATACTTAACATAACAAGGTTTATGTTCTTTGTTCTATATCTCGCAATGTTAAGAATACTCAACATGCGTACTTACATTGTTTTTACTCATTATTTACTGAACCATCAACTAAAATTTAATATTATATATATAGCATAAATATTAGTAACTTCATTGAGAAACATCGTTTATCACAAATCATGCAAAAAACCTGAATTATCTATTAAAGAACCTTGCGTCCGCTCGTTGCTTCTGATATTGGCGCCATTTTAGCCACAACTGTCAAATGACAGACCGTATTTGAAACTTCTATTTTTTTTTAGATGCGTTCCGATTTGTATAAATACGATATTACAAAAAATAATATATTATTGGTAAAATGTGGCTATAGAATTTTAGTTTTTCGGACGTTGAGTATTTTCAACATTACGAATTAAAGGGTTAAGTACTTTACTAAACTCAACATTAATTGTGTGAAACAATGACGACAATTCATTGGAGTTGTCATGAAAAGGGAATTGTGGTACTTTCATACACAAATTGTATTTAAAGTACTCTAAGCGACTGACATTAAAAAGGTAATACATTCTCGTGGTATCCTATTAGTTCTAGGAAGTACAACAAGTTGTCCGCAGTGATCTGATTCTAATGTGTTTATAATGGATGTAACATTATGGGGTGGCGTAAGGCCATATGAAAACTTTTGACTATCCTGATGCTGAGACTGCACTTTTCTAACGGTAACATGTTCGTTGCGTCGCTGTAAATACAAGGTATTCATCTCTTCATGCACGAACTATCGAGCTTTCTCTATGGTATCAGGCCGCATGCACCAAATGGGAGAACCTAGTGGGTCATGGAGACCACGTAGGTATGATTGAAGGGTTATTTTTTTATATAATGTGCGTTTGTACTTGATGGTATTCGCTATCGTTTCATAATATAAGTTATTATGGTACTAAAAATATTCTGGCATTGTTCGTAGACAACACACGCTGGAGGTGTGTCCGGGATGGGAGCGGCAGCGCCGTGACCTCGTCCCTGTTATCGGTGCCGACGTGACGCTGCCGGCCGTCGCGAGGGCGATGGTCGACAGCATCAGGAACTGGGACGCGGTCGCCGCCTTCTGCGAGGCTGTCATCTCGCAGAAGGAAGCGGCGGAACGGGCAAGGGAGGATTCCCGCGTCCCGGGCCGCCGCCCGCGGCCGGGGCGACGCAGGCGCGAATACCTGCGCCTGATGCCGCCCTAAGCGAGGCTTCGGGTGATCGGACCGGGGAATTGTCCGGTCACCCGACGTGAGGCCACCGCGTGAGGACGACGCCTTGACGGCGAAAGCTGTCGGGGCGTCGACAGGATAGGAGCCCGAGAGGGCATACCGCCGAGCGGGCCACCGAAGACAAAAATCGGGTACCGGTGGCCCGCTCGCACGGCGAGGAAGGGGTGCTTGCAGGGTGGGTCAATGGGGTTGCGCGCCGCCTCTTCCGTCACCCCGGACCGACTTGGCGGGGTGCGACGTCCATGGCCCACCGCAAAAAAAAAAAAAAAAGGTAACGTAGTCCTGGAGCGTATGCCATTATACTTATGGCTATGGTCATACTCAAATTGAAGGAACACAATTAACAAGAATGTTAACTCCATATGCTTATTATCAAGTGGTGGAGTGGTACCTTGGTATTTATTACCACAAGAATTTAAAAGTTTACCATTTAATTAAAAAGTTGTTAATATTAAATGTGATATTCATTTAATTGGAACAAGAACTGCTTTTGATCATGAGCAAACGAAACGAAACGCTTATGAGCACGGCATGTTCTCTATGTTTGGGGCATAGTCCCAGTCTCATCTGCTTCATTCACAGTCGTATCTGACGCTGTTTCAATGACTCCCTCGATTGCGGACGTGGACTCTGGTGCACGGCTTCCTATTGGGGAGCGCATACGCCATCTTCTCTTAGTGGAGTTGCATAATTTATCTAGGGTATCAGAATCACATGAGCGGAGATAGGGTTCTACATGCAGGGGTAACACGCGAGGTTTCTTGGATTTGCTCACTCCGGGAAGAGAAGTCTTCTCCTTCGTTTCTTTCGTACCCTGAGAGGGCTTGGGCATTTTGGACGTGAGATGGACGATGAATAGAGCACTGATGTTGTGGAAGCGAACATGACCTTTCTGTTTTTAATCACATCATGGTACTACATTAACGGGAACAGCGACTACAGAGTATATACCTACTAGCTTTCGCCCGCGTGTTTTTTGATAAAGGAAGGACACACCTTCCCCAGGCCTCAGTCGCGCATTCGATGTTGAAATGTCATTGCTTAGGCCCACAATACGCCCTTCCCATCTTATCGTGATATTTTTCCAAATATTGAAATCTACATTAAATATTGAAAGCGACAAATATCACTATTTAGATAAGAATTAACTGAATGTTCTAATTCCGCGTGGTAACGGAGTAAGAATACTATATATTTTTTTCATACTTACATTGAAGTTTTAACATTGAGGAATTCCGATGAGCAAAAGTCTCTATTCGATGCGAAAAATGTACCAAGCATAACAGCGTCAATACTTGACAAGTTATTACTATTTGGTTGGCTAAATCCTGATTCCATGATGAAATCTGCTTGTCTTCACTATATGACTAGAAATAACTGGGTTTACGTGACAAAAAAGGCTAAAAACGAGAAATTATATGGAGTTGGTAGGAAGTTATGTTTTGTTCTATGAAAACGTCAATAATAACAATGTTTCGCGAGCTGTGACGTAACACTTTCTGATTGCTGTTTACTGTCACGTGACTTAATGCCTATTTTTTTGGAATTTCTTTTTTAAAAATATTTTTAATCTTTAATTTTTAAGATAATTAGATTTGTTTTTCCTTATCTAAATATCTTAATCTATAACTAGAAACTATAATCCATCTGATTTGTTCTTAGTGGAAACAAGCCTTTTGTTAGTTTGTAATTTGGTCGATGCTTTGTTTATTTCGTGTGTGGAGGCACAGCTGATTACGATTTTGCCGTCACGTATTTTTCTTATGCCAATGATTTGATGGCCATTTTCTGAGGTGTGAAGCGTATCTCTAATTTATTGCAATGTTTCAAAGTTCGTAGCAGTATCGCCCGATGAAACTATGTTTGAGTAGTTAGATTTTATTTTATAAGCAGGTTTGTTTAGGATTTCAGCATAGGTGGGATGATTTTTTCGGGCTGTTTCGATATATTTGTCTAAAATGTCTTCGATGCTTCTAAGTTCCTGTATTTCTTGTGACATTTTAACTTCTTCGCTGTATGTTTTGGTTATTTCCTTATTGTTGATTGATTTTCTTTATGATGTCTTGTAAGTCACTCATATTTTCTTTGATGTTGATTTTTATTTCTTCTACTTACTTTTACTGATAGAAATGTTTCGGCTAGTTTTTGGTTGTGTTAATTATGATGTCCATTTGTTTTTTAAAAGAGTTTTAATAAGTCTAATATTTAGAAAATAATGATTAATAACTAAAATATAGAATGATAATTGTGGTTATAGATTATGACTAAAGTCGTTATTTTAAAATTTTGTAGTAAATAATTTAAATTATTATATAATAATAGCTGCTGAATCAGGTTTTATTATATCCTAGACTTAATACTAAGGTTCATACTTTTTGTAAACACAATTCGCTGTAATTTTAGAAGTATAGGTAAGATTTGTAAGTAAATACTACACCATGCGTAAATTTTATTTTTAACCATTAACAAAAGCAGTTTTGTTTCTTCTCCCTTAGCTCTATTACATAATTGTAGCTCCTCTGCACAATTCTTCTGTTGCCTTTACAATCCATTCTCTTTCTTTAATTTTTAAATTGTACAAAACTTTCTGGTCTTTGAGTGTTCTCATAAGATTTTTGTTAAAATTCCTTCTCTATCACCTTCGTGGATATATTTCTTGAACCTTTAAAAGAACATTTTACTATGAAATTATTGTTATTATCTGCTAAATAAAGACAGGTTGACTAAATGCTTTTAATAAATACCTCGAGATGGAGCTGCACTATAATCACTTAGCCGGGACACTGAAGGACGTGCAGCTGCAGGACTTTCTATATTAATGTCTAAAAGTGTAAACAAATATAATTATTATGCACTATCATAGTTATCTCTATGGATGATATATGAGAATATATTTATACCTTTTTCAGACACAGGATAAATTTGCATCTTATACTTTGGCCTCTGGCCTTATATCACCCAGTGATTGTTCTTCTGCTAAGCAAAATATAAATAATATGTTTATTATTATATTAAATTTCTCAAGACAAATTTTCTACTTCTTTAGTCTAATTATTAGGCACTAGCCTCCTCGTCAATGGGTGACCTAGCGTTTATTACATCACATTGGTTAGATAGGTTTGTACAGTTTTACTTTAAATTTGCCATCGTCATGTAGTGATATTATTTGTTTACATTCAAACAGATTATGTGAATTGTATATTATTTATTTAATTATACAGAAACAAAATTCCTCCTTGGATTATTATTGTATATTTATAAATTAGAGCAGACTGGAGTCTATTATTATGTAAACCATTCCACAATTATAATCTTCAGCTATCCGAAAGTTCACTAGAATAAAGCTGGTTGACAGAAACATTCAAGTTTACATGTAATATTATTATTTAAACATTAATAAACTTATCAGTGTCAAATAAACTATCACTATCTATTATCATCATCATCTCAGCACATAATATGTCCCACTGTTGGGCTCGAGCCTCCTCCGTAATGGTAGGGAAATTAACCTACTATTCCACGCTGGTCAAACGTGTTGGTATAGGGTTTTGTTTACAGCTTTCCTTCTCTTGCATAGATATTACATGCCTTTTGCATCCCTTAGTCGTCTCTTACGATCACCCACAGGTAAGATATGGGGTGGTGAATAGTATTCTTACTCCATCACCACACGGAATCACTATCTATAACATCTACCAATTCTATATATATTTGTTCATCGAGAGCAACATCCATAAGTTGAGCTTCGCTTGATGTGCTGGGTAAATTTACTAGTGGTCTATCTCCAGTTCTCATTCTTTCCCGTTTTTGTTGTTGGTTTTAAAATACATTTTCGACGGGTCTTTAAATTATCCCAGCATTTTTTAAGTTGAGCTTCTGTTCTCTAGAAAATACAATGGGTATTAAATTATTATGAAAATTATAATCACACATTAATGACAAAAAATATTTCGGACTTACTTTTTTTGTGGTTAAAATTTCCATTATGGGCCAACGATTTTTGGGGCGGAGATGGCTGTGTGGTAGCAGCTATGAATACTACCAACCCTTACTTTGCTCGTGGATGTCGTAAAATACGACTAAGAGCCTTATAACGACCTGGGCCAACGTATTGTATCGACCCCAAGTAATTGGATAGGAGAATGACGATTCATATAATGAGAATAAAACACATGATATTTTATTATTGTTATATTTGTTCTAATTTATATACATGTTTTATGGCATTTAATAATGCCTCGTGGATCTCTAAATGGATTACTATTATTCTCCGCGTCCACGAATATTCACACAACCAGTCTGTGAAGTCATGTTTATTTTGTTTTTGTCTAAATTGCTTTTTTAAACTTCTCCACTGTCTCTCTATTCTCTGAGTATGTGTCCCGTCTGGTGCCACAAAATTATTTGTTGGATCACTATGGTTTACTCTTTTATGTGTATATCCATGCTGAGAAAGGCTCAAATATGCTCTCCAATGGTCCGTGTGAATGATGGAGCCTTCCTCAACATGTTTTTAAATTAATGGCACCAATGTGTCCGCAGACCTTTCATTATCGGTACACACCTCCAGCCGCAAATCATCACTGCCATCTTCTAACATTCCTATAACCCAATATCCCTCTATGTGTCTACCACGATTATATTTTCTTTTGCCAAACTTCGACTCAGCAGCATGGGCTTATGCTGCTTTTTTTAGCACTAACGTTACGTGCACCAGTGGAAGTTAAATTAAGTTAGTGCTTAATAATAAGTTCTTGTAGACAAACTTCTTCATGTTCTTCAAAATAATGACGTACACTGCCAGTAATTTCGAATAATTATTAATTAATAGTTTAATAACAGTGATGAACTAAGTAAAGCCCGTAAGTTATAAAATAATTGAAACAATAATAAGTGACTAATATATATAATAATACGATGTTGAGGAAGGTTCGAGGCGTCGCTCGAAACTTCCTTAGCTGAGTGTCAGTGGAGACGATTTCAGGGCTCTGAACGCCCAGCTCAGGGCGGTGCTGTGGAGGCCACAGCGAGCCATGGCGGTCAGAGCCATTCGCGGGTACCGCACGGTGTCTACCGAGGCGGCATGCCTATTGGCCGGGACACCCCCGTGGGACCTAGAGGCGGAGATGCTCTCCGACCTCTACCGGCGGGTTATCTCAATGCGCGAAGAGGGTGGCTCCCCATCGTTCAACGAGATAGCCACCTGGCGCGAGGACGCCCGCCGAGAAGTCATCGCCCGTTGGGCTACGCGGCTGGAGAGGCCTAGACACGGTGTTATTACCGTTGAGGCCTTCCGGCCCGTACTGATGGAGTGGATGGAGCGGCGGCACGGAGTCCTCTCTTTCCGGTTGGTGCAGGTCTTGTCGGGGCATGGTTGCTTCGGCAAGTACCTGCACACGGTCGTGCGAAGGGAGTGGACTCCGTCCTGCCACCATTGCAGTAGCGACGAGGACACGGCGCAACATACGCTCGAGGTATGTTCGGGCTGGGACGGGCAGCGCCGTGACCTCGTCGCTGTCATCGGTGCCGACCTGACGCTGCCGGCTGTTGCGCGAGCGATGGTCGACAGCGTCAGGAATTGGGACGCGGTCGCCGCCTTCTGCGAGGCTGTCATCTCGCAGAAGGAGGTGGCGGAACGGGCCCGGGAGGATTCCCGTGACCCGGGCCGCCGCCCGCGGCCGGGGCGGCGCAGGCGCGAGTACCTGCGCCTGATGCCGCCCTAACCGAGGCTTCGGGTGATCGGACCGGGGAATTGTCCGGTCACCCGACGTGAGGCCACCGCGTGAGAACGACGCCTCGACGGCGAAAGCTGTCGGGGCGTCGACAGGAGAGGAGCCCGAGAGGGCATACCGCCGAGCGGGCCACCGAAGACAAAGATCGGGTACCGGTGGCCCGCTCGCACGGCGAAGAAGAGGTGCTTGCAGGGTGGGTCAATGGGGTTGCGCGCCGCCTCTTCTGTCACCCCGGACCGATTTGGCGGGGTGCGACGTCCATAGCCCACCGCAAAAAAAAAAAAAAAAAAAAAAAAAGTGGAGACGATTTCGAGGTTACGACTTAGAATACGGGGGTAACTCTTGAATGTGTTCTCAATGACGTATTAACACAATTAAAATAAAATGTAATCGATTACTATTTAATATAGAGCTGTGAATACTTACGTTTTGAAATTTTTAAGCGTTCTTTGTGCCCGCTGCGAATATATTCGAACACAGCTAAAAACGTCCGTCCCGCACGAATGTTTGCGCATCACTGAGGTGGGAGGGCACATGTTATACATATTCAAACAATGCATTTGCTATTTTGTTTTTTAGTAATTTGGTTTTGGGAAACAAGCCATCTATCCTTGTCTTACTCTAGATAATTAGAGCGTACAAATTCACGGAACGATGTAATAAAGCAGGCGGAACGCGCACGTCATGTAGAGCGGTTTCCTGGTGGGTAAAGAATAACATTTCTACGAATTTTTTAAATTCATGTGCCTCTACTAATCTCAAAGCTTGATCGCCTTTGGCTATCATTTTGACAAGCTGGTCTTCCAGTTGTTGCTGGACTTTGTGTAACGAGAGTGGCTTTTTATTATTTACATAGTCCCCCACTTTGTTTTTGAGGTCTCATGTAAAAAGTAAAAGGCAAACATAGGTAATAAATACATCATTAGTTTTCTTATTTATTTGCCAATTCACGACAAATAAAATGCAATAAATAATTTTAAATATATTTATTAATAAGAAGGAAAATCTGAGATCAAGTGAGGGTTATATGGCACCCAGAGAGGGCCGAATTAAATATAATATTCACCTTCAGGGCCGGCGCAGTCACTATGAGCCCTTAAGTTGCAGCTTTGGCACTGAACCCACTCCTCACCACGTCTGTCGCTGGAGTGATTATTGTCACAGAATATACAAATCGTATCTGAGTCTTCAAGTATTACAGATGGAGAGATATTTTCATCACTCACTATTATTTCTTCATTATCAGACGTCACTTTCTATTATTTTTTCATTATCAGAGCTACTACTGGATGTTACGTCTCTGTAGTGCCTATTAAAATCGCTGGAGCTATTCTCTCTATCATTCTGACCGCGTCCCCGTCGACGTCCGCGTCCACGTCCACGAGCGTCTGCAGAAGTGCTAGCACGAACATTTTACTCTATAGTATAGTTTACCTAACAGTTTAGTTTCATTAAAATTTTGAATGAAAACTAGAACAGCGCTCTGTGGGCGTATTTAGAACTAAAATTCGGCAGCACGAACATAATAGCTCAACGTCACTACAGTTTTCGAATAGTTACAGTTAAGTTAACTCAAAATATATGCAGAATCAGCAGCCCGAATCTTTTTTTGACGTACGTTATCGTATATTTACTACAGTAAAATACTTAAACGTTGTTATTTTTACAGTGAGAGCACCATCGAAAGGGGTTACTTGTATTTTTCTTCGTAAATTTAAGATTAAAATGATCGACTCTTTGCTTTGATCGACGATTTGCGTGGCGTTTAGTTAACGAGGCAAGAAGGGAAAGACGAGAATTAAAGTTAGTGAAATTAACTTATTAAATCGTTTTTTAAATTTCACGCATTTATACTCGGAGGGGTAAGCAAAAGTGTATGCCTACACTTAGGCTATACAACTATCAGTCACACATAATAAGGGACTCATCCATTGCCGTTCACCGGGCATAGTGCCAGTTCTCTGATTGAGAATTTCATGATGGTAAATCCAATAAGACTCGACGAGACGAGATGCTCGACCCAGGCGTCAAACCTGGAACCTCACACACTCATACCACTTGACAAAACAGACAGTCAAAAATTCAGTAATTAAGTACGTTAACCTTCCTAATCTCTAATTACTTAATTTTAATAGGATCTACCTATACGTATAATACGTTGACTTCTTCTGCGATCGTGAAGTTCCTAGTTTGAATCCTGGTACGGACAAAATGTTATGGGATTTTACGACTAAGAAATTGTCAATAGCAAACATGAAGGTTCGAATTGTGTATTGTACACAGCAATTGGCTCACCATCTATTAAGTATAAATCAAAAATTATATGGAGAAATATGGAGTGTTTTTAATTCTCTTCTTCTCCTGCTTACTCATACGTGAATAAAGGCGGGCGACTATGAAAAAAAATTACGTACTAATATACCACAATCATGATTACAGGGGTATTACTCAACGAGCTCTACTTCGAGGTACAGAAAACCCCATGGATATTGCGGAAACCGAATTTAAAAAGCGATACAGATTAAGCAAAAATGCTTTTATATTTTTATGTCAGGAACTTCATTCTAAAACCAGCCTGAGAGCAAGTAAAAGAATCGGTTTAGAGTTAAAGGTATTCAAAAAAATCATTATTGTTCGCGACAATCCTACTACTTTTTTATTACTTTAAAACACACTGTACTAACGAAATAATCCTTGATTTATTTGAAAGTTTGAAATTATATATAATAATTTGTGGATCGCACAATATATTGTTTTGTATGAGAATCGAACCTGTGATGGGTTTCATTCTTGGCACGGCAGGTGCTTTTAGATCTTTACTAACTTCGACTGCACAGATGGCATAGTGGTTAAGATATCGACCTTTCGTGCCAGTGCCGTGGATTCGATTCCCACGCAGGATAATCAAATCAAATCAAATCATTTATTATGCATAAGCCCTAAAAGGGCACTTACATATTGTCAATATTACATTTTTTTTTTTAAATTAATCTACCACCGGATCGGAAAGCCGCCACAAACTGAGAAGATCCGGCAAGAAACTCAGTGGGCTCGTCATTTTTTTTTTAAATTATATGTTTTCTAATATTATTGGATACATGTTTAATCCCCATTAGCTCCAGTGAGATGCCCTTCGAGTAAAGATTTATTTTTTAAAAGTTAAATACACCATTAACAAAAAACACAAAAAAGAACAGAAATGGTTGGACCAGATTCCACAAGCGGCACTCGATCACGAGTTAACTACTAAAGCAGCCATCACGCCCCTCAACCACATTCGAGGGAAGGGAGAGACCCGCTCACGTAGCTACCGCAGGCAGAGACCTTTTTAGTAAGCATGACCACACCGAGATCTATAAATTACAATCAAATCGCTCAATTAAATCAATAAATAACTCGTTAGGCAAAACACGCTACACTGTACAATTTGTGACAATGATAAATATACAGAGTTCAGACAACAGTGAGGATCAGCACTAAAACAACGTAAAAGTTAAAATTATATAAAGTAATTGCTGAGAGAGGAGCAACTCATAACCATTCCGTATTATCATTTAGATAATCCGAAATGTTGTAATATCCTTTTTTACAAAGTCTAGTTTTGATAGCCTTTTTAAACTTATTTATGGGCATATCTCGGATATCTTTAGGTAGTTTATTGTAAAAGCGTATACATTGCCCCATGAAAGACCTACTAATTTTTTGTAGGCGAGTATGATGTATAACTAGATTATCCTTATTCCTAGTATTCACGTGATGAATGTCACTATATTTATCAAATTTATCAATATTTTTTTTTTACATATAATATGTTTTCAAATATAAATTGTGATACAACAGTTAGAATGTTTATTTCCCTAAATTTTTCGCGCAGTGATGCTCTTGGGCCTAAATTATAAATCGCGCGGACAGCCCGTTTTTGGAGAACAAAGATATTATTCAAATCTGCAGAGCATCCCCAAAGTAGTATGCCATAAGACATAAGACTGTGGAAGTAAGCGAAATAAACAATTCTAGCCGTTTCAATATCGGTTAACATTCGAATTTTTTTTTACCGCATAAGCCGCTGAGCTTAGCCTACTTGATAATTTCTCAATATGAGGGCCCCAATGGAGTTTAGCATCAATAGTAATACCTAAGAATGTAGTGGACTCCACAATTTCTAGGGCCACACCATTCATTTGAACATTGGTTTCCACTAGTCTCACATTAGGTGTGGTAAATTTAATACATTTGGTTTTCTTTTCATTAAGAACCAAGTTATTTGTACTGAACCAATGAACAACATTTGACAGAGCATTGTTCACATCGTCATAATTAAGCATTTGTCTTTTAATTTTGAACAATAAAGAGGTATCATCTGCGAACAACACTATGTTTTGGTTATCCCCTATATAATAAGGTAAGTCATTAATATATACAAGGAACAGAAATGGCCCCAGAATAGATCCTTGTGGAACGCCTATTCTTGCAACAGAACCAGGTGATCGTACACCATTAACATCGACCTTCTGAATTCTGTTGCCTAAATACGATGTTAAAAGTTCGAGAGCCTTATTTCCGATCCCATAATGGTATAATTTCTTGATGAGAGTTTCGTGGTGTACGCAATCAAACGCTTTGGATAAATCGCAAAATATACCCAAAGCATCATGCAATTCCTCCCAAGCTCCAAAGATATTTTTTAATAATTCCACACCCGCATCAGTAGTAGAGCAATTCTTAGTGAATCCAAATTGATTTTTGTGAAAGATATTATGTCTATTAAAATGATTTAACATTTGACTAAGCATCAGTTTTTCAAAAACTTTACTAAGTGTAGGCAGTATGGAAATCGGTCGATAATTATTAAGATCTGACATACTACCCGCTTTAAACAAAGGAATCACTCTACTAATTTTCATGAGATCAGGAAATACGCCCCGAGCAACACAACCATTAAATACAGATGCCAGATGGGGGGCAATAATATCAATTATAGAACTAACTGCCTTTACAGACAAGCCCCACAGATCTGCCGTCTTCTTAACATTAAGATTTTTAAAAGAGTTTATGATATCATTCTTACTGACATCTAAAAATTTAAAGGTTGTGTCGCATTTTAAAATACACTGTTTCATGAGTGATTCAGCTAGAATAGGAGACGACATCAACGATTTAGTTGTTAATAAAGGTATATTACTAAAATAATTTTCAAATTCGCTTGCTACTTCACTGTTTCCACATATATTTTTATCACCTATTATTAAATTGAAGTCCTTTTTCCGTACAGCATTCCTACCAGTTTCACTGTTTATCACATTCCAAGTCATTTTTATTACGTCACTGGATTGTTTAATTTTATTTTTCAGATATTGCTTTAGCAGAGGAACAGGCACGTTTGAATATTTTGGAATATTTTTTTACATATTCCAAAAACACTGGATTATGGTTATAAGATTTTTGGTCATAAAGATCATATAACCTTCGTCTACTCTTGTAGATACCACAAGTTGCCCATTCACTAAATCCAGCAGGTACTCCAATTGTTACTGTTTTAGGTTTAAATATGTTACTAAACTCATCATCAATGATGTGAAATAGTGACGTATACAATTCATTGGGGTTGTCATGAAAAGGCAATAGTGGTACTTTCATACTCAAATTATATTTAAAGTGCTCTAAGCGGCTGACATTCATAGGAACAAAGGTAATGCTCTCTCGTGGAATCCTATTAGTTCTAGGAAGTGCAACAAGCTGTCCGCAATGATCTGATTCTAATGTGTTTATAATAGTATTACTAATCAGTTTAGCATTTATAAAAATATTATCTATACAAGTTGCACTTCCAGCAGTTATCCTAGTAGGTTCCAAGAAAGCATTATATAAGTTATAAGAATACATTAAATTTTTAAATTTTTGTGTTGTATTATTATTATCTAATAAGTTAATATTAAAATCCCCACAAATAGCAATTGTTTTATTTGAGGCTGAGGTTATGAATAAGACATCTTCCATTAATCTCTCAAATTCTTCATATGGGGAGCATGGGGGTCTGTATACGCATACAACTATGAACTGCTCAGACTCAACACAAGCAATTTCAATAACACGTTCAACAGACAACTTTACAATATCTTTTCTTTCCTTAGTTTTAATTAATTTGTTTGAAATTATCAAAGAGCCACCTCGTATCATGTTGGTTCTGTTGAACGAGCTAATAACCTGGTGATTGGGAAAATTGAACATTAATTGGTTACTTTTAAGCCAGTGTTCAGTAATGCAGAGAAAATCTATCTGGCAACCATTCAAAAATAATTCAATCTCCAAATCCTTACCTAACATTCCTTGAATATTTTGATGTACCAGGTTGATTGAATTATATGTATTCTTAAGGCTATTTTTAAAGCAAGAGGAATTCTCTATTGTCTTATTGTGTAATTTAAATGAATGTCATTATTTCCACAATTGGAAATGTTATAATTTAAATTAGTAATGTCAATATTACATTGCTCAATAAAAGCAACCTTTTTAGCCAAATTCTTGGCTGATGTAAAAAAAAAATAAGATAGCGAATCAGCTATCAGGTCCTTAAAATACTATGAAAGATAACAACTATCTTTTGTCATAGTGTAGTAGTAATAATTTGTGCGATCCACAAAGTGTTGTTCTGAGTCTGTGTGTAATTCGTCTGCGTTAATTGCATGTTTGTAAAGTCCCACGCAATACAAAGATTATTTCCTCAGTGCAGGGTGGTGTCTACTTTAAAAAAAAAAAAAACTTAACGGCTCCATCGTCATTTAGGTCTAAAAAAATTTCCACGATCAACCTACAAAATTAAAAAAGAAGATTCTAAATAGTTTAATATTTCATCACTATTGTATTAATGTTGCTACATATATGTCTTACAGGTTCACTTCATTAGGTTAAATAATGTTTTATTTAATTGTAGTGTTTCTACAATTTATATACGTTAATTTTACACATTACTTCTTACTTATATATCATCTTATATTACATATTAGTTACTTTCTAATTAGTTGTACTTGTTGTTTTATTAAACAATTAATACTATTCTTTTTTATCTTTAACATAAATTCACTTATTGTAATAATTATATATTCCTTAATGTTGTACACTTGTCTGTAATAGATGTTAACACTAATCCTAAGCCACTGGAATGTTATTAAAATATGGTTCTGTTTATGTTGTAGACAAGGTTTATATAAATTCTGATAAAAAAAGTGAAAAAGTTCTGATTTGTTTTTATACTTTTAAGTATTATTTTTATTAAAAAAGTTCAAACAACATACTACAATTATTTCAATAAATCATTTATTATAATAATGTACGTTAATTTTAATTACGTGGTAATAAAATAATAATTCTATATTAATACACTTATATATTTTAAAAAGACAACAATATATAGCTCTTTCCATATCCAATTCCTTTCATTCAGCTCTGTCATTCTTCTCTATCTACTCCTTTGGTGGATATAGGTGTGATGCTATATTATTTAAAAAATTTAACCCTTCTTTCACAAATTCTAACCATTGAGCATGCAACTGCAATTGAGTGTCACGTTGACGAAGCTCAATGTCTCTCTGTCGAATCCTCTCACGTTCCAATTCTAAATACAGTCTTTCTCTCTCCCTATCATCTACTCTTGCATTCTCCTCGCATATTAAAAAATAATCTTCTATTCTCTTAACTTTCTTCTTGGGTGGTTGGTACTGAGGTAGAGATTGTGATGTGGATAAACTATGAATAATAATTGGAGATTTTGGTGGTGTATGGTCTGGTGTTTTGGATATGGTTGGGGTAAGGGGTCTCTGCACAGTAGGATCCTTACTGGAGCCAGGAACATTCCAGTCCTCAGCATCTGTAATTATCAATTTAAAACCTTAAGTTGCCACAAATTTTCTACATATAACAATAAATGTTAATTTGATATATCAGTAGTTGTCATACATTTCCCTTGTTATTTATACTTTAGCTACTTGACAATTCATTGTCAGGATTCCACTCCTATTGATAAAATGCTGGTAATAACCAGAGTTATACTATTCAGCAATGAATAGGCAGACCAAGATGTTATTTTTATGTTTATTGGTAAACTCAAATTGCATAAGAAGTATAACTAAATTAATTCAAATATTTGAAAACATACCACTAACAGGAGTTTCAGGTGGTATAATGATTATATCATTGTGTGACTCAGGTAAATGCGATGTAACTCTATTTAACTCTACAGATTCTCCCACCTATAAAACAAGTCTTGGTTTATTTATATGTCATATTAATTTATACATTTATATTATTTATACATTTATATTATTTATACATTTATATTATATTGTTATATTAATTTATAAATTACATATAGCCTCACGCCTGTTTCCCTGAGGGGTAGGCAGAGACTACGGATTGCCACAAACCACGATCCTGACATACCTCCATCGCTTCATTCACGCTCATCACAGTTTTCATGCATGCTCTACGATTACGCGTACTCTTAATCTGACCTTTCACTAACACATCTTCAATTTGATCCAGGAAAGTACGACGTGGTCTTCCCCTTGTAATCGTCCCACTCACACTCGCTTTGTATACTTGTTTAGTCAACCTTTCTTCACTCATTCTTTCCACGTGTCCGAACCACCTCAGCATACCCTTTTTTATCTTTGTCACTACTTCTTCATTCATACCGCAGCGCTCTCTTATAACACAATTCCTAATTTTATCTTTATAAATTTTGACTATATCGCACACCTAGTAATATATTGGCACATCTACGTTTTTCACATTTTACAGAAACGAGGATTTAAGATTTTATAAATGTTTGAAATCAACTTATGGGTCCATTTTAAGTTTTTATACTGATATTATGGGTTTGGTTACTAGTATAGTCGTTAATACATATAGTTTAGGGATGAAAATTTCCACCAGGTTTTCAGGATATACCTCATAACGATCAACGATGTGGAAGTCAAGCATTTGTGCCGTTATCACTTTGAACAACTTCCAAAAATGTCATTATGCACCCGGAAACTTGCAAAATCCTGTGTGAAAGTCAAGAAATAAAACGACTGGTTGATGGAAAATAAACTTTTTAATCAAAATCAAAATTATTATATAAAAAAATGAAATAAAAAATGTAATTAAAACGTTATTTTATTCAATTTTTATTTTGTTTTTTTTTTTCATAATTATCAAAATAAAGAACTTAATAATTTTCAATGGCATTTGAAGTAACGTAGGATCGATTAAGTAAAATCTAGATTTACATTAACTAAATAAAAATAATGAGGTGATAATTAATTAGTATCAGTCTTTATTACAAAACAGTAATTTATTATTCTTACTGTATTAAATACAGTAGGGTTCTAAAAATAAATAAATAATAATAATAAAATTAAAGACTATTATAGAACCCTTCATAATAGCCGGGCACTATGTTAGACTGTAGTAATTGTATTAAATCTCGTTTTTTAGCTTCTGAAATAGTCATTTTAGATTGATAAGCCGGTTTTAAAGTAACTTCTGTTGGCTGAGTAAATTTTTTTCGTCCCCGTGCCAATTTGAGACGAGCTTGGACCCATTGTCCTTCGAAAGATGTTTTGAATTCATAACAATCACTGTTTTTTGTAAATTTTATCATGGTGAGCTCAGTCACTTTTACCATGTCGGCATTCTCGTCTTCATGAAAATTAATTGACTGCTCATCAGCCAGTGCTTTCAAATCATAAAAGTTGCTAAAATGCATCTCGTGAACAGTGAGCGGGTTACCTTTTTTTTTTGCATTTCGTATCAAATGTACGTATTGATCTGGCACGTAGATGGGTCCAGACTTTTTGGCCCTTTTTATTGATTTCTCAATCAGAGAATGCGCATTATCGCCTTCGTTCTGACTGTGGCCGCTAATTAAAAATTTATGGCACACAGAATTCAAAGCTAATTTTTCGACAGCATAGCAGTACATGCTAAACACAAATCTAAAAAAAGAAAAACATGAATCAGAAACTAAATACAATATGTAAAACACTTTATAAAATATTCAACAATAACAATTACATATTTGTACGTACCGGTTCTTTTGTTGACCACAACAATTATCACTGTAGAAAATGACATCTGAATCTGGATGCTCTTCAGCAACGCGCTCAAGAAACTTATACACGCAGGTTCCTATTTCTGTAGAACCTTTCGAACCCAAGCCCTCATGCCAAAAGTAACAAGTAGTTGTATCATTCTTAATATTTGTTATCTGAAATAAAATGTATAAATGTAGTACCTACATTAACGAGATACATACTCACTTATTATTTAGTAGGGACTTGTAGTAAAACGCTGACGAATTGCCGATGGGCACAGGCAACTGTGCTTGTAAGTCATAAATCGCCACTATAACTTTGCTCTCTGATTCACGGGCAAGTGCAATGTCTGCCGCTTTTTCTGTACGACTTAACATCTTTTCTCTTTGGTGTTTTATGTACTGTGGTTCTAATTCTGCTTTCTTAACACTTTCTGCATTTTTGTAAGATTCGCAAAAATTGCATTGGTCTTTTTTAGGTATAAAGAAAGATATATTAAATTCTGTGTTAAAAATCTGGCTGTACATGTACAATGTAGCAGGTTCTTTACCTTCACTTCTGCGCTGGCATTCATAGTCTCGATGTAAGGCTGCCAGGGTTAGTCCACCATCAATAAACTCACGGCTGGTATTAGCCCGTAAATAATGGCTTTCAATTCTCGGGACTGTATTTATATGCTGGCGAACTGATTCTAGGACTTCTGGATCTGATTTCGGTTGATTACCATGTCTACCTCTTTGGTCAGTCGGCGCGATTCCAGACTGAGAGGGTTTTGCTTCGATTACTGTACGTAATGTCCGTTGTGCTATTCCAAGGGTATTTAACAAAAACGCCTTGCATATTCTTTGGGTCTGGCCATTTTTCATAAAAGAAAACACACTATTAGGTGTTCTTGGTCTTGCTGGATTTTTTACACGGCGACATACTATATTTGTTATGCTAATGCAAGCACTGAGAAAATCTCTTTGACGTTGCAAAGATCCTAAAGCCCAATAACAATCAAATATTTGTTGGCGTTCATCTGTTGTAAAGTTATCGCAACAGGAAAACTTGCAATTATGGCACGGGGGTCTCATTTTTTTGGCTTCTATTTGATTGCCTGTTTTAGATGAATACTCCTTTCCTAAATTTTTCAAAGTTTTCCTGACATTTTGTTTCCACTTGTTTGAGCATCTCACTCTTTTCTTTCCTCTTTTGATATTAGAAGAAACTATAGATGAACTCGTAGATGACGATCTGTCACCCCTTGGTGGATGATATTCGTCACCACTATCTGCAGAAAAGTCTGAACCTTCATTCAAGCAGATAGAATGAGAACTTGGCTCCTGATTTTCTTTACCTAGAAGTATGATTAAATAAAATCGAGAGCTTATAGTTGGGAAGTAATGAACAATTATGACAATTGTGCTTACCAAGCGCAGCAGAATCATGGTCTTCAATATTTCTAGCTGTCGCATCAGAATCGTCTTGGAAATGTGACGTGATTTGTATATCAATTTGTTGCTTCAGCACATTTTCAGTGTTATTTGTTTGAAGTATAGTAGGAGACGATAATCTACTTCCAGCAATACCTATTCAACAAGAAATGATTAAGAAGAAGAATAAAAAAGAATTTTAATATTGAAATTAAATCAAGCAGCTAAATATTATAATAACTATAATACCTTCATGAATTATTTCTTCAAATTGCACAATAGTGTCTACGGTAGTTTGTTCACTATAGATATTAGTATCAAGAAAAGGAATCAAGTTTTCGTGCATACCAAGTGCTTCATAATCGAAATGATTTGCGTGTCTTAGCGGTTCTACGTGGGTATCGTCTAGCAAAGAATCTGCAAAGTAACATTTACTTGAAGTGCAGCTAGGGTCGTAAACTGAAAGACTTGTATTACCTTCAATTTAGTCTGAAGTAATTTTAAGAAATTATATAAACAAAAGTATAAAATCTAAAAAACTACGAAAATAGCATTATTTTTCAGACGATGTTTCTTGTTGAATGAACTGAATCATCATTGTTACTTATAATTATTAAAACATAAATATGCATACCTTCTCTCTGAAGTTTTCGTGAATTAGATGATAAAGAACTACTGAATGAGCTACTAGAACTACTACTCGTTGAAGAGTCACTGCTCGATGATGAGTCACTGCTTGAGGAGGATTTAGATCGTTTACGCTTTTTTGGCACCACTGATTGAGCTCCTTCTTCGGCACTACCTAAAATACATTATTTCAATTAAATGAAAATAATCTTTATCAAATGATTTGATTTTACATAGATTTTAATTAGAATAATAAACAATTCACATACCATCGCAAATAATATTAATTTCTTGATTTATTTTATCTGAAGGAAGTAACATTAAAACTGTTTCGGAATCATTAGTAGTCGATGCTGTAGGTTCAATTATAATATTATTATCAGCCTTCAACGATGACGTTTCTGCTACAAAAAATACTTTATAATAATGGTGATTCGTATTTTGTTCTATAAAAATTATCTGTTTGTTACAAGGATGACATTCATCATTATTAAATTTGTTTCATTATTGTGTCCAAAAATCTAGAAGAGGTACGTACCGCTATCATTTTTTGATTTAGGATTGGGTATAGAAAAAGGTGGTGGAACTAAACCCTGTTTTCCTAGTTGCACCAATCGCTGCATTCGGTTCGTCATTGTTTCATTAAATATTACCGTTTTTCTAAAATACCAATTGAAATTATTGTAACTTATCATTTTAGTATACACAGTAGTTAGAAGGCAGGTCGGACCATCCTAAACAAATGGACTCTTCTTACCATTTTTGAACATTTATATTAGTTGAATCCAGTTTTAGAGTGGGCTGACCTTCTTTTTAACCCAAATAATTATATTAGCACCAATTGGAATTATGACATAAGTACCAATAAGCTTCATTTTTGTAATTAAAACGGTATATCTGTCAAATACAGCAAAAAGTTTCAGACAGTAATAATTGAAACGGCACATCAGTCAAATAGGTCGTTGTTTTACAACGAGTATAAAGTACAGTATAAAAGCGATGTCACAAATGTGCCGTTTTTTTACTTATTAACATAATTTACGAAATGTCACAATTGTCACTTACGTCAACGCAGTTCTGGAAGCGGCTGCACTTAGCGGAGAGCCCCGCACAACTGACCAATGAGCCGTTATTTTACGCGGGTACAGGGGGAAACAGCAATAATGGTATAATGACACTAACGACCTCTCTTGATGAATACGGAAACTAGCGTTGTGCCGATTTACCACTTTATTGATTATGCGCTTTTAAAACCGTATGCCATAAAAACTCTATTTCGCATTTTTTGCAGATGTGCCAATATATTACTAGGTGTGCGATATATTACAATATCTTCCTAAGAATCCATTACAATATTATGTTAAAAATTATAGTTTGTACAAGGTTCTCGCTAAAGTATTTATATATGTGACATTTGTGTTTAGATGTTTCTTAACCAAATCACACTAAAACTACTGAATGGGTTTGTATGAAATTTGGTACCGAGATAGTTAGAAGACAGAAGGATATAAGTTACCATTTATCTGGAAAATTTAAAGGTTTCTGGGGAAACAAATAAAGATTTTCAGACTCAAAGCCATGAGGGTGAAGCCGCTGACTATTTTGAAAAATATGAATATTGGTTGATTCTATTGACATAGAAGTATGAGGAGAATACTGAATTTAGGTTAATATGTATAAATGTCCATTTTGTTTATTTATCCTAAAAGAGTTTTCATAAGAAAATATCGAATCTGGGCAAAACCAACTTCAGCTATAGGTATTCCTGTTGCTGCTTGGACACCCATAATTGACATTACACCGTTTTCTAGATCCGTAAAACAATTTTTTATAGCCAGTCCACCACCAGAGTACCATGCACCGATCTGTTTAATTTCGCCCACTTTCTTTTGGTGTTATTCTTTAAATCACTCCACACCTTAAACAGACCAAATAAAATTGTTATAAACATAAAGTTCTAATAAAAGGTAGAAATTGCCATGCAAATTTTTATGCTTATTATTTATATTGAGCATATAAAAACTAAAAATTTGGAACTAACTTTTCGCCACTTTTCTTCGCTATGAGACTCCGATTTATTAGCTTCACAGCAGATCACACGATTCCTTCCACTTTTTAATGCACCATTGACGCCCTTGCGGTAAATTTTGTGGTTTAGATAAGTCTCCGTGCCTTAAGGGGTTATATCCACTTGTGAGGCAGAAAAAACGCGTTTTTTTGTGATTTTTTTTCCAAAGAGGCATTTTATTTTATACATTAATGGAAAAAATGTACTTAAACAGAATTTAATGTATTTTAACAATCAGCGGTTTATTTAAAAAAATATTGGATCCCCTAGCTCCTGTAAATGATCTGCGGAGAGACCTCCAAAAAAAAGTGTTTGGCGGTGAGCAAGATATCTCTGGTCCAAATTATCTGAAAACCAAAAACCAAAAATGTTTAGTTTTGTAATAAATAAATACAGGTAATGATCGAAGGTCTAGTCAAAATTTTGATTTTTGACAAAATGGCGGCTGTTCAAAAAAAAAATTCAGTTTTTCATGAAAATTTTTCACTTCAAAGTGGCTTAAAAAATCGAAATTATTGTCCAAAACCTTATTCCTTCGATCATTACCTGAAAAATATATCTGAGTAAGTCGTGTGAAAATTTCAAACCGATCGGTTTAGCGGTTTCGGAGAAATTTTCCTCACCGACTCTGAAAACACGGTTTTGAGATAAACGCGTTTAAAGTTTCGGGAACGATTTATACTAAATTAAAAATTTTTTTTTTAAACTTACATCGTGTCATCTATTCCAGCACCATAAGAGGAACCCTCTGCTTCGTCGTTTGCCTCCAAAATGTTTAGTTGTTGTTGTCTACGAGCCATTCTCCCCTCGCGCGTCGACCCTTGCGCTCTTGCGTCCGAAATTGAGATGCGCTCTGCGTCCTCTTTACTCACGTAGGAATGAGCATTGGGTCCAAGTGATAATCCCATAGCACTCATATAATAAAGAAGAGATGTTTTACCTTCATTAAAGACCCCGGCTGCAATGTTTGCAGCTATTTCCACAATTTTAGAGCCATTTTTTATTCCATAATTTTTGGAGTTATTTTCCATATCAGCTGATTATAACTTTCATTATTGTTCTGGCTAAAACCACCAACGCATCGTTCCAATAATTTTTTGTTACTTAGATCTTCGTAAATTGGAAAAATAGCTGTTGCAACATCAGGTGGTAAGGCCTCATAATCATGTTTATAGCTGGGCAAAGTTCCCAAGGCTCGCGCTTTTTGCTACGAACACCACGAGTTTTCTCCTATAGGACAATTATCATGCTGAGGGTTTTTATCTTTAGAGCAGTTATGGAAATAAGATGCCCAAATGGCTTTATACATACTGTCAACAGAATCACAGTGTCTCCTAATCGCTAAACCATAGTAAACACTTAATTTATCAATAAGTTTCCCAGTCAATTTACCTTTGCCACCAAGTAACTTTTTTTTTTTTCCTTTCTTATCTTTCATTACTTCTACTGTATTATTTACTATGTCTCTTAGCCGTTTGCCCATTATTTTTTGAACATGCCCAATACATTCTTTCTTCGTTACTTCTGTCTCACCATAAGGAGCAGCCTTCAAAATCCCCGAATAAGTTTTAGAGTCACCATCACCGATGTAGTTTCTAAAACGAACTTGATACTTTTCCAATGAACGTTTGAACATGGTAATAACAGCATCAACTTCCATTTTTCCTGATGACCCATGGTGGTTAGCTGAGCATACGTCTTTGTGCTCTTTCCACCATTCCTGATATTCAGCAGTATCCTTGTGAGATTTCCAAGGCTCGCATTGCTTACAGTAAGAGCTTTTAACTAAAAGATCAATTATTTTTCCACTGTAGTATCCAATTAGAGATGTAACTCCAAATAGACAAGTAAATCCCCTTTTTTTCCAAGTTCCATCTCCCGAGACTGTTAAATTACTCTTATGTTCATCACCCTGCTGTTTAGACGTGGCATTCATTTCCTCAACACAAGCTTTTTTTAAAAGTTTATCTGTGACTACTGACACACATTCGTGGATATTTTTAACGATCATATCATATGAAGTTTGGAACAAAAAAGCTGGCATGTCCATTAACCCACAAAATTGAGTAGTACCTTTCAAACCTAACCCAAGGTTTCTTATCACAAATACAAATCGTCGATTTATTTCATACGAGTGTTTGACAAAGTTACAAGAGTTTACACTACGAGGACTACATTTATCACATAAGATAACAATTTTAAAACCAAGTCCACGTTCTGATGCTGTTTCAAATTTTACTGGATCACGGCAAGTTTTACACAATACATACTCACTAATAGCCGTAAACACAGTTATAAAATTTAAAATTCTATATTCAACTGACGTATCGCGAGTTACATATATTTCCTCTTGCGCTTTAAATTTTTTTGCTGAGGCGCTGAAACTGCTCTCATCATATTCCACGGTTTTCGGATTAAAAACGTTCTTCCGTTTATTTCTTCGAGACAACTGTTCATTGGAAGTTCTACGAGTTTCTCTGCTAATTTTACGAGGCATTTTTTACTTTAACTATACACACTGAGAAATACATAAACTGAGCACAAACACAACTTGTCCACGTGGAAGATCACTTCTAACTGATGAGTTCACATATTTTTAACTTAAAATTCCTCAACATATGTTTCAGGTATAAGCTAGACCTTTTGTATTATTATCTTAGGGTCCTAAACACAATATAAGTCGGGAACAAAAGGATAGAAGCTACCAGAAACAGCTGCTACGCCGGCTCGTGCTCCGCCTACTTTCGAACGCTCGGAGACGTTCTTACTAATACGCTCATATCTCCGAAACTAATTGTCGGATCGATTTGAAATTTTCAGAGAATATTCTTGAATATATGTACATTCAAAAAAAATAAATCGATTTTTTGAAAATCACAGGTGGATATAACCCCTTAAAAATAAGCATCCATTTCATAAACTATATGATACTTGATCAATGAATATGGAAATCAATTCTTAAATGAAATGCACTTGTTTTATAATTGTTACTTACTTTTCCATGAACTCTACCATTATTGTAAACTGTGTGTGACTAATTCTTGACATTTTATATTATTTAAAAAAAGGAAAACCGCTTTAAAACTCGTACGTCGCGACGCCTCAAAAAGTAAACAAAAAATTAAGTATGACCGCGTCTTAAGATGGCCGCGTTCGGAAATCATACAACACGGCACTTCTTATTAAGTAGATATATTTAATTATAAGAATTATATTTTTGTTCATTTACCACTTTAAATTACTTAAAATATAATTACATTAATTTCATCAAGTTATTTTATTTTTTACGTACTATAAATAACACAACAAATTTAATAATACCGATTTTTAAACGTATCATTCGTTCAAACTCATTAATTTTGATCATGTGTTCTAGGAATTTCTAAACAGCAGTTACTGTAGAAAAAGGCGGGCAGTTTGGAATAGGGAGGCTGCGTTTTTTTACTTTAGATTTTTAAAATATCCTTTTCGTGTATCAGTGGAGTATATTTTAGTTGTATATATGTGTTATATTGATATTTGTTTAATTTAAAGTAGTTTTAGTGTACATAAAATAGTTGGATAAAATAGTAGGTTGAACGATATGAATGTGGGAGTCCAGATGGGTGACTCAGTGGTCTCTGCTCTGCTTTATGCAGATGATGCAGTCCTGCTGGCACAGTCAGCGACTGACCTGCAGACCCTAGTCGACACAATGACAGATGATTGTAAGAAAAGGGGTCTACGCGTGAATGTGAGCAAAACCAAAATAATGGTCTTTGAAAGAGATGAAGCCAGAACAGATGTAAGAGTAACAATAGGTAATGATGTAATAGAGCAAGTGGATGAATTTGTATATCTTGGATGTGGATTTAGCCGAGATGGAAGGTGCACCACTGATATAGAGCGAATAGTGAATGCGGGAAATAGAGTGAATGGAACGTTGGGGTAACTTCTCGGCAGCTACCACCTCAGCCAGAAGGCACGTGTAGCAATACATAACGCAGTGCTTGTCCCAACATTACTGTATGGAAGCGAGAGTTGGGTATGCAGAAAAGAGTATGAAAGTAAAATTAATGCGGTCGAAATGCGATCTCTTCGGAATATCTGTGGATTTAGGCTGACCGACCGCATTCGTAACGACGACGTAAGAGAGCGAGTAGGTATGAAAGAGAGTATTGGTGTAAAGATGCGAAAGGGAATGCTCCGATGTTTCGGACATGTGGAAAGAATGCCGAACGAACGTCTGGTTAAGAAGATATACAATGCGAAAGTGGAAGGATGTAGGTGCCGAGGGAGACTGAGACTAACCTACCTAGACCAGATCGGTCAAGTACTGAAGGAAGGTGGAGTCAAGAGTCTCCGAAACCGGCGAGCGTGTATGAAGAGAATTATGAATGTTGAGGAAGCGAGTGAAGTATGCAGAGATAGAGTTCTCTGGCACTCTGTTCTCTCTGCCTACCCTGCAAGGGATATGGCGTGATGATATGTTATGTTATGTTAAAATAGTTGGTAAATCTATTTAATTATATACTAGTAGTTTGCAATATGAACTAGCCGACCGACCCAGGAGGCACAGTTCCATTGGCAGGGAATTATGTTACAATCTATTCTGAATCTGGAATGGATACTGATTCATCTGCAACACTATAAAAAGGCCATAAGCGAATGTGATTGCACAAAATGTGCAAACATTGTAACAAACGCAGGAAACAAACATCTAGTTCTAGTACGGATACTGCTTGTGACTGCACTGATAAAATTAAACATAAACCAGTCGCTACTACTACCAATAATGCTGTACATTCCGCAGTAATTGAGAGAGTAACGCTACAAACAGGCGATCAACTATCACCACCAACCCCAGTTGCAAGACCCGCATTTAATTCTACAGACCTAGGGCCTTTTGTAGTACATGTTCAGAGGTAAAGTATTTTGGCAAACGATGGCGTCACATTTCACCCTATTACGTTTGGCAAATTTCTAAAACGACACTGTTTTAAAAATATTTTGAATGGAAGTTTGAAAAGGATAGGTAGAAATAGAATATCATTAATTTATAATAATTATTTAGATGCCAATGCTTTTATAGAACATCCTAGTTTTATAGAAAATAATTTCAAGGTATTCATACCAACCTATAATGTTTCGCGAATGGGTGTTGTACGTGGAGTTCCCACAGATTTGTCACCTGAAGATATTATAGATACCTGTACTCTTTCTAATGGTTGTGGTAAAATTTTAAAATTTCGACGAATAAATCTAAAGCAGTTTAAAGATGGTGAGATGACATGGACACCATCACAGACAGTAATTATAAAATTTGATGGACAACATCTACCAGAACGAATTTATATGAGCTATACTACTCTTACAGTTCAAGTATATGTTTACCCTACAATTCAATGTTATAATTGCTGTCGGTATGGCCATACTAAGCCAAAATGTCGATCAAAACCATGATGCTTTAAGTGTGGTGGTGAGCATTCAGGTGACTTTTGTGATACTAATGATGATAATGTTTCTCGTTGTCTATGTGGAAGCATTCACTTTGCTATAAATAAAGATTGTCCAGAATTTGGTAGACAAAAGAATATAAAGTATACTATGGCAAAAAAATCCATCTCATATACAGAGGCTAGCAAGGTTCACCCACCAGCACCACTTTCAAAATCATACTCGGAGATATTAGCAACTCCAAAAACTCAATGCACAAAAACTCTTCCTAGTAGCCTAAACCCTCGGATGAGGACAGGCCAGGGCTCAAACAGGAAAACTATTTTTATCAAACACAAAAGTGTGCCCAAAGTAGTTAAAGGTTATGACCAGAAGCTTTATCGTAACTTAACCAGACAACCCACGTTTACTCAATCAAATGGTGGAGCTCTTTTGACTGAAAAGCGTGATGATAGTCAACATTTTGCCATATATTATTTCATTGTTAAACAATATAGTACATTCCAATATAATAGAACCGACCAACGTTGCTAAACTTACAGGAGTGCAGTTAATAAAAAAGTGACATTATATATTTAATTAATAAATATAATCCTTTTATATTTGCATTAGTAGAGACCTGGTTAAAACCAGGTTTAGTATTTAAAATTCATGGCTTCTCCTGCCTAGGAGATGACAGATGTGATGGTTATGGGGGAGCTGCACTTCTAATTAAAAATTCTTTGTCTTATTTACAGATGCATATAATGAACTATCCCTTCTCTGCTGTTGCTTGTGTCATAAATAATATCTGCTTTTTATCTATTTACATTCCTAAACCCTCCTATCAAACATTTCTGCACATTAATAGTTTATTATCTTCTCTACCTAGACCTATTATAATCATGGGAGACTTTAATGCGCATCATAAGGCATGGGGTAGTTCCCTAACCAATAGCCATAGTGATGATCTTTTAGAAGTGTTAGATAGGCAAAACCTATGGGTGATAAATTATGGTTCACCAACTCTGAGAACTGGTCCTTTAGAAAATAACAGTGCAATAGATCTATCAATAACATCTCCTAGTTTAGCTTCCACTATCTTATGGCACACTTTATCATCCACATAGGCAGTGACCACTTTCCTATCTTAATAACTTTATTAACATTTAAGATAAAAATGATTCCTAAACCACCTCCTCGTATGAAGCGTAAAATATTGGAGGAAAAGTGGCACGAATACAAACAGTATGTAGAAGATAAAATTCATACACTCCAACAACAATCTGAGGATATTTTTACAAAATCTAACAATCTAACAGCTGCCATGGCTGAAGCTGCTAATGCAACTTTCCCACTTAAAACATATATTTATAAGCCATCATCTCCACTTTGGTGGGATTATGAATGTAGTGTGGCTGTTGCTGAAAGAAAGAAGACAGAAATAAAATACAATTTTTAACCGACTGCCCAAAAAGGAGGGGGTTCTCAATTCGGCCGGTATGTTTTTTTTTCTATGTATGTACATCGATTACGCCGCGGTTAATGGAACGATTCGAAATAGCTGCCAGGTAGTCCCATAGAAATTTCTTTCAGTTTGGTCTAGTAGTTTTTCTTTTATAAGCATTATTGTTATTTGGACGATGTCATTTTGAGGATACTTTGTATATTAGTATGTCGATAACTTTAACATTTCTAATCCGATTTGCGTAATTCTTTTTTTGTTCGTTAGGGTACATATTCAAGTTGTAACCCTGGTCATCTAGTCAGCATATGATGATGAGATCCCAAGGAAATCGAGAAGAACATTCAATTTATAAGCATATAACTGTCAGACAATATCATACAGATTGTTCAATTATTTGCGTTTGATGATGATTTCCTATGGATGAGCTGATGATGGAAGGTACAACTCCTCAAAGGTTAGCAGTTCAGAGAAAATTCTTTCAAAATTATACGTACATATGGATAGAGAATAGTATTCCCTGAGGCTATTAGGTTGACCTTGAAGGTAAATCTCATTAACGTTTAGGTTTAATAGTGTTTAATGATGTTCTGTGATTGTTAAATAAATAATAAGCGAACGCTTCACATCATAGCCTACAGCCCTTTAGCCCAGGGTAACATAGGTGTGCGTTCTCCGCCTGGTGCACCTGAACCATCAGATAATTTGCGTCGAATGAAAAAACATCACGTAAATCGGTACACACGTAATAAAATGAAAACCAAAAGAAGAGAAAACGTACCACCCGAATTGACAACCTCAACTTCAATGATGTCGGCGAGGAGAAATAAAATATTTAATCTTGATTTAGCTGCCTTAATCTTTGCATTTTCTTTAGTGCTTTGTCATCATTTGGTCTGTTCAGTAATTTTCACGGCTCCAAATCACTTAATGCCACACCATCTAAATTCTTCACACGACTTATAGCCACATATATCTGACCTTTTGCAAAATTCTTTTTCCCGAGGTCTATTACCGCCTTCTCCAATGTCGTACCTTGAAGCTTGTGAACAGTAACAGCCCAACTCAAGATTAAAGATAGCATTAATCTCTCAACATCACCGTAACCTTTGTTAGCCTGAAAAGTTGCCGATGTTGGCGCTATTGATACTAGGCCCTCCGCATCTTTTACTCGGGTACCTACAGTCGGGTCATCAAATTCAATTAACACTGCTTCGGGGAGTTCTCCTATTTCTAATTGATCTCGACGAAGAGCTGGCCATTTAATTTTTTTGATAATACCCATTGCTCCGTTGACTAAACCATCTGAGACTGCCATATTTCTCCTTAGCATCACCCTTGGGTGATGCTAAGGAGAGGAGGGATTAAAATAGGTAGGAAGCTTAAAATAGGTGTAGGCTCAGAAATGACATTATGTGGAGGGCGCTTACCATAAGTTGATGCTTCTCGTGACTCGTCCACACCATTGATGGTATATATACGGCAGTCTCTGGCTAACAGCTTCGTCATTCACCCGAACAGTATAATACCCATTATACTGTTCAACTAATCTCAAAGTGGGGAATATCCTTACAGCAGCGCCGTCGGCGAATTCACCTGTCAGAGGTAACCGGCGCTTTTCACATAAAATTTCTGATTGCGCGGTTGTAAGTTCCCCGAACCGTAAATTATTTAATAGATCAAGAAACTCTGTATCCGATCTTTGGCGCATGTTTATGGTTAGCACACAAAATGAAAACTGTTGCCATAAATGTACCTCAGCACTCAACCATGGTGGCTGTTCAAAACACCAGTTGCCTTTTACTGGTGGCAATTGCATAATGTCACCAAACAAAAGTACGTTGATACCACCAAAAAATAAACTATTATTTTTATATTCTTGTAACCTCAAATGGATATGCCGGAAACTTTGATACGAGACCATCGATATCTCATCAATGATTAACCATTGAATATAATGCCATTTGCGTCTTTCCCTCTCCAATCTTTCTCCTGTCATTTTCCTAAAAGTATTTGTATTACCCTTTTCGATAGGTAAGGAGAAAACTGAATGTAGAGTGCGACCACCTATTTGTCTTGCAGCTACCCTGTAAGAGATGCCACTTCAACAAAAGTAGGTTTAAGTAACGAATCTACGGTAGGAGAGTAACAACGACGAACATGTTTGACTATTAATTTCAATAAAAAAGTTTTACCGCTGCCAGCTCCTCCTGTTATGAATAAAAGTAGGGTTTGGTAATCCTGATTATTTTGTAAATTACTTTTTATGGAATTAGAAACTCGTTCCATTAAATCTTTTTGTTCAATGTTTAGTTTACGAATACCATCCAAAAAAATATCATCTGGCATAATTGCATGGTTATTCACATTTTCTGAGTCGTAATCATCATTATGCAAATCAATTTGATCGTTGGCATAAATATCAATAGGTTTACTTGTAGGTTCAGTAGGATGGGGTACTATCCCAGAAACCTCCACGCGGTGTACCCTGGGTGCGGACGGCGGTCCCCAGTTCTTCTGTTGTACTGTCGTCCGTAGCAAATATCTGCGCGATTTCGCTCCTTACTCTACTACAGTCGTAGTAGAGGGTATAGGACGCGAAATATTCGGACGGGCTCAGTCACTCATTCATTTGAGGGCTGGGCAGGCACATGCCACCGCCCACACATCGTAAACCTGATTCTTTGCTTGTCTTAGTTTCAGGAGCGAGGGTCTTGGCTTAACCGCCCGGACCGCGAGGAAGACAACCTCTATAAAGAGTTCGAAGTAACATTCGGACTCGGAAATCACCCAGAATCTTAAGTTCTGGCGTGCGGCGAGAAGATGCATGGCAGATGGGTTGTTCTGTCGTTAGCACGCTCCAGCCAGGGTACCGGCTGACCCCCTGGTTGGTAAATGTAGGCTTGCCCGGGTAAAGGGATCTCTGCCCGGGTCGACGCAATGTATCTCCCATTCTCGTGGGAATCAAATGGATACTCAAAATTTAAATAAAACCGACGGGGATTGTAGCGATCCTCACCCCAAGGCCCGGTCAAGCCGATCAAAAACTGACCAAGACGACGCCTCGTCCTCAGGACTTGAGGCGTCCGCCGAGGGCCCGGCACAAACCGTGGAGGCCCAGAAGAAGAAGAGGAGGTCGCCTCGAAAGTCTCGGGGCAACGGCCTGAGCCACAAAAGGCGGCTGGAGGAGCGGCGAGCGCGCAGGGAGGCTGCCGCCGCTGAAGAGAAGAAGGACGGTAGACTCGCAGCAGAGCCGTCGACGGACGAGGGCGACAGCGATGTCGCAGAGCCGTCCGAAGACGAGGGCGGCGGATCTACCGTCAGAATGGACGAGGGCGGTGATATTCCCGCAGGGCCGTCCAAAAAGGACAGTGGGTCGGCTGGTGAAGGCCCCACTAGGTCGTCGGCGCGTCTAGCAGCAAAGACGCCGCCGGCGACCGCGACTAAGAAGGAGGAGGCCCTCCCTTCGCAGGTGCGAAAGCGCCCCCTGAGTAAGGGAGGCAGCTCGAGCGCCGAAACCGAGGGGAGCGTGGCCAACATGCCTCCACCCAAGATCCAGGCCTCCCGAAGAGGGCGAGGGACCTCGGTAATGGAAAGGGCGGCGGCGGTCGCTGTCCGCGCCGGCGAGGCCACGGATCTGCAGGCCGAAAATGTCCGCCTTAGAGGCGAGATGTCAGGCCTGCGGACCCGAAACCGGAACCTGGGCGACATGCTGGCGGAAATGCGTCGCGCAAACCGCCAGCTGTTGATAGACGTGGCCGATCTCAAGGCGCAGGTGGCGCTGTTCGTGTCACCCGCGCCAGCCGCGCTATCAGCCAGGGCCGGATACTCGGCGGCCGCTGCGGCGCCAAAGCCGCCTCGCGCTGCGGCGCCGACGACGTTGGGTGATGGCGTCAGCGTCACACCCGTCCCCGCGGCGAGGAAGACGCCTGCCGCCGCGAAGCGCGCGCCGCCGGCTGACGCTGGCGCGGTCACCGCGGTGAAACTCCCTGTTCCCGTGGTGAGGTTGACGCCTCTCCCCGCGGACCGCTTGCCGCCGGCTAGCGCCCCTGCGGCGCCAAAGCCGCCAGGCGACGTAGAACGGGCCCCTAAGGAGGCTCAGCCGACCCCGTTTGAGGTGGGAGGAATATCGGACGAGGCCCTCGCCAAAATCATCGGCGCAGTGGGCAAGCTCGTCGATGCGCGCTTCGCCGTTCTGGAGGCGAGGTTGCCTCCAGAACCACGTGTCCGACCACCTCTCGCCGCGGACAAGCGGCCGCATGTGGCACCAGCCCCCGCCCCGCTGCCTTGTCAGGGTGGCCGCGTGGGGAGCTACGCCGCGGCCGCGGCCGGGCCTAAGCCCAAAGGCCCCGGCCCAGCTCCGAAGGGACCGCCCTGAGGAGGAAGACGGTTCCGGCTCCTGCCGGACCGCTGAAGTCGCCCGCAACAACACCGCCGGCGACGACCAGCGAGGCCGCGACGAGGCCTTCCGCGTCTGGCACGACTGCCGTACCCGAACAGGGTTGGCAGGTAGCCGAACGCGACAGAAGGAGTCGCGGCCAAAGGAGGAGAGCGGAGGCCAAGCGCGCCGCTGAGGTCCCCGCTCCTCAGGCAGGAGCCGGACAGAAGAAGAGACCGCGCAAGGGGCTCAAGTCGCCGAAGACGGCCGCAGTGGTGATCACTGTGCTGCCCGAGGCGGCCGAGAAGGGCCTCAGCTACGAGGCCGTCTTGAGGAAGGCCCGGCGGGAGCTAGACGTCTCCGATATTGGAGGCGTCGAAGCCAGGACCCGCAAGGCCCGGACGGGGGCTCGAATTCTCGAGTTCCCAGGGGCCGAGGGCGCCAAGACGGCCGACAGCGTGGCCGAGAAGCTGAGAGGTTTGTTCGCCGAGGAGGGTGGCATCAAGATCGTCAGGCCCGTCAAGTGCGCCGAAATGCGCATTTCGGGTTTGGACGATTCAGTGACGGTGGAAGACATCCGGGAGGCTATTGCCTCGAAAACCGGGTGTCCCATAGACATCCGGGTGGCGTAGGTGCTGCCTGGGCGCAGTGCCCGGTGGAGTCGGTCAGGCAACTGGCCGGCTCAGGCAGGCTCCTCGTGGGCTGGAGCTCGGCGCGGGTAACCGTGCTTGAGCACCGGCCTGCGAGGTGCTACAAGTGCATGGCGGTCGGACACACTCGACCGACGTGCACTAATTGCTTCGACTGCGGCGGATTGTGTTTCCGCTGCGGTCAGACCGGTCACGTGGCGGCATCTTGCGCCGCCCCGCCCCACTGCCCCGCGTGTGCGGCGGGCAATAAGCCCGCCAAGCACCGCATGGGCTCTGGGGCGTGCAAGCCTCCAGCTTCGGCCCCAAAGGCGCGGGGCGGCCCTACGACCACGGCCGCTCCCGCTCCTAGCGCGGTCCGATCGCCCGCTGGCGAGGAGGTCATGGACACAACCCGATAATGGGTACACCAGCCATGCACCTCCTCCTGCAGGCCAACACCAACCACTCCGCTGGAGCGCAGGATCTCCTCCTGCAATCCATGGCGGAGTGGTCGATTGGTGCAGCCGTAGTCGCGGAACCGTACGCCGTGCCTGATCGCCCCAATTGGGTGGTCAGTCGAAACGGTACCGCGGCAATCGTCGTCTCAACGCAGCGGCACTTCCCGTCCTTGTCCCTTTTGGATAGGGGCGAGGAATTTGTCGCGGCGGAGTGGGGAGGGGTCACGCTTTACAGCGTATACCTCTCCCCCACTAGGAGGATGGACGATTTCGGGGCCTCACTCACCACCTTGGAGGCCTCGATACGGCGACTGGCACCGGGCCTCGTCCTGGTTCTGGGGGACTTTAACGCCAAATCCACGGCGTGGGGGTCCCCTATGACGGACGACCGCGGGCGGGCGGTCAACGAGTGGGCGGCTTCACTGGGCCTCTGTGTTCTGAACAGAGGCTCGGTGAACACGTGTGTGCGGCGGCAGGGCGGGTCGATAGTGGACTTGTCGTTCGCTAGCCCCGCTGTCGCGCCACGGGTGAGGAACTGGAGTGTCCTGGAGGAGGCGGAGACCCTGTCGGACCACCGGTACATCCGGATGGAGGTCTCCCCCCGGGAACCCGGTAGGGGTCACAGGGCGGACGGAGCTCCCGCGTTTCCGCGGTGGGCTGTGGGTCGTCTTGACAGGGATCTACTGGCGGAGGCGGCCATTGTCAGCACGTGGCTGTCCTCACCACCCCCAGCGGACGGAGTGGACGCTGAGGCTGTCCGCATTCGCAGTGCGTTAACGCAGATCTGCGATGCGGCCATGCCCAGAGTGCGGCGGCGTCCACCTCCGAGGCAGGGGGTCTACTGGTGGTCCCCAAGACTGGCGGACCTTCGTGCGGCATGTATCAGTGCCCGAAGGTCCTACACCCGCAGCCGGCGGCGTCACCGCGACGTCGAGCGGGAGGGCCAGCTGTACGAGGCGTACCGCAGTGCGCGGACTGCCTTTCGGCTGGCCATCCGTGCCGCCAAGGGCGCGAGTTGGCAGGAGATGCTGGACGGTCTCGACCGTGACCCCTGGGGTCACCCATATCGCGCGGCGCTGAACAAGCTTCGCGCGCGGGCCCCCCCCCTCACCGAGACCCTCCAGCCCGACTTCCTTCGTAGGGTGGTCGAGGAGCTGTTTCCACGGCAGTCGGAACACACGCCCCCGGTCATGGCTCCGCCAGATCAGGACCGGGAGGCCGACGACGACGAGAGTGTTCCGCCCGTGACGGAGTCGGAAGTGGGGGCGGCCGTGGCGAAGATTCGTTCCGCCACCACGGCCCCCGGCCCGGACGGAATTCCAGTCCGGGTGCTGACGTCGCTCCTCGAGCACTTCGAACCTCGCCTCAGGCAGCTGTTCAACGCCTGTCTGACGTCTGGACGGTTCCCTGAGTGCTGGAAGGAAGGGAGGTTGGTTCTCCTGCCAAAGCCGGGACGGTCCCCGGATTTGCCGTCGGCCTACAGGCCCATCGTGCTCCTCGACGATGTGGGTAAGCTGCTGGAGCGTGTGCTCGCTGCCCGCATCGTCCGACACCTGGAGGAGGTGGGGCCCGATCTGTCGGACGCTCAGTATGGGTTTCGGAGGGGGCGTTCGACCATCGGGGCCCTATTACGCCTGAGGCAGGCGGCCGCGGAGGCCGTCGCCGGGAAGGGAGTGCTGTTGGCGGTGTCGTTGGACATCGCCAACGCATTCAATAGTCTGCCATTCGGCTGCATCAGGGAGGCGCTCCGGTTCCATGGAGTGCCCCTGTACCTCAGGCGGCTGGTGGCAGACTATTTGGAGGGCCGCAGTATCCTCTGCGCGGGTCCCGCAGGGGACATTGTGCCGACGCCCATGTCGTGCGGCGTTCCACAGGGGTCGGTTCTGGGGCCGACTCTGTGGGACATCGGGTACGACTGGGCGTTGAGAGGGAGTCTCCCCCCCGGGCTGAGCTTGGTGTGCTACGCTGACGACACGCTCGTCACAGCCCGGGGCAGGACACTCGAAGAGGCGGCGAGCCTGGCCACTCTCGGCACCGAGGAGATGGTCAGGCGGATCGAGGCGCTGGGGCTCAGGGTGGCCCTAAACAAGACGGAGGCCCTACTTTTCCATGGGCCCCGTGTGAGGCTGCCCATCGGCGCCTCGATAGTGGTAAACTCCATCCACATCAGCATCCAGGCCCATATGAGGTACTTGGGTCTGGTGCTCGACGGGCGATGGTGGTTCCGGGAGCATTTCCGACAGATTGCTCCCCGGCTTGTCGGCGCGGCGTCCGCCCTTTCTCGACTCATGCCGAATGTGGGCGGACCCAGTTTTGAGGCCCGACGGCTGTATGCGGGGGTCATCCGCTCGATGGCCATGTACGGCGCACCCGTGTGGGCGAGGGCTCTGAACGCCCAGCTCAGGGCGGTTCTGTGGAGGCCACAGAGAGCCATGGCGGTCAGAGCCATTCGCGGGTACCGCACGGTGTCGACAGAGGCGGCGTGCCTGTTGGCCGGGACACCCCCGTGGGACCTAGAGGCGGAGATGCTCTCCGACCTCTACCGGCGGGTTATCACAGCGCGCGAGGAAGGTGGCTCCCCATCGTTGAACGAGATAGCCACCTGGCGCGTGGATGCCCGCCGAGACGTCATCGCCCGTTGGGCTACGCGGCTGGAGAGGCCTAGGCACGGTGTGGAGACCGTTGAGGCCCTCCGGCCCGTATTGATAGAGTGGATGGAGCGGCGGCACGGAGTCCTCACCTTTCGGCTGGTGCAGGTATTGACGGGGCACGGGTGTTTCGGGTTGTACCTGCACAGGGTCGTGTATAGGGAGTGGACTCCGGCCTGCCACCACTGCAGGAGTGACGAGGACACGGCGCAACACACGCTGGAGGTGTGTCCGGGATGGGAGCGGCAGCGCCGTGACCTCGTCGCTGTCATCGGTGCCGACCTGACGCTGCCGGCCGTCGCGAGAGCGATGGTCGACAGCATCAGGAACTGGGACGCGGTCGCCGCCTTCTGCGAGGCTGTCATCTCGCAGAAGGAAGCGGCGGAACGGGCAAGGGAGGATTCCCGCGCCCCGGGCCGCCGCCAGCGGCCGGGGCGGCGCAGGCGCGAATACCTGCGCCTGATGCCGCCCTAACCGAGGCTTCGGGTGATCGGACCGGGGAATTGTCCGGTCACCCGACGTGAGGCCACCGCGTGAGGGCGACGCCCCGACGGCGAAATCTGTCGGGGCGTCGACGAGAGGAACCCGCGAGGGTGAACCGCCGGGCGGGCCACCGAAGTTAAAAATCGGGTCCCGGTGACCCGCTCGCACGGCGAAGAGAGAGGAAATTTTACGGTGGGTCTATGGGGTCACGCGCCGCCTTTTCCGTCACCCCGGACCGATTTGGCGGGGCGAGACTAATCCATAGTCCACCAAAAAAAAAAAAAAAAAAAAAGGTTCAGTAGGATCAGTGGGGGAATTAATTGCATTGAATGCTGCGGCTTGAGCAAGAGCCTGTTGTGTAACTATTTCAGCATCAACAAATTCTTCCGCAGATTGATTTCGATTGATAGGTCTTAAGTCCGCATGGCGCCGTAAAAAACAGGCTTCTGGTGTTTCATCCACTCCTAATAACTCATTTTCATTCCGAAATGGTATGTGCAACACTATCAAATTGTAATAAAAACCATTACGATCACTGTTCAACGTAAAATATCTATGACGCAGAACAGCTGCTTTGTTTCTTATGCGCATTCGAGTGTTATCGCGTAATGTGATATATCTTAATACTTCAGGCTCTTACTCACGTAGTTCACTATCACCAACCTCGTCGTCTGTCCAGGCTGAACTGGACACATTCTCATACCGTACAGCGAACTCTGCCAAACTTAATTTCTCGAGGTTGTCGGGCCTCAGTGGATACCTATCGAAGATGTTGTTGAAAACAGATGTCTCATCGCTGTCAAATCGTAATAAACGGTATTGTTGACTTGGCAGCAGCTATTTACGAATACCGCTTTTCTTGAGCAGAACTTTAGCGGTAAATGGCAGAGGCGATAGGCAGCCTCAGGTGCACTAACCAGTCTTTGACTTAAGATAGCCATTGACACTGCAAACAACTGTTTCCACACGTCATTTGTATGCCTTTTAGCTTTTTGAATAGCTTCTCGAACCACATCGCCACAGTCACTCGGTTCGCATTTGCTGGCATATTTGGCAATGTAATACGCCACAGCTGTCACAGTGCCGCATGGTTGCACGTCCATATTAGCCTGCCACAATTTAAGCAAATCTTGTATTTGTTAATCAGGATTGTAATTGTTAATCATTACTTTTGATTCCGTTCGTTTTAAAACACAAAATCGCCCTTGGTTTGATATTGTTTTATCCGGCCCTAAACATTTAGTTTGATCACTAATAGGTCGAGGGAATCCAAACCGGCAAGCACTATTTTGGCGGTCTTTATAACAAGTTGCTGAATGACGATGCGTCTGTAACCTTGTAACTAAATCACCTCGTTCGCCTTCCAGGGAACAGGAGACAACCTTATCCATAACTCTCAATCCTTCGGCGGAGTGAAAATGTGGAACATTATCGCACCATAACAACATATGCAAATGGGGCCTGCCCCTGTTTTGGGATTCAATTATATACCAAAAATCTAGCATAGGTCCGCCAAAACATTCATTATTTTTTTTTATAAATGTAATCAATGCATTTACGCGAAGTGTAAATTGCCGTGCAATTACTACAGGATACTTTTCCACTAACTCCAGTCTTTCTTGAAAAGTCAAGGCTTCGACATCAAAATCTTTACGGCCGTTAGCTATTAGCAATGCCCTTAACATGTCTGGCCAGTTAAGGTCATTGCACGAAAATGTAACAAACCAAGTCGGCGCACCAAGTGAACGCACCATGGCTATTAATTCTGCACAACAACGTTTCCAGTAAGAAGCAGAACCTCTTATATTCCTCATAGTGAGATGTATATTATCCACTAAGCCCTGAGGAACTTCTTGATTTTGTCCTTGTCTCATGCGGCAAGAAACTGAAATGCTCGCTTTTGCTCTAAAATACTCTACCACAGATAGAGCAAAAAACAAATAATCTACTTTTTGAAACCGGACTTCATTACTAATTACTCGAGGGATATCTATATTCAAAGGAGGAGCTGTTTTTCTATGGATGTCTGTGACTCTATTACCATTCAAATTAGGATTTCTGATATCGGATTCTACAACGCTTTCTAAATTGGAGATGTTTTCGTCGATATGATGCAACATACTAGTTGAAACTGTGAGAGGCCTATTTTCACTAAGATTATCAACAATTTCCATATTATCAGATGTCAAAACATTATTGGATATGTTAATCATATTTGCATTCCTGTCAGAATTTTGTAATTCTATACTGGGATGATTATCACTTTCGATTACAGAAACTGGGGTTATAGAATATACATTTAACATATATTCCGGAACTCCCGTGGCTTTTAAATTTTTATGTAACAAAGCAGCGATTTGTTGCGAATTTTCAAATCTCATACAGCAAGAAACACCACCGGTTCTACCTTTATGACCTTTTGGTCCCCGGGCATGAGAATGGATTAGCCAATATGACATATTCTTAAATGCTATACACACAGAAAAAAAATGGGCAGTTAGGATCCCACTAGTATAATTATTAAAAAAGGTAGAGCTATACCATTTTCTAGATTTGGAAAACCTTCCTGATCCCTCGAAACCAGCCCGACTTCCTTCGTAGGGTGGTCGAGGAGCTGTTTCCACGGCAGTCGGAACACACGCCCCCGGTCATGGCTCCGCCAGATCAGGACCGGGAGGCCGACGACGACGAGAGTGTTCCGCCCGTGACGGAGTCGGAAGTGGGGGCGGCCGTGGCGAAGATTCGTTCCGCCACCACGGCCCCCGGCCCGGACGGAATTCCAGTCCGGGTGCTGACGTCGCTCCTCGAGCACTTCGAACCTCGCCTCAGGCAGCTGTTCAACGCCTGTCTGACGTCTGGACGGTTCCCTGAGTGCTGGAAGGAAGGGAGGTTGGTTCTCCTGCCAAAGCCGGGACGGTCCCCGGATTTGCCGTCGGCCTACAGGCCCATCGTGCTCCTCGACGATGTGGGTAAGCTGCTGGAGCGTGTGCTCGCTGCCCGCATCGTCCGACACCTGGAGGAGGTGGGGCCCGATCTGTCGGACGCTCAGTATGGGTTTCGGAGGGGGCGTTCGACCATCGGGGCCCTATTACGCCTGAGGCAGGCGGCCGCGGAGGCCGTCGCCGGGAAGGGAGTGCTGTTGGCGGTGTCGTTGGACATCGCCAACGCATTCAATAGTCTGCCATTCGGCTGCATCAGGGAGGCGCTCCGGTTCCATGGAGTGCCCCTGTACCTCAGGCGGCTGGTGGCAGACTATTTGGAGGGCCGCAGTATCCTCTGCGCGGGTCCCGCAGGGGACATTGTGCGGACGCCCATGTCGTGCGGCGTTCCACAGGGGTCGGTTCTGGGGCCGACTCTGTGGGACATCGGGTACGACTGGGCGTTGAGAGGGAGTCTCCCCCCCGGGCTGAGCTTGGTGTGCTACGCTGACGACACGCTCGTCACAGCCCGGGGCAGGACACTCGAAGAGGCGGCGAGCCTGGCCACTCTCGGCACCGAGGAGATGGTCAGGCGGATCGAGGCGCTGGGGCTCAGGGTGGCCCTAAACAAGACGGAGGCCCTACTTTTCCATGGGCCCCGTGTGAGGCTGCCCATCGGCGCCTCGATAGTGGTAAACTCCATCCACATCAGCATCCAGGCCCATATGAGGTACTTGGGTCTGGTGCTCGACGGGCGATGGTGGTTCCGGGAGCATTTCCGACAGATTGCTCCCCGGCTTGTCGGCGCGGCGTCCGCCCTTTCTCGACTCATGCCGAATGTGGGCGGACCCAGTTTTGAGGCCCGACGGCTGTATGCGGGGGTCATCCGCTCGATGGCCATGTACGGCGCACCCGTGTGGGCGAGGGCTCTGAACGCCCAGCTCAGGGCGGTTCTGTGGAGGCCACAGAGAGCCATGGCGGTCAGAGCCATTCGCGGGTACCGCACGGTGTCGACAGAGGCGGCGTGCCTGTTGGCCGGGACACCCCCGTGGGACCTAGAGGCGGAGATGCTCTCCGACCTCTACCGGCGGGTTATCACAGCGCGCGAGGAAGGTGGCTCCCCATCGTTGAACGAGATAGCCACCTGGCGCGTGGATGCCCGCCGAGACGTCATCGCCCGTTGGGCTACGCGGCTGGAGAGGCCTAGGCACGGTGTGGAGACCGTTGAGGCCCTCCGGCCCGTATTGATAGAGTGGATGGAGCGGCGGCACGGAGTCCTCACCTTTCGGCTGGTGCAGGTATTGACGGGGCACGGGTGTTTCGGGTTGTACCTGCACAGGGTCGTGTATAGGGAGTGGACTCCGGCCTGCCACCACTGCAGGAGTGACGAGGACACGGCGCAACACACGCTGGAGGTGTGTCCGGGATGGGAGCGGCAGCGCCGTGACCTCGTCGCTGTCATCGGTGCCGACCTGACGCTGCCGGCCGTCGCGAGAGCGATGGTCGACAGCATCAGGAACTGGGACGCGGTCGCCGCCTTCTGCGAGGCTGTCATCTCGCAGAAGGAAGCGGCGGAACGGGCAAGGGAGGATTCCCGCGCCCCGGGCCGCCGCCAGCGGCCGGGGCGGCGCAGGCGCGAATACCTGCGCCTGATGCCGCCCTAACCGAGGCTTCGGGTGATCGGACCGGGGAATTGTCCGGTCACCCGACGTGAGGCCACCGCGTGAGGGCGACGCCCCGACGGCGAAATCTGTCGGGGCGTCGACGAGAGGAACCCGCGAGGGTGAACCGCCGGGCGGGCCACCGAAGTTAAAAATCGGGTCCCGGTGACCCGCTCGCACGGCGAAGAGAGAGGAAATTTTACGGTGGGTCTATGGGGTCACGCGCCGCCTTTTCCGTCACCCCGGACCGATTTGGCGGGGCGAGACTAATCCATAGTCCACCAAAAAAAAAAAAAAAAAAAAGGTTCAGTAGGATCAGTGGGGGAATTAATTGCATTGAATGCTGCGGCTTGAGCAAGAGCCTGTTGTGTAACTATTTCAGCATCAGCAAATTCTTCCGCAGATTGATTTCGATTGATAGGTCTTAAGTCCGCATGGCGCCGTAAAAAACAGGCTTCTGGTGTTTCATCCACTCCTAATAACTCATTTTCATTCCGAAATGGTATGTGCAACACTATCAAATTGTAATAAAAACCATTACGATCACTGTTCAACGTAAAATATCTATGACGCAGAACAGCTGCTTTGTTTCTTATGCGCATTCGAGTGTTATCGCGTAATGTGATATATCTTAATACTTCAGGCTCTTACTCACGTAGTTCACTATCACCAACCTCGTCGTCTGTCCAGGCTGAACTGGACACATTCTCATACCGTACAGCGAACTCTGCCAAACTTAATTTCTCGAGGTTGTCGGGCCTCAGTGGATACCTATCGAAGATGTTGTTGAAAACAGATGTCTCATCGCTGTCAAATCGTAATAAACGGTATTGTTGACTTGGCAGCAGCTATTTACGAATACCGCTTTTCTTGAGCAGAACTTTAGCGGTAAATGGCAGAGGCGATAGGCAGCCTCAGGTGCACTAACCAGTCTTTGACTTAAGATAGCCATTGACACTGCAAACAACTGTTTCCACACGTCATTTGTATGCCTTTTAGCTTTTTGAATAGCTTCTCGAACCACATCGCCACAGTCACTCGGTTCGCATTTGCTGGCATATTTGGCAATGTAATACGCCACAGCTGTCACAGTGCCGCATGGTTGCACGTCCATATTAGCCTGCCACAATTTAAGCAAATCTTGTATTTGTTAATCAGGATTGTAATTGTTAATCATTACTTTTGATTCCGTTCGTTTTAAAACACAAAATCGCCCTTGGTTTGATATTGTTTTATCCGGCCCTAAACATTTAGTTTGATCACTAATAGGTCGAGGGAATCCAAACCGGCAAGCACTATTTTGGCGGTCTTTATAACAAGTTGCTGAATGACGATGCGTCTGTAACCTTGTAACTAAATCACCTCGTTCGCCTTCCAGGGAACAGGAGACAACCTTATCCATAACTCTCAATCCTTCGGCGGAGTGAAAATGTGGAACATTATCGCACCATAACAACATATGCAAATGGGGCCTGCCCCTGTTTTGGGATTCAATTATATACCAAAAATCTAGCATAGGTCCGCCAAAACATTCATTATTTTTTTTTATAAATGTAATCAATGCATTTACGCGAAGTGTAAATTGCCGTGCAATTACTACAGGATACTTTTCCACTAACTCCAGTCTTTCTTGAAAAGTCAAGGCTTCGACATCAAAATCTTTACGGCCGTTAGCTATTAGCAATGCCCTTAACATGTCTGGCCAGTTAAGGTCATTGCACGAAAATGTAACAAACCAAGTCGGCGCACCAAGTGAACGCACCATGGCTATTAATTCTGCACAACAACGTTTCCAGTAAGAAGCAGAACCTCTTATATTCCTCATAGTGAGATGTATATTATCCACTAAGCCCTGAGGAACTTCTTGATTTTGTCCTTGTCTCATGCGGCAAGAAACTGAAATGCTCGCTTTTGCTCTAAAATACTCTACCACAGATAGAGCAAAAAACAAATAATCTACTTTTTGAAACCGGACTTCATTACTAATTACTCGAGGGATATCTATATTCAAAGGAGGAGCTGTTTTTCTATGGATGTCTGTGACTCTATTACCATTCAAATTAGGATTTCTGATATCGGATTCTACAACGCTTTCTAAATTGGAGATGTTTTCGTCGATATGATGCAACATACTAGTTGAAACTGTGAGAGGCCTATTTTCACTAAGATTATCAACAATTTCCATATTATCAGATGTCAAAACATTATTGGATATGTTAATCATATTTGCATTCCTGTCAGAATTTTGTAATTCTATACTGGGATGATTATCACTTTCGATTACAGAAACTGGGGTTATAGAATATACATTTAACATATATTCCGGAACTCCCGTGGCTTTTAAATTTTTATGTAACAAAGCAGCGATTTGTTGCGAATTTTCAAATCTCATACAGCAAGAAACACCACCGGTTCTACCTTTATGACCTTTTGGTCCCCGGGCATGAGAATGGATTAGCCAATATGACATATTCTTAAATGCTATACACACAGAAAAAAAATGGGCAGTTAGGATCCCACTAGTATAATTATTAAAAAAGGTAGAGCTATACCATTTTCTAGATTTGGAAAACCTTCCTGATCCCTCGAAAAGTGGCCATTAATAGATAAGTTATGTGCAATGTTCAAATTTACACATAAACCCTGGAATGTTACTTGGGACAAAAGTTCTGTTGCAGCTAAATAATCAGAATTGATTTCGCTAGGATCTGGAATAGGCCTTGTCAGCAAACATTCTCGATAAAATTTATCACCCACTATTAATATATAGTCCAAATCACTGGCAGTCCATGTACTTGGATCGGATTTACAACAGGCGACACAGGCTACGGCTGCTATGGCAGTACACTGTCTACCAGAAGATCCTAATCTCTCACTCCCTTGGTGGAAGGAGCCATGTAATATTGATACATTATTATTAAGGCTTACAAATTTACTACCGGGTTGCTGGTCAACAACTTGACGGCTCGTATCTACATTATGACTTGTATTCATTTGTTCATAATTGTTCTCCGACTAAAGAGGACTTGCAGGACGCAGGTGACACCAGCAGTAAACAAATGTTCGAATGCGGTTTTATAAGACGTTTATTCTTTATATGTAGGCGGTTACAGCGTTTTTTTTACTTATAGCAGTGTGCGTCGTACTTGGAGCTGTTCGTATCGACGACTGAGACGTAGGTGGATCCTCCCGTGCCTCATGCTGCACTCCGCGCACTGCTAGTTAACAATCTTTGAAGTACCTTAACTTTAAATATATCAACTTACACATAAACAGATTATATACACACACAATGCGTCTCTTTATAATAATTCATTGTGTTATAAAATACAATGCGATCGCTTTATGAACATTTAATGTATTATAAACATATCGCGTCGCTAACATGCCCCACCCTAGTGCTGGTATCACCTACAGGTATACGAGCGACGCGATCTGCTGCCCGTACAACATAACCAGACTTTGTTTTTATTTTAACCACTCTCACCCTACCATCTTTACCAGGTAATACCTCCTGCACTATACCTTTAGGCCATAGATTACGAGGACCATCCGGATCTACCACCAGTACCACATCTCCGATTTGCAATGGACGCTGCTCTTGTAGCCACTTCGAGCGAGGTATCATGGCTGGAAGAACTTCCTTCAGCCATCGACGCCAGTACATATCCGCTAATCGTTGTGCAACGCGCCATTGCTTACGAAGATACATGTCTGAGTCATCAAAGATTCCAATAGCAGGTAGACTGGAAGATGATCCCACTAGAAAGTGATTAGGGGTGAGTGATTCGAGGTCGGCGGGGTCAACGGATACGTGGGTCAAAGGGCGGCTGTTTACCATATTTTCAACCTCAGCTAGAAGTGTGTTCAGTGTCTCATCTTTCGGTGCTCGTTCACGTAGTAATACTTTCAGGCTATTTTTTACGCTTCTAATGAGCCGCTCCCATGCCCCGCCCCAATGTGGACTAGCGGGTGGTATGAAGGTCCACTTAGTGCCATGGTTCAACGCCTCACTTCTTAATAAATTTTCATCCAGGCCCTGTATTGACCGCTTTAATTCTTTTGTTATAGTTTCAGCCAGTCTAGCGGCTAGAACTGCCGCTTGAAGTTCCAGACGCGGTACTGATACAGGTTTCACTGGCGCGACACGACAACGGCTAGCTGCAAATGCTACGTGCGCACCTTTGTCGTTTATCCAACGCCAATGAGCGGTGTGAATAAAAGCGAGTAGGACAAGTAAATACTTGAACATATCAAAATAACAAGTAAACGCCGAAATTGAAGTGAATAAAACAAGTATTTACTCTTACTCGCGAGTAAATACTTGAGAGGCTAGTAAAACCCGGAAAAATGCCAATTTTGGTGTGAATAAACGCAAGTAAATACTTCTGTAGCAACTAAATACTCGTCTATTCGCAAGTCAACCCGACCCCAGACTTGCAGTCGTACTTGTACACGAAAGATGGCTGCATTTATGAACCTGCGTGGTGTGAAACGTTATAGAGACCGGCGTGATATAAGTCCCGATCTATCTAAGGGACTATTACGGTTTGAGAGCGAAAACGTAGATTTTCTCACTTCGCACTTTCTTGATGAAAACACTGATGCAAGGGGTGGAGGATTAACTGCACGGAAAAAGATGGAAATTTTTCTGAGATACGTTAGTGATCCAGGATTCCAAAGTAGTGTTGCCAACGACATGGGGGTTGAAAGAAGTACCGTCAGCAGAACATTTTCAAGTGTATTGGATAAAATAGTGTCGAAGTCTGAAGATTGGATTAAATTTCCACGCACTATTGAAGATATGGATCAGGCCAAGGCAGAGTGGGCTTCAAAATTTCGCATTCCGACTGTCATTGGTCTATAGATTACACTCACGTGCATATTATGAAACCTTCGGAATTCGGCGACGAGTATGTGAACAGAAAAGGAAAAACAACAATAAACATTCAGATGACTTGTGACGCTAATGAAAAAATTACAAGTGTGGACGCTCAATGGCCAGGGAGTGTACATGATGGCAGGATTTGGCGAGTGAGTGGAATTCAGGACGTGGTGCGCCGATATGATGATGTTTGTCTCCTTGGTGATAGCGGATCTGGAATTACTCCTTGGTTACTGACTCCTTTCGACGAACCAAGAAATGCTCGTGAGCGGAATTACAATTCGACCCATGCTCAGGAAAGAGTAATAATTGAACGAGTTTTTAGCCAGATGAAACGTCGTTTTCCCATACTCTCGAGCCAAGTTAGAATAGCAGTCAAAAATGTTCCCAATTTAGTAATAAGTTGTGCAGTGCTTCACAATGTAGCAAAACATTTGAATGATGCTTGGGAAGTGGAAGACGGAATCGAAAATGGTGTGGCTGAAGAAAATGTACCTCTATATAATTTAGATCGGAATGAAGTTATAAATAGATGACGTGGTCAGCAAAAACGATTAGAAATTAGTAATAATCTGATGATGTAAATACACATTTTTGACATGGAAATAAATTTAATCCTATTTCCTTTACTCCAATTGCAATCGCATATGTGAAAAAATAAAATAAAAAAGTAATAAAAAATATATAAAAAAACAAAAATATATCTTTTTAAATAAGTATGTCACATGTGCGCATGTGTGTGCATAGGCCTACAGTATGTCAGGTTTAACATGGCCTACTGGAAAAGCAAATGGGCATATATCACCAGCCTATGAGCCCTCCACCGGTCATGCCATACCCGACAATCTGTGTACAGCTGTGTACGTGACGTATATTATATACTTATTTTATTTTTATTTTTGTTTTTTATTTATTTTATTATTATTTTTATTTTTTATTTTATTTTTTTCGAGAAAAGGAATATTTCGGGAAAGGAAACAGGATACAATTTATCTCAACAACAAAAATTCTTTTAAGACATCGTCTTCTTCAACCACAACGCGTTGTTCAACGGACTCCGTTCGTCTGTGTTGTCAGCTCTTAGGTTCAACTCCGTTATCATCAGTTGTTCACGTTCAGCCTGAAGTCTTGTTAGCTTAATTTGTTCAAGTAATAATAAACGCTGCAGCTCACCAGTTGTCAACTTTGACGTCTCTTCAGTTTCAGCTGAGAGTTTCAATTTCTTATCTTTTTTCAACTTCGTCGCATCGCTCTTACGTTTGCAAGTCACTGGTGTGATGGGCTGGTTTGATGCTAACATGTCAACCGGGTCATCTTCGTCTTCCCTATTCTCATTTTCCTCATTGAATTCAGACGTAGAACTTGCTCCCAATCCAACGCATGAAGCCCCAGGTATTTTGCTATAAACTGGGTTCTCGTTTGAATTGCAATTTTTTAGGAAATCTGCCTCCCATGACAACAATGTTATTGGTTTATTTCCAGTTGCGTTGACATCAGTTTTTTTCTTGACTGCGGTTTTCATATTGTTAAATAGCTTTTTTAACTGTCCAACACTAGTTTGCTTCCCAACGTTTTTCGAAAACTGGTCGGCTAAACATCCCCATGCCTTCTCTTTAGCAGATGCAACTTTAGGCAACATGGATTTATTTAGCACAACACTAAAGTCTTTCAATAACGCTACAAAAATAGCTCTATTGTCACAACCGCAAGTTACACTACTTTCATCCATAGCTGCAAGAGGACAAAAACAAACGGGGACGACAACTGACTTGTGAGTAATGACGGGGAGTCAAGTTAGCTTAGCGGCGAAAACAGAACAAGTCACAACAGGAAATGATGCATAGTCTGTGTGGCGCTACAAGTATTTACTTGCCTTTTTTGTGAATTCAGTTGTCTCGCGAGTAAATACTTGCTAGTATACCCTCGGGTTGACGAGTACACGGTCACAAGTAAATTCGACGCTTTGTTCACATCGGTTTACTTGGAGTTTAAATACTCGTTACACTTTACTTGTAAGTAAATACTCGTCGTACTCGTTTTTATTCACACCGCTCAATATGCCACTGTACATATTGCTTTAATACTCGCATCACAAAAAATATGTAGCTGTAAATTTGTATAACTATTTGTTATCGTAGGCACGAGTTCATTCATTGAATTTTGCGATAATGATCCTTTAGGTGAAGCAGGCCGCGGTACTGATATTTTCTCACTCGCACTCGTACTCGCCGTGGCGAGTAGTAGAGTACCTGGGCAGGCGCACGTGACGTAACGACTGTAATAATGATATCCATTTGACCCAATTATCGAATATTACGTCAGTTACATAATCGTCCCAACTGATTTTCTGTTGCCAAGTTTCCTGCAATATAATTTTTCCATTTATTGTAAAGGGTGATTAAAATCCATAGACATCGAAGATCGACATAACTACACGTAACACCTCTCGTTTGGTGGGACGTTGTGTTCCATTGATTATATTTATTGGTATTCGCTTGAATGAAACGTCGAACCTGAGTGTGTCATCGCTTGGGTCCCAAATTAAACCGAGGGTGCGTTCGCCGTCGTATTGATGTCCTATTTTAAAGTTCACGGCTGTATTCCCCAGGGAATCTTTAGGTAAACTGTCCAGTACTTCTTTACTATTACTTGTCCAATTTCGAATGTCAAAACCGCCCTTTCTATATATTAACCTCACATCATTAACTAATTTCACAGCTGATGTTACGTCCGGTAGGCTATGTATGTAGTCGTCCATATAGTGCTGCGTACATATAGCGTCAACCGCAGCGGGCATTGAACTGGCGTACAGTTTTGCGTTTTTGTTTTTCACGTATTGCGCTATAAAGGGCGAACAGTTAGCGCCGAATACTAACGAAGACATGGCGTAGGTATTGATGGGACCTTCGTGTTCCCTGTATAGAAATCGAAATGCATTTTGATCTTCTGGTCGTATCTTGACTCTTAGAAACATATCCTTTATGTCTCCTGTCACAGCTATCGGGTTCTCTCTAAATCGTAACATTATTCCATATAAAGACATCAATAGATCAGGACCTTTTATCAAATAATCGTTGAGACATAAACCATTTGTTTTCGCGACTGCATCAAATACTAATCTTAGCTTTTGTTTATGTGGGTTATCGACACCAAAATGTGGTAAGTACCATGTCTTTGGTGTTGTATCTATGACATCTATTTTGTGCGCGTAATTATTTTCTAGTAAATGCTTTATGCGTTCCGTATACCTTTGGGCATATTCCTCGTTTTTCTTCATTTTTTGTTCAACCCCCTTAAGTCTACAGATAGGGGTTGGGTAAGAATCTGGCATAACACATTTTTCGTCCTTCCAGGGTAAGCCGACCTGCCATTGACCACCGACAAAGGTAGTGGTTTGTTCCAAGATATTTTCTGCGATGGAGAACGACCTTCGTACGTCCTCGTGGATTTCTTGTAGTGTGCTCTGACTCTCTGGCGAATCATCAGTAACGACTGTTGTAAAGTTGCATGAAGAATTAGGTAAAACAGCTGGCATTCGTCCATGCAGGCACCATCCCAGAGGGGTCCGGGTAACATAAGGTCCATTGGGAGATCCTGTCCTCGTTTCCAAAGGTAAGAGCAGGTGGTAATTATCTTGGCCAATTAAAATTTGTGGTTTTATTTGTTTTAACTTTAAACAATGACTTACACCCTGTAAATGCTTAAAATTAGTAATACTAATACTACTATTTAATGTTTGTTCTGGTAAGTTAAGCTTATCGATTACGCATGCATTAATTTTAAACACTTTTGTATCGCTACCACTTAAAGTTAAGCTAATCATTTCAGTATCGCACACTAAGTCTGTATTATCCCAAGCGCCGCGCATACGAACACACTCGCGACGACCGCGGAGCCCCGCTTGCTTCGCTAGGGAGGAGCTAATCAGTGACACGGTAGACCCGTCGTCTAACAGAGCGATCGCGCTTACAATACCGTTAGCACCGTGAATGTTTATTGGCACTACTTTTAGCAGCACTGAGTTTTTTATGTTTATGTGATTTACTGTCTCAGAGGGAGTTTCGGTTTCCGTCACTTGTAAAGGAGCACTAGAGTCCTGTCGCGGCACATAATGTAATAAGCGATGATGAGACTTACCGCAATTATCCACGTCGCAACTAGGCGCGGGGCACGTCTCCCTGGTATGATGCGCTGATAAACATTTGTAACAAATACCATATCGTTTTACATGCAGCCATCTGTCCTTGCGAAGCGCCTTTTTAAACATTCTACATTCCGTTAATTTGTGAATTCGCGTACGACAATATCGACACTTATTATTCGGTTCATTTAGCACTTGTACATTGTTCACACTATCGTACTGCTTACGTTTATAACTTTCTGTTTTACTAGATAACAGTAACATATAACACGATGACGTCTTCTCTGCTTCTTCAGTGAGGAAGTCTGACAAAATTTCTAATCGAGACTTACCCCCGTATTCTTAGTCGTTACCTCGAAATTTCCTCGACTCGACTCACCCTCAATGAGGATGTTTTGTATTCATAGTTGTCATTTTTGTCCTCACTTTTCAACATTTCCTCAAGTGAGGTAAGTTTGAGTCGAGGAAACAACTGTCAAAGTGAGGTACGTCGCGATACGCCTTGAGGATACCTTAAGGAGGTTTTAACATATACTTGTAGCCATCTTGTCATTTTACAATCATGTCTTTTGAAGAGTTTATTGAATATTTATATGATAATCCGTACAATTACCTATCTCGGCGCTATTTGTGTGATGCAGAAAATCCAATGGAGATGTATGATGAAGATGAATTTACGAAAAGGCTTCGATTTACGAAAAACATTGTAGTTCACTATTTATTACCGTTACTGTTCCCAAATACTGGAAATAATAACCAACGAGGCTTGCCAATTCCGCCCACTATACAGGTGCTAGCCGCATTACGATTTTACGCAACAGGAAATTTTCAAGTGAGTATCTAAATTTGTAACTTTAAATTGTTTATACATAGGTAACATTCGTAACATTCCTAATTGGTTATATTTACATTAACATCATTATTTGATATTTACAGATCGTTTGTGGTGATTTACATAAAATTAGCCAATCAGTTGTATCAAGAATTGTGACGAAAATTTCCAAAGCTTTAGCCTTAAAAGTAAAAGATTTTATTAAATTTCCTGAAGATGCTGAACTACGTCATACAATAATACTGTTTCATCGTATTGCAGCATTTCCTGGTGTAGTAGGATGTGTTGATTGCACTCATATACCTATAAAAAACCCAAGGAGACGAAATGGGGAAGTATTCCGGAACCGTAAAGGTTGGTTTTCAATTAATGTGCAAATAGTGTGTGGTCCAAAAATGGAAATATATGATGTAGTGGCGCGTTGGCCTGGGTCTATACACGATTCCAGGATATTTATAAATAGCAGATGCTGTATGAAATTTGAGAATAGAGAAATCACTGGGATATTAATTGGAGACAGTGGATATGCCCAGTCATCATTTCTGTATACACCAGTACTCAACCCTCAATCACAATCTCAATTGAGATATAATCGATCTCATGTATCCACCAGAAATATAATAGAAAGATTTAATGGTGTATGGAAAAGAAGATTTGCCTGTCTAAGCAGGAAGTTACAAAATAATCTTCCTAATACATGCAATATAATAGTTGCATGTGCAGTATTACACAATATAAGTTTAAAAACAAACCAAGAGTTACCTGAACCATCAGATGATATAGCTGTTGTTCCAGTGCTTCATAGTAACGACACTGCACGTGGTAGTGTCATTAGAGCTGGATTTATTGAAAGACATTTCAATTGATACATTTTAAAATATTTCTTTCCTTTAACCCATCTTAACTCCATCAATCCAAAAATTCAAATTCACTAAGGAATTGGAGTTAAATAACTGTTTAGCTTTCTTAGATATTTTGGTTATTCGTAAACCCAACAACACCTTAAGTCATACAGTGTATTGCAAAGCAACCCATACAGAAAATATTTGAATGGTGATTCTCACCGGCCCCTTTACAGTTAGCTACTGTTTCTAAATATTTGTTACAGAGGGCACGAGGAATCTGTGATGGTGAACACCTGGCTGGGGAGCTGCAGCATGTCAAGCAGGTTCTACGTGCAAACAAGCTGCAAGTATCTGGCCCCCGTGACGGAGACCATGTGAGACCACCACCAGTTGAACGTCTCCCTGCAGTCCCTACCTTATGTAAAAGCAGTCACTGACAAGATTAGCTATATCCTAAAACATGCTTTTATGAAAAGCTATTTTAAGCCACTGAAGAGGATTAGTCAGTTCTCACCACCAGTCAAGTGCCAGATCCCTCTACAGGATGCAGGAGTTTACAAACTAGACTATGATTGTTTTCTCTCTTATATAGGCCAAACAAATAGATCTGTAAGAACTCAGATTCAGAAACATAATTATATCAATAGAGAAGATGGATGGGTATTATCATCAAGCTGGGATCCTGTCATTCACTTCATTGAAAATAAAATAAAGAAAACCACCACAAGACAGCAAGACACTGAGCACTTATTGTATAGATTTGACCCACAATAATAATTAATTTTACTAAGACAAAGTAGGCCGCCACTCAAAACTACAATAATAAAATTAGTATTATGCCTCCTGAGTTTTCTTGCCGGATCTTTCTCAGTGTGGCCGCGTTCCGATCCGGTGGTAACTGAATAGTTTTGTTAGTTTTTCTAAAATTGTTGCCGCAATAATAATTATCATAAATTAAATGTTTTAATAATAAAAGATCATCAAGGTAATTGTCGTGTAACTGGCACAAGTTAGTGTATAAGCGGTCTGATGCTGAATCAGGTTTTATGATAAGCTAGACTTAATACGTAACCACAACTCACTGTAATTTTAGAAGTATAGGTGAGATTTGTAAATAAATATTCAACTTGTGTGTCATTTTTTATTTTTAATCATTGACAAACGCAATTCAGCTTCTTCTCTCTTAGCTCTATTACATAATTGTAGCTCCTCTGCAGCTTCCCGCTCAGCTTTTGCCTTATAATACATTTCTTCAGCTGCCTTCACCATCCATTCTCGTTCTTTAATTTTTAAATTGTACAGAACTTCCTCCCGTCTTTGTGTGTTTTCATAGGACTTTGATCTTAATAAAAATTCCTCCTCTATCATCTTTGTACGTATATTTCTTGAACCTTTAAAAGAACATTTTACTGTAAAATTGATATTACCTGATAAATAAAGACAGATTGAGTAAATGGTACTTTTAATAAATACCTCGAGATGGAGCTGTACTGTAATCACTCAGGCGGGACACTGAAGGACGTGCAGCTGCGGGACTTTCTATATTAGTGTCTAAAAAGAAAAAGTCTAAATAAATACAATTATTATGCATTATCATAGTTATCTCTATGGATGATATAAGAGAATATATTTATACCTCTTTCAGCCACAAAGGGTAAATTTGCATCTTGTACTTTGGCCTCCGGCTTCACATCACCCAGTGATTGTTCTTCTGCTAAGCAAAATATAATATGTTTATAATCACATATATTAAATTGCTCAAAATAAATGTTGTACTTCTTTAGTCTAATATATCTCAATATTGGCCTAGTGTTTATTACATGACATTGGTTTAGGGTTTTACTTTAAGTTTGCCTTCATTTGCATATTATCTGTTTACATTTAAACAGATTATGAATATGTATACTCGTACTTTTTATTATACAGAAAATAAATTCCTTACGGGATTATTATTGCATATTTATGAAACTAATCCAAAATAAAGTATAATAATAGTAGAGTACCTAATTTAGTATAGTATTTCTATAGCAGTAGTATATGGAATGTTTGTATTTTATTTTTGAAACAATAAAGACATTATTATTATTAATTTATAAATAGAAAAGACTGGAGTCTATTACTATGTAAACCATACTAAAATCATAACAGTTAGCTATCCAAAAGTTCACTAGAATAAAGCTTGTTGACAGAAACATTCAAGTTTACATTTAATATTATTATTAAAACATTACTAAACATACCAGCATCAAACAAAGTATCACTATCTATAACATCTACCAATTCCACATCTGTTTGTTCGTCGAGAGCAACATCCATAAGTTGAGCTTCGCTTGATGTACTGGGTAAATTCAATAGTGGTCCACCTCCTGTTCTCATTCTTTCCCGCTTTTGTTGGGCTAAAATACATTTTCGCCGGGTCTTTAAATTATCCCAGCATTTTTTAAGTTGGGCTTCAGTTCTCTAGAAAATACAATGGTTATTTAATTATTATGTTAATTATAATGACAAAGAATATTTCGAACTTACTTTTTCCTTTGTTTCTATGCAATTATACTCCTCTGTTAAAGAAGCCCACGCGGTTTTTTTAGCACTAACATTACTTGCATCACCAGTGGAGGTTAAATTAAGTTTGTGCTTAATGATAAGTTCTTGTAAACAAACTTTTTCATGTTCCTCCAGCCATTTCGAAGAGATATTAATAGTTTGATAATAGTGACGGTAACTAATAAAGCCCGTAAGTTATAAAATAATAATGTAAATTGTAAGCGCTTAAACAGATTTGTTTTTTGTTTATTGAATACATATTTTTTAATTAGGACAGGCAAAGGGAACAAAATGTTACTATAATCCTTATAGGGCCAATATAAAAAAAACGAATTCCTCAAAATTATGACGTCATTTGTGACGTATTACCTCCACTCTTCCTTACTGGAGGAATCTCAAAATTTCCTCAAGTTTACGATTATGAATACCGATATTGAGGGAGGTTCGAAGCGATCCTCGAAACTTCCTCAGCTGAGTGTGAGTGGAGGCGATTTCGAGGTTACGACTTTGAATACGGGGGTTAGGTTTATCACTGGCATTGATGAGCGGGTAGCTATAATCCGTCCATTTGGATAGCAGAGTGATAGGTAGCTTAGTTAATATAAACGTAACCGCTTCGACTCCCTGTAGGTACTCTGCGCGGCCAAGCGTTCGTACTGTAGCCACGTAGTTTTTTATTTTCACAGAGAACGGCACAATATCGCGATAATATTCTGTTGATAGTTGGCCCATTTTCTTGATTTCTACCATAAAGCGGGACAGTATCACTTCAGGGTTGCCGAATTGCAGTTTCAGTGTGGATATGACTACCGCAGGCGACGTACCGCTCACGAGCAACGATGATACTGCCTCTTGTGCAGGACTACGAAGACATTTCCTTAATCGCCACAGGTTCTCTTTCTCTGAGAATTTACATAGTTCCGTTGACTTGTCGTACGCCTGTTTAAACGACAGCCACTCCATACTGTTTCCATTAAAGATGGGTAGGTCTTTTGGCGTGCTAAGACGGCTGATGAGGTGAGTATTCTGCTGAATACTGGACGATGTGACTAGGTGTTCGAGCGCGCTCGCCAACTGCTGAATTGGTCCGTCCGTGTCAACGTGAGCTGACGTTTGCAACTTGCCTTTGTCATTTCCAATCGTAATGGTATGCTGCAACTCCAATTCTTGCTGACTACGCTCCACCCACCGTTCGATGTCATTCGCGCGATTAATACCCGATCTTTCTGATGGTGGACTGTATTCTTCTTCCAGATTAGCAAGGTCCGCCGCTAATTGTTTGTCTATGAGCTCCATTGCTATCCGTGCCTTCGCCTTAGTAGCTTCTAGTTCCAGTTTCTTTTTCTGGGCATGTATAGATAAAGATGATGAGGGCATTTTTGATTTAACTGAGTGACGTGATATTGATGGAGCCGGCTTTATTGTACCTGAAGGTACCGACCTCACCATGCTGCCAACACAGGATCGTAACAGTTTGTTCCCGTCATAACTTTTTGTTCCAGGTGTAGGCGATGGCATTGCCTGTTCACTTGTAACCGCCTGAGTCCTTGTCTGAGTCTTTTCAGTTTCCAAACGTTTACTCGTACTTCGAGTGTTCACCATAGTTTTTCTCGGCGGCGGAGTGATAAACATATAGATCTGGCTCGATGGACCACTAAAGAGGACTTGCAGGACGCAGGTGACACCAGCAGTAAACAAATGGTCGAATGCGGTTTTATAAGACGTTTATTCTTTATATGTAGGCAGTTACAGCGTTTTTTATACTTAGTAGCAATGCGCGTCGTACTTGGAGCTGTTTGTATCGACGACTGAGTCGTAGGTGGATCCTCCCGTGCCTCATGCTGCACTCCGCGCACTGCTAGTTAACAATCTTTGAAGTACCTTAACTTTAAATATATCAACTTACACATAAACAGATTATATACACACACAATGCGTCTCTTTATAATAATTCATTGTGTTATAAAATACAATGCGATCGCTTTATGAACATTTAATGTATTATAAACATATCGCGTCGCTAACACCGACACTTCTACAATTTCAGAGATATCGCAGTTTATTATATTTGCAAAGTTCGGTCTTATATCACGATATAAATGGCTGTATTTTAGCAACCAATCTAGTGCAGATTTATTTTTTTCAATATTGACATGGAATTGTCTGTAAGACGATAAATTTTCACGTGTTTCAACCACGAATACAATACCTGCCTGAGTTAAGGTCAACGGTAACTGCTTCGCCACTTCTACGACATCTTGAGCAAATAAAATTACTTGCCCATGACACCAACTCTGACTGAAACGATTTTATAATTTTATCATTTTCATAAATGGAACTATTCTGGATAAAAGTCTTTGCTCGACGTCAGTCAAATCACTCAGTTCGGGAGGCAGAGGCATGACTTGCATGTTGTTCCAGTAGGCCTGTGAAGGAACCTTTCTTTTTTTTATGTTAGTCGAGCAACGCGAACAAACTATAATTTTATTTGAGGCTAGTAGCTCTTGCGGAAGAAAGTTGAAACGTGTTGTCGCTAATGTCATCCGTTGTTTAGGATATAATAATTTCTTACAAACTGAACAGGGCACTTCAGCGAACTGATTTATAGTGTTCAAAAAATTACACTCAGTATTTGAACGTAATCTTTGTGTCGTCTCTCGTGCTGTTGCCAATCGGTTTTCACGTCCTTTCGCTGACTCTACGGCTATACGGTTTCGAATAACTTCTAGTCTATGTGTCCGCTCTTCCACAGACTCGTTAGCTAGACAATCATTAATGAGGTCGAGTCTATGATCCCGCTGTTCAGCAGACTCTTTTGCAAGACGCTCTTGAGTCTTAGTTAGTCTAGCCTCGTATTGTTCCAGCGTTTCATGGCGTGAACGTGATTTTGAATACATTTTCATAGCCAATAAACGTTCTTCACGATCTTTCTGTGTTTCCAAAGAACGTGAAATAGCATTACGCGTAGCATTACTTTGAAGACGAGCTTTTTTCTGTCCCCCTTTCAAGGGATCTATATTTTTTGAGGCGCGCAGAACCTTTCGTAAGCCTACCCATAGTTAAATCATTAAAAAGCAAAAAATAAAAATAAAAAAACTACGTTAAAAAAAACCGACTTCCAAAAATACTAAAAAGCTAAAAAAATCCACTTAAAAATACTAAAAAGCGCAAAAATAGTTAAAAAAGCTAAAAACTATTAATTTAACAACTAAAAAGCAAAAAATAACTTGCGCAATTTATAACACTTTCCTCTACTTACCTACTAACTACTTATTCTTTCCGCTTACTGCTTGGTTTGAAGTCGAGATATTTTTGCGCTGTTTAGTATTTTTAGAAGTCGGTTTTTTTAACGTAGTTTTTTATTTTAATGTCTCAAGAAAACTTTACTGAGCTTATCAATATTATATCGCGAACTAAAATAATTCTGAAAGACAAAAAACTTATAGGATGGAGAAATTTCTGTTCAACTATTTCTCCTAATAACCTTCAGTTGTTTGGCGTAATATAAAACGCTATAAAACAGGAATTAGTGATTCAAAATATGAGACTATGCCACTTTCTTTGAGCGATAGCTTACTGGACAAATTGGTTCCACCAACAGCACCAGTTAGAGACTTGGTTCTTACACCGATTCTACAATATCCGAATGCATGTCCATACGAGCTAGACGCCCCCCTTAGCTTGGAGGAACTAAAAAGTATTTTATCAGTAACCACTGATACTGCACCGGGTTATGAAGGTATACCATACTCTTTTTTCTCACATTTAGGAGGCGTAGCTTTAGTTTATTTTCTTGACGTTATCAATTGTGTCATAATGACAGGTGTCATCCCCACATCTTGGAAAACTAAAATTGTGTTGCCCTTTTTAAAACCTAATAAAAATCCCAAATACCCTTCATCTTATGGACCTATAATAGCTTTATCTCCAGTTATGGGCAAAATAATAGAAAATCTGGTAAAAAATAGAATAGAATGGTATATTGAAAATCAAAATATTTTATCTAACATACAATATGGTTTCAGGAAAGGCAGAAGTGCTACAGATGATATTAGCTTTTTTGCCATTGACATTCGCTTAGCCTTCTCACAAAATAAATCTGTAGTGGCTGCATCTTTAGATATTCAATCCGCATACGATAATGTTCTCATAGATATATTATGTATCAAATAAATCAAATTAAAGTTTCGTTGTTATTAGTTATCTTCATTAAAAAAATACTTTGTGGATGAAAAATACTTCTAGATTCTACTGGCCTAGAAATAATATCATGGCAAGGTCTACCTCAGGGTTCTGTTTTAAGTCCACTTCTTTATAATATTTATACCCATGACTTGGGAGCATCCGTTGGCAATTCTGTGAATGTATTACAATATGCAGACGACTTACTAATATACTCTATTAACAAGTGTAGTCATTTAGCATCATATACATTATCATTGGCACTAAAGTCGTTAAAAGCGTAGTTAGACAGGCATGGGTTAGAGTTATCGGCCTCTAAAAGCACCGTTGTGGTGTACAGTCGGCAACGTAATCAACCACGTGTAAATATTCATTACGACGATTCTGTAATACCTGAAAAATTGCATACAAAATTTTTAGGAATTGTATTAGACTCTAAACTTACAGGCCATGTTCACTGTGAATACGTCGTGTCTAAATGTGAGAAAAATTTAAACTTACTCAGATGTCTTACAGGAGTTTGGTGGGGAGCGCACCCTTCTTCTTTAAAAATTATAGATAATATTGTGAGCCTCCTAAATTTATCTTGTATTTAAAGTTAGGTAATTAATAAAGATTGATGTATTGGACGTTAACCTAGTGTTATTTCGAAGTTGCCATCATCATGGACCACTACATGGATGAACTAGAAAATGAAGATCTGCCGCTCCCGCTGACATATGGATGACTTGAAATTATAGTACATAGAGTAGTATCTATAGATTGTTCATTTGTAATTGTGTATTAAATATATATTGATGAATTAAGAATAATTTAATAAAACGCATGTAGCAGGTCTCATTTACTCTTTATTTTTCTTTGTTTTACACATTTCTCATGTGCTAACTTTTGTACATTTGTTAAGCGATTAATATTTACTGCAGAATATGCTCCACTTAAAATTCTATTAATGGTCCGGCACCAATGAAACACTTGGATTTTAGCCGCTAGAAGTATAAATTTTCGTTTCATTTTATTATGATGATCTGAACACCCTAGCCAGTCTAAATTATTTTGTGATTTATAGCTTTCACATATTATGTAGAGGATGTGCTTTTTATGACAAGATCTGTTTAAAATATTATTTGTTAGATCTATTAACTTAGAAAAGCTACAATGAATTTCGTGCTCATCATCATTCTCCTACTCTTATCCCAATTATTTGGGATGGATACAATATGTACTCTGCTTTCATAGTACATATCGTAAAAGTTATTGGCAAAAGTTATTAGATTTTTAAAAGTTAATAGTTTTATGACCGGCCGCCTGCCAGACCCTCCTTGGGAATGTAATTTTTGATCAAACGGCATCAGATGGAGTTGGCCCAGGTCGTTATAAGGCTCTTAGTCGTCTTATACGACATTCACGAGCAAAGTAAGGGTTGGTAGCATCCGTAGCCGCTACCATACAGCATAATGAATTTCGTGATATGATAAATTAAATGTTTACATTTTAATTGCTTCCTTTCCCTCTGTCTTATCAACTCACCGAACACTAAGTTCCTGCGAGCAATCCTCATTGTGTATTAAAGTACTTTTATATTTGAAACACTGATTTTTTTTATTAATGGCAGCATTAGAAGATGAGATTACTTCAGATGAGCAACTCTGATTCAACTATCTTCATCCCAAACTGATGACTTATCTGAAGTAATATTTTTGTTTAATAATATTTTTATATTAATAATACTCTCTTCTATATCATCTTCACAATTAAAATGTGAGGTGTGGATAGCCAGTATATCTATCATTAATAAAGATTTGAATGAATTGCGAAAAGTATTTGTATCTGGATTGGTGTATCTACAATTATATGATCTAATTATTCCAAAAAAAATTTCGAGGGTGTCTTGGTTCAATTTTATTGTATAAAAGAAACTGACTCCCTCCGATCGTATATTTTGTCTAATTTATAATCTAACTCTCCAGTGTTTTAATCCAATTCTTTAGTGTAGGCACAGTTTTCAATGTAACTTTTTCTAACAGGTGTCTAGATATAAAATTCATATTTTTATTTTCCTAATGACTTCAATCCGAAAAGCTTCATGGGCACTATTTGCTTAGACAGGAACTCTCAATTTTCCTGGAGCCTTTCCAGATCGGGAGCCGTTACAACTATCGAAATGCCTATCAAAAAAAAACAATGGCTTCTACTGTGTTATTCGTGGGATCGCTTATTTGTATTCCACCATGTCGCTGAGCAAACACAAAAAAAAATATTGCAAAAGAAAGTTTATATTTGATAATAGTCTTAAAGGAAAGCCCCATTTGCACAAAAAACGGCAAGCCCTCAAAACAGTTGGTCAGGATTGAAGTAAACAACAAGATAGTTAGTTAACGACTGATTTATTATATAAATACCCTACACATATATTATTTCATACTACATCTCTCTCCTTAGAAATTAAGTAATACATCTTAATATTTTAATTATAATTATTTCACTAAACAATAACAATATCATAACAATAATACATTATCTATGTGCAAAGTAAAGGAACCTATAATCTTTGTAATAAGTTATATATTTTTTTAATTATCTATCTACGTATCTATCTTATCTGTTATCTATCCATATTATTTTCTTATTACTATTTCCTTTTTTTTTTTTTTAAATTTTAATACATATATTATACATATATTATATACATATATGGTATTATATCTCATGTTCAGACATTAAATCAACTTAATTGTAAATTATAATTATTATTCGTAACGTAATTAAAATAGTTTACATCTGTTTATTATTAAAGAGTATCTAAATTATTTCAAGGTTCTTATCTTTTCTTTAGCAGCCCTTGCAGTAGCCCTTTCAGTACGTGTATCTGTACTATTCGCAGGATAAAATTGAAATGGCACGTTATCATCCTTATCGAGTTCAGAACACGAATCATAGCATTCTGAATCAATAGATAGACGTCTTTGAATTTGAGGAACGTTATCTTCACTTGTAATAGCGCCAGATGGCACTGCTGAGGCTGTATCAGAAGGAATCTTGATGAGATGTCTACGGTTCCTACGTAACACTGTACCTGCTTGGTTCATCACAAAATAAGAACGGGGTTGGTGTGCACGGTTCACCACGCGTGCTTCCTCTCGTCGTGCACCCGTCAACACAACAACGTCATCACCAGGTTTTAACTCTGGCAATGAACGAGCACGGGCATCGTGCCATTGTTTCTCACGATTTTTGTTTTGAATAATTTTTTCATAATCGGACGTATTATTTCTTTCCGGTAGCAATTTGCTATCGTGGCATGGAAGTTTTGTATTTATCCTTCGACCCATCATGAGTTGCGCAGGGCTGGCTATGCCATCTCTCGGTGCTGTTCTGTAATTTAATAAACTTATATAGAAGTCTTCACCGGATCGAATGGATTTCGATATCAAAGTTTTAACTGTACGCACTGCTCTCTCACTCCTACCATTTGATACAGGGTAATTGGGCGACGAAGTTAAATGAATAATTCCCCACTGCTCCGTAAACATTCTAAACTCTTTAGATACATACGCCGGTCCATTATCTGTAAACAATTCTTGAGGTATTCCGTGCCGTGCAAATTGGTCTTTCATAGCCAAGATTACTTGTCTTGACGTAATATTTGTTAAGGGACACACTTCGACAAAATTGGAAAAGTAATCCACTAGTATAAGAAAGTATTTCTTGTTAAGTTCGAATATGTCAGAGCCAACCTTTGCCCATGGCAGTTGAGGTATATGGTGTGGTATGGCAGGTTCGCGCGGCGGCCGCGGCGCCAGCTCGGCGCACACGCGACATCGGCGCACGGCGCGCTCCACATCGCGCGACATACCCGCCCAGAACATTACATCACGTGCGCGTCTTTTGCAGCTATCAATGCCGAGGTGACCTTCATGCACTCTACTTATCATCTCTGCCCTGAGTGCCTTCGATATAAACACCAGGTTATTAACCAATATCACTCCGTCGACGTATTCTATAGATTCTCTATAGCTCCAGTGAATGTGCACGTTATTCTTTGTATTATATTTATTATTGGGCCAACCATTCATTATATAATTAATAATAGTTTGACATTCATCATCCTGTTGAGTTTGCAACTTAATTGTTTCCAAACGATCTTTACTGAATCTTAAATTTTGTACCAGAAAACATGTTTGCTCCTCCAACTCCTCCGATACCTTGTTCCGTAAAAGGTCCGGCAGTGGTGCCCTCGATAATGTATCTGCGACAAACATGTATTTACCTGGTGTGTACTGGACTATGAATCGTACCGTTGAACACGGAGCATCATACGTTGCAGCCTGGCAGGTACTGAGTCCAATGGCTTTTTAAAAAGCGACTCAAGTGGCTTATGGTCAGTTTCCACCACTACATCTCTTTTACCGAAAATGTACTGGTGGAATCTCTCAAGAGCGAAGACAATTGCCAACATCTCTTTCTCTATTTGAGCATACCTTTGTTGGGCTCTGATACCCAGTGTGGTGGAGGCAAACTCGACAGGTCGGCCTCCTTGAAGCAGCACGGCACCGAGTGCGCGCGAGCTCGCGTCCACAGAGAGAACGGCGCGCGCCCGCGGCTCGTACAGCGCCAGCACGGGCGCCGAGCACAGCGTCTGCTTTAGTTCACCCACTATACGCTCCTCGCACTCGCCCCAATACCATTCGTTGTTTTTCTTTAATAGATTACGTAATGGTCCTACTTTGTCTGAATGGTGGGGGATAAACTTGCTTACGTAATTAATCATACCAAGAAATCTCTCCAACGCTGGACGATCGGACGGACTGGGCATATCAATGATAGCCTTTACTTTGGCGTTATCTATTTTCATTCCTTCCGCGCTAAATGTATGGCCTAGGTAGGTTACCTCTCTCACACAAAATAAACACTTGTCAGCATTGAATCTGATACCTACCGTTTTGGCTCTTTCCAATAAGCGTTTGAGACGGCTGTCGTGATCTTCTTTCGTAGACGCCCAAACTATGACGTCATCGACAAAAGAATCCACACATTCCAAATCCTCTAGGAACTGTCTGATCCTAGCATGAAAAACTTCGGAAGCCGAATTAATACCATAAGGCAGGCGTAGATATTGATACCGTCCGAAGGGTGTGCCGAATGTGCAAAGGTCAGCACTCGCATCATCCAATTGTACCATCCAAAATCCCGATTTGGCGTCTAATTTACTGAAATACCGCGCACCTTTTAATTTGGTGGCTATTTTAGTTATTGTGGGTAATGGATAATGCTGACGCCTAATCACACAATTAAGTGGTCGTGGGTCTAAACAAATTCGAAAGCTTCCATCCCTTTTCGCCACCATCACAATACCATTCACCCATGAGGTAGGATGTTGAACTTTTCTAATCACACCCAACTTCTCCATCCGAGCTAATTCTTTTTTAAGTTGATCACGTACACCTACCGGTATCTTTCTGATGGGACATATGCAAGGACTTGCGTTACTCTCAATAGGAATACTATAAGTACCTGGTAATTTACCTAATCCCTGAAATAATTCTTTATAATTATCTATGTTTAGCGAATATACTCTTTTTATTATGCCTAACTGTTCCAAAGCATATTTACCTAAAATACTCTGACATTGTTCTTTAGATACGACAAACCTCAAATGATAAATTATATTTTTGTAGATACACTTAATTATACAAGATCCCATTATTGACAAATAATTACCACAAAAGGATTTAGCTCGTGTGTTATCCTGAACAATGTCAGATATACATAAGCCTAATTCCATAAAGTTATGCTTAGATAATACATTAAGATCAGAACCAGTATCTAATTTAAAACTATGATGAACGCCACTGTCACACAAATATAATGTTTCATACCACTTCGAATCGGACACGTTAACAATATTATCTATACACTCAATCGAGCCAATATAGTACAAATCATCGTCACCATCATAACGATAATCCTCATACAGTTCACATACATCCATTGATTTACGAGCGGGACACATAATTTTGAAATGACCCTTACCGCCACAAATGAAGCACTTGGCCTTACGCGCTGCGCATGCATCACCTCCGCCGCACGTCAGCACCGCGCACGCCGAGCACGCGCGTCCGCTGAGCCCGGCGCGCTCACCACCGACGCTCGCACCGCGTCCGCCACCCGTGCCATCGCCGCGAGCGCGCGGTTGTCGCGGCGACCTCGTCGTTGCCCCGCGCCGCGTTGTTACACCGAACCGCCCGCGTCGTCCAGACCAAAGGCCGTCCACCGACGCGCAGTTCAATGATTCACTTTTAATTCCTTCAATTTGTTTTTCACTGTCGCTAGATATTTCATTCGCTTGACATATTTTTATCGCCTTCTCTAAGGATAAGTCATCGGTCCGCAATAATCTATCGCGAACAGCTGTATTTGTTATACCACATACAATGCGATCACGCAGTAAACTATCTTCCAGTTGTTCAAAATCACAGCGTTGACTAAGAAGCCTGAGGGCAGTAACATATCCGTCGATACTTTCGCCAACCTCTTGGCATCGCGTGAAGAATTTATATCGAGTCATAGTTGTATTTGTTTTTGTTCCAAAATAGCCGTTATATTTTTCGATCACCTGATTTAAATCCTCCTTTTGCTCGTCGGTATCAAATTTGAATGTGGTAAAAATATCATACCCTTCCGCACCGATTAAGTTAATTAACAGGCTAGCTTGTACATCACCGGCTTCTTTGTATACTCCCGATGCTTTCAAAAATACTCGAAACTGACGTAACCATTTACTCCACGCGTCTGCCCGACATGACGGTCCTCCTTCTAAGCATAATTCCGCTGGTGGACGGGCGTGTTCCATTATCATTATTTATATTTTATGTTTATATTGTGTTTATACGCAATTATTAATGCACTGAACACGCGATTTCTTGTTCGTATATATTATTTTAACGCACCGCTGTCACCATGAAGTAAACAACAAGATAGTTAGTTAACGACTGATTTATTATATAAATACCCTACACATATATTATTTCATACTACAAGGATAAAATATCTAGTGAAGAGAAAGATAAAGAAGGCTTTACACACTCCAGTAAAAGAGTGGAGCAGAGAGACACCAGTGAAGATAAACAGCAGCCTAGACAATCCGAGGAAATTTAAAAACTATCTACAGAGAGTGATAGTATAGTATGTGCCATGTCTAAGCGACGAGGACTCCACTTATGACTAGAATGAAACCTTATCACCACGTCAGAGGAGTACACGTATTAGGAAACAGACATTATTTTATACCTGTAATTTCTTTTCCACTCAGGGAAATGGACCTTAAACATATCGAGGAGCTATGCAAAGGCAAGATGCTGGAAAATGGCAAACTGTTTGTGTTGAAATGAATGAATTAATAAATAAATAACACGTTTTAATTAAATTACTGAAATTTAGCATTTAATATGCTTAATTATTTATAAAACTCGATTACGAAATGAAAAATGATGTTACAAGCGGGATTCGAACCCGCGCCGTTTGGGATTTCGGCCCAATCGTGCTGCCACTACACCACCGTGACTAATTGTAGGACATAAAAATTTCACTTCGTATCATATTTACGTCTTAAGGTGACGGTATGCTATCTACCCGACAATGTTTACACATTGTTATAGGCTTAATACTTCAAACTTTACAGTTAGAATTGTATTGAAATTTAGCATTTAATATGCTTAATTATTTATAAAACCCGATTACGAAATGAAAAATGATGTCACAAGCGGGATTCGAACCCGCGCCTTTTGGGATTCCGGCCCAATCGTGCTGCCACTACACCACCGTGACTAATTGTAGGACATACAAATTTCACTTCGTATCATATTTACGTCTTAAGGTGACGGTATGCTATCTACCCGACAATGTTTACACATTGTACAACATGGCCAAGTGCCCTATGCCATTTCTCTTTCTGAGTTAAATTTATTGAATGTGTATACATTTCGTTTTTTGTTACATAACTTTTTATACAGTACAAATTATTAATTTTTCAGCAACAACTAATAGTTCTCTATGCTCATCATAAATTTTTGCGCATTTATTTTTAGCTACTATTGTGCAACTTTTAGTTATCTTTGAAACACTTAACAAATTTTGCTTAGTGCCTTCAACAAAATAGTCATTTTTTAAATCTACATATTTTTCATTATAATAGTTCTTAAAATAAATTTTGACAGTACCTACTTTGCTGGCTTTTAACATTTTGCCATCTGGCAGTTTTACATTTATAGGATTTTTCAAGTCTATAGAATTATAAAAGTATGTATCATTTTTTATTATATGGTCAGTACACCCACTATCTAAAAGCCATTAACTTCACTGTTATTATAACATTCTTCTGTTTGAAGACACCCTCGTATATGATTTATCTCTGGATTATTACATACCTCAGCTGTCCAGGACTCCGATGGGAAGTTGTTTGAAGATTCACCATTGGACTGACCTTGACCTCTGAAATGATTTTGACCTCTGAAATTATTTGGGCCTCTGGGATGATTTTGGCCTCTAAAATGATTTTGGTTTCTGGATTGATTTTGGCCTCTGCCTTGACTATGACCTCTGTAGAATCCACCTCTGTTGTAATCTTTCTGTAATCCTCGCTGACCTCTAACACTTTGTTGTCCTTGACTTGATCTCTGACTGTACCTGCATTACTTCTGGAGATGACCAGTTTTTTCACAGGTAAAGCATTGGGCTATAGTTTTGGTTGAAAATTTACTCATATTGCTTTTGTTGTTTGAATTGTTGGTGGCCATATTTTTTTCTTTAATTTTTGAACATACATAATCAACTGTTTTCTGTTCTACTGGAATAACATCTAGAAAATCTCCAATGTAACTATAGCTTGGTGGAAGCGCTCTGAGTAGGTATCTTAACTTCTCTTGTTCATCTAATTTTCATCCGGCCACTTTGAATTCATTCGTCGTTTTCTCAAAATCAACAAAAAATTCTTCTACATTACTGTATTTTTTTAATCTAATCTCTTCAATTTTACCTCTACATATTATTTGCATGGCGGTAGACTGAGTTACATACATTTTGTAAAATTTCTTTATCATTTCATATGCTGTTTTGCACTCACTTACATATTCCAGTTGTTTATCTGTGATTGTGCTCATTATAATAGTCCTAGCTTTTAAATCCTTCTTTTTCGAGACCGCTTCTTCATCTTCAATTTTATTATGACCTCGTGGCATTCTTTGTACTCCAATAAAGTTGACAACCTTAATTTCCAGCTTGAATAGTTTGTGCCATCAAAAACAGGTATCATAATATCTTCTATCTTTGCTTGTTTAGCCATATTTACAATTATAAAGTGTTATTAGTGTAAGTTTATTTATATTTTTAACGATTATTATTTTTGTGGCGCCGGTCTACATAACCTCAAATTTTACTCGTAATTTTTTCTTACTGAACTTTATTTCAAATTGCGGCTTTGTGCGGCTGTCAATGCATTGCTAGAACTTCTGTTATTAAAGACCTAGGTGTGTATATTGACAGTACGTTGAACTGGAAAAATCAAATGGATAGTCTAGTAAGCCGCATTTGTAAACTAATATTCGTATTTAAGAGATTGAGAAATGCAGCAGAATTAAAAACACTAAAAATGGTCTATTATGCTCTAGGACAATCCTTACTTAGTTACTGTATAATAGCATGGGGTGGCACTCACAAAACAAATATGTTGAGAATAGAGAGGGCCCAGAGAGCGATGATCAAGGTTATGCTTAAAAAACCCTTTCGCTATTCTACTTCGTTTCTGTATCAGGAATGTGGTTTCTTTACAGTACGAAAGCTCTTTATCTTACAAGCGACTATACATACGCATAACGTGGTAACATATCCTCTGCCCTGAGAGCTCACAAACGTAGAAAGGCGAGAGTTTGTAATACTGTGAGACATAGAACTGTTTTTGCTGAGCATTACTTTTGGATACTGGGCTCACAACTTTATAATATAATAAATGAACAAATATGTATTTACAGTCTCTCTTGAAACCAATGTAAAAGAGCTGTAGAGAATTGGTTTAAATCTCTAAGCTATGAAGAAACAGAGGCAATGTTCACAATTATAAAATAATATGCACGCACGCACGTACACTGATTCACTCACATACACACACGTACATTCGCACACACACACACACACACATACGCACGCACGCAGACATACACAAAAACACGCACACACACATACACATACGCACACACGTACTACTATTATTTATTTTATATTTCTATGCAAATATTAAATGTAATATGTATAATTAAAATGTCTAAGGTACTTGGATTACGAGGGAATGTGACGGCATTCGTGACACAGGGTATCCTAGTACGAATGCCAAAGCACTCCTGTGTTTTTCAAATGTCTAACATAAGGAGATTATTGTAACCCTATTTTTTCGACCCAATAAAAATTATTATTATTATCTTTATTTAAACTTACACCTACTTAATACATTTCTAAATATAATATAAAAAATAATATATTTAAAAATATAAAAAGCGTGTTGACCCACCGGCAGCGAATACAGGGACCAAGCCGCCGGTGGTTAGGGCTCCAAAGAGAGGAACTTTCTCACGATGCGTGCCGTGTCGAGCAACACCGCTTTCTGCATCAGACCCCCAATCCAACTACCTAACGCGAGCCTCTTAAGGTGTTGAGCGAGGCTCTTGGCAATTAGACCATTGGTCGAAATGACTATCGGTACAACGATTGCCGTGTCTACATCCCACATGTCGACAATCTCGTGAGCTAAGTCTTGATATTTTATTTGTTTATCTTTCTCAGCTTTCACGAGATTCCCGTCATGAGGAACAGTAACATCGACAATCATTGCACGGCGCTGTAGCCGATCTATCACCACGATGTCTGGTTTATTAGCCACAATGGTTCTATCAGTGATAATAGATCGGTCCCAGTACAATGTGGCACGACCATTTTCGAGAACTGGCTGAGGTATATACCTGTAGTACGGCACTTCTGTGCTTACAAGTCTATATAACAAAGCAAGTTGCTGATGGATGATCCTGGCTACTTGGTTGTGTCTATGCAAGTACTCGCCGTTAGCAAGACGTGAACAACCGGAAACGATATGCCTGAGGGACTCGCCTGGTAGGTGACACGCCCGACAAATATCAGCCGTGCCATCCCTCAAGATATATTTCCGGTAGTTATTCGTCTTGATAACTTCGTCAGCAATTGCACAGACAAAACCTTCGGTTTCTCCAAAGAGATTACCGAATTGTAACCAGGTCACAGAGGCTGAGAAATCTACTTCCGAGGCATTTAGGGCCCCGTAGAACCTGCCATGCAGCTCCTTGCTCTGCCATATACTCTCGCGATCTTTGGTGCTTAGTACTGCAGGTTTATGCCAGTTCTCTTTAGCCAACCCAAGCGGGGTGAGCCCGTTATCCACTGCTACCACATCAAGATGCATACCACTCGTCATCTTGAGGAAATAATCCCTGAGGTTGTATATTTCGCGATTATGGAGGGTTTTAGCATTTAGAAAGCCTCGACCCCCACATTTTCGCGGAATATACAACCTCATTACTGATGAACGAGGATGATGCATCCTATGTGATGTCAATAGAGTACGAACTTTCCTGTCCAAGGCGTCCAATTCGGTTTGAGTCCACTTGAGTATGCCAAAGGAGTACATTAGAATCGGCATGACCCATGCGTTGTAGGCACGCACCTTATTGCCGCCCGATAAAAGACTATTTAAAACCTTCTTCAGGCGGCCAAAGAAACGTTCCCGCAACGTTTGTTTCATGTCCGATTCATTAATGTTCAAAGCCTGTGACATACCCAAGTACTTATAGGTATCAGTTACTTGAAGTGGTCTAAATTGTAGAGTATTGAAGAGTTGACCTCTATCAACCTCCACTATCCCACCATGCTTTACATGCATGACAGCACATTTATCTACACCAAACTCCATTTTGATAGAACTACTAAAAGTTTCAGTGACTTTTAGTAATTTCACCAATTGTGGGTTATTTGGTGCAAACAATTTCAGGTCATCCATGTAAAGCAGGTGAGATATTATTTGACCACCTCTTCGTAACCTGCAGCCTAACCCTGAATGTTCTAGTAAGATACTAAGAGGATTCAGTGCTAGGCAGAACCAAAGAGGACTCAAACTGTCACCCTGAAATATGCCCCGCCTGATGTATATCGGTTCGCTACTCCCTAGATTCAGTCGGTGCATTGGATATTTCAGAAACGTTTTCCATTGCCCCATACAAGACTTCAAGAAAGTGCATAGAAGTGAATTAATTTTGTACAACTCCAGCACTCTCAAGAGCCACGTATGCGGCACGGAGTCAAACGCTTTCCTGTAATCTATCCAACATACCGACAGATCTTTTCGGTTGCGACGAACTTGTTGACTAATAGCCGTGTCTATTAGGAGGAGCTCCTTAGTACCACGTCCCCCATTCCTACATCCATTCTGAGAGATAGACATAACCGAATTTAATTGAACATGTTTAGCAATTTTGTTACTCAGAATAGATGTAAGAAGCTTATAGACCGATGGCAAACACGTTATCGGTCTATAGTTACATGGTTCAGTGGTACTACCTGTTTTATGGAGCAGGTGAGTAATGCCAGTCGTCATGAATTCCGGCAACGTCCCAGACACTAAAGCCGACTGAAAGTGAGATGCCAAACGAGCATGAGCACTATGTAACCATTTTAACCAGAAGTTGTGCAGTCCATCCAGTCCTGGTGATTTCCAATTAGATAAGGAACGGACTGCACAGGTTACATCATCTTTGTCTATTAAAACATTTTCCATTTGTGGAATATTCTCACATGCTCGTTTGACATCCCCCATCCAATCGCCCTCGGAGTGAACGACAGGCACCGACCAAATACTGCGCCAAAATGTATTAGTGACTTCAGCATCAGGTAGCCGCTCATTATCCACAATTAGGCAGGGACGTTCCCAGTTTCTGTAAACTGACTTCTGGTCACTTTCAAACATGCGATTCACAGAATAACGATTCATACGTTTTTTTTTTTTTTTTTTTTTTAATTTATTTAAAGAAGGCTTTGTCGCTTAGCGATAATACCGCCTTGTAAAGTTACAGAATTAATAGCTAAATTATCTTAATTACTAATTTATACAAAAAAAATGCTTCAGCTGAAGACGGACTAGCCAAGATGCTATTACAACGACCAACATCAGAAAGCTTATCCTGTTTAAAAAACGAATTTCTAAGACCAGAATTCCGCTCACACTCCATCAGAACGTGTAGGACATCTTCAACAACTCCACACGTGGTGCAATTGGGCGAAGGAATCTTTTTCATTAAATATTTGAAGTTATTAGATGGAATGTGGCCAGAACGTAACCTAAGAGCAACAGTCAGAACTGGTTTAGTTAAATTTATTTTATCTATCCAAGGATAATAACACACTCGAGGTTGGATAGTACGATACCATATGCCTTTTTCTCTTGATCTTGCATCGAAATATTCTTGCCAAATCTCTAAACATAGCTCTTTCACATGAATGATATGGTCTGAATATAAGGGAGTAATTCTTAAGGGAATTCCATCAACCATGGCTTGCCTAGCTAACACGTCTACCTCATCATTTTCTTTTAATTGTATATGAGACGGGATCCATTGAATGAAAATAGCCTTGGAGTTTCGCTCACTTAAGATGGATTCATATATCCGATAAGCTACAGGGTTACCTCGCCCATGCGAGGTGTACCGAGCTAAATGTTGCACAGAACTTTTCGAATCAGTTAAAATAACAAATCTATCGCAATCAATGGATTCGATATACGATAAGGCTTTTGCTATCGCTACTAGTTCTATGTGCATTATAGATATATTCGAATCTATTGCAAACTTACTGAATTTATTTAGCTGTGGATCCAAAAAAGCAGCTCCGCCTAAATTTTTATCTTTTGATCCGTCGGTAAAGATTTTATAAAAGCCAGAATATCGGTATTTTATAAAGTCTTGACATACGTTTTTAATGTACTCTGTACTATATGACCGTTTAGCTAATGTTATTCCCGGTATATTATCACTTATAATCTGCGCCATGTTAATGTTACTTACCCAAGTTTGAAGGGAATACATTTCAAGTTGAGGGCTTGAATGTATGTCGAGACTATTGAAATGTTGGTATAGTGAAATAAGCAATGGTATTTTTTTGTGGGACCAATAGCTAGCGGATTTATGTTGATACAATTTTCTTATGGAATCAATAGAAATATTGTCATGAAGTGACTTTGCTCTAAGAAGAAACTTACCAGCCAAATACTTTCTGCGGATATGCAGAGGAGGGAGGCAAAGTTCATTTTCCATAACATGGATAGGAGTGGAACGAATAAAGCCACCTATAACGCGAAGAGCCTGATTTTGTGCACGGTCTAATTTAAGTAAATGTGTTTTACAACTGTTATCGTAAAGAAAGCTCGCGTAATCGATTCTGCTACGTATGATAGATATATACAATCTCCTCAGATGTTTTTGGTGGACTCCCCATCCAGATCCTGACAACACTTTTAACAGATTCAAATATTTTGATACTTTCTTAGTGGTTTCATTGATATGTTTACCCCACCTGAGTGAGCTATCAAACCAAACTCCAAGATATTTAATTTCTTTAACTACTGGTATATTAGTGCAGCCATCAATATTGCAGAAAAGATCACCCCTATACCTACCCTTTTTAAAAATACAGATTTTGCTTTTTGTTGTAGAAATCTCAAGGCCCACATTTTTAAAGAACGCGTTTATACAGTGCAAGGAACTTTGTAGATCTTCCACAGCTCCATTAATTTCATTTTTACATACATTAAGTACAAAATCATCCGCATATTGCAAAATTTCGACACTGTAAATACTTTTATGAATATCCATGGTAAGTATATTGAATAAAAGAGGAGAAAGTGGATCTCCTTGAGCCAGACCACGTCCTGTCATCCTAAATAAATCACCATCGGGACACGAAACTTTAATAGTTCTTTGATTAAGATAAGACCAAAGGTAGCAACAAACTTTAGACCCAATCCCCATCCGATCTAAAACTTTTAGCAAGCACGAAACATCTACATTATTATACGCGCTGTCAATATCAATAAAACAGGCGACCGTTACAAAATTTTTGGTAAAGCCTAGTTGTATGGTAGAGACCAGTTTCGTCAGACTGTCTAGACACGACCGTGCCTTACGAAAACCCACCATATTGATAGGCAATAAATTTTGTTTTTCAAAATACCACTCAAGTCGTTTATTAAGGATGGAATGGAAAATCTTACACAGACATGAAATAAGAGACACAGGCCTTAATGAATCACTGCCTTGTTTAGGGATGGGAATTATTTTAACTTCACGCCATTGAGAAGGCACAAAACCAGTAGAGAGGCATTTTTTATATATTTGGAGAAGTAGTGACTTTCCATTAGGTGGGAGGTGTTTTATCATTGAGTACGATATGCCATCAGACCCCGGTGCTGTATCTTTTTTTTTTAACACAATTGTCTAACTCATGCATAGATATCTCGGCCTCCAAAAGATTGTTGGCTGATCTGAAATTAGGGTGTTCGGGCCAGACGAAGTCTGGTGTTAGACAAGATAATAAACTTTCAGCTTTAGCTTTGTCCACACAGACTTTTTGTGATCGTTGTCCTTTAATCCATTTCATTTTATTCCACATTAATGATGGTGAAGATGTTTCATCAATACTTGAGCAAAAATTTTGCCATGAGTCACATTTAGCCCGGCGAATTAATCTCTGAGCATTTTTAATTTTATTTTGTAGTATATTTAAATTAGTTGGAGAAGGATTTTTTCTCAAAGTAGCCAAAGCTAGTCGTCGTTCTGCTACGGCCTTAGAGAGTGCCGGAGACCAGTAGGGTTTCGGTGAAAACGTGTTTACTATGTTCTGGGGAATCTTAGTGTAAGGTATGTATCGTTCAGCAGATTCTAGTATGTAATTTTCAAACGTATTATATAAATTTTGAGAATTCGAAGGAGGTGTAGTATTAGTAAACCTAGATTCTAAATATTCAGTATAAGAGTCCCAGTTGCAATTCTTGAAATTCCTTTTTTTAATAAAGTCCCTAGATATGTTTGCATTAACAGTTATTTTTATTATTAAATGGTCACTTCCCAAAGATTCATTAGTAGTTTTCCAGTCGAACACATACGTTTTTTATACCTGCGAATTCGACTTGCCCAAGCATAGACTTTCTGCTTCAGAAAGTCAATGCGCTCCGTGACACGAGCGTTATATTCATCGGGTTTGATGTCAGTTCCCAAGAAGGCCCGTCTCACGTAGCGCATCACCTTCGGTCGAGTATTGCCCGCTCTGAAGCAGATAAGCTTTCCAATGAGCACCCTCGCCTCACAGATACGACATTCAATCCTGCACTGCCAAGCGGGTTTGGCTTTTTTTTGTTGTATAGTAGATTCATTTTCTAAAAATTTTAGTCCTGCTATACGACATGCTGCAACGGCCACACAGTACAGGATTGAATGTGTATCACTAATACTATCACTAGTATGTAAATAACTAGTTAAAAGTGAGTCAAGGGTACCCACCAGACGCCTGTTTTTTCTATGCATGGGCAATCGTGGCAAGCGTGGCCTAATATTATGAGGTATGAATCTATATTCGCGAATCGCACATTCTAAAGCATTTCTTACCTCCTCATTGTACTGGGTGTCCATAGAAACAGTCGCGTCCTCACCTGCCGCATATGGTGGAGGAACGGATTGTGTAGTGTCAATCGTAGAAATTTCTGTAGAAATGGGAGTAACACGGCATGTTTGTATGGACACTAAGCGTAGCCGATCAAGTGTAGCAACATCCAACAGATGACAGCGCTGGATGGCTCGCACCTGATCCGACAGTCGTTGAGCTGTAACGTTGATAGTTGGTTCGAGGTTCTGAAACAGAAGCAGCATACGATCACGGTACGCGGTGAGTTTGATTCCCCCCTCTGTTGCCTCGAAATATGCGCGCATGACGTTTTCATTAATGCTATGCGTCCATTTCATGCGCTGCACATTACCACCGGCAGCGGGGGCCCTGTGTGAGGTCGGTGAGCCTCTGGGTCCCAAGCAAATCGGTGGCCGGCCTCTCCCTCGTCTCGGCGCAGGTGTTGGTGTCGTCGGTGGGGCGAAATACTCGTCGCTGGAACTTGAGCTCGACGCCTCTGTCGTAACAGAAGCTGCTGGTACACTAGCCGTCGGTTGGGAAGCGGAGCTTTGCGACGAGCCCGGGGGTGGTAGTCGTGCTGCTTTAGTCTGTGACCTTGTCAACATTTCGCTATAACAAATTTGTTCATGTTTTCTTTCTTCAGTTTTAATGATTTTTTCATTTTGACGTGTATGTCAAATGTCATTATTTCTTATATTTATGTATTTTTCAATGTTAATATGTTATTACAAAGATATTGCTTTAAATTTCATAAATAAAAAAATTGTAGATACTTTTTAATACAAAACAGATCTATTAGAAACTCAATAAATTAATTAAAAATATTTTTTACAATATATTGTGTTGACAAACATGTATAGCCTTCAGTGTTGCAAGGTTATTATTTATTATTATTATTATTTTTATTTTTTACACTGAATTTTCCTTTTTTAAAACATTTAACCACGCTCTGCTACCATGTTGAAATGAATGAATTAATAAATAAATAACTTTTTAATTACTTTAGTTTTATTTGAAGAGAACACATGCATACAGTTACACAGTATTAATGAGAGAGGGAGAAACTTAGTAATAGTGTTAACAGATGGCGATAGGTGCCTCATTTACATGTTAAAATAATAAACATAAGATTATGAAATTAACGCAATTACAACAGTTCGATTTCATGGTGTTCAAAGAAACAAGCTAGGTTAGTCTGTCCTCTACAGAATCTGAATATATAGCTTCAGATTGCTGCAACTGATGCTTATTGGCTTGTAACTCTATTAAATGATTTTAATATTGAAAAAGTCTGTCCTATAGTAATGTTCAGTGATAATCAAGGTGCTATAATGGTTGCTAATACTGATAGTGTTAAGAGATTGAAACATATAGATATAAGATTCCATTATATTGAAGATTTGGTTAAAAAAGATTATCTTATTCTAAAATATATTAAAACTGAAGATCAGATTGCAGATATGTTTACAAAAACAAAACATGTTATTTATATTTAAGAATAAGTGTGGTATGTATGAAGAGGTATTACCTTGAAGGGGGGTGTTGGTATAAATCAACGTAATACTTCTCACTCTGGCAACATTAGGTATTAGTTTTGTATGTTTGTAATATATTTTTTAGCCTATACAGTAATAAAGAAGTTTCGAGAACCTTAAGTTTCACTACATCATTTCGTGCTGCTTTTTATTTATTCCTTCAGTGTGGATAACTGAACCTCGTCAAAGACAAAATTTCAAAGACAATTTTTTGGCATTGCTCCAAAATTTACTTTTTCTTTCAGAACCGTAAACATATTTTGATTAATACTTTCATCCAGTTTAATACACAAATCTCTATTGAGAGTGATTTTCGTGGGTAAAAAAAAATTACTTTTGTAATAAAGAGTAATCCTTGGGAATTTGTTTATATAGTGCTATGCACATTAATTTTTCGTCAGAGTCATACCTCCTTGCTTTCGCATGTTTGCCTACAAATCTTAACTGCAACTGAACGAATTTTTCTGGAAGTAATCCCATTTTCCAGTAATCTCATCTCCCCCCTAATAGGAGCGTGACTGATTTCGGGGCCTCCCTCACCATCTTGGGGGCCTCGTTACGGCGACTGGCACCGCGCCAACTCTTTGTTATGGGGGACTTCAACGCCAAGTCCATGGCGTGGGGGTCCCCAGGACGGACGACCGAGGACGGGCGGTCGAGGAGTGGGCGGCGGCACTGGGCCTCTGTTTGCTGAACAGGGGCTCGGTGCATACGTGCGTGCGGCAGCGGGGCGGGTCGATAGTGGACTTGTCGTTCGCTAGCCCCATTGTCGCCGCACGCGTGAGGAGCTGGTGCGTCGCGGAGGAGGTTGAGACCCTATCGGACCATCGGTATATCCGGATGGAGGTCTCCCGGACCCTCCCGCCGCCCGGCAGGGGTCATGAGGCGGACGGACGTCCCGCGTTCCCGCGATGGGCTGTGGGTCGTTTAGAACGGGACCTGCTGGCGGAGGCAGCCATCGTTCACTCGTGGCTGTCCTCTGCCCACCAATTGGACGGGGTGGACGCCGAGGCTGGCCGCATCCGCAATGCGTTGACGCAGATCTGCGATGCGGCCATGCCCCGTGTACGGTGTCTGCCCCTGAAAAGGGCTGTCCACTGGTGGTACCGGGAGCTGGCGGATCTTCGGGCCGCATGTATACGCGCCCGGTGGGCCTACATCCGCAGCCGACGGCAACATCACGATGAGGAGCGGGAGGGCCGGCTTTACGAGGACGTCGGTCGAGGAGAGGGTACTCCTCAGGGGTATTACGTCGAGCCGATCGCTGACGTCAAGTCGCTCTGCTCCGGTGCTCGGCCCAACGACGAAGGCGACGTCACGGGTGGGTTACGGGTGTGCGCGCTTACGCCCCTCTGTCGCCCCGGATGGAGTGGTGCAAGGAGTGCGCCGACCGTAGCCCACCCCCAAAAAAAAAAAAAAAGGTGTGTGTGCGATTCACACACGATAGAAGTGAAACTTCAGTGAATCGACAAAAGAATGAGATGAATATTTATAACAAGGGTAGGATAATTACAAAGTTTAATTGTTCAAAAATGAAAGTATTTTGATTAATTTTAAAAGATATTTTATATTTTATTTAACATATGTTACATAATCTATTACTCAAGTTCCATATTTTCAGTTTCAACAAATGATACAAGAGGCTTATGATAACTAAAATACGATACAAATATTTTAGTTTCAATTTGGTTGATATATCTTTGGAACACTGCATCTATTACCGTTTTTGATCTTGTAGTTGATTGAGTGCGATTGTTACACATTTTTAAATAAAATGTTGTATCGAGAAACTCAATCAAAGGAAGCGCTGTATCTGATGCAAAATTTATGTTAAAATCCCCACTTAAAATCATCGGAATTTTATCATAATTCTTTTTGAGAATTCGCGATACCTCTGGGGTATATTTGATCAAATTTTCATGTATAAATTCAATAACTGATTTTATTGATTGGTTGGGAAAGATGTAAATTGCTACGATCAAAATTAAATCTCCTTGGTCATTTCTGCTCTCACAGGCACATATTTCTCCAACTTTCGAAAGCTGAACAGACAATGATTCTAGCTGTTGTGCATTGAGATCCATTTGTGGCGTAACAACACGGGCTCCATCATTTACGTTGTGATAAATTGCTACTCCGCCTGCCCTCGTACGTGGTCTTTTGTAATTAACAACAATATTAAAATTTGGAATGTCTACAATATCTTCATTATTCATCCATGTCTCCGAAAGAATTAAAAAATTTGACGATGACACTATATTGTCATGTTGCAGATCTTGTACATGAGCTCGTAAGCTTTGACAGTTAAAGGTAAACAGTGACATCCCTTTTCTTTTATTTAAGAAATCATATAAAACATTTGTAATTGTCTCAAGTCGATTCAAGTTCAGCCTTCGAAATTCATGTTGTAGATCAATTGTAGATACTGACGCTCTTCGGCCATGGTAAAATTTTTTATCATTTTTTTTTGAAACGAGATATAAGCCGTTTATTGATGTAACTCGTGATAATGCGACGTACAGGAGTTGTTGAACGTGTGATTTATCATATTCATATACAATCTCACCAAAAGTAGCTCCCTGGGACTTGTGAATCGTCATTGCACATGCAGAGACTAATGGGAAATGATTACGTTTTACAATAACGGTTTTATTAGGTACTAGTGGTATAGATGATGTTCTGCGATCTATTGGTACTGCCAGTGGATGAAGATTATTTTTTTGAATTGATGCCGCTGCCTTTCTTCTCAATTTTTCTCCGATTTTTGGAGATTCTGGAAATTCTAGCCATAAACGACCTATCTCTCCTTTGTCATTATATTCAATGAAAATTAATTTTCCCGTCGCACCATTTGCTAATCCATCTGATACATCGATGTTAGTTGTTATCATGTATGGTTTGTTCAAAACCAATGTAATTTGATATGGCAAACCTCCTGTATCAATAGTTGACATTTTATGTAATTTTTGACGCATAGAAGTTTGCTGTTCAACATTTCTACATCCAATATATATATCAGTTGCCTCTGAATTCACTTTTTCTTCTATAGAATTCAAAATTTTATTGTTGTATTCAGCAACTGAATGATTATTAAAAAACAATCGTATACCGTCTGGACAAAGTCTCTCAGCTTCTTCTTCAGAGTAAATCCGTGACTCAATTAAATCTAGCTCTTCCTGATCTAACAACTGTCCATTGCCAATTTTTGTTAATATTGTTGCAAAACTTTGATTAGCTTGTCGCATAACTTCGTTTAGTTCGAAAAATTTCAACCCTCGCCATAGTGTTGAACCTGCTATTTGTCGTTTTATTTGTTTGTAAATTGGGGTAGCACGAACTGGCGGTAGTTGACGTAGATCACCAATCAAAATTATATCTAATCCACCAAAATGGACTTCAAAATTACCGGTGATTTGCTTTAACCTTGAATCTATTTGGGACAACAACTCGGCTCCAATCATACTAATTTCATCGATAATCAATACACGAACATATTTAAAAAGTGATCTATATTGTTGGGCTACTTCAATTGATAAAGGAAGCAACTTTGAAAGACTTATCTTCAGTGCAGTGTGTACTGTTGTCCCATTGATAGCCACAGCAGCTTTACCAGTAGAAGCACAAGCGATATAAGCATTACAAAACCCATCACTTTCAGAATATCGATTATAAATTTCCATTAATAATTTAATAACAAATGTTTCACCACATCCAGCTGGTCCTGTAAAAAATATTTGCAGCGGAGGAGGATCTTCCAACTGAAGATTGTAAATGACGTGCATCAAAAGTTCCTTTTGTTTTTGGTTTGCCATTTTCATCAGCTCATAATATTGGTCGTTAGGCATTAAATTTTCTTTCCGTTTTGCAATGGCACCAAGTTTATTCAGGGTTGCGAGACGTAAATCACTGTTTACATCCGAATTCGGATTGTCATATAGCGTTTGGAATGGATTAATTTCTGGAAATCTAGTGGCAATATCATGAATCTCATCGTCATCGTCTGCTTCTTCATTTTCGCGACATAGTTTTCGGCATAGCTCTATAGTTTTATTAATGTCTAAGTCAGATTCAAACTCTTTACGTCGCTCCAGAATTTGATTTTCATTTTCGTCGTAAATCCTAATAAATTTCATCTCTTCAAGAATCTCGAATTCTTCATTCCGAAATGGGATATGCAAAGTCACCATTTCTCTTTTATACTCATTTATATCTGAGGCTATGTCATAATTCCTATAACGAATGATGCGTTGTTGCTTTCGACGAATATAATCACCTTGCGAATTTTTAGTAAAATTAGCAACGAATTGTGCAAGTGATAATTCTTCCATTTCTTGTGGCCGCTTCTCGTATTTATCAAACCAGTTTTCCTTCCAAATACTTGTTGAATCTTCATCGATATTTAATTCATCTAATTCTTTTTGTGTTCGTCTAATACGCTGTCGTTCAATAGGCCAAACGGTGGGAATATAAACTATGGAGACTGAACTTCTAGACATAGGTTCACGAAGAAGGTACCACGCTGCTTCCTGGCTTGTTAATTCAACGGTGTTGAGCATATTAACACTCATTTTTCTAGTTATTTCTACTATATCAAACTCAGGGTTTTCATCCATGATTTCATGAATTTGTCTTTGTAAATTACTTATACCCCTATTAGTTTTATTGACATATTCAACAACATACGCTGCACATGAGTATTCTTCGATAATAAATTGCATATCTGTATTTGATTGTAAGACATTGAGAATAAAAGGATTGAAAGGGTTGTGCCATTTTTCTTTAGGTTGTCGCTTCAAAAATACTTTAGGTCTGGTAATTCCAGCTTCAAGAATATGAAAATAATCATTATCAGAAGTTATATGATTTTGTGCATAAAACATTTCAATATTCTCGTAATCATTGTTCTCAAGATTAATTTGTATTTGTTTATACCGCTTAGCGTAATCAGCATATCCTGGATGATCTTTCTGCATTGGTTTTAATATTGTAGTGGATTTACATGGCATAAATGGAGCATCAAATCGGCATTTCTGAGGTTGATTGGCATGTACTTTTTTATAACAGGTAAAGGTATGTTTGTGACTTTGCAAGCGAATATGTCCAGAAGCTTCTGATGAAGAAATTGATATCAATTGATCAATCATCATTACAGTATCTTGATAGTTTGTACCAAGAGGATCTGATGGAGCGTCATTCAGCCACAATAAAATATGTGCATGAGGACTACCACGATGCTGAAATTCAATTCGTTTAAAATAGTCGACAACATAATAATTTCCAAATGGGCTGTTCTTCTTTGATTGGAGAATAGTTATCAATATATTGACTATTTTATTAAAATAGATAGCACAGGTCACAGCATCTTCATTCACTAGTGTAGTCTTAGATATGTAATCCAGTGACGCAGCTTGTTCAGCTGAAATTTCAGTACCGTTATTTTTTAATTTGTACAATAATTGTATTAAATTGGTCCATCCGATTTCATTGGCACTCAAAGTAAGAAACATCGTAGGTTTTCCTAGTTGCCGAATCATCGCAAAAAGATCTCTTTTTCGATCGCTCCAATACCATACTGAATTTGGTATTGAGCGCAGAAAAGCTAAATTACTTTCGATACAATTATTAATGTAGTCAGCTGACTCAACTTGCTGCCGTGTAATATTAGTATTTTTTCCCACATGTTTAAATGCAATCGTAAGCGAGTCACGAACTCTTAACCTCATAATTTTCATTGCTAGATATAATAAATGATGTGGAGTAACTCCACGCCGATCTGATCTTCGTAATTCGCTAGTTGCTATTGCGAACGGTGTTGCATTTACTCCCTCTCTGAATTTTCGGAAATGACCCAAATAAATCGATGGGAAAGAAAGTTCTTCGGCATGTTCATCAAAAATTATACTTTTGGGAATATTATATTCTCCAGGAGCGATCCGTAAATACATATCTTCATTCCAAAGTAGAGTTTTCTGTTGTGCTGTTAGACTCTCTTCGACCGGTATATCTTCACTCATTTCTTCTAGATCGATTTCATTATTACTATTATTGTTGAAGAAGCTTTCATCAATTTTAATATCGTAAAATAAATAAAGTGGAGTTTGAAGCAAATACTGAAGCCATGCACGAATTGTCCTTTTATTAACTAGTCCCATTAAATAGCTTGATCTATGTATTATTTTTCTTTTAATGTGTACGTTAATACAGTAATCATCATCGACATTACGGGGTAAGAGTTTTACCATATTGTTTACCTCGACTGGTACATTAATGATTTGTCCATAAATTCCATATTGCCCATGAACATGTCGTAACCGTCGAATTTGCATAAATGGAACTCGTGGTGAGACAAGTCTTTCCGAAATTAAGTCAAGCGGTGGTAAAACCTCAGGTGTTTTTTCATATTTAAAACCGTTATAAGTAGACATTATAGGAATCACTTTCCTCCCAATTGCTTGGTAACACGTGTTGCACAGTAAAATATCTTCAACTGTATTGTAATTTTCAACTATTACCCTTAATAATTGTTCATCTTCAGCACGTGGTGATTTTAAATCTAACTTAAACCACAATCGATCACAAACGGAGCACTTATGACCAAACATATTGTTTAAAAACTTGTCGTTAAATTCTTTATGAGCAAACTTATTTCGACGAAACCGTGAGTATGGAATTTCTGGCTGTACATCTACTGGAGGGTTATCTGAAAAAAAACAATTCAAAGTATGTAACGAGTTATCTATCGACTGTGTATTGAGAATCAATTCCTTAAAAAACTAAAATTTTTTACATCGTAAATTCGAAAAATGTATATAAAATTAATTTTAAAAACTCATTTTAAGATAATGATTATTTTCAAATATGGTTATTAAATTATATGTACCATTTAAAAATTATCCACTCTTTAGTTTAAAATTAAATTATTTTTTTTTAATATCATTTTAATTTTGAATTTTTTTACAATTTATTTTACCATTCAAAAATATTCATCCGTCTTAAAATTGTTTTTTTTTTCCTATAAATCTAAATATTAAATCATTTTGTTAATTTAAGAATTATTGAATTATTGAATATAAGTTTAAATTAAATTAAATTTTTTTTAATATTTTAAATCATGAATTGTAAATTAGGTACATGTTTTTAAATTAAATTTTTAAGTTTTTTAAGTTTTTTCATTAAAATTATTATTAAATTGAAAAATTTCTTTAAATTATTTAAAATTAAATGATGAAAGTTAGTATTAATTATTAGTACTTACAATCATTATTTACTAAATTATATCCCGTTGGAACACTATTTTGTTGCTGAGAGTGGTCTAAAACAGAAAAAAATAAATAAGGTTATACACATGATGTATTGAGGTTATATATATATATATATATAATCCATGATCAGTATAAAATAAAAATCAAATTTATTGATTGAAAAACATTGATATATTAGTTTATACTTAAAACAGGATTAAAAAATATTTACACTTACCATTTATTACATCAGTCACATTGACACTTATATCTGAACATCTATTTTGATTGTTCAATAATTGTTTTTTACGTGCACGAAACTCGCGACTACGTTCTGTTGAACTTTTTGCTGAATTTTTTTTCATTTTAATTTCATTTTTTTTGCGTCGATATTGACGACACATTTCGGCATTAGTTTTCGGCATTTTATAAAATTTATTATTTAGTACAAGATATAAAAATACTCACAAACAGTTAAATAATAACACACCACGCTATCTTACTAAAACGCTGTAATACGCAGCCGCATACAGTGTACAGTAAGCTCACGTAGTTTTCACATGCACTACACACGTTAAATGCTCAAATACAAGCACGTATTAAACAGTGTGCAATATACATACACACTGACATCTGCTCTCTCGCTCTGGCTCACAAATTACAGGCGACTATGCTTAGAAGACGGGAGTGGGGACGCTACGAAGTATGGCACAAAGAGGAGAGACCGATAATATACAAATTGTATGTATATTTCTGTCTCATTCTTTCCCCTGGCTTCATCCTACACATTTTTGTATTTGTGTCTCTTACCTGTCGTTTTTTCGTTGCATCCGGTTTGAAATCACAACGATTCTAAAGAAGTTTCACTTCAAAAAAACAGTAATCTCAGAAATGTTTTTATTTGGGCAAGGTTTTCTGAACAAAACATTGAATAATGTTTGTGTTCTATATATATGCTAGTTATAATCTTCGGTTTTTTTTAAATATTCCTGCATTTGTAATAAAATTTGCGACATTTTGGAGTTAATAATTTAATATTGGTTATAAGCCGAGTTCTAGCTATTGCTAATTAAGTACATTTATCACCTGTAAGAGATATCTACACTTAGTATTATGCATAAACAAACGACGCTTAGCCTATAGCAAATGGTTTCGGGAGCATTTCCGCAGGCTCGCTCCGCGGCTCGTCGGCGCGGCGTCCGCCCTTTCATGGCTTATGCCGAATGTGGGCGGACCGAGCGCTACGTGCCGACAGCTGTACACGGGGGTCGTCCGGTCGATGGCCCTGTACGGCGCACCGGTGTGGGCGGGGTCCCTGACCGTCCGACTCAGGGCTCTTCTGTGGCGACCACAGAGGGCCATGGCGTTCAGGGCTGTACGCGGGTACCGCACGGTGGCAACGGAGGCAGCGTGCCTGTTGGCCGGGAGTCCTCCGTGGGACCTGGAGGCGGAAATGCTCGCCGATTTCTATCGGCGGGTATCGGGGGTGCGCGCGGAGGGCGGTGTGGTCTCTTTGAGGGAACTCACCGCCTGGCGCGTTAACGCCCGCCTAGATGTCACTGCCCGTTGGGCAGTCCGGCTGGAGAGGCCTCGGTTCGGTGTGCGGACCGTAGAGGCCTTCCGGCCGGTGCTGATGCAGTAGTTGGAACGGCGGCACGGGGTGCTCTCCTTCCGACTGGTGCAGGTTTTGACGGGGCATGGATGCTTTGCCAAATACCTGCACAAGGTCGTCAGGAGGGGGAGTACACCGTCCTGCCACCACTGCGATTGCGACGAAGACACGGCGCAGCATACGCTCGAGGTTTGTGCCGCTTGGGCAGAGCAGCGTCGTGAACTCGTCGCAATCATCGGTGCCGACCATCGCCAGGGCGATGCTCGACAGCGTCAGGAACTGGGACGCGGTCGCAACCTTCTGCGAGGCAGTAGTCTCGCGGAAGGAGGCAGCGGAGCGCGTGCGCGAGGAGCGTCTCCTCGACGGCGCGAGCCGCCGCCGGCGACTGGGGCGGTGCAGGCGCGATTACCTGCGCCTGATGCCGCCCTAGCCAAGGCCGCGGGTGACTGGATCGGGGAATTAGTCCGTCACCCGCCGAGAGGCCGACCGCGTGAGGAAAGACCGACATCCTACCTGAGGGGGGGATGTCGGTCGTGGAGAGGGTACTCCTCAGGGGTATTCCGTCGGGGCCGACCACTGACGTCAAGTCTCTCTGCTCCGGTGGTCGGCCCAACGACGAAGGCGACGTCACGGGTGGGTTACGGGTGTGCGCGCTTACGCCCCGGATGGAGTGGTGCAAGGAGTGCGCCGACCGTAGCCCACCCCCAAAAAAAAAAAAAAAGCCTATAGCAAATATATATGGACCTTATTTGTGCTCGTGAGTGTTGAAAGGTACACTTCCATGAAACTTACAGGCTAAATAGCAAAGTTATAAATAAAGGTACTTACGTTGGTCAGAAGTTGTTTGCTTTGGTGATATGACGGTGCTACGTAACCCAGAAACCATTCATAAACTCAACATTTGCAGTTCAGTACAATCATCATCGTCTCAGCTCATATACGTCCCACTATTGGGCTCGAGCTTCTCCATAGTAGGAGAGATATTGACCTACTGTATCACACTGGTCAGACGGATTGGTAGAGGATTTTATTTTGAGTTTTTCTTTTCTTGCAGTGGTATTATCTGTATGTATCTCTTAGTCGTCTTTTACGATCACCCACCGCAAAAGACGGAGTGATGACACCTTATATTCTTACTCCGTCACTACACGGGAAATATTACTGTTTATTGTGTTACAATATTACTGTTTACTCGTATGTGTGTGCTACAATATGAATGAATCTGAACAAAACCAAAATAATGGTCTTTGAAAGCGATAAAGCCAGAACAGATGTAAGAGTAAGTAATAGATAATGATGTACTAAAGCAAGTGGATGAATTTATATATCTTGGATTTAGATTCAGCCGGAATTAAAGGTATACTACTGATATAGAGCGACGCGTGAATGCAGGCAATAGAGTGATCGGAGAACATTGGGACAACACCTCAGCTAGAAGGCACGTGTAGCAATACATAACGCAATGCTTGTCCCAACATTACTATATGGAAGCGAGAGTTGGGTATGCAGTAATGAGCATGAAAGTAAAATTAATGTGGTCGAAATGCGATCTCTACGGAAAATCTGTCGAGTTAGGCTGACCGATCGCATTCGTAACGACGATGTAAGAAAGGTGTAAAGATGTACTATTTATCCCAGTGGACTGTAGGCTAGGTCGTTGATGATGTAAAATAATAACGCCAATGTTTGCATTGCCACAACTTGTATTTATTTAATTTGTACAGGAAATACTTTTTCCTTCCATTAGCGTACATACGGTTCAATGCCACGCAGAAGAGAGCGAGAGTTGACAGTTTTAAAAAATATAATGTATATTTGTTGGAGTTGCCAACATGCTCCCACTCGGAGAAGAAACATAATTAAATTTATGCTAGTACATTTTTAAATAATTTGAATTATGAACTAATTGTTGATCAGCGCCATCTATGGACAATGACCTGAACGTCATGTAATGCAATACAATAATACAAAGATAAAATTCTATTTTCAAAATTACAATTGTAACATACATATGTTTGAAATTACATTAGAAAGGCATTTAAGCTAAAACTTATCGTATGAGAACACAATCAGTCATAATAGAAAATAACAATGAACTAATAAGTATCATTCTTTCTTTGTGATAACAATAATGACAAAAATTAAGGTTAACTGCTATCTATTGGTAGCAAGCAGACTTTAGTTACAGAACGTCTGTGCACTCTACCATTAGCAGTTTTTACTTCCACTGCTCTGACCAAATTATCAGAGCCAGGAAAGACGTTCACTATCCTTGCCATAGGCCAGTACATGGGTGGAGTGTTATCTTCTTTAAGAATCACTAATGAACCAATTTTTAAATTAGGTAATGCATTTCTCCATTTAGGTCTACATTGCAAAGTATTTAAGTATTGATTACTCCATGTTTTCCAAAATGATTGTTTAATATTATTACAAATTTCCCAGAATTTTAATCTATTACAAGGAATTTGAGATACATTTTTATCTGGATATGAATTTAATTTAAAATAATTTGGTACTTTTGACTGCTGACTCCCACAGACCAGCGAACACAGGGGAATAACAAGGAATAAAATGAAAAGTAATGCCATTTTCAGCACTAAATGATTGCACTTGTGTTCGATGCTCACTGGATTTCTGCAGTTTATATAAATTGTGTAATTCTGAATTGGCAGACTTAAAGGTGGATGCATTATCACAATATATTTCAGTTGGCGTTCCCCTACGCGAAATGAAGCGCCTAAGAGAAGCCAGAAATGTACTGGTTTTCAAGTCTGAGCATAATTCTAAATGTAAGGCCTTAGTAACAAAACAAACAATAACCAATATATAGGCCTTCCCTACGATTGTCCTACGCAAAGTAGATTGCTTCACAGGAATTGGGCCAGCAAAGTCTATACCTATCTTTTGAAAAGGACGACATGTACTTACTCTATCTTTAGGCAAATTGCCCATTAATTGTTCAGATGCATGTTTTTTAAGTCGCCAACATATTGTGCATCTGTGAATAACTTTTTTTATTTCTCTCATAGCATTAATTATCCAGAATCTTTGATTGATAACAGATAAAACTATTCTAGGGCCAGCGTGAAGATTCTTCACATGTTCAGATTTTATAATTAATTGTATAATAGGAGACCCTTTAGGAAGAATAATAGGGTGCTTTTGTGAATACGAAATATTCGCATTTTGCAGTCGCCCACCTACTCTCACAAGGCCCTTATCATCCAAGAATGGACATAAGGAATTATAACTATAATCACAAATTTTTTGTTTACATTTTAAAGAATGAATAACATCACTCATAAATATTTGCTGTTCATGCTTAATAATTAATAACAATGAATCCTTGAGCTCTTCACAAGTAATAAAATTTTCTTTAATTTTATTTGATTTTGTGCGACTATTATTACAGAATCTAAGTATGTATGAAAGAACTCTTTGCATTTTGTGTAGCTCAGAAAATTTTTGTAAAAAATTTAGATTTAAAATATCTTGCCTGATAGAGGTACAAACCGTTGCATGAGCCACTTTGTCCCTGATCTCTGGAAGCTCTATGTTGTCCAGAGGTGTAATGAAAGGAACATTGTACTTACTGTCATAAAGGAAGTCAGGACCTCGCCACCAGAGACTATTTTGCTCTAGGCTGTGTGGAAGCACTCCTCTGCTCAAGCAGTCAGCAGGATTTTGATGTGAGCTAATATAAGACCATGTGAAACCCATTGTATTTTGAGTAATTTGTTTTACTCTGTTAGCGACATATGTGTTTAGCTTTATTATATCTGTTGCAATCCATGCCAAGACAATTTGTGAATCTGAATATAATATAACATTATCTATATGAAGCTTATGCAATAATGTTTTGTGAACCCTAGCAATTAGCCTTGATAGCAGCAGTGCGGCATTTAATTCTAATCTAGGTACAGTGAGACTTTGGTTTAAAGGGTTTATTCTAGATTTTGAGCAAACCAGGGAAACATTCACCCTACCAGCTGTGTCTGTAACTCTAAGATAAATGCAACTTCCATAGCCAGTGGAAAGCGATGCATCTGCAAACCCTATTAATTGCATAGACACTGCATTGCTCATGCTGATCCAACGGTCAATGCTAATTGGATTCATATTAACCCTTCGTCTGTTATGCGCCCCACTACAGGACATGGTGAAAAGCGCCTCATCTGTGGAGCGTCCCGTGACAGGACGCACCACAAGTGCGCAACCGATGTTTATTCACAAGCCTACTTTAACCAGTAATACAATTCTCACTCTTTCGCACTTATTACATATCGCTTAAGAATGAAAGGGCTCTCCCTCTTACATGTATTTTAGTACAAGTGTGGTACAAAAATTTTAAATTTTTTTGTTTTATCTGTGACCGGGTCCGTCGAGACTAGTCGAGAGATTGGCGCATAAAAGTTACGGTGTTTGTGCATTATTTTATTAGTGTTGGAAGATTTCCACTGAAAAGATCATGGAACAGTAAGTAATATTTAATTTTATTTACTAACTTGGATGTATTATTTACATTTTAAGTCAAAAACAAGCTTCGAAGCACCGGCCAAGTCATTTTACGAATTTGTAGATGGATTTTGTTTGCTTATAATTGACAGACATATTAGCAAAAACCAAACGACTATGTGTAATCAGATTGCTATTATAATGAACTTCAGTCTAATTATTACGAAATGCGTGTATTTTAGTCGCAAATACCAAAATTTCGACCTCAAAGATGTATAAACACCTGAAGTCCTATTCTGGGATTCGCCACAGATAGGTGTTTCGCATCACAAAATGGCTGCCAGTTGAACTAAATATGGATAAGACTTTAGAATTTCATATAAAAAAATAGTCCACCAATTCTTCGGCTGGACCAATTTATACAATTTGTTTTTATTTATATCGATTTAATATATATTTTTTAAGTGTTTTTTTAATAACTTTATTAATTTTAATTTATCATCATGATCACAGCCCATTAAGGTCCCACTGTTGGGCTCGGGCCTCCTCCGTAATGGGAGAGAAATTAACCTACTATACCGCGCTGGTCAGACGTGTTGGTATAGGGTTTTGTTTCGAGTTTTCCTTCTCTCGCATAGATATTATATGCGTTTTATATCCCTTAGTCGTCTCGTACGATCATCCATGGGTAGGAGGATATGGGGTGGTGAATAGTATGTTGATTTATTTCTTTTTTAATATTGTATTTAATGCCAAAACATATTTCAGACTGTTCATTGGGATGCTGGAGAATCTGCTTCAAGGCCAACCGCTAAACAGCTGCCACCTATTGGATGCTATTAGTAGATACGTATGAAAAATACTATAGAATCGCGGAAGACGTTTGTCCCTCGCCGTCGAGACCTGATTTGTTCATTTTCTGCACTGTTTTCCTGGGTCGTGTCACCAATGCAATTCGTAATTTTATTAATTTTAATTATTAAGAGTCTGGGTTATTGTGTTTATATTTATGTGCGATCTTTTAAGTGTGTGGTATCTCAGTACGATTTGTTGTAAATTCCATACCATTTTATAAAACTATTTTTTTTTTGTTTCATCAAGATGTTATTAAAACATTTGTTGTTTATTTTTATTTCACTAAGCTTATCAATAGTTAAATATATATAAGTTCGAAAATAAAAAAACAAATCATAATGATTATTTTTCGCACGTAGCAAGTCGTATCCATACTATGATACCTTCATGGAGTAGACATGTTAATTTTCACTATGTTTATGAACATGGTTTTTGATATTTTTCTTCCAAACATGTAGTTTTTTTCATTGGAATTAACGCTTAGTTTCATGTTAATCTTAAATAATTAATAATTATAACACTTTTGAGAATATATTCTGTATAATCTTAGTTTTTATGAGACATGGTTTTTTGTACCAGTTATGAGTGTCATATTTGATACACTCATACTCAAGATCTATAAAATGTAACAACATACTATTATTTAAGCAAGCTTGGCGATAAGCTTAATTTATTGAAAACAAAACACTCTTTGCCTCTGGCGCTAAGTATGTACTATTAACTAATGTTAAATGAGACCCACTTAAGTGACATTTGAAGAGGGGCTTTTTGTAGTTAAAATAAAGAAACAGGTGTAGTATACAAAAAACGTATCGGAACATATGCCATTTGGTTTCTATTTTATCATTTATGTAAGATTGTACAAACATATATATAATATTATATCCAGCAAGCGTTTTATTTTTATTTAATCGGAAAATAAAAGTTAAGTTTAGGTAACCCATTTTGTATCTCATAGAACGGTCGCAATACTATTCAAAGTCAAAAATGTAGTGTAAGGAATTACATAGAAATATCTTTTATTGATAAAATTAATCGGAGTTATTCAAAATTTCAATTAGATTTGAAGAAAATCAGAATTTTCTAAACCAATGTTACAAAAAAATATGCTGTAACCCCGGTCTGTGGAGAGTCCTGTAGTGGGATCCACAGATGAGGCGGAGATGTCATTTTTATAGTTAACAGACGAGTGGTTAATTAAGCTATTGTAAAACTCAAGCCAAGCTTCCCTTAGAGACTGATCAAGCATATAGTCCCAACCTATGCGTGTTAGCCACAGTTTTTGCATTATAACTTTAGCACAAACAATAATAGGCCCAGCCAGACCTAATGGGTCAAAAAATTTACTTACAAAGCTTAGGATTTCGCGCTTAGTTTGAGGAACTTTGCCTTGAGGAGTGGGAGAAGCAAGGTTTAAAGTATCTGCCTTAACATTGTAATTGATACCCAACGTTTTCAAGGGCCAATCATTTTTTTGTAATTCAGTTATATCAAAATATTGTCTTTCTGTAGGAATACTTTGTAGTAATTCAGCGCTATTTGAACACCATTTGTGCAGCTGAAAACCTCCTAGGCTTAGGAGTTTACTAAGTTGCTCTTTTAACTCAATTAAAGATTCAAGAGAAGCTGCTGTACCCAATAAATCGTCGACATATGTCTGGTGTTTTAAAACAAAGGCTGCCAATGGATATTGTTTACCATATCGCTCAGCCAACTCCACTAAACATCGAGTGGCTAAGTATGAACTAGATTTAAGACCATAAGTAACGGTGCTTAATTGAATACACTCTATGTCTTGATCGGGAGAATCTCTCCAGAGTATATTTTGTAATGAACAATATTTTTTATCTAAACTGATGGCTCGAAACATATGTTTTATGTCTGTTACAAAAAGGTATTTATCCATTCTAGCTAAAATTAGAATGTCAAATAATTCGTTCTGTACCACGGGCCCATTCAATAACAAGTCATTCAATGATATCTTTTTATTTGTTTTCATAGAACCATCGAAAACTACTCTGCATTTTGTGGTTTTTTTGTCCATCCTGACTACAGGATGGTGTGGCAAGAAATAAATTGCATCATGTCTAAAATCATACTGATTAATGTCCAGCTTAGAGCCATGACCCATTTTTATATATTCATATATGAAATTACTATAAAGCTTTAATGACAATGGATTCTTTTGTAATCTAATTTCTAAGTTATGAAATCTTTTCAAAGCAATATCAAATGAATTACCTAACGCTTCATTAACAGAGCAAAGAGGTAGTTTTAAAGGCAAATCTACTGTAAAATGGTAATTATTTAACTGAACTGAATTTTTAAATATTTGTTCACAAGTATCATGTTCAGTTGTCTTCTCTGGAAATAATTCAGGGACACTTTCCATTTTCCAAAGATTAGGCATATCATTATGAAGTTCTGTGTCGCAGCGATTGCAATATAAGTTGACTGGATTAGTTGCAGAAATATAAGGCAGGTTACCTGCTATTACATGCCCAAAGTGAGTACTTAAAAGCGTGATTGTAGGAGAAGCAGAAGCATTGTGTGATTTAGATAGCGGCAGTGCAGGCTTTATTGATTTTGATGGCTCATCAGTCAGGAGCTGAAAAAATATATCGGCACCGATTAATAAGTGTATATCACTTGGCTTGTAAAACTCTTTATCAGCAAGGCTCTCTCTGCTGCTCTGTAAATCATCTTTGCCACTGTCGCTGTCGTCATCACTCATGCTATTCTTCAGAGATTCTACTAAAAATTGGGACCTAATGGTGATGAGATCCTCTACCTCGAAAAACTGTTGCTTGTATCTTGGATCCAACAATGTAGCCAATGTGAAGATTTTGTTATGGTCCATGTCGAATCTAATATTCAAATCATTTTCCAGTAGGCCTTTTATTTCCATGATTTCTTTGTTTTCATCATAATACATTTCTAAATATTTTTGTAGGGTTTTCAGATGAGGTATTACTTCAGATACTGATGAGCAACTTGAACTTATTATCTTAGTAATCTCTTCAAACGGCTTTAGCAATTCAATGCTTTTTCCTAGTATTTGCCACTCTTCATTAGACAAATTTTCGAAATTTACTGATGTTTCAGCAAGGTACAAAGAAACAGCTTGTTTTTGTTCGAAGAGGCGAGATATCATATAGTATGTGGAATTCCACCTGGTACATACATCTTGAACAAGCTGGTGATATGATAAATTTAGTTCTTGCTGCAAATCTCGAAGTTTTGACTGAGCTTGATTAGAGTGATTAAAGTGTGTCACTATTCGTCTCGATTTTACTAGTATTTGTGCCATGGTATCATGTTTCAAAGCGGTATTAATAGCCAGTTGAAGAGTATGTATGAAACATGGTACTCCCTTAAAAACTGAATCGTCAATTGCTTTCGTCACATTTCTACCGTTGTCTCGTATAACGGCGTGAATTTTGGTCGTATCTATATCCCATAAAGTTGGAATTTCTTCTAAACAATTTTTGATATTATTGGCGGTGTGTGTTTCAGGAAAATGTTTCATTTGCAATACTGCGTGGTGATATTTGAAACTATCGTCGAACCAGTGAGCTGTAAAACTCAAAAAACTTTCTTTATTATTTATGTTTGTCCACATGTCAGTAGTAACTGAAATTGCAGTTGCACTCATCACTCCTCTTCGTATTTCAGATTTAGTCTCTTCGTAAAGTTGAGGAATGATGTTATCTGTGAAATACTTTCTGCCCGGTATGTTATATTTAGGTTTAACTTTCCTCATCAGGTTTCTAAAGCCTGTATTTTCAACAATTGACAACGGCTGGTTGTCAAGTGCAATCGTTTCACCTATCGCAAGATTGATTTCTCTTGATCTTGAGTCTTCACATGACCAGTGTATAGTTAAACTGTCTTCAATTTTTTGTTGACTTTTTTGACTTAAACTGACCTCTGATGACACTGAAGTTGACGGAGTAAGCACTGCTTTAGGTAATTCTTCTGCTGAGATTTGAGACTTGGTGGAATCGTCTGTGCTTGAACATTTGATAGCAGAACCTAACTGAGATATCAGGGTTGGATGTTTGTATTTAATATGGTTGTTCATGCTTGTAGTGTTAGCTGTTTTTCCTTGCCCACCACGAGAAATTATCACTTGGCATTGGTTACACTTAACTTTACGGGAATCATTGTCCAATTGTTCAAAAAACATCCATACACGAGATTTTCTTTTTGACATGACTAAATTTGAATTCTACTTGTTAACTTCAATGAATAATAACAGTATTATTTTTTTACACTAAAACATCGCTCTCAACCAAAAATGAAGGAACAATGCGAAGTAAACAAAACATGTTCCGACACGCTCGCAGGCGGCGTATGCAATTGCGCGCGAATCAGCCGTAAACGAAGCGTTACGGAAATCCCCGAAACCGTAATCGGCTTCGGCCGACTAGTCGGTCTTATTACAACCGACTAATCGGCTAGTCGGCTAGTCGGCGAAAGTCATAATCGGCACATCCCTAGTAATAACTAAAACAAAGTTTTTTCTATCATGATGTTGCAAAATCGATCGAGCTACTAACGCCATCTAAGAAATAAAGACTGTACTTTTTGGCACGTCGCACATCTAAAGACAGCTCATAGTTTTTAGTACATACAAAAATAAAAAGAGGTCAGCACAAGGACCATAATAAAAGGTCATTCAGCGATAATAACATATTATCGAACTCAATCATGGAGGAAGTTATGGATATGCTTCGCAAAATTAAAAACGAACTAGACGAACAAAAATCAACCATTGTGCAACAAGCGGCAAAAGTCACAGAACAAGTTACAAAAAATATAAATAACTTACTAGAGGAGAAGCTCTAAGCGATGGAAATAAAATATGAAAATCTAAAAGAAAAGCCGGAAAATCAAGATAAAGGGCTATACTACTTAGAAAAACAATAACGACAGAGAAATGTGGTTATTTTTGGCTTAGAAGAAACAGAAAAATTTTATGCAGACTTAGAAAAAATTGTAATGAATTTTATACATAGATATCAGTATTGAGTTACAACAAAGAGACGTACAGGAAACTAGAAGAATAGGAAAAAAGGGAGATAAGCCGAGGCCTATTACAGTAACATTCTCAACACTAGGCATAAAGATAGATATGTTTAAACAAAAACAATCACTAAAAAATACCACATATTATATAAAAGAAGACTTTCCTCACTATATTTTAGAAAAGAGGAAGGAATAGGCTAGTTGCCTAAATTTGATTGATTGCTAATTAATATACCTTAGTATCCATTATACATGGAAAAAATATATTTATTTTAAAATATATCGATTTTCAATTTGTATTTCGCATTTAAAGAAATGACATTTAATTTTCCCCGAAAATGCTCAAAACTGTCATGGCGTCGTGTGTGACGGCAACCTGTGCGAAACACAGCTGTTCGTGTATGGCGATTGTTGATATTTCGTAATAAAAAATGAATCCATCGTATTATAAGTACTGTATGGTGCCCCAGTGTAAAAGCACAAGCATTAAAACGCCAAACAAATTATTTATATTTGTCCCAAGCAAAGTAGAAGTACGGAAAAAGTGGCTAACACTCGCAAGGCGAAATGATGCAAATTGTTTATCATCAATTTCAAGAATGTATTTTTGTGAAGACCATTTCGATGTAAGTATTAAATAAAATGCAATTTAGCGAATACATAATTATAGAAAAACATGAATTTTGCTTTTGCTTGATTTTTGTAAATATTGTTTGAGGTTAGATCTTTATAAAGTTTTGTCATGGAGTTCTGTCATTCCACTTCATTTATTGTACACAATAAGCACCTTTTCTTGTTATTTTTAGTTACCAAATGATATGCTCAATTATGCTGAGTATCATATCATGGGAAAAGTATCAAAAGTGCTTTTGAAACAAGGATGTACTCCAAGTAAATTTTAATGTCAGGAAGACAGAAGAAAACGGACAGGCAGCAGCACAGAACGACCATTCATGTTAAAAAAAAGAGAATGGAGATAATAGCGGAGTGTCTTGAAGAGAATACAAATAATATGGAGTGTTGGGAAAATCCAGAAGAAACTTATTCGCAAAGTCTCAAAGATATTCCACATACAAACTCAGGTATGTTTAAATATATACATTAATCATTACAATAATTTCACAGTAATAAATATAAAGCTAATTACTTTCATTTATTTTGCAGATTTTCAAACAATCAAACAGAATGAGCCAGAACCTTTATGTGAACAGAAAGTACATAAATCAGTTCAAGTATTTTTCACACACAAGTTCAGGAGCAAAGCAAGTCGGACCCAAATTAAAACAGTTAGCCAGGAATTGTCACCCTTGAAGCCATCAGTAACATCGAGTTTTACATCCCCATTTAAATCTGAGACTATTCAAAAATCAAATCCTTCTGTCTCCAACCTGCACAAAATTACGAGAAAGATGTTGATTGAGGAAGAGCACTCAGATAGTGATGTATCCTTATATATACCATGCGAGGCCTCCTCAAGTTATTCATCATCCATACAATCATTGCAAGTGAAGTCATCTTCAGATAGTGAATTGATTGCAGTAGAAAGAAAAAGTCAAGCTGATATGATGTTGGTGGACACAATTAAAAAAATTGATAAGAAGCCACGCTTGTATCTTGGTATTCCAAGTAGTTGTTATAACATAATTGATATTTTAAAAGATGAATTAAAGATTCCAAAACATCATTTGCTATTATGTTTACATAAGATAAGATTAGATGTTACATTTAATCAGCTTGCAGATGATTATGGAATGAGTTCAGCAAATTTAAGTAAGATATTTTTAACAAATATACCTCTTATTGCTAGTTTAATGCGTCCTTTTATTGTGGAACTTGACAAAGATATGATAAAAAGGACTTTACCTATGGCATTTAGACACAGGTACAATAATGTCAGTTGCATCATAGATTGCCTAGAGATAGAGGTGCAAAAACCGTCTAAGGCCTTCAACCAGGCCATGACATGGTCCGATTATAAAAAGGCAAATATCATAAAGTATTTGATATCATGCGCACCAAATGGACTAGTTAATTATATTTCTCCTGGATTTGGAGGAAGAACAACTAACACATGTGTAGTTGAATCGTGCGATTTTATAAAAACATTAAAAAGTGGCATGATAATAATGGCAGATAGGGGATTTAAACATGTAGAGAAATTTCTACAGAAAGCTAGTATAACGCTGGTAAGACCTCCTAGTGTAGAAACAGGAGTGAAAATGACGAAGAACCAAGCAAGAGTTACCAAACAGATCGCAAGCCTTAGAATTCACATAGAACAAGTTATTAGGCGCTTTATTTCATTTACATATGTATAAGCACACTTACTCTACACTTTGATATAATAAAGGGTATATGTTCGTTTTTCAAAAGTTTATTAACTTATTGTTAATTCAATCTTCAACATAAGGGAGGTTGAATGATACCTTTATCACATTCACTTTTTTATTATTTGGATAGTCAGGGTCAGTGACACAATAATAACAGTATTTCTTTTGTGATAAATACATTTGTATCTGCATTTGGGCATTGTATTTTTCTGTGGGCTCTCCATTCTTCACATAATTCTTGTAAGTCTGTTCATTAACAGGACATTTGATTTCTATAATACCATCTTCAAAAATTCCATCTGGGGACCCTGCAATCATTGGATATGTGGAGCTTAATAAAATACCACATTTATTAATTGGTTTTCTTAATTTCTCTATCACAGTTTTCCTCACATCATCTTCTAAGGTGCGGCCACGCTTCATAGATTGGGTATCGGGTATTTTGCCACCAAGTATGAGGGCTATAAGTGTTCCGTCACTTGTTTTGCATCTGCTTACTTCAAATGCTCTAAAAGCAGTTACTCTACCGTATCTTAATTCAAACCAAAGAGCACTATTTGATTGTTCTCTAGTTAATGCCTCTACTTTCTGTATTACAGACTCTGCTATATGTATTTTTCCCAAAAAATCTTCTACATGTTTTTCTTTATGATTACATGCAAGTTGATGCATTGAAACAGCTACTACTTCACTCACACAATGTGTGGGTTGATATTTTAAAAGCTCACAATCTGCATTTTTTCTCTTCTTAGCCTCTTGTAAAAACTTTTTGAGAGCAGATGAATTCCCTGGTAATACAGGATTACCCTTTGAGAGTTCTTTGGCTGTAATATATTTTAGGCTACTACCAACCCTGGACAGTTTTGATTTCTTCCAGTAGCACTCGACAGAAGTGCAGGAAGGTTCCTCACTTCTGCGATGGACCCACATAAGAAATGCAATTGCATGTTTACATCACCCCTGGGAAGATACACAGTCTTCGCACCTCACAGAAAGAATATTTTCTTCTTCTTCATCTAAAATAAGTGTGCAATTATATAATTTGGCATGCACTTTATGCTCCGGGCACATTTTGCACTTCACTGTACACACTTTACCCTCTCGTTTCACTTGTACATAGCTGACAGCATCATCTCCATATGAATCTCGTGAGGACCTGAAATTAAGTATATTAATTTAAGTACATTAATCACATTTTTAACATTTACAGTGTAAGGGTAACAATAAGGACAGTTTGTATTGACTAGAGATTGAGAGTGGCTAGTATTATTGCCTTTAACATGGTTTCCAAGATATTTTTCTATTCCTGGGGTTGGCTTTTACGATCTGTGCGTTAAGTGAAGCAGCTGATTTATTATTCTATTTTTATGTTTACAACTAGACAAGCGGGAAGTTAGTAAATGTAAAGACAGTATCTATACTAACGTGTAAAAGTGTCATTTGTGTATATTTTGCTTTGTATTTCTAACCTTAAAATATGTCAAAACTGTAGTTAGATCAATCAATAAATAACACATTACAGATAACAATACTGAAAAATTGAGGGTTTAATTTATAATGATTATATTACACTCATGTATACTCACATCGAAGTTTTAATATTGCGGCATTCCGATGAGCAAAAGTCGCTGTTTGATGCGAAAAACTTGCCAAGCATAACAACGTCAATTCTGGGCAAGTTATTGCTGTTTCCTTTCAAAAATCCAGATTCCATGATGTTCTCTTTCTATATAATGCTTTGAATAACTAAATAAAACAAAAGATAAAACCGTGAAACAATCACTGACGCTCTTATCTACGAAAATTTCAACAACAATGGTGTTTTACACGGGATGACGTAACGCTTCCTGATTGGTGTTCAATGTCACGAGACTTAATGCTTAAATTTCCATAACTTTTTTCGTGAAAATATCAACAATCTTTTAATATTTCATTGAATTAATTTATTTTTCTTTATATAAATACAGAAATAAAATTTTAAACCATTTAATCCATTCTATTTGGTCTTAGTGGATACATGCCTATTGCAGGAACGAGTAAAAATAGAAAGGGAAAAGGGTAATCTCGCTACTATCAGGTACGACAAGCTAATAATACGTCCTAAAAACACCGATACGCCAGCCAATAAAAAACGATCGCTGCCATTACCACCAGATTACAAAACGCCTACAAAAAAGGAAGAGCAAAAAACACAAGCGAGCAAAAAGAACAAAATCCAAACAGGGTTACAGAGATCATCTAGCGTATCAGAAGGAGTAATTAAACCTGTAATGCCTAACTTCATTATTACAAAAAAAACACCAAATAGCAATTAGCGTCCCCCTCTCAGAACGAAAACAAATAAAAAAATCAAGCAAACAACAAAATACATCTGCCAAGCCGGCTGGTCACCGTGGAAGATCACGACCACGACCTGGAGGGTCAAGGAAATATAATAATAAAATAGCAACAAAATTCTACCTTATCACTTACAATGTTAAATCGTTATCAACACATGGAAGGTTTATCGAATTGAACGAGGTATTGAAAGACATAAAATGGTACGTAATTGGATTATCAGAAGTGAGACGATTGGGAAGTAAAATAGAAGAGTATGAAAACGCTATACTTTGCCACACAGGCCACACACCTGGACAATATGGTGTAGGTTTCTTAATACAAAAGTACCTCAAGAAAAATATAGAGAGCTACCACGGATTCACATAAAGAGTAGCTCTACTTAATATAAATATAGACGGCACCCTATTGTCAATTATTCAAGTCTATGCCCCCACAGAAAAGACTAGCAGCGAAGAAATAGAACACTTATACACAGAAATCAACAAAGCAATACAATTATCCCACAGTAACTTCATTTTAATGGGCGATTTTAATGCAAAAATAGGTCAACCAAAAAATGAAGATTTCCTAGTCATGAAACAAAATGGATACGGTATAAGAAATGAAAGAGGTCAAAGACTGATTAATTACGCTTCTGAAAATAAACTTACAATTATAAATACCTTATTTAAGAAGAAAATGAAAAACAAATGGACTTGGCAATCCCCAGACGGAAAATATAAATATATATATATATATAATCAAATAAAGCACATCTATTTCAAAATATTGAGGTACTTAACGCTAACTACCTTTCTGATCACAGACCTTTAAGAGCAACAATATCTCTCATACAAGTAAAGAAGAGTAGAAAGAAATACCAAAATATTCAAAACAAAAACCTGAAAAGTAAAGAAGAAATAAATATATAAACTGTTTAGAATCATTAGAATCACGCTCTATTCTAGAAAGGAAAGAAAATATTGCAATACAAAAATACTACGATGATATAATCAAAGTAATAAAGAGAAGCCTAAAAAATAGCCAATTCTTAAGCAACACCCTCACAATTTTGTCTGATCGCACTTTAAAGCTCATAGAAAGAAGACAGGAGTTACAGAAAAATACTATAAAAAGTAGACAAATAAAAAATGAAATTTCGGCTCTTTACAAACTTATAAGCAAATACATAAGACACGACTAAGCAAACCATCGAACGATTACTATTGAAAAGCACCTTACCCAGACAGGAAGTACGAAAAAAGCATACAAAGAGCTTCGAACGTGTAAAACATGGATAGAGGGAGTAAAAAAGGACAATAAAACAATACATAGGCGAGGAGACATTACCAATGAAGCGACCAACTTCTATAGAAACTTGTATAACACAAAAAACATCAATAAATGTCATTGTACCAGTCAAGGACAGCTAACCACAATAAATTACGAAAAAGACGCGAACCAAATTGAAATAGAGATCAGTGAAGTAATAAAAGCTTTGGCAAACCTCAAAAATGACAAAAACCCAGGTTCAGATCACATCACAAACGAATGCTTAAAAGTAGCCACCCCAATCTTAGCTCAACCTTTAACTGACTTATTTAACGACATAATCCTAACCGGAGAAACACCTAGTCAATGGGGAGAATCAAATATAATTCTGCTGTATAAGAAAGGCGATCCACACAATATTGTAAACTATAGACCGATAAGTTTACTACCCAGTATCTATAAGCTTTTCTCCAGCATAATAAATCAGAAGATAAGTAGCGCAATAGAATCAAATCAACCGATAGAGCAACTATTCATAGCAGTGCTGGAACAGATTATAAAACAGCTAGAATGGAAAACAAAAGGTATATCTATCAATAAAACCTATTTAAGCCACTTGCGTTTTGCGGACGACTTGGTTTTGCTATCTGAATCTAGCAAGGAGATACAAGAAATGATACTATCTCTTAACCTTTAATAAGGCGTAAGCCTGTGTAAAAGCTAGAAAGTATGTTAGAGTGGAAATAAAGTAAATTGATACTGCAAAATCTAAAAAATCTCATTTAAAAAGGGGGGCGTATTGCTTCCCCCTTTTTTATTGGTGGAAAATAAATTCCCCTTGCCTGATTACGTATGTGTACTATATCTCAAAGTGGGAAAATAATTCCCATTGCCTGTTTAGGTCACGAACTTTTTGTCACAGTTTTTTCTTATTCAGATATTAGTATTGCCCTTGGTTTTGTTTGTATCTTTCATAACTTTTTATTAAAAATTTTAAATTGTGATCTTTTATTTACATAAATGTTATGTCATACATGATTTTATTATATAAGTACCGAGGTAAATGAAAATCAATACATATTTCAATCAGTTTTATTATAAATATAAAATTATTCCTGAAGAGAAGCCTCATGAAATGATTTAAAACATTGCTTCGCACATAGTGCAACTTGACAAGTGGAGCATATTATTTTTGTTCTTTTTTCTTCTTTTTTTGTACTACAAAAACGACATTTTTTATAGCTATTACCTTCCTCTGGAAGATGGATCCCAACATTGAGTAAGCGGATCTCATCTGGTACGCCGAAGTTAGAGCCCTTTTTGTTTTTGAAAACAACTTGCAGAGTTTTCTTGTTTGAGTAATTCAAAATCAGCCCACGGGCCAATCGCAATCTGAAATCTCTATGAGAGTGCGTACTTACTACATGCACAGTGTTGTAGGTGATGTAACTATTTATAATTGACGCATCAAACAAAGAAAAACAGTCTCATCCAGAATTTTCTGCATTTTCGACTAATCAAGTATGAAGATCGGAAATGATCAAAATGATCTACGCCTTTCATGGTGAGCGTGTACTGAGCGATAGCTTTGGGGCAGAGAACTTCTTTTTTAGTACCATCTTTCTGAGTTCTCTTTACAAATACTGTGTCAGTTGGATGGTGAGCTGTTGTAAGAATAGTAACATCCCTTGTATCGAGCCACTTGATTGCTGTGATTGGTTTAGCAGTTACAGCTGCAAATTGGTTCTTTTTAAGTCTAAGATGTTTTGGTTGGGATTTTTTTATAATATCTGGGAGATATTTTCTATTTATCCTAACTGTGCCAACGGCAAAAACTTTTTTTTCGTACAAAGCTTCCATTAAGTTGCAGCTAGTAAAAAAATTGTCGAACGCTAGCAAAGTGTTCTCAGGAAGGTTGGCTGAAAGCTTCATAACCACGTTGTACCCCAGTCCTTCGTCTTCCATACTATCCCCTTTTCCTGTATAAATTTCAAAGTGGTACAGGTAGCCGGTTTCGGAATCGCAACGTGCCCAAATCTTGAAACCACGTTTGATGGGCTTCTTTGGCATGTACTGTTTTAAAGACGATCTTCCTTTGAACTTCACCATACATTCGTCTATTGTTTACTTGAATTAGTTGTTTCCTGTTGGAACACTTTATTAAGTTCTTTTATCATTGGCCTCAACTTGTATATTATCATATTCTGGTGAGTTCCTTCCTGGTTCTTTTCTATTGTCATTCACGTGTAAATTTGCAGTAATTTTTTTAAATCTTTTAACACGTTAGCTGCGGTAAAATATTTTTCTAACTGTCCATTGGTGCTTTAATAGATACATTCGACCTGTCGCACGACAATTTTATGGTGCGTTATGGGGTCGAAAATATCTGTTTGGCATTCTTCTTTTAAAAGTAATTTATCTATAAAATTAAAATTATTTTATTTCTCGTTTATATAATTTTCTTATCAAAATTAATAGCAATACATGAAGTTACGATAGTAAATGAATTTGACCAGTAACTTTTTAGTATTTCGGAGTTGTTTTTTTCGGATGTTTTTGACCCGATATCAGCACCAATTCGTAAATATATCGACAGAATTAAAGGGATGGCCTGAGGGATATTAAATAAAAGTCGATGTTGAAATATTTCTTATTGTAATACAAAATACAAGCTATATACTATTTAAAACATTACAACATTTAAATTAAAGTATTTCAAACGTTCAAAAAAACAAGAAAAATATTGATATGTTATGATATACTATGTAATAATTTATGTTTATCATTATAACAATCACGACATATTGTTTTCATGCAACCCTCACATCTTGTTTTTACCTTCTTCACTCTTTTGGCGGCGTCTTTGCTATTCAAACTTTGCCGAAGTTTATCATAACATCCCGAACAGCTTCGTTTTTTATCACCCATTTCTAAACTGTGAAGCGAAACAGTGGTTGGCGCTAAAGAAGTTTCATTATTGTGTGATGCTTTTGAAAATTTTTCTATAATGTGCTCTACAAATTGTTTTTTGCTTATTTTTGTTTCGTTTTTAAGGTTATAAATGATCCAAGCATTAATTATGCTAGTTCCAAATAGTAACTCCATAATTACTTTTCTGTACCACTTAAGACCTCTTTTAAGAGTAGAGTAATAAGATGACATTTGATCACTATAATCGATCCCTTTTTTATAGCGATTGTAAGTGAGGATACATTCAGGTTTCATAACTTCAATATGCGTGCCTCTACGTATTTTTCCAGTTAGCTTTAGGGTCGCATCATGATTTTTACATGTACTCAACATTAGTACTGGGCGTTTATCAAGCCACTTTATTATTCGGATTCCTTTACTATTAATCTTTCCTACAATTTCACCCTTCTTTAGTTTTTTACCTATTACCGATTTTGGTAAACCTCGCCTATTCGCACGCATAGTTCCGCAAATAAATGTCTTTTTGCTAATTAAAGCTTCAGATAAACCAATAGATGTGTAAAAATTATCAACTATGACAATTCTACCTGTATCCTCCAAACTTGTTATTAACTTCATGACCACATTATGCGCATGATTTAACTCTCTTCCACCATCACTTTTGCCTGTATATATATTGATGTTAAATGTATAACCTTCTGGTGTGCACGCTTTGTAAAGTTTAACACCGTACTTATGTGTTTTATTTTTTATGTATTGGCGGAATTTTAATCTTCCTCTCCATGGTATCATGGTTTCATCAATAACCAACACTTTGCCAGGTTTCAATACCGTTTTATACTGAACAAGTAATTTTTCATATATATCCCGGATCTTATGCAACTTATCGCTTTCACTGGTGTTGTCACTGAAATGCCAGAATTTTAACAAAAGCAAAAATCTATCTCTACTCATAATTGATGCTATAAACTCATTCCTATAAATTACTTTTTTGGACCAGTAGTCATTTATTTTAGGTACTCTAACTAGACCCATCGCTAATAAAATAGCTAGAAATTTATACATTTCTTCTTGGTTTGTGGGTTTCCAGAGTTTAGAACGAGATTTTTCTTTAATAAGTTCAGATTCTAAATACTTATATGCATATTTATTCGTTTCAAGGACCATTTTATCAATAATCTCACTAGTTAGAAATAATTTATAATAATCGACTGGATCAATAGTATTGATTGGTACAAATACTTCTATATTACCTGCAAACTCTTCAAAATTTAATAGATTATTATCCGTTATATCTCTCCATTCTTCATCTTCACTATAACCTGTACTTGATATTATATCTTCAGCTGCAGGTTCATAGTTTACTTCCGATAGTGAGTCCTCCGATGTCATTTGAGATACCGAATTAGACGACTCATGACTGGACGGAATACAATTATCAGAATCATTGCTGGATTGTATATCGCTCACTAGACGTACCTCATATTGATCTTGATTCCTTGTAACGGTACTAACATTCATATTAAAATTAGGTAATTCATTAACAGTACCTGTTGCGTAATTGTCCTCTCTCTGCGAAGGTGATGATAGTAGGTTCAAAAACTTATCTTCATTAAAAGATGAATTGAGTGAAGTCAAATTAGATATACCAATATCACTGAATGAGCCACATCTACTTGTCAACGCTGAGGATGTATTATTTTCATCTTTTCTCTTAAATAGAACATCTACTTCGCTTGTGAGTATCTTTTGTTTTTTTTTTGTGGCTTTTGGGTGTAGAAAATATATCAAGGTCTTCATCACTAAATATTGGAGAATTATTTTCAAATCTTTTAGTTTTGATATTACTGCAAGATGATTTTACAATAATATCTTCAGATATTTGAATAGGTTGAAGACGAGAGGTACTCGGTACAATTTCTGTTTGAAGTACTCGTAAAGTATTTCCTGTAGATGGGCTTGTGTAGATGGCTGTAGAATTAACGGATTTCTTATGCATTTTATTCTCATTTTGGTCTTTTGTAGAATATTCGGTTGTTCCTTTTTGGTCTTCCATTTTTTTATTACTACTTTCATGACTATACATCAAGTATCTTTTAGATTTCTTCATTTCTTATTATAGTAATTAAAAACTGTTTAAACGTAATCACAACCACCCACTACCACTTCACTATTTATTTTAATGAAAAACTCAGTGCGTCAATCAGGTCATCGGGCATCGGGTCTTAAAGATCCGATAAACGCACTAGACTGCAATATTTGACTTACAGTGCGTATCGGGTTGAAAAGATCCGATAAGTACATTAGGTATTTTTTTAATAATACATGACGTGAAAATTCCAAAACTGTATTTATCTCTGTTGTAGAGCTGAAAATATGATATATATCCGTCCCGCACCAACGGTTTGAACGGTATTATTAAAGACGCACCAAGGGCTAGATATACATAAGATATTTTCGACCCGATATAGCAGCTAAGGTGTTAATGGGCATGATTTTTGATATTTCTGGATTGTTGTAAAATGGGTCATTAGACCAATACAGGTCCATATCTGGCAATAGATTTAAACTCATCATAATTAATATCCCAAGGTAAGCTTTCATTTCTTCTGCCAATACCGGTGTATAATGATTACTGTTTTGTTGAATCGCATATCTATTTGTTTGTTCTACTAGAACTTCTACTAAATAATCTGGAAAAAACTTGTTAAAAACATCAATAGGCCGAGTTTTATGATTGTAAGTTGATTGTGGTTGAATCGGATGGGTAAATTCTGGAACATAGTGGGTGTCTGTCTCAATTTTTCACTCCCTTGGTTGTCTTACTGCAGTGATGGTTCTGCTAGGCCTTGAGCGACGATCCTGTTCTGTTACAACTACATTACTGTTTGAAGGGCCTGTACCTAAGTCATCAGATTGAATTGTGTTATAGTGAGAGTGTTCGTCATGGATCTCATTTAAGCATTCCTCTATTTCAGTTTCTCGTCGAGTGGAGTTCAAAATTGGCCTGCTTTCTTCTTGGCATTCAACAGTTTCTTCCAGGTTATCGGAAATACCAAAGAGCTCTTCCAGACATTTTTCAACAATATCATCTCGGGGCACATTCAGGTTATCTGCTGGGCTGCTTACAGGGGCTGTTTGATAATAAGTATCATCGTCTGAGTCAAGATCGGATAAATCGGACAGGTTGTTTACGATATCCTCCAACTCCCGTTGCCCTATCTTTTTCTTTTTATTCATGGCGTCTTAATCCTAGAAATAAATTATAACATGTAAGTATCACATCTATACCACAATAGAGAAATAGACAGTTGGACATCTTCATAGAAATGTGCCACTGCCAGTTTGAACGTGTGCATGCGCGCCGTGTACGCACGCGCTTCTACGCAAACACTACGCAGAATATATGGCGGTATAAGGCGGACGCAACGTGAACTGTAACGTGAGTGACATCGCGCGCGTGCAAGTACGCTATTCGCCCGCAAGCATTTGTCTACTCGCACTGGCCAATAACTACAAATAAACATAATAACCCTAGCGCCAACTCAAGAATACGCAAATAACTCTAGGAGCAGCCTCAGTTATATTACTGTCTTATACTGTGTCTATACCTACTCACTATAAAGTCTACGTTCAAATTGCATTTGTAACTATCACCATTGATAACTATTATCATTAACTTTTATATATATATATATATATATATATATATATATATATAAACCATGGAATCTAATTGGCTGTTTTCCTGAAACGTATGTACTCAGTTAATCATTCTTAATATCCCCACATAACTAAAAACATAATACATTGAAAAAAAAAGTCTGATAAATAGACGTTCTTAAGTTTGTCTGATATGCAACGGTATTGTTCCCAACATGCCTACGACATATTAAATTTAAAAAGAAATTAAAAGGATACTTATTATCAGTGTTACTGACGGGGGGTTCTTGAGCAATGTGACACGCAATTATAGGTAAATCCTTTATTATATTAACACAAGTTACGTTTTACAAACATGTATTAAAATTACGTGCAGTCGCGCTGAAGGCACGATGCGGACTACCACAGATTAAAGGATACTACGTATCAGATGGACATCTGGCGAACAAATTTACTAGACTTAAATTCTTGCTTGCTATTGGTTGAAACAAAAAGATGTATGACAGTTCTTTTTTTTATTTATAACATCTTTGAGCAAAGGAAACGTTTGATGATTATGCCAATATATATATATATATATATATATATATATATATATACATATATATATAATTTATATAGGTTATTTACATTTTTTGAGCAAAGTTGCGGTCTACTACCGACAGGAACCTCAGGATCAAAATTTATATAAATTACAAATAAAACAAAATTGCAAATGTCATTTTTTTATTTTTAACTTTTTCTTATATTTATCCAATGCCTTTTTTTGCATTGGCGGGAGATTGGAGTTTTGCTGCAATCAAAAAATATCCGTGCCTTTTAAAATTCTGTTAACACTGTTGCACCAATTGTGAATACATAATTTTATAGTTATAGTTAGCAAAGCGTGAACAACTTCATCACGGTGTCTTTGGCATGAAATTTGATTGAGCACATATTTACTTTCGATTACACTTTTTATATTTTCAGCGATATTAGAACTATGAGTATTTGCCTCCAAGTAAGTTTTCGCTTCCTCAAATATCATGCCAGAGTAACGTACTATTGTCTCAGCTAGGTTAGCCTATTTTTCGATTTTTTGTCATATTCTCTGAAATTTATCCAGTCGTGAACTTCTGTGCCCTTTTCGACTGTAAGGCATTTTTTACATTCCATACATTTGACATTAGAAATATTTTTTCTTACAACCCACCCAGCAGTATTAGCACGAGTTTGAATAGACAATCGTTCACGCCTTGCTATTTGAGAAACTGGATAATTCCCTACACAGGATTTATAAGTTTCACCACAGTCCTTATCATTGTCACCAATATTATTTAAAAGTAATGATTTTATGTTTAAGAGTTGGTTGCTACTATCCATTTCACAATTGAACGATGAATGGTGAAACTTTATAAATCCTGTAATCAACAAAGATTTAAATGTTGAAATAAAATTTTGGCAAGTTGGATTGTTGTCTCTAAAGTTATACGCGCGAACACGACCAAAGAAATTTTCTATAGCGTCCGAATTTAAATATCTAGGTCTTAGTACTTTAATATTATTGTCCTTAAGGACTTGCCATATTCTCTGCATACTATGCAGAGTAGTTATCCAGTTTCTTATGCTGGGCACAGTAACTTCGTTACCATTTTTATTTATTATATTTGAGCCGGAGTAATTTTTCGATAGCCTCCCGTCAGAAAACATGGTGAATACTGTTTGCAGTAACTGTAGAACGCAATAATTTTCCGGTCCTTTTTTTTATTAATTTTTGTGATACCATTTACACTGTCGAATAGATCGTCAAAAAATGACACAATATCAGCAGTATTTTTGATTGTGTCACTTACTGGTCGTCCATCAGCATAGTGTGCTGCAAAAAATAAAAAATATACGATATGAGTAAAATTTCTAATAAATACTTCACCATATTTTAACATACCAGCAGACAAATTTAAAATAAAGTCCTATCCTAATATTTTTTTCACATTTCGTCCAAATACATATTAGGGATCAATTACATTTTTATTATGTATATGATTGACTAAAGAGCACCAATACATCTATCGCCAAGTATGGTGAAGGCCTACAAAGTGTGAGTAACTACATCACTAGAGTCTTACTTAAATATAGAAGCTATTTACAGAAAATTTATTTATTAAGTGATTCAAAAACTTTGTATCCATTTTTAAAAAAATAATGATGGATATAAAATTTGATACACTTTAAAGTTTTGTATCAAGAATGAACAAAAAATCTAATATGTTTATATATATGAATATATATTGAAAATCCATTCATAGCTGCTGCACAAATTTTTATCATTGGCGTGTGTGTTGTGATTAAACATAAAAATGTAGTTGTTTTGCAAGAATGATTCTATCAACAATGTTTCAGTATTATTGTGATTTACTTATACTTACTATAAATAATTTTGTAACCCTAACAATGTACATTATACGAAGGAACGTACGCCACGTGCATACACATAATCTATTCATACACACGTATATAATATGTAAGTAGTAATATCTAATATTCAATAATAAGTAATATCTACGTAATATATTTATTTATAACACATTCCACATTAAGTAAAGATCTTTATATCAGAGCGGCCTTTGCAGGCATACAAACAACCAACACAAATACACCCAGACATAGCAATAATTTGTGAATTGCACAAAGAATTATCCTGTTTGGATATCGAACCTATGACACTCGGCATGAAACATTATTAATTAAACCACTACATACACTATTAGTGTATTCACTTGTTAATATATATTAACTTTAAAAATGTAAATTTACAGAATGCTGCTGTAAAATTTAGGGCGCCCGCCATTGTTTTACTGAATACACGAACGCAATTCTTCACCTGTAATATAATAACATTTCAGTTATAAAAATAATACTCTCATCCCAATTTTTATGTAATTTTGTTTTTAGCTAGGTTTTACATAATTATAAAACCTAATTTGTGGTCAATCACTGATGTCATTAACCACAAATCACTAAGTAAAATTGAGGCAGGTATTGCTTTCAGTTGACTTTTATTGCACTCAAGAATCCTACTAATATTATTAACGCGAAAGTTTGTAAGAATGTATGGATGTATGTTTGTTACTCTTCGATTTTGATGAAACTTTACAATAATATAGCTTACAGATCAGAATAACATATAAGCTATAATTTATAAAGATATTTTATAACGATAACGACAGAAAAAAATTTGCCATCTGCGAGCTATTCTTGCATACGCTGCAAAGATCTTAAAATTTAGATGAATATTATGTATGGTGGAATTGTGCCTCTTAAATAGTTCAACAAAAAAGTCTGTGACAGCATTATAGTTAAATCTATGATCGCCGATTGTGCGACCCGAACACAAGTAGACGTGTGAGGCAGTCGTCGTTGATGATTGTTGTAATTTTCAAAAGCATGAAAAAAACTCACTATACCTGTATACATAATAGATAGGTACTGGAAGTTTGTGATGTGAAACATCTTTTTGCGCGCCTTGACAACAAAATTTTTTCGACTACCTACTGGAAATGATAGATTGGGTACTAAGGCAAATAATGTGACGCTGTCATGCCATGATAACCCTACTACGTCGCTATTCTCTACTCATGTGTGTGTGTGCGCGTGTGTGACAGGGAGTGATTGTCTAATATAAGTTACATTTAATCGTTAAATATTAAACATAAATTAAATTGTTTATTAATATTCACTCTTTTTTATTTATAAAAAGTCAATTATAATAATAAACAGAAATAACAAGTTACTTTAGAGGCGCGATTTATTTTTCTTTTTAGTTTATAATTATAACTATTTACAATAATAACTAACATGATAAATATGGTCATTTTATAAATTTTGTTTTCTATATTATAAAAATATTTTAATGCACTTCACCTTCATCTTTTTTATTTTCTCTGGTAATACATGTTCATCGTTTAGCTTGTGTAGCAATCGAGTTTCTGCATGCTGACAATCCGTTTTATATACATCTACAATAACCATCCATTTTGCAATTTTATTATAGTGAGATATATTTTTTGTAATAAAATTATTTCTTAATCCTTTAACACCTTCAGCGCCAGTGTATCATTTTTGCACACACTTGTTATAACACTGTGTATCCAAAATGATACACATGAGCCATTACGCTTAAATCATTGTGTATCGTAAATGCGCACGCTTTACGTACTTTTTGTATGGGAAAAGGTATCCTCTGGCCTGCACGAATGCAATGCCATATTTGGGTTTGGGTTATGAGGTAAAGTTTAGAAATTATAAGCGAATGAAATATTAGGTTGAAAAAAACAGGTCAGGGTTTATTTTCTACATATATAATAATAAAAAAATAATCAAACAGGAGACAAAAAGATCCCTAGTGGGTTTTATTGAAGCACTGGCGACATATATAATGTTGACAAATGGAACATATAGAATAAATTTGAGGTGCTCTTTTGGTTTTCCCCGCAATTGTTATCCCTTTTCTGCCGTATATTTTATAGCACTCTACACATCGACCTCGAACCTTCTTACCATCAACAGTTTTTGTGATCAAATGGTGCTTATCTTGTGGTTTAGATCGTGAAGGTGTCACTCCTACATCACTTGAAGAATTTCTCTCCAACAAAGCCATGATCACTTGTTCACGAAATTCTATTATTGTAAGTTTCTTGTTATGAGAATATTCGTTGTATAAGAAATGGGCATTCACTATACTTGTCCCCCAAATTATTTCAAATGCTAATTTGCGATACCATTTTGTACAACGCCGTAAGGCTGATCCATAAGTCGCCATTTGGTCACTAATATCTATGGAAGATTTGCCGTCATTGTAATCAGCAATGCATTTGGGTTTTGTTTGAACTGCATTAGTACTTCTGCTATTATTTGGGACCATCTCCAGAGCCGACGTCTTTGTAGTGAGCATCCTTACATCCCGCTTGTCATGCCAGTTCAGAATAACTACACCTTCATCGCTTTGCTTTGCAGCCATTTCTCCTTTCTTCAATTTGGCCTGTATTACTTCTTTTGGCAGATATTTTCTATTAGCCCTTAGAGTGCCGACGAGATGAGTTTTTCTCTTCCGCAGACGTAAAGCAAGGGGAACACTCGTGTAGTAATTGTCGGTGTACATGGTTCTTCCTTCTTCAAACAGTCCATCCGCCAAAGACATAACGATTTTTTCTGAGACTTCGGTTTCCGGACTCCTAGATTTGCCACAGTAAACAGACAAGTTCCAAGTGTATCCTTTTTGGGTACAAAGTTTGAATACTTTGATACCATACTTTGCACTTTTATTGGGAATGTATTGCTTGAATGACAGTCTTCCACGCCAGGGTATTAGGGATTCGTCCACACATATTTTCTCTCCCGGTGTATATGTTACCTTGTAGTTATGTATAAATTTATCGATGACATCTCTCAACTTGTACAGCCGGTCGTTAGGATCAGCCATCGTATTATCGGAGAAATGAATAAATTTGAGAATCAACTCAAATCTATTCCTAGGCATTACAGTCCGTGCTAATGGTATATTGTACAGCTTATCCGTCCTCCAGTAGTCTCTTATTGCTGGCAGCTTCACCAATCCCATCCAACCTATGAGTGCTATAAATTTCTTCATTTCGTCAATGGTTACTGGAACCCAGGCACGTGTCCTTGATCCGGAAGAAATATCAGTTGACATCAGATGCTGAGTGGCGTATAAATTGGTTTGGTCTACAATGAGCTCCATAATATCGTGAGTTAAGAATAAATCATAAAATTCTATCGGAGATGCATGAGCAAATATGCCTACGTAAATCTCTTTGAAACCGGAAATAGGTCCTGTATATTCAAAACTCGATGGACCTTCAAGAGTAGGAATAACCCATTCCATCGAATCAATTTTGTGTTTTACCCATTCTGATTCATTTATTTCCGCAGATGTTGTACCTGAGGAACTTGGCGTATCAGCAGTAGATGTACTCGGCATATTATTGGCATCCAAATGTCTATTTGAAGTCCTTCTTGTAACTGTAACACGCCTTTGTACCTCAGGTAAAGGAGGCAACTCACTTTCAGAGAAGGTCGATGGTCGTCTAGAAGATTGAGGTGGATGCCAGATCTCATTAGCACTGTCACTTTCAGAACTAGCCGTCGTCGCATCATTTGGATTGTAGTTCGGATCATACAAAGAATCGTCACTGTCGAAGTCCATTTTGAATAGGTTTGAAATTAGCTTTGCACAAATTTATTCACTTTTTATTCACTTCCCTAAAACAAATTAAAACGGAACTTTAGAAAAACAATCAAAGCAATTGTTTTTCTAAAGTTCCTTTGTGATTTTTCTTGAGGAATCTGAAAGGAAAAGAAAAATAAAGTTAATAAACTAAAAAATAACGTGTATCATAAAGGATACACATGGCCCACGAGATATGCCGACTGAGAAATATATTTCGTGGGCCAGTGTATCAATTCTGATACACGCTCTTGAAATCCTGAAAAATGAAAGGAGAGTAGGCCCATTATAACAAAACAGTGATAAACAACATTAGAAAGCATATTAACGCCAAAAAACAAAATTGGTAAAAATTGAGTTTTTGACGATTGAGGCTTGGCGCTGAGGGTGTTAATTAGATGAGGTGGATCATATATGACACTCAAATTAAAATTTGCAATACATATAGTATCATCTGAAATATAATTAATACATTTACTTAAAAAACATCCAATTGTTTATTATAACGTGAATAACCAGCTATGCATAGTTTAACCAACATGTCACCTTTATATGGAAGTTACTGTTATATGACAGGAACAAGAGGTATAGTTTGCCTTGCATTGCCTTGAACATACTGCTATAGTATTCTATAGCAAAATTCATTATGTTCTCGTACATTTATGTAGATACATTAAATTAATATTTTTTTACCTGTAGTTTTGTTTGCTAATATATGAGCTCTACGGGTGTCTTCTTGAAAACTTCGCAAAGCTGCTTGAAATGCAGCTCCTTGGTCTGCTACTAGAGCCAAAGGTTTGAGGCCAGTTTCACCAACTGCAGTTACCACATCTCGCAATATTTGCTTTAATTTCAATGAGGTAGTTGCCCCTTCACAAAAATAATACGCAATTGGTTGCTGCCACTTTTGTACTATTCCTTTTATCATAAATACTAGAACATGGTCAGCAAATTGGTTTATTCTTTCAGGCAGTTCCACAATTCCACATATAGCATCTTTATGGGTATAATTTAAGCCTGCCTGAAGTGCCATTTCATCAAATATGATAGAACAATATATTTTTTCACTGCACCAATTCTTGTCCTAAAAGAAATAAAATACAATGTAATACTATTTAAATTGTATAGGTTAAGGAAAGGTACGATTCAAATAATTAAGTGTGAACTTACTACCGAATCTTTGATGGCTTTAAAAATTTGAACATTAATTCCAGAATCAATTTTTAAATGAGATACCATTTTTTTTAAAGTTGTTTCAGAAGGTAAGATAAAAATCTTCTGAAGAAATCTATAGCATTTAGGGCCTTGTTTTAATATACATACATAAAGCAATCAATTTTTCATCTAAAGTAAAACGCCTTCCCTTATCCTTCTTTGTACAAAGTTTAATTTGCATCCACAACATTTTTTGTGCTAGAGGGTTCATTCCCATTGAAAGCTTTTTAAATGAATCCTTCTTAGATAGTTTTAGAGCTTCTTTAGCTCTGCGCACAAAGCTGAGCTGTTTTCTTGATTTTCTGTACATAGTATAAAGCTTCTTGCACCTAGGTGTTAAATCATTAATATTTGTAAACCTTTTGCAACTTCTTGAGTTATTTCTTATCAAGTTGGTATCTGAAATCATAATATTATTTTTTATAAGAATATGTTGTTTGAAAGGGTCCATTAATAATAATTTTATTAAAATAACTTTGTGATTGCTTTAATAGCTACATGTCAGTGACATGATGTCACTATATAGATGTAAAAGCTCATAAAGTAAAAGATACTAGCTCCCTATTATAGTTTGGTTGTCAATCCATTATGTATATTATTTTATATTAAGTTTTTATTTTCTTGAAGGGATATTAATTTTAACATTGTTTCACTTCATGTGTTGTCAGCGCCTTCTACCAACTACCAAATAGCCATTATCAGAAGTTTTGTGGTGTTGTTTTTTTAAAGACAACACCCTCTTTTTTTTTTTTTTTTCTTCGTAAGGTGGGACCATGGATGTGGTCGCGCCCCGGCAAATCGGCCCGGGGCGACGGAAGAGGCGGCGCGCAACCCCATGGACCCACCCTGCAAACACCTCTCTTCGCCGTGCGAGCGGGCCACCGGTACCCGATCTTTGTCTTCGGTGGCCTAAAGACAACACCCTGCACTAAGGAAATAATCTTTGTTTTGCGGGCGACTTTGCAAATATGCAATTTACGCCGACAAATTACACCCAGGCTCAGAACAATCTCACAAAGTATTGTCCTGCGTGGAAATCGCACCCACGATACGGGCACGGAAAGTCGACATATAACCACTACGCCATCTGTGTTTGTATAGAGCTACCAACAAACGAGTCAAATCAAATCAAATCAAATCATTTATTTTGCATAAGCCCCATAGGGGCACTTACATATTGTCAATTTTACATTGTTTTTTTATAATTAAATTTAATTAATCTATCACCGGATCGGAAAGCAGCCACATACTGAGAAGATCCGGCAAGAAACTCAGTAGGCTCGTCATTTTTTTTTATTATATTTTTTCACAAAAGAGTTTGGTTACTTGTTTAATTTATGTTAGCTCCAGTGATATGCCCTTCGAGTAAAGATTCATTTTTAAAATTTTGTATATAATACAAAATTAAACTAAGAATATTTATAAAACAAAAAAGAAAGAAAAATGGCTGGACCAGATCCCACAAGCGGCACCCGATCACGAGTTAACTATTAGAGCAGCCATCACGCCCCTCAACCACATTGGAGGGAAGGGAGAGACCCGCTCCACGTAGCTACCACAAGCAGAGACCTTTTCAGTGAGCATGACCACACCATAATCTATAAATTTGAAACAGATAGCTTGGATAATTAAATACATAACTCGTTAGGCAAAACACGCTACACTGTACAATTAAGATAATACAAATAATACAAGAGTAAGTGATAAACATTAAAAGGGCAATTGCTGAGAGAGGAGCTGCTCATAACCATTCCGTATTATCATTTAGATAATCCGAAATGCTGTAATATCCTTTTCTGCACAGTCTGTTTTTGATAGCCTTTTTGAACTTATTCATTGGCATATCTCGGATATCTTTAGGCAGTTTATTGTAAAAGCGTATACATTGCCCCATGAAAGACCTACTAATTTTTTGTAGGCGAGTATGATAGATAACTAGATTATCCTTATTTCTAGTGTTCACACGGTGTATATCACTATATTTATCAAATTCATTAATATTTTTTTTTACATATAGTATGTTTTCGAATATGAATTGTGATACAACGGTTAGAATGTTTATTTCCCTAAATTTTTCTCTCAGTGAAGCTCTTGGCCCTAGATTATAAATCGCGCGGACAGCCCGTTTTTGAAGAACAAAGATGTTTTTCAAATCTGCAGAGCAACCCCAAAGCAGAATGCCATAAGACATAAGACTATGGAAGTAGGCGAAATAAACAATTCTAGCCGTTTCAATATCGGTTAACATTCGAATTTTTTTTACCGCATAAGCCGCTGAGCTTAGCCTACTTGATAATTTTTCAATCTGAGGACCCCAATGGAGTTTAGTATCGATGGTAATACCCAAAAACGCCGTGGACTCCACAAGCTCTAGGGCCACACCATTCATTTGAACATTGGTTTCCACTAGTCTCACATTAGGTGTGGTGAATTTAATACATTTGGTTTTCTTTTCATTAAGAACCAAGTTGTTTGTACTGAACCAATGAACAACATTTGACAGAGCGTTGTTCACATCGTCATAATTAATCATTTGTCTTTTAATTTTAAACAATAAGGAGGTATCATCTGCGAACAACACTATGTTTTGGTTATCCCCTACATAATAAGGTAAGTCATTAATATATACAAGGAACAGAAATGGCCCCAGAATGGATCCTTGTGGAACGCCCATTTTTATAACAGAACCAGATGATCGTACACCATTAACATCGACCCTCTGAATTCTGTTGTACAAATATGATGTTAAAAGTTCGAGAGCCTTATTCCTGATCCCATAGTGGTATAATTTCTTGACGAGAATTTCATGGTGTACACAATCAAACGCCTTGGATAAATCGCAAAATATACCTAAAGCATCATGCGATTTCTCCGAGGCTGTAAAGATATTTTTTAATAATTCTACACCCGCATCAGTAGTAGAGCAATTCTTAGTGAAGCCAAATTGCTGTTTGTGAAATATATCATGTCTCTTAAAATGATGTAACATTTGACTCAGCATAAGTCTTTCAAAAACTTTACTAAGTGTGGGTAGTATGGAAATTGGTCGAAAATTATTAAGATCAGACATACTACCCGCTTTGAACAAGGGAATCACTCTACTAATTTTCATGAGATCAGGAAATACGCCTCGAGCAACACAACCATTAAACACAGATGCCAGATGGGGGGCAATAATATCAATTATAGAATTTACTGTCTTTACAGAAAAGCCCCATAAATCAGCTGTCTTCTTAACATTAAGATTTTTAAAAGAGTTTATGATATCATTCCTACTGACATCTGAGAACTCAAAGGATGTGTCGCATTTTACAATACACTGTTTCAAGAGTGACTCGGCTAAAATAGGAGAACACATCAATGATTTAGTTGTCAGTAAAGGAATATTACTGAAATATTTTTCAAATTCGGTTGCCACTTCTTCGTCCGCACATATATTTTTATCATCAATAATTAAATTGAAGTCCTTCTTCCGTACAGTATTTCTACCAGTTTCACTATTAATCACGTTCCAAGTCATTTTAATTACATCACTAGATCGTTTGATTTTATTTCTCAGATAAATTGCTTTAGCAGAGGAACAGGCACGTTTGAATATTTTAGAATATTTTTTTACATATTCTAGGAACACTGGACTATGGTTATAAGACTTTTCGTCATAAAGATCATATAACCTTCGTCTACTCTTGTAGATACCACAAGTTGCCCATTCACTAAAGCCAGCAGGTACTCCAATTGTTACAGTTTTAGGTTTAAATATTTTACTAAATTCATCATCAATTATGTGAAATAGGGATGTATACAATTCATTGGGGTTATCATGAAAAGGCAATAGTGGTACTTTCATACTCAAATTGTGTCTAAAGTGCTCTAAGCGGCTGACATTAATAGGAACAAAGGTAATGCATTCTCGTGGAATCCTATTAGTTCTAGGAAGTACAACAAGTTGTCCGCAGTGATCTGATTCTAATGTGTTTATAATGGATTTACTAATCAGTTTAGCATTTATGAAAATATTATCTATACAAGTTGCACTCCCAGCAGTTATCCTAGTAGGTTCCAGGAAAGCATTATATAAGTTATAAGAATTCATTAAATTTTTAAATTTTTGTGTTATATTATTATTGTCTAATAAATTAATGTTAAAATCCCCGCAAACAGCAACTGTTTTATTTGAGGCCGAGGTTTTGAGTAAGATATCTTCCATTAATTTCTCAAAATCATCATATGGGGAGCATGGGGGTCTGTATACGCATACAACTATGAACTGCTCAGACTCAACACAAGCAATTTCAATAACACGTTCAACAGACAATCTTACAATATCTTTTCTTTCCTTAGATTTAATTAATTTATTTAAAATTATTAAAGAGCCACCTCGTATCATATTGGTTCTGTTGAACGAGCTAACAACCTGGTGATTGGGAAAATTGAACATTAATTGGTTGCCTTTAAGCCAGTGTTCAGTAATGCAGAGAAAATCTATATGGCAACCATTCAAAAATAATTCAATCTCCAAATCTTTACCTAACATACCTTGAATATTTTGATGTACCAGACTAATTGACTTATATGTATTGTTATGGCTATTTTTAAAGCAAGAGGAATTCTCTATTGTCTTATTGAGTAATTTAAATGAATGTCATTATTTCCACAATTGGAAATGTTACAATTTAAATTAGTGATGTCAATATTATTTTGCTCAATAAAAGCAACATTTTTAGCCAAATTCTTGGCTGATGTAAAAAAAAAATAAGATAGCGAATCAGCTATCAAATTCTTAAAATATTTTGAAAGATAACAACTATCTTTTGTCATAAAAAAATTCTTATTAACATAACTGTTAATGTCAATAACATGCATTTTATTTTCTAAAATATAATTTGTTTTTGTTTTACTATTATGTAATGTCAAATTTAAATTATAGATGGATTCATTTTCCATCTGTGTCAAACATGTCCTGTAAGGAAATGTGAACATAACAATTTTGTCTACATTTAATAAATTACTAAGTTTACAGTTATATTGTAATAATTGTTTCTTGCTCACATTTACTTTATTTCCTACAAGTATTAATAATGTACTACCAGGACTAAACTTATAATTAAATATTTTTTGCATTATATCATGGTAAGACAACCCCGGCGAACAGTTATTAACAATTGAATGTCCTTTATGTAATAAAAGAACACCCATATTTTTACCAATTTCATCACTAAACATGACAGTTGTGCTTTTAACACCTATATTTTGCAATTTATTTAAAGGTATGTGTGTAGTGGCTGTCCGCAGGGAACCGTTAGTGAAAGATGAAGTATCAGAGCTTACAATAGTTTGCTCAGTTAATTGCTCAGACATATGTATATGAGAGGAATGTTCTAAAGATTTACAATTACTTACATTACTGGCTGATTCCTTACCCTTAGAACTAGAATATTTAATTGTCATAGCTTCCAATTTTTCTTGAAGACAGTTAATTTGTAATTGGAAGTTATGAACGTCACTTTTGTGTTGTGTAGTTTTATTTTCTAACTTACTTACATAAAAATCAAGTTTCTCAATCAGATGTAATCGTTCTCTATTCCATTTAACATTTTTAATGAAAAACTTGTGCTTTTTAACCAGGTTTTGTGTTTTCCTTATATATTTATTTATTCTGACAATTTTCCTAAACTTTTTTAATGTATAGTTCCTACCGCACTCAGATACCCCCTCATTGCAAGATGGTAAAAAATCTTCAACTGTGTCAGTTGGTATGAAGGAAATCTCAGGTGCAGGAGAAACCAAGTTTGGAGCACTGGTAATCAGCTCATCAAATAGGCTTTGGTTTAGTGAGGCTGTCATATTATACTTGGCATTTTCAAACTCTTTTATTTGATTATTCGCCTCTCGTAATTGGTGTTCAAGTGTAGTTATGCGATTAAGACTGTTTATATATTCTAGACTACACTCTTGAAAACCATCTACAATAATTTGGAGGCTATCCCGGGCTTGTACAGCCTCACTAAGTTCAGTATGCAGCTGTGTCATTTCTAGTTTTAAGTTTTTATTAGAATCGAGCAAGTCTAACAGTTCCCTCTCGCTGTCATCTCGTTCCTTGCCTAATTCACTGCATAATTCCTTTGCTGCCTTCAATTCACTCAAAGCCAAATGGAGCTTAGTCTCCTCCTGGCGAGCGAAGGCCTTGCGGGTCAACATTATGTAATGTAATATTAGTTAATATCTTAGAAGCAAATGAGAAATGCAGCAAACACAGAAAGTTAAGGTAGGTAGTAAACGGTTAACTATTAAATTTTGAAAATTATGTCAATATATATACTACTACAGTACATACATACATATCATCACGCCATATCCCTTGCAGGGTAGGCAGAGAGAACAGAGTGCCAGAGAACTCTATCTCTGCATACTTCACTCGCTTCCTCAACATTCATAATTCTCTTCATACACGCTCGCCGGTTTCGGAGACTCTTGACTCCACCTTCCTTCAGTACATGACCGATCTGGTCTAGGTAGGTTAGTCTCGGTCTCCCTCGGTACCTACATCCTTCCACTTTCGCATTGTATATCTTCTTAACCAGGCGTTCGTTCGGCATTCTTTCCACATGTCCGAACCATCGGAGCATTCCCTTTCGCATCTTTACACCAATACTCTCTTTCATACCTACTCGCTCTCTTACGTCGTCGTTACGAATGCGGTCGGTCAGCCTAACTCCACAGATTTTCCGCAGAGATCGCATTTCGACCGCATTAATTTTACTATCATACTCTTTTCTGCATACCCAACTCTCGCTTCCATACAGTAATGTTGGGACAAGCACTGCGTTATGTATTGCTACACGTGCCTTCTGGCTGAGGTGGTGGCTGCCGAAAAGTTGCCCCAACGCTCCGTTCACTCTATTTCCCGCATTCACTCTTCGCTCTATATCAGTGGTGTACCTTCCATCTCGGCTAAATCCACATCCAAGATATACAAATTCATCCACTTGCTCTAGTACATCATTACCTATTGTTACTCTTACATCTGTTCTGGTTTTATCTCTTTCAAAGACCATTATTTTGGTTTTGCTCACATTCACGCGTAGACCCCTTTTCTTACAATCTTCTGTCATTGTGTCGACTAGGGTCTGCAGGTCAGTCGCTGACTGTGCCAGCAGGACTGCATCATCTGCATAAAGCAGAGCAGTGACCACTGAGTCGCCCATCTGGACTCCCACATTCATATCGTTCAACCTTTGGAGACATTTATCCAGATATATGATAAACAGCCTGGCTGACAGAACGCACCCCTGCTTAACGCCGATATTGACGTCAAACCAAGGCGACATTCCATCATCCAGCCGCACACAGGCTCTACAGCCCATGTAACTGGACTGCACAGCCTGTAGCAGTTTACCGTTAATACCATACTCCGGTAAAATGTCCCAAAGTTCCTTTCGTGCAACCGTGTCAAATGCTCTCTCCAGATCCACAAAACTGCAGAAAACCCTCTGACCTAGAGCCAGATGCTTCTCCACAATGTTGCGCAGAGAGAACACTTGATCCATGCATCCCCTTCCACTCCTGAAACCTCCTTGTGTCTCACACAGTAAACCATCGGACACCATCCTCATTCTCCTTTCAATAATTTTTCCATACACTTTTGCTGCCAAACTGGTCAAGCTTATGGCTCTGTAATTTGCGCAGTCATAACGTGAACCCTTGTTTTTAAACAGAGGCACGATGACTGCGCTATTCCAGTCCCTGGGAACCATTCCCGAGCTCCAACATAAATTGAGGAGCAACAGGAACGCCTCCCAGACACAAGAGCCACCGAGTACTACTACAGTACTACTATAATATAGCTACTATGATCACTATTTTAGTAATAAAATAAGTTACCTTATTATGAGACAACAACGAAAACAGCAGATTATATTACAAATCTAAAACACTGGTAAAAACAACACTGTCACCGACACTTACGAAATATTTATAAAGTATAGTTTTGGCAACTAACTGGTGTTGGTAAAGCAATTAAACATTAAGTTGCTCTTTAAAGAATGCGAAATTGGTAAAAGAGTAATAAGAATAAGCTAAATTAAATATAAAATTAAAATAAAGTACGAGAGCAAAAACAGACACAGCTGATCGCTCGGTGTTGCCAATGCGAAAAAAGTTTAAGAGTTATTAAATAATTAATAAATCATTTATTAAATCAATGCCTTTTATTTATAACTGAGTAACACGTGACACACACTGACACAAAATAAAGGGTTATGTAATTTACTAGAGCAAGTGGATGAATTTGTATATCTTGGATGTGGATTTAGCCGAGATGGAAGGTTCACCGCTGATATAGAGCGAAGAGTGAATGCGGGAGATAGAGTGAACGAAGCGTTGGGGCAACTTCTCAGTAGCCACCACCTCAGCCAGAAGGCACGTGTAGCAATATATAACGCAGTGCTTCTCCGAACATTACTTTATGGAAGCGAGAGTTGGGTATGCAGAAAAGAGTATGAAAGTAAAATTAATGTGTATATCGTATAGAGTATGAAAGTAAAATTAATATATGGCGTAAAGTACGCCATACTCTAACAATACTACTCTAAAAATGAATTCAATGTTATTGTAATAAAAAAAATGATCCCATATTTTTAAATAATATTTCCATTTCTCATAAATAATAATCCTTTGTGTTAAATATTTGAAAATAAATTGCACACAATAAATCTATTTAAAGAAGGTACACCACCTTCTTTGTAGCATTTTCATTGTTTTCATAGTTGTAAATCTTATTGTATGCATTTAAAAACGACTTTATGACCATACTGCCATTGTTACACAAAACAATGGAGGCAACTAAATTTTAAAACAAAATGAAATATTTTATAAAATTTTATCTTTAGAACTCATGTTTACGTATTCACTTTTACTGATTCTCTCATTTTCACCTACTATCAATTTTTATTTTCAATTGAAACACTTTCATCGCCTATCTTTCAGTATCGTTTATAGTGTGGCGTAAATACTATTGGTGTCATACAGTGCGATAGTCATAACCGGCAAACGAATGTATTTTTTTAAAAGACGCCACTTTGCACTCAATAAATAATCCTTATATGGCAGGGGGCTTTACAAACATAAATAATGCAGACAAATTTTAACCAGATTCAGAATTACACTTTGTCGATCGCATAAATTATTGCCTTGCGTAGGAATCGAAACCATGCCATTTGCACGGAAGGTCGGTATCTTATTAACCACTACTCCATCTGTGTGGTCAAATTAAAAAATAATTGGTTTGTTGGGAACTCTATAGAAACATAACAATACCAAACCCCTAGTTATGGTGATCCGTTAGACGCGCTGACAAAACATGAAGCTAAACACCAATAAAGTCTGTGAACCCCGCTAGTGTGCGCTATCGTGTGCCGATCCACCACATCGTAAAATAGGCACAGTGAGTGTTAATTACTTTTTTAAGGTATTCAAAGAAATGGACATATTTTTCATGTTATATTCGTAATCTGATACCACTCCAACATTTAGAGATTAACAATTTTAAAATATTTTCATTGCTTATGGTGGTAAATCAACAAGCGGTACACCTGATGGGATGGTAAGTGTTATTGCCAGTCATGGGCCTATGTAATACCAAAGGTACAGCTAAGGCACCACCTGTTTTTTTTTTTTTTTTTTGGCGGCGGGCTACGGTACGTCAAACCCCGCTGCTCCGTCCACTACCACCTGCTAAGTAACATTTACCCAGAAACTTGAGTTTCTTGCTCTCTCACTCACCATATAAACAACAGCATACACACACGCGCCGACGCAGCATACTCACACGCTGTGAGAGTGTATTACTACCTTAGACAGGCCAATCTGTGGCTGTAGGCAGAACACTGTCAACAGTACGGCCCTATCACTACAACCTATTAACAAAGTTTGTCCACTGAGAGATCAGAACTGAATAAAAATGAGTACTCAATAAGTTTATAATAAATAATTCTTAATACATAAGTTACTAATTAATTAAATCAAGTAACAAACTTATATATATTAATCTTGAGTAACTTGCTTACAATAATTGTGATCGTAATGTACTTTCATAGCATAATTATGCTCATCAAGTGGGTTCTCAACATCTGCAAAAGGTAAAAAAAAGTAAATAATGACCAATTTGGTTATTACGATCGATGGATTCTCTATGAAACAGAAAGAACTACAGGTGATATTTGCAGTGCATGCTTTAGACATACAATGATATAAGTTAGGTAACTAGCATAAGAGGAATAACTCGAATAATATGCAACCATTCTAGTCAGCCTGGAGTTCATCATTACCATTGTGAAGGCAATTTATGCCAATCAAAGGATGTCTTATAACAACAGCTGAGGATATATTACGCCATAACTCATAGATCCATCCTACTAATATAGTAAATGTATGTGAAAGTGTTTGGATGGTTGTTACGATTGAGTAACGTTAAACCTTTGAACACATTCGAAAAAAAATAGGTACGTAAATAGAACATTATCTGTATTAACATATAGGATAATATTTAGGACTATGGGAAAGTTACAAGTTATATTTCATTTTATTTTTAACTTACCAGTGTTTGAAGAAGGATTAACCCTTACATGCATGATCAAATAAAAACAAATGAAATAAATATATAGGATGGGAAAATAGGTTAAGTATTACGAAAATCATAATAAGAAATCGATATCTATATTAATATATTTATTTTTATCAAAAAAACCTATGATGCAGAAATACATCATTATGCACTTAGGTACCTTATTTTGTATCACTATAGCGAAATGAATTATATTTATTATACAAAGTAAACTAAAGAAAGAGCGTATTATTGAGTATGAAAATTTGTAAAACAGTTGTTTCTTGCGTTTAGGCATAGTGGCACTTGACATTTAGTACAAGCCCACTGGGTTGTACCTGTGCATGGTGGCATTTTGCACCTGAGTCTATTTGCAAACACTGGCCAGTGGTCTACTCCGTCTCTTCTCACATCTGTTGAGGGTAGTGGATGAGTGGGGCCTCTTAGTTTTTTGGCTTGGTATGCTTGATCAATCGAACTATTGCTAGGCCGTCCTCTTTTGGCCCACTACCTACGTTGCACAGGGCGTCTGCTAACTCATTGCGAAATTCGCCTAGATTAAACAGGTCTTTTTTAGCAACGCCCTTTGCAATGCAGTTTTTCTTCATTAGCACCCAAGAGTTTATTATCGCTAAATCTAGTAAGTGATAAAATAATCTATGATACCACTTGCGGCTCTTGACTCTGATTCTGTACCGCCCTAAAAAGCTATCCATCAGATCCACGCCCCCCATATGCATATTATATTCCTGAACAATTTTGGGACAAGGAATATCGATTTTTTGCTTCACCCTTTTGTCATAACGGGTGACTTTTCCTTCGGGTTGTGAGCCTACGTATGTAGATAAAAGCGTAACCACTTTATTGTCTTTCCAAACTGTAGCGGAAAAGTCTACTCCGTCATGATGAGCGACTCGTTCCTCATAGGTACCTCGAGGAACTGATATCTTCATCAAAGCTTTCTTATCTGGTAGCCTACAGTTAGGTAACCTATTTTGCTGTACAGTTCCAACGCAGTGGATTCCTTGTTTCGAAAGATAATATACTAAGGGCAAGGATGTGTAAAAATTATCAAAAAATATAATATGATTTACCATACGAGGTATCACGCGGGCTAAACGAATAACAACATTATTGGTTACACCTAGATCGGGTTCATTAGGGTTGTGCCTATCGTTTTGACCGGAGTATACCTCAAAGCGATAGGCATAACCCATTAGACTACACAATACAAAAAGTTTGTAGCCCCATTTATGAGGCTCATTGGGCAAATACTATTTTAAAAAGTGGGCAATTTTAGTAGAGCACATCTGTTCATCAATAGACAGACGTTGATCTAAAGGAATAGATGAAAATCTGTTATTTAGGTGCTCTATTACTGGTCTTATTTTATGTAGTCTATCATGATCCGGATGTGTTGTCGGTTTGTGGTTTTCGGTATTGTTAAAATGTAGGAACCTTCTTATCATTTCGAATTTGTTTACTGACATTGTGTTTTTTATGGGATTGTATCCAAATTTATTGTTCCAGTAAGATCTTACGCTAGGAAAATGTTCGACCGACATAAATAACAAAATACCTATGTATTTTTTTATATCTAACACAGAAATATGTACTGAATGATTTGGGTGAGACTGTACAGCATATAAATTTGTTTCATCAGCTATCTTTTGTAAAAAATTTGGTGTAAAATAATATAGAAAACATCTATACGGCGTGTCCAGTTCTGCTATTTCGCTATTGAAGGTGGCTGGCTCGTGTGTTATTCTGTCTTCATTATAAGGTAAATTATTTACTCTCCATATAAGATTTCTCTTGTCGAAACCCAAAGTAACTTCCTCCTGTCTCACCGGCTCCTCTTCAATTAGCGGTGGATCGTTGTCGTCGGCAAGATTGTCCTCTGGAGCTGGACCGGTGACTTCTTCTTCGGGTGGTACTTCGTCCTCAGCTAAATCTCGCAGCAACTCTCTTTTTTTTTTTTTTTTTTTATTGGTGGGCTATGGGTGCGTCTCGCCCCGCTGAATCGGTCCGGGGTGACGGAAAGGCGGCGCGTGACCCCATAGACCCACCGTAAAACCTTCTCTCTTCGCCGTGCGAGCGGACCACCGGTACTCGATTTTAACTTCGGTGGCCCGCCCGGCGGTTTACCCTCGCGGGTTCCTCTCGTCGACGCCCCGACAGATTTCGCCGTCGGGGCGTCGCCCTCACGCGGTGGCCTCACGTCGGGTGACCGGACAATTCCCCGGTCCGATCACCCGAGGCCTCGGTTAGGGCGGCATCAGGCGCAGGTATTCGCGCCTGCGCCGCCCCGGCCGCTGACGGCGGCCCGGGTCGCGGGATTCCTCCCGGACTCGTTCCGCCGCCTCCTTCTGCGAGATGACAGCCTCGCAGAAGGCGGCGACCGCGTCCCAGTTCCTGACGCTGTCGACCATCGCTCTCGCGACAGCCGGCAGCGTCAGGTCGGCACCGATAACAGCGACGAGGTCACGGCGCTGCCGGTCAAAGCCCGGACACGCCTCCAGCGTGTGTTGCGCCGTGTCCTCGTCACTGCTGCAATGGTGGCAGAACGAAGTCCACTCCCTACACGCGACCGTGTGCAGGTAAAAGCCGAAGCATCCGTGCCCCGACAACACCTGCACCAGTCGAAAGGAGAGGACTCCGTGCCGCCGCTCCATCCACTCCATCAATACGGGCCGGAGAGCCTCGACGGTGACGACACCGTGTCTAGGCCTCTCCAGCCGCGTAGCCCAACGGGCGATGACGTCTCGGCGGGCGTCCTCGCGCCAGGTGGCTATCTCGCTCAGCGATGGGGAGCCACCTTCGTCGCGCAGTGAGGTCACCCGCCGGTAGAGCTCGGAGAGCATCTCCGCCTCTAGGTCCCACGGGGGTGTCCCGGCCAGTAGGCATGCCGCCTCGGTCGATACCGTGCGGTACCCGCGAATGGCTCTGACCGCCATGACTCTCTGGGGTCTCCACAGAACAGCCCTGAGCTGGACGTTCAGAGCCCTCGCCCACACGGGTGCGCCGTACATGGCCATAGAACGGATCACCCCCGCATACAGCCGTCGGCCCTCGAAGCTGGGTCCGCCCACGTTCGGCATGAGCCGCGAAAGGGCGGACGCCGCGCCGACCAGCCGGGGAGCAATTCGGCGAAAATGCTCCCGGAACCACCATCGCCCGTCGAGCACCAGACCCAAGTACTTCATATGGGCCTGGATGCTGATGTGGACGGAGTTGACGACTAGCGAGACGCCGATTGGCGGCCTTACGCGTGGCCCATGGAACAATAGGGCCTCCGTCTTATTTAGGGCCACCCTGAGCCCCAGCGCCTCGATTCGCCCGACCATCTCCTCGGTGCCGAGAGTGGCCAGGCTCGCCGCCTCTTCGAGTGTCCTGCCCCGGGCTGTGACGAGCGTATCATCAGCGTAGCATATCACGCTCAGCCCGGGGGGGAGACTCCCTCTCAACGCCCAGTCGTACCCGATGTCCCACAGAGTCGGCCCCAGAACCGACCCCTGTGGAACGCCGCACGACATGGACGTCCGCACAATGTCCCCTGCGGGACTCGCGCAGAGGACACTGCGCCCCTCCAAATAGTCCGCCACCAGCCGCCTCAGGTACAAGGGCACCCCATGAAATCGGAGCGCCTCCCTGATGCAGCTGAATGGCAGACTATTGAATGCGTTGGCGATGTCCAGCGACACCGCCAACAGCACTCCCCCGCCGGTGACAGCCTCCGCGGCCGTCTGCCTCAGTCGTAGCAGGGCCCCGATGGTCGAACGCCCCCTTCTAAAACCGAATTGAGGTCCCACCTCCTCCAGGTGCTGGACGATGCGGGCAGCGAGGATGCGCTCCAGCAGCTTACCCACATCGTCGAGGAGCACGATGGGCCTGTAGGCCGACGGCGAATCCGGGGGCCGTCCCGGCTTTGGCAGGAGAACCAACCTCCCCTCCTTCCAGCACTCAGGGAACCGTCCAGACGCCAAACAGGCGTTGTACAGCTGCCTGAGGCGAGGCTCGAGGTGCTCGAGGAGCGACGTCAGCACCCGGACTGGTATTCCGTCCGGGCCGGGGGCCGTGGTCGCGGAACGAATCCGCGCCACAGCTGCTCCCACTTGCGTCTCCGTCACGGGCGGAACACTCTCGTCGTCAGCCTCCCGGTCTTGTTCTGGCGAGGCCATGACCGGGGGCGTGTGTTCCGACTGCCGTGGAAACAGCTCCTCGACCACCCTACAGAGGAAGTCGGGCTGGAGGGTCTCGGTGAGGGGGGGGCCCTGCGCGCGAAGCTTATTCAGCGACGCGCGATACGGGCGACCCCAGAGGTCACGGTCGAGACCGTCCAGCATCTCCTGCCAACTCGCACCCTTGGCGGCTCGGATGGCCAGCCGAAAGGCCGTCCGCGCATCGCGGTACGCCTCGTACAGCTGGCCCTCCCGCTCAGCGTCGCGGTGACGCCGCCGGCTGCGGGTGTAGGACCTTCGGGCTCTGATACATGCCGCACGAAGGTCCGCCAATCTTGGGGACCACCAGTAGACCCCCTGCCTCGGAGGTAGACGCCGCCGCACTCTGGGCATGGCCGCATCGCAGATCTGCGTTAACGCACTGCGGATGCGGACAGCCTCGGCGTCCACCCCGTCCGCTGGGGGCGGTGAGGACAGCCACGTGTGAACGATGGCCGCCTCCGCCAGTAGGTCCCTGTCAAGACGACCCACAGCCCACCGCGGAAACGCGGGAGCTCCGTCCGCCCTGTGACCCCTACCGGGGTCCCGGAGAGGGGAGACCTCCATCCGGATGTACCGGTGGTCCGATAGGGTCTCCGCCTCCTCCAGGACACTCCAGTTCCTCACCCGTGGTGCGACAGCGGGGCTAGCGAACGACAAGTCCACTATCGACCCGCCCTGCTGCCGCACACACGTGTTCACTGAGCCCCTGTTAAGAACACAGAGGCCCAGTGAAGCCGCCCACTCGATGACCGCCCGCCCGCGGTCGTCCGTCATAGGGGACCCCCACGCCGTGGATTTGGCGTTGAAGTCCCCCAGAACCAGGACGAGGCCCGGTGCCAGTCGCCGTATCGAGGCCTCCAAGTTGGTGAGGGAGGCCCTGAAATCGTCCATTCTCCTGGTAGGGGAGAGGTATACGCTGTAGAGCGTGACCCCTCCCCACTCCGCCGCGACAAATTCCTCGCCCCTATCCAAAAGAGACAAGGACGGGAAGTGCCGCTCGCAGCAACTCTCTGGCATTGTTGTAAAACATTTCTTCATCGTCATTCTCGTCTTCCAAACCATCGTCGGATATGTTGCCACTCTCCAAACCAGCTAACAACTCCTCAATGTCTCGGTTTTCCAGTGGACGACGAGACATTCTAAAAAATTAAAAATACTAATAAAACCTACCATTTTATGGCAGTATATAATGAAATTATTATTTGTATTAGAATCTGTAAATATGTAAAATGTATTGTTCCATCAAAATAAATAATATATCAACAATGAATTTCAAAGTACTGCCGGTACGAGAAACAAAATTTATTAGTACCGATTTTGCATGGTGATGTATTTCTACATCAAACGTAATATTCCTATAATCTCTAATATTCTAGAGAGATTATATCTCTAATATTCTAAGTAAATTTTGGTAAATACTGTCATTATTAGTTACACTTACCTGTAATCTTGCCGAAAATTCTTATTTTTCAATACTTTTTTCACTTTTGTCGAATAAAAACACAATTTGTAACAGCCGCTATAGTTACCGTTGTCAAAAGTAAGTTTGGGCGCGAAAAAACGTCACAGATAAAAAATCTAAGTGTCAAAATTAATAACATGCGTTCAGAAACTAAAATTTGAATATTATTTCTTTGAACAGAGATATTGACAAAAAATCGGTATGATGTAGGACTGCATCAATATGCATTTAAGGGATAAGTGGTATTCCACTATCAATTTCTGATTGTAGAAACAAACTGGGATAAGCAATGCTTAAAAGACGCGATTTATCAGTTATAAAACGAGCTTCAAAATGTTTGTGACAGACTTGTAGCGTCATAAGTTCTTCTACATCTTTAATTCGCATAGAATCACAATTAATTGAGTCCAGCCATTTTTTAAGTCTTCGCTCGCACTTTGGAAATTTGTGCAAAAAAGCGTCCTGTCGCGAACTTACACAACCCGGCACACAACATTTAAGATGCATGTTAAAGAATATAACGGTCACTATCAAAATGGAACAGAAATGTACGGAAATTAATCAACGCAAACGATTCGCTCAATACTTCAAAAGTAACTGAAACAGATATTCTGACATCACAAATATGGCGACTGTCATTCATTTAAGGGGAAAGAAGGGGTAGGGTGGAGGGCAATAAATGTCCTACATCGTTTTAAACTGACATTTCTAGTGTCTAGTATTGCTAGTGGGAAGATTATGGCCCGCGCGTGCTCCGCGCGCGCCGCTTCTGTCTCATCGACGGCGCAGCTGTCTGCCTCGCTCGCACATGTAAACATATGGAACTTATGTAGGTATAGAAAGTTTAAATACCTAGTGCAATAAAATCTATCCATAATATCCAATTATTATAAATAACGTCCGATATTTACTATTTTTATCTATAACGTTAGAAGTGATAGATCAAAAGCTAACACATCCTCTCAAGGGTACTAAACCTAGCGCCCCTTCTCCATACTACTGCCCGGCCTTGATCTGCATAGCGGCAGTGCCCTGACTTTGTTTTGACACGCTGTCCAACACCTGTATGCTGTTACTAGTCCAGTTCCTACTTTCGAAACCACCGGACCTGTGGATGTGTGTAATATTACTCACTGTTTCAGTAGCACTCGCTTGGTCGAGTAAACTATCGATGTAGTCGTCCATATAGTGCGAGTAATTTACAGCGTTCACAGCGGATGGCATTGTGGTTGGATTATTCTCGTTATGAGATCGCTCTGACGTCATTTATGTTCTGGCGAGGCTTGCCGGATATCCCAACGGAATCTAAAGTAAATGTACATCTTACCATATCGTGCCGATCTCGTAGCTCGTGGTCGTATTTGAGCCATCTTCGGTCGCCGACATGCACAATCGAGTGCGTGGCGATTGAAGTGCTCCTGCGCGACCGGTCGTGGGGGGTGGTCCGCGGTACGCGGGTAACACCGGGTAGACACCAGCCTAGAGGAATGAGTGCAGCGCACGGCTCATATGGTTTACCTACTTCTTACTTCTAAAGGCAACAACAAGTACAAATTATCCCGATCAATACCTAAGAATATCTGGTTTTAAATCGTTTATACATAACTTATCTTTTAAATTATTTAAATGTTTACAATTTTCATACTGAGCAAGAGATAAAACAATTGCTATAAGGTAGATTCATGTACATTAATTATTACACAATCTAATAGAATGTACTTTATTTCTATACATATAAGGTCTATTTTCACAATAGTTAAAAACAGAAAGAAAATAAAATAATATAATCACAAACCAGTTCAAACGTGTCCCATGCACAAACAGTCTCGGTGCGTTCACGGAACACGCATACCCTCGTAGCTTTGATTATTTAGGCAAGTATATCAAAGCCTCGTAGATGGCTCACTCAACGCTTAACAAACTAACGGCACTTATGTCGTCGCACAATGCACTAGCAGCTATTGATCATACCGCGTATACGTATTGGCACAACTTTCACTAGCACTTTGTTATCACTTATCACTATTTCCGTGTTGTTCGCGGGCGGTGACGGGAGCTGCGGGACAACCATGGCAGAGGTCCTGGCTCTCTGTACAAGCGCTCGAACGCACAGGATAATGCAGCCGGCGATGTAGGGGTCGCAGCTGTCCTCATCGCAGACGGGTACAGAGCATGCCGCGTGATCGTGACGTGCCACTAAGCATTTGTTGCCAATCTTATTTAATGTGACGTGTTGCCATCTAACTTTGAGCAGCGCGCGTTTAAATTGTTTACATTCGATTAACATATGAACAGCTGTTTGACGAGTTGTGCACATAGGAATTTTATCTTCGGTTTGTAATAATACCGACTGTGTTCATTGTATACTACCATTATAGCTTTTCTCTTTATACGATACAATATCTTTGTATATATTCGTGAAGTAAATCGAACTAGTAGTATAGTAACTTGTATGTATTTCTTCATTTTAACATCTTGTTCGTATATAGTATATAGAGATTACATAGTACCTACACTAACGAAAAAGATATCGTCCGTAATAATAAGTGCTTAAAAGTAGTATCTGTCGTCTTAACTGTGTTTAGTGCATGGAAAAGTGAAACTTAAAACGTATTATAAACTTGCAAATATTAATTCAATATCTACAACAACATAAACATCTACTAAAAAGTTATTGTTACTGACGGTGAATGAGTTATCGTTAAGTGAATCAAGCGCAATAAAAAAAATATAAATTTAAATAACCAAATAACAATGAGATAAATCTGACAATACTACTACAAGCATCAAAAATGAAATGATTTGCGATTATTTTGGATCATCAGCATTTTTATGGCAGTTTGTTTTTATTCAAAATCTAACAGGTGGGTAGATGATAGAAACTTTCTTGCAACCGTTTATTACAAAATTATTTATCACTTTGACAACAATAAAAATTATATTTCAATATGGATTATTCGAACATTACGTTAAGAAAAAAAAGAACAATATCTTTAGAATCGTTAAACCAATCAACTTCCAGCAATTCAGTTACATTGACAAGAAGTTTACCAGATTTATCAGTAGAACAAAATTTTTATATATCGGCATTGCAGGAAGAAATAAATGAATTAAAACAACAACTCGAAAGTGCCCACAAAGAAATTGAAAATATTTCTCTAGAGACAATAACATTACGAAAAGAACGAGACGAACAACAAACTGTTATAAATAATTTAAAAAAAATATGTGTTAGTAACAGCAGCTCAAAAAAGAAACCTGTGAAAATACCCAGAGACTATCAACAAAAAAAACTTTTTATTCATGAATCTGTAAACGTTAACACAGACTCCCGCATCTTTGGTCAAACTAATGAGTCCACAAATTTGCAATTTAATACACAAGATGGCGCTGTACACAAACCATCAAATAGAACAAATTCCAAAAATAGGAATCTTACTACTACCATAGACAATAGTATAAAATATTTTAGTAGTGAATTGAATGATAATATAAACCAGAAACTAATCAATCGAAAAATACACATTATTGGAGAACAGCAGTGTGTTGGCTTAGCTCAAAAATTAATCAAAAGTCGATTAAATAATAAATATGGACAATATAATGTCTCATCTTTTGTAAAACCATTTGCTAAGTGTAGTGAATCTTTGAATCCATGTTACTATTTGAATGCTATAAATGATTGGGTGATATTATGTATTGGGCAAAATGACAAAAACCCAAATGAAATTCAATATAACCCTCACAAAATTTTTGCATCATTTAAATAAAAGCAATGTTATAGTTGCGAGTGTCAGTAGGAATAAATATTTGAATGAAATTAAACTAAATAATTTGTTAAAGTTTACATGTAGAAGTTTCAATAATTACTTTATCAATTTGGACAGCATGCATACAAAAAATATTCATTTGTTGCAAGGTTTTATTTGTAAGAAAGTAAATTTTATAATAGACACAAAAGACTATGAAGTTAAATTTATTCCGAATAAAAATAAAGTAATTAAATCTCTTATAAAACAAACTATCAGTAGTTGTCAATATAAAAAGGGAACTATTCCATATTATTTTCCTGTACTAAGACATACTTCATCTAAATTACCATATAAAATAAATAAAGATACAGATTTTTTATACATAAGCCCAATGATAATAAAAGAAAGATAATGTTATTGCATCAAAATATTGCTGGTCTACTAAGAAAATCTGAGTTGGTTGAGTTGTGTCTAGATGAACTCACAGACAGTCATAAAAACGCCATTCATGTTTTATGTTTTTGTGAAACTTTCATTAAATCAGGAGATGAGTTTAACATTAATCTCAAGGTTTATAAAGTGAGTAGCTACTTCTCCAGAAAAAAAACAAAATCGGGGAGGTACATGTATTCTAACATATAATGGTATTGATTGTTGTCCTGTTGCTATATGTAAAAGTGTCTCACAAGAAAAGATATTTGAATGTTGTGGTATAGAAATACCTAGTATAAATTGCATTATTATATGTCTGTATAGAATACCAACATCAGATATTAAAAGATTTTTTAATAAATTGGAGATCCTGTTACATAAGTTGTCATATAAAATAATTAATAAAAAGATTATTATAGCAGGTGATCTGAACATTAATACCCTAGTTAATAGTAACAATACAATAACATTAAAAATATCCTTTCTAACTATAATTTAATATTACACATTAATGTACCAACAAGACTATATAATTGTTTAGATATAATTGCATCTAATCTGAATAATGCTATGGCTATACACACAGAAGTGTGTAAAACATTTCTATCTGACCATGAGACTTCACAAATTTTAGAATTTACTTCTAATTATAAGGCACCTGCAAAATATTGGTATTGCCAAAAAAAAGATCTCTGCAATAATAATGTAAAAAAGTTCCTATACTATATATCACAATTGAGCTGGCAAAATGTTTATATGGAGACAAATGTCAATAGGGCTTTTAGCATATTTCATGACGATTTGAAATTAATTTATGACTTATGTTTTCCATTTAATAGAATAAGAATATGTTCTAATATGGGTACTCCTCAATGGATAACCAAGGGTTTAAGAAAGTCATGTACTGTAAGAAGAAAATTGAGGTTCAATTACTATAAATTAAAAACAGAAGAAGCTCTATCAACATATAAAGTATATGCCAGATTACTGAAAAGATGCATTAATTGGTCTAAATGTAATAGAAATAGAAAAATTATTGCTACAGCAAAAAATAAAGGTAGAGCCACTTGGCAGATAATTAAAAGTAGAGATGATAGAGTTCTAACAATTAATAGAATAGGGTCACTTCAAGTTAAAGGAAATATTATTAAAAGTCCAATACAAATTGCAAATGCCTTTAATAACTTTTTATAAATGATACTAATAGAAACAAGCAGGTTAGCGACACTAACCTCCCTTTACATAGTAAATCATTAAATCAATGGAACAATAGTTCAATTTTTTTAAGACCAGCTACTGAGCAGGAAATTTTAAACATTATATCTTCTTTAAATAATACTAAAGCAGTTGGATATGATTCTACTTCTACAAGTATTATAAAAAAAAGTTCCACTATTTTAGCGCCAATATTAACTCATATTATTAACGAATCATTTGTACAAGGTATATTCCCAGATAAACTAAAATACTCCATTGTAAAACCCATGCATAAAAAAGGTAATAAACAAGATCCCAAAAATTACCGACCCATAACACTTATCCCTATTTTGTCAAAAATATTCGAAAAAGCATTTTATACTAGACTTCTAGACTTCTTGACTAAACATAATATTATTAAGGCTGAACAAAATGGGTTCCAACGTAACAAATCTACTTCTTTGGCTGCATTTAATTTAATTCGTAGTACAACAACTTATCTAGATAAAAAAGTGCCAGTGGTAGTGATATTTTTTGATATGACTAGGGCATTTGATTTTGTGGATCATATGACGTTATTGAAGAAATGTGAAAATTATGGGATTAGAGGTATTTCGCTAAATTGGCTTGAGAATTATTTAAAGAATCGTCAGCAATGTGTTGAAATTGTAAGTTTAAATAAAGATCATGAATCATCTGTAAGATCATACTTTAAAAATAATAATTATGGTGTGCCGCAGGGCAGTGTTTTGGGCCCTTTGTTATTTCTGTTATATATTAACGATTTACCAGAAGTGATTAAGCATCAATGTGTTCTATTTGCTGATGATATTTCAATAATAATTCCTAATGATGATAATTTGACGACCCATGAAATAAAAATAAAAATAAAAGAATAGTAATCTCAGTAATAGACTGGCTTCAAAGAAATAATTTGAGTGTAAATTTAAGCAAAACATAAAATTCTCAACAATTAATTCCCAAAACTATTGTGTTCATATTAAAATTAACGATGAAAGTATAGAAGAAACAGACTGTATTAAATTTTTAGGCATAACACTAGATAAATACTGCAATTGGAAAAAACATTTAATGAATATATGCAGTAAACTAAGTGGTTTCGTATATGCTATTAAAAAATTACGTACATTATCAGATAAGAAAACGGCACTAATAGTATATTATGGTTATGTAGAGTCCATACTACGATATGGACTGATAATATGGGGCAATTCAACAGATGCACATAAAGCCTTTATTGTATAAAAAAAGTGCGTGAGAGCGTTTTGTGGAGTGGGACCGTTAGAATCTTGTAGACCTTTATTTAAATCGATGAACTTATTGACGTTAACCTGCATGTATATACTTGAAGTCTCAGTGTTTGTCAAAAATCATTATTCATTTTTTGTTTCCAAGAGTAATAATGTTATACGTAGCTGTAGGGATCCCACACGATTAGTGATTCCATATTGTAGGACAACATTAAACAAGAGAAATGTTTACCATATGTGCATAACCATATTTAATAAATTACCTAGAGACTTAAGAGAGCTCCCGCAGAAATATTTTTAATTAAAACTACGACAATAACCATTATCAGCTACAATTTCTATAATTTATCCGAATTTATGACATATAAAAATTAATAATAATTACTTGACATTTAAATTAATTGCAATTTGACATTTATATATTGTGATATTATTTAATTACACATATTAATATGTATAGTTATTGTTATAATAATTAATTAATAATGGAAAATGTGTCAATATTTGCACGTCTTAAAGGCAGAATATGGCAGGAAAATCTACCGTTTTTTGTTATCTGGTTACACCTGTATTCTTGGCAAATAAAAATGATTTGATTTGATTTGATTCGACTATCAATGAATAAATGCAATCTGGCCATTTGCAATATAGTGCAGTGGGGAACTTTGAGAAAATAATAGAAAATATATCCATACCTTGTAGGTGCTCCTCACGATCCATTGCTCGTACAACTTCAACGACTTTCTGTGAGATGCTTAATCGACTGAGTAATTTTGAATTTGATTTATTACTCACAGCAGCGATGGCGATTTGTGGTAGCACATTAGCTAAAGCGTTTAGCGTATTGTCATTATTCTGAGCAGTTAGCATAAATAGCACACTAGATAGTGATGGTGTACCACCCGTTAATGGCAGCGGCAGCAGTGGCGAGCGCAGCGGCGGCGACGGCAGCGGCGGGAGCCGCGGTGGCAACAGCGGCTGCATAAGCCGCGGCAACGACGTCGGCGGCTCGAGCTGCGGCGGCATGAGCCGCGCCAGCGACGGCAAGGGTGGTGACCGCGGCGGCGGCGGCACAGTGACTATAGTTACCACGTGCATTAGTGGCTCTGGTTTAATCTTGTCTGGAATTTCTCTCGCCGTTCTCTCACTGAGTAGGGGAGAGGGGGGCACCTTTGAACACTTTTTAAATAAAATATTATATTTGTCGTATTGTGCTACATATCAAGGTATGTTATTTTTTTATGAATAGATATACTATTTGTGCTACAAAATAAAAATTAAATTTACTTGTTAAAGTAACAATATTATTATTTTTTAAAAACCCATTTTTGTTCATATACCCCTGGCAAGGGGCACATTTGATAACCCCAGGGGCAGTTTTGAAATACCTACATAATACAAGAAAAAAATTAACTAAGAATATAATCAACACTTTATTTAAGACATACAGATCTTAAATTATAATTGTGTATTGCCACTAACTTCGAACACTCACTATTGCTTAAATAAACTTTATAAAACTATAAACAGCCTGGGGCAGTCTTGAATAAGTAACTTATTATTGAAAACTTGATGCACAGTGTGTTTGCTGCTATAGTTTATATTTTTCGGCATTACATTATCTTTATATTTCTTTACTCTATAGTACAAAGTGGTTGGTTTTATATTATATATAGCAGCAGCGGTCCTAAGTTTCATGCTATCATTGACAACACATAATACAGCTCTCTCGGCGTCTTTTTCGTTAACATCATTTTCTTTATGTAATTTCTTACCATTGTGATTTGTAACTGTAAAAGAATATAAAATGAACTTATTTAATTATATTTTTTTTTTTTTTTTGGGACTAATCCCACCACACATTCCCACCATTGTAACTCCTGTAAGCCAGGATCCACAATGGTCACTATAAATGACACCGAGGTTTGACCCTCAGGCAGTCCCGGGAAATGATTTTAATTGTCTTGGAACCCGCAACAAATTTAATTAGAAAAGTTAAAGAGGAGGAGTTGGAAAAGAGTGATTCCACTTCCCTCCCAGGCAAAGCGGGAGACAGAAAGCAATATTGACTAGTCAGCCAATAAGTAAAGGGTTGTACAGCTACGATAAGCGCAGCAGTACGGCACCACGGATACGGGATAACTTAACGGGGCCTATATGTGAGCCTTAAGATTGGTTGCAGTAGTAGGTATGGCAGAAACGCCTAAACGCACGGAAATTTTCTCGAGTTGCTACAAGATCCGTGTAGTATACTACTCCAGATGTTACTTGCAAACTGTCTAACATAAGGTCGCGCTCGTTACGCCAGAGATCGCACTCCCAGAGAATGTGATGTGCTGATTGTTCATACTCGCGGTTATTTGTAGAACATTGACATAGTGGTGAAGGTACGAGTTTAAAAGAAAATAATTTACTTTTAAAGTTGCCATGGCCAGTTAGAAATTGGGCTACAAAATGGTCAACCTCCAGCCACACTCTCTCTAGGCGCTCGCGGACGCATGGGAAAAATAGATAGAGGTGACGGCCCTTCGATGATGAATCCCATCTTTCTTGCCATTCAATTAAAAGTTTTTCATAGACAACGGACTGCGGTGCAAACAATCGAGCGATTTTATTACGGTCGCGCGGTAGAAGGAAATCTGTGTTCATATTTTCCCTTGTCGTGTAATACATTGATGCCCGTCTCTGAATCTCCAAGTCAACCGGAAGTACACCCGCGAGTACTGGCAAGGCCTCGGTACTGACCGTCCTGTAGGCTTTACACAAGAATATTAAGGCCAATCGTTGGCTTTGTAATAATTTAAGGCGAGCTGCCCCTATGGTAGCCCTATCAGCCCAAACGGGTGCAGCGTAACAAATACACCCCAAATATGTGGCCATATATATAGTTTTCAGTGTATTAAAACGAAGGCCCCAGGTAGACGTTGATATTCTAGTAAGCGCATAGAAATTTCACCTACAGTTTTAATATGCTCGACAAATGAAAAATTTTTTTCTAAGAGTAGACCAAGATAGCAAACTGAATCTTTCTTTTTGACTGTCATATTATTGAATTTTATACGCGGCAACGATTGTAAATTTCCTTTTAATAAAAGGTGATACGTTTTATGTGGGGCAAATGTAAGCCGATTTCGTGTGCTCCATTCGAATATATTATTGAGACAAATTTCTGCTAATTTCTCTAAACCGTCTCTAGTGTTGGATTCTACGAGTAGAAGACCGTCGTCGGCATAACCGATCAATTGACAGTGTTTCGGCAGAGGTAATTCGAGGAAATCGTCAAAACCTAAATTCCATAAATATGGACTTAGCACCGAACCTTGGGGGCAGCCCATCGTCAGTGGCTTCGACACAGCATGGTGACCAAGTTTCAATTTAGTCGAGCTTTGTGAAAAGTATGACTGTATAATTAGGTAGATGTTCCTGTAGCACCCACGAGTCTTTAATTTAAGAAGTAGCATTGGCCACCAGGCGTTGTCGAAGGCACCTGAGATATCCAGGAAAACGCCTAGCACGTATTTAAAAGCGGATGTATTACTAACTTTTCTCACCGCAATGGCTGCGTCGATTGTTGATTTACCGCGAGTGAAGCCGAATTGCTTATGGTTGAATGTTGGTCCACCCGGCAATAAACGAGGAACAATTAGCCGTTCTAAGAGTTTGCCTAGTGAGGGCAATAAGGTGATTGGTCGATATGATTTCGGGTCATCTGGTGGCTTATCACCGCCTTTAGGAATTATCCGTATATATCCGCGACGCCATGACCGAGGAAAAATACCTTCAGATATACAACGATTAAAAACCATTAACATTGAGCTGCCCGATGCTCGACTAGCTTCTTTGATCATTTTATTTGATATTTTGTCTTCACCAGCAGCTTTGTTGAGGGGAAGAGCTCTAACGGTATTCATAAACTCGGCAAAAGACGGAAGGTCAGACATAGGCGAGAGAGGTGGGTCAGCGGCCCACGCGCGTATTAGTTTATGGTGTTCGCTGTCGACTGATATGTTATCGTCTGGAATTAACGTATTCAATATTAAATTTGATTATATTTATCAATGATTTTTAAAAATAAATAAACATCATTTGTTCAAGTAGCTTTATTCATAACTGCCCCACAGATTTTTTTCAAATCTGCCCCAATACCATCCTTCAGAAATAAAAATATCTAGACGACCAAGAAACTTGTATTTAATTAACTTATATTGGTAATACACTTGCTATAATATACACAACACTATGAAATAGTCAAAACTCGGAAATAATACTTACGTTTTCAGTAATCCACTTACAATAAAAAATAAAAATGTTTGGTTTCGTCTCCGTAAAGTAACCGACAAATTTTATTTTGTTTGACACTCACATTGACGTATATTGGCAGCTGACAGACGTGTAGTTCGGTGTTACCAGTATTAAAAAGGTATTGGAGGTTAGGAAAAACAAATGATGCGTTCTTAAATCCAATAATTCAAAACTGCCTCTGTTCTAAACTGCCCCCCTCTCCCCTATCGATGAAGTCCTTGGTGGATGGCTTTTATCTGGTACACTGACTTCGATTTCGTGGTGGTTACTGTCTACCCACCGTTCAACATTCTTGTTCAAATCTTCTACATATAGTGGACTGTATTTTTCTTCGGCTTCATTTTGTAAGTTAGCTAAGTCCGCGGCTAACTTCTTATCGATCAAATCCATCTGGATCTTCGCCTTTAGCGTTTCAGCTTCTAAAATCATTTGTGCTTTTCTTGCACGTATTGAAGAAGGCGATAGCTTGCAAGATTTTACGCTTCTTGATTTTTCTATGTCGCGCGGTAATAGCGGTTGCAACGCAGGTTCCGTTTTTATGCTACCACCCGGCAATGTCGCGCGTATTCACACACGTACACATCACGTTTTGTTGTGCCTTCCAGCGGCGTGTTTCTACTCCTACATGGAGGTGGATCTCGCAGTGTGTCTGGACCATACAGTTCGCCCAATACTTCGTGGCGGCCATTTTGTTGTTCCTTACACTGCATACCCCGCGTTTGGACCATATTGTGCGGAGGCGTGTTGAACATGAGATCTGGCTCGAATGACCACTTTGTTACTGACGGGGGGTTCTTGACCAATATGACACGCAATTATAGGTAAATCCTTTATTATATTAACACAAGTTACGTTTTACAAACATGTATTAAAATTACGTGCAGTCGCGCTGAAGGCACGATGCGGACTACAGACTAAATACAATAAAAATATGATTCAGTATACCATTAAAATAGAAGGGTGCGATACAGAAAATGGGTATAGCGACATCTATCGAGTCACGCCAACATTTCAGCCGCGGACATTTATTAAATTAAATACTATTAACAGATAAACATATGTGCGTCGCTAACAATCAGACTGTCAAAGCTCCATTTTTTCTAGCACTTAATAGGTATTAAATACATTTAAGTTACTCAAATAAACTAAGATATGAAAATATTTATGTGAACTGTCATAGTATAGATATCAAATTAGCTCTCTACGTCGTCCACATGTCATATGTATATTTTGTAATTTTAATTTTAAGTTTCTCATTTAAGTGAACCATGTAAAGTTCTTTGAGAAATAAATATCTTAAACCATTATCATGAGAAATAGAGACACAATGCCGAGCCGAACAAAAAAGTCTAATAACATGGCACCTTATGCATGACATTTTGATCATATTTATCAGTATGCGTATCAATAAATTCTGTGTTGTTAATAATAGTCACTCAAAATAATGTAAAAAAACTAGACTAACGAAAAGAGAGCCATGGCTCCATTTTGTGAATTATGTGGCCATTTATTTCGGTTGATTGTGCATCTTTTCGTTCTTATTTTATTATTATTACACTTTTCTTTTATTAATATATTATTTTTTTATCGTTCTTATTTTATTATTATTACACTTTTCTTTTATTAATAACAATTGGGGACTGGTATTGTTAAAAAGTGAAAAAATAAACATCAATTTTTATTTATTACGCTTTTTAACAATACCAGTTGTTCAAATACATCATCACTCATTTTTCTTCTGTGAGGTCTTTTAATCATCCCACCGTACGAAAAAAGTCTTTCTACTGGTGCTGAACTTGGTAAGGATGTGTTGTATTTTAAAAATACTTTTTTTACTGTAGGAAAAACGTTTAGCATCTCCAGACTTGTGCACTCATCCTTTAAATATTGTAGGGTTTTCAGGTCTATTGTAGTATTGGTACTACCACCCTCACTGGTTGCAGAGAAGTCTGAATCCTGGAACATGTAGTAAGACTCGCTTTTTTCTTTCTGATGTCTGTGATTGGAGGTCTTCTGCAGGCAAGAGAAGAACTGTTCCTTGCAAATGTGTCCGAATCTATCCAATGAATAGTCATACCTAAGTACTGCGTCTCGAAGATGACCAAATATCTGCTGTCGTACAGACGTATTGAGCAGCCTTCAATTTATTTTTTAGATAACCTTTATATTGTGTATGCATCAGCAATTTAAAATTGCATGTACGGCGGCACGTAAATTTTGGTGGACGTGTAAGTTGTTGAGCTCCCTCAATTAAAGCTCTAAATGACTTATTTTCTACTATAGACATAGGTGACATTGTTTCAACCACAAAGTTTACTATTAATTTATCCAGATTTAATGACTTTTGTAGAGCATTTGTAAGAATACTTTGTTTCATTTTTTTTTTGTTGTACTTGCGGTACTATTGTTAACAGATTCTGCAACACTACACTATCTTTGTATGCTGGGGTTTCGATTCTTCATATTCTTTCAGAAGATCATGGCCTTTTATCTAAAGAAAAAAACAACAACCAGGTTAATTATTTGTTAATGCAGAAAAATTACATAGTTACCAATTCTTAATTAATTATTAGTTAATTAATAGTAACTAATAGGTATCCTATAGCTATGTTATTATATCATATCATACAAAAGAAAATTTTCATAGGTTATACTTACTTTAATATGGTTTAAGAAGTTTGTTGTTGCATGCAGACTTCCCTTCAATGTTTTTGAATATATCTTGCAAACAGCACTTATATTGCTTTCATGATCAGCCTCCTTCTTTACGTCTTTAAAGCAGTGCCTTAATATAAATGGTAGATTAGGGTTATCCCTGAAATAAAATCAAACACGAATTATTTATTGAATCTGTCATTTGTTACCGTATGTTGTTTACGGTATTTTCTTGTTCGAGATTGTTTTTGTGCTTGTTTGATACTTCTGTATTGGATTTAGCTTTATCCGTTGGTTGTTGGTTGGTTGGTTGGTGTTTTTGTTTTGGGTGTTTTCTTCTATTGTAGACCGAGTTTTTCCATCATCCTATAATCTCTGTGTTTGATTGCCATCTTTTTGTTGTACTCCAGTATGGTTTTTGAGTCCTGATCTATTGACTGCCTCATGAGATTCCAGATGGCGTCTTCACGAGTGTCTGTATAGTAGATACAGGATCTGGTGTGTCTGGAAATGGCAACCACTGCATGCTGGACACTGTCATGTAGTTTTTGCACCGCGTCTTTAGTCTGTATGATGATGACGTTTGGTGCACCGAGTCCCTGTGCCTCGTGGATGGTTCTCAAATCGGAGCCCTCACCAGTGCCGTATCCTTTTTGTTTGAGAGTTTCCTTCTCTGCCTGGGTGTGCGACAAGTATAGTGTCTCTGGAAGGTTGGGTGGGATATCGGCATCGGTATAGCTGCTTATGTTCAGGGATTTTACTATGTCATTTGACGAGTATATGCCGTTGTAATGCTTCTGAAGGGCATATGCTACGTCCATAGGGCACCGATGCGTGCATAACAGTTCCTGCGGTTTGGACTGTGTTGTGATGGGTTTATCATATTGCAGTGGGAATAGGTTTTCCCGATCTATGAACGGGATCTGGTTTGAGTCGCCAATTAGGAGTAGCTCCTTGGCTTCCACAGTGCGCATTAATTGTACCAGTGAGCCAAAATGGTTCACGAGCGCTTCGTCTATTATTAGTCTGTGGAAAGCTTGATCTTTTTTCTTTCTTACTCCATTTGATAGGGCTGATGCGACTGTATAGATATTTTCTGCCGCTCTTTTTCCCATTCGTTGGCTGATTTTGTTTTTAAGATCTTCTTTACCTTTGATCAGCGGTGTCAATACGATATCATTTGCAGGATTAAAGTTGTTCACTATCCATGTGGTTTTGCCGCATCCCGGTACGCCATTGACTAGGGTGATTTTGTCAGGCAGACTCCATGTGTCACTCATCTCCAGTGTTTTGGCTCGCTCTAGAATCCTCTCTGTGAGCCAGATCTGGGTGAATTTAGCAGTGACTACAATAGGGTCATTTTCCGGGGTGTGGAATGTGATTTTACCGGTCTCCTTTGTGGCTTCTTGATCGAGGTCAACGAAGCCTGCGGTGGCACTAAACGCTGCCATGTGGGCGGAGATGGGTTTGCCCGCTATGACCTCGCCTGTCTGGTTGTTGTATAGCGTGGCCTCCTCTTCCTCGAGTCTGTCTTCCAGCAACATATTGCTTTGGCGATGGTATGCTTGGAGTATGTTGCTGGCTGTCCAGGCTTTGATGGCTATTGTGCCTTCCAGTATGGCCTTGTGTTCGAGGAAGGCGTTTATGTAGAGGTCCGTCATTGTGCTCACCGGCCGGCAAGTAGGTGGATTCACTATTCCTTTTTCGGCGGATAGTGTGGTTTTGTGTGTTGTGTGTTTTCTTTTCTTTGTGAAAGCCTCGAGAGCTGTTCCCAGTTGCGCTGTTAGAATTCCTTGGGAATTTCTGGTGTTGACAGCAGCAAAGAGTGGGGTCAAGAGTGCTTTTGATGTTTCCTTTGCTGACATAGATGTATTTTTGTTGCCCGCATTCTGTTTGTGTTCTTGGTGGCGTTGCGGCTCGTTTGATTGCGGCTGAATAGGGTTTGCTAGGCTTGTGGAGGGGACTGCGAGTTGGATATTTGTCGCGGAGTGTGTTATTGTTGTTTCTATGGGAGGGAGTAGAAAACTCAGATCCTGGCCTCTGTTCTCGTATGTAACAATATTATGGTGTTTCGAGGCCATGATGCATCCCATGTAATCCGCGGCTTCTCCTTTATCGAAGCCCACTGCCATAGCATCCACGCTGATGGTCTTGGGATTTTTATTGGTGTTTTCTTCGCCGTCCTTCGCTATATGTTGAAGGAGTGTACTAGCCTGCGCAAACTGTGTAGTGTCGGCTTTCCTGTCGAGTACCACTATAATTTTATTGTGGGATCGAATAAGCCGACATTCTATGTTCCTGATGTTAATTGCGCTGTATGTGCTGTATTTGGAGTACTTGATAGTTGTTCTGCTAGTGTTTCCTTTGAGGAGAGCAGCTAGTCCCGGTGATATGGATACCCTATTCTTCATATCCACATGGCAGAAGGAAATGCCTAACCTTTCGGCATTTGTGGACATAAAGAGAGCCACCGGGCGTGTTAGTATGCCTGGAGTTCCGCTTTCGCCGTTAGCCAGTAGTTGTTGGGTTGTTATATTGGATGTGGATCTTTGTATTGTTTTTGTTTTATCGTCGGGTTGTGACCTGCTTTGGGTTTCTGAGTGTTTGGTGGATGTGTCTTGTTGGTCCAGTGTGCTGTTTCTCTGATTTGCTCTTATCACTATTTTTTCTATGTATTTTAAGAGACTTGGTTTTGTTTCCTTGTTTTCCAGTAAGCTTTGCAAGGTATGTTCTTTTATTTGCGCACCAGTAGCGATCTCGAGGTCGGTGCGCTCTGCGAGGAAGCGAGGGCAGTCATAGATTAAGTGCCAGATGGTTTCGTCGGTGGAGTCGTCGCATTCGCAGCTAGGGCTCTCTTTAAGTTTGAAGCGGTGTAGGTAAGCTGCGATGCCTCCGTGTCCTGTGAACGCCTGTACTAGGATTGGTGTCAAAGCTGTAGATCTCACCAGACAGTAACTGTTTGTGATGTCTGGGAAGAATTTTTTAGTGACTTCTCCTGTTGTAGCGGCGTTGTACCGATCCTGCCATTTTTTGGTGGTCTCCTCTCGGATAGTTCTTTTCACAAATGACAGTGGCACTTTATTGTAGGATATGGCGGGTGTTGTTGCCAGTGCTGCTCTTTTCGCTAGCTCGTCCGCTCGTTCGTTACCAGCGGTGCCTGCGTGAGCTCTTAGCCAAAATAGCCGGATGGTCTTTCCTTGTGCGCGGGTGGCTTCTATGTTTTCCCTTATGGTTTGTGTGAGGGATGTAATGTGTGTAGGGTTCTTGAGTAAGTCTAGTGAGGATCGTGAGTCGCTCAATATGTTAGCGGTGGTGGCGCTGCTATTTTTAAACTTCTCAATTGCCCTGTGAATAGCATAGAGCTCTGATTGAAAGACCGTGCAGAAGGGCTCCAACTTGAAGAGTGAGTAATGGACTTCCTGTTCTTCTTCCCACCATGTAAGGGCAGCTCCTGTTTTCCCCTCAATTTTGCTGCCATCCGTGTAAATTTGGGGTCCGGATATGTGGTGGTTAGCGATGGTTTCAGAGTCCATATTCTCTAGGAGCTCGTATGTGATATTGTTTACGTTTGACGGGTGGGGTAGATCTTTAAATGCTATCCTGGTCTCGAGCTCCTTGTTTGATGGTAAATAGTCTGTGGAGTGGCCTTTTTTGGCTTTGTATAGGCTGGCGTTTTCCTGAATTCTCAGGTCAAGGGGTAACAGTCCCGCAAGTGTGAGAGCTGATGTTAGCGAAATGGTTCTGTAACCCCTGCATATTTTTATGGCAAAGCTTCTTTGTATGGCATTTATTTTGTTTTTATTTGTTTCTAGATCTGTTGCTGGTGCCCACGCGCTGGAAGCGTAAGTTATAATCGGCTCTATTACCGCGGTATATATGGTTCTGACGATTTCTCCGTTTAGGCCCCACGTCACCTTTGCCGCGCATGCTAGTTGTTTGTAAATGGCAGCGGCTTTTTTGCAGACAGCGTCCACATGTGTTGTGAAGGTGAGTGTGTTGTTAATGTGGAGGCCTAGGATTTTTATTGTGTCCACGGTTTTTATCGGTTGGCCGGACATGTGTAAGACTGGGGTGCTGAACTTTAGTTTTTTGGTGAGTATCATCGCCTGGGTTTTGTGTGGCGCGAAGTTCAGTTTGTTCCTGGTGCCCCAGCTTACTACAGTTGTTAGGGTCCTGTTTGCCAACTCGGCAATATCCTGACCGGAGTGTCCCGAAAAGGTAAGAACCACGTCGTCAGCAAACGCCTGGCACTTTGTTCCCTCGCTTGTCAGGTGTTGTAGTAGCGAGTCCAGGATGATGTTCCAAAAGGTTGGTCCTCCAATGGAGCCTTGGACGCAACCCTTGGTGGTTTGCTTCTCATAGGTTGATCTTGCATAGTTGACGACTATTTTTCTATCCGCCAGGTAAGAGCCGACTGTCCCATATAGGTTTCTTGGGCACTTCTTTTGAGCCAGTTGGTGTTTTAACATTGGCCACCATGCGTTGTCGAAGGCGCCCTCTATGTCCAGAGATATTACGAGCACAATCTTTTTCTCTGCGATTTCCTGTCTGATGTGCTTTGTAAGGTCATAGAGGGCGTCCTCGGTGCCTCGCTGCGGCATGAAGCCATACTGGTTTTCTGTCAGCTTTGGAAGGATATGGTGTTGGATGCGACTTATCATCATTTTCTCGAATATTTTACCGAGTACCGATAACAAGCCGATCGGTCTGTAAGATTTTGGGTGAGTATAATCTTCCTTGCCGGGTTTTCTAATGATGACTACGTGAGCTATTTTCCATTGTGAGGGAAAGTAATTGAGTTTGAGGCATTGGTTTGCAATTGCCAGAAACGTTTCCCTTTCTGCTTGAATAGCCACGCTGCAGATGTCTGATGTAAACCCATCTGGGCCCGGTGCTTTCTTTGGGTTTAGTGATGAAAGCACTTTCTCGAGCTCCTCCGATGTGAAGGGTGGGTCATCTGCTTCCAGTTCCGCCGGTTCGGTTGAAATTTGCTGTCTCAGGTTTGCATGATAGGGAGTATCGCTTTCAACAGAGTCGTCCGGATAGAATGTTTCTGCCAGGAGTTTTGCAGAGTTTTCAGGGCTGATGGTTTTGCCGTCTGTACTTCTGAGTAATACGTCCTCTTGTCTCCTGGCTGTTTGTCTTATGACTCTGTAGATGCCATCCCACATGCTCTCCTTTTCTTGTTTGTTGCAGAATTCCTTCCAGCTGGTGGTTTGTGCCAGTTCCGCTGCTTCCTTATATTGTTCTTTAGCACGCACATATTCCTGTATTACGTGCTCTTTCCTGGTGGGTGCTGCATTCCTTATTCTTCTTTTCAGACGAAGTGTCATTCTTTTCATGTTATTGAGTTCTTTAGTCCACCATGGTGGTGTTGGGTTTGCTTTACCTTGCCCTATCTTTGGTATTTTAGACTCGCACACTTCCTGTAAAATGGTGGTGTATTCTTTGATTAGTTGTTCCATGTCTTTGGTGGTTGTTATGTTTCCGACCGTTTCAGGGGTGATGTTTTTCTCAGCTAGGGTCTGTTTGAAGAGTTTCTCGAAGTCCTCCCATTTTGCCTTCTTGGTGTTTTACCTTCTCGTAGTGGTTGGTTTTAAAGGCTCTAGTGGCTTTACCAACCTTATCGAGAAGGTGATGGCGTTGTGGTCGGATGTAGTGATACCTCGGTCCACTCTCCAGTTTTCCACTCTCCCTAGTAACTGGCTGCTGCATGTGGTGACGTCTACAATGCTAGACGCATGTAGCGTCCCCTTCTGTTTGTTTCAAAGGTCGGTGTATCCCCTTGATTGATGACATGTAGTTCTTGTTCGTCTAAGAAACTTGTGAATGTTGCTCCTCTTGGATCTTCAGTCGAGCTGCCCCACCAGGTGCTCCAGGCGTTGATGTCTCCGCCGAGTATGATGTTCTTCGTGGGTATTGTGGCGAGCAGAGCTCGCAACCGGTTGAGATCTATATCTATGTCTTGATCTCTCCCTCCAAATAAACTGATATTAGGGCGATATTTAGTTGTTCAGCCCTTATTGTAGCCACCGCAATGTTATGTGTTGTCAACTGCGGGTCCTGAATTACCTCCAGATGTTGGCCAAAGATGATTATAGCGGCTTTGTTCGGCTTTTCGCGGCGGAGGGTGCACTGGATGACTTTGGTGCCGTGGTGCTCTTTTAGGATGCCCGTATTTCCCGCGTATGGTTCTTGAACTAGGGCAATCTGCATTCCTTTTTCCTTGGCCGCGTTAAGCAACTCCGCTGTGGCTATTTTGGATCTCTGAAGGTTGGCTTGGATGCATTTCAGCTTTGAGAGATTTGTAGGGAGATGTTTGTTGTTGTTATAAGTTTCGTGTTGGGTGCCCTTAGCACAGGTAAGTTATCTTGGATCTGGCTATGGCATCCCGTTTTTGTCTCTGTGGGCAGATATCTGAGTGTGCTAGATGTTCGGTGTTGTGGGCAGCACCAGTTGATTTTGAGACACTGACACAGTTGGCGCACCGCGGTGGTGAATTACACAGGTCTACAATGATTTTGGTGCGGCTTAAAGTAAAACTGATTTCAAGTACATTCGGTACCCTGATAAAAACGTGATACTTACTTTTTTAATGCTACGTATAGTTTTCGAGATTTTATTTATTAACAAACAAAAGAACATTTAATTCAAAACAGTTAAATACATTTAATTACACATTTTATTTCACAGGTTAGAAGCTTCTCTTTTTAGATTTTCTCCAATGGATGTCTTCAGGACATTCCCGTGTAATACTCCAACAGTAATCTGCCATCATATGCTCATCCCAGCGACCTTGGTATCTATCTTCCATCACCTTTAAATCTTGATGTAAACGTTCTCCTTGTTCTTCGCTATACGCTCCAAGATTTTCAGGAAACTTGTCTAAATGATTGTCCAGATAGTGTACTTTTATACTCATATTACATCCAAGATTTTTAAAGCTAATTAAGAGGTTTTGAACCAACTCTTTGTAATTTTCGGCCTTCTGATTTCCTAAGAAATTTTTTATAACAGCAACAAAAGATTTCCAAGCCGCTGCTTCTAAATTATTCATTGAATGTATGAAATCGTTGTCTTTCATTAAAAGTCTTATCTGTGGGCCATCAAAAATACCAGCTTTTAGTTTTTCATTACTTAAACCAGGAAACTTTCTTGAAAGATATACAAAACACGGACTAGTTTTATCTAATGCCTTAACATATTGCTTCATAAGTCCCAATTTGATGTGCAATGGAGGCAAAATAATCTTATCACTAGAAACTAGAGGCGGGTTTATAATATTTTGTTTGCCAACCGTCATGTTATTTCTCAAAGGCCAATCTTTCTTAATCCAGTGGTCTTTTTTTGCTCTGCTGTCCCATAAACATATGAAGCACGGAAATTTAGTGTACCCACTTTGTTGGCCTAATAGAAAGTTGACCATTTTTAAATCGACACATATAACCCATTGGTGCTCCGAGTACTTAAGTTTTTTCAAAACAAGATCCACGTTTTGATACTCCTCTTTTAATTTCGTTGAATGAGCAATAGGCACAGCTGCATGATTGTTACCAATATCTAGTAAAACACATTTTAAACTTCGCTTACAGCTGTCCATAAACAATCTCCATTCTTCAGCTTTGTACCCTGAGAGCCCCAATTTCATTAGAAGGCCACCAATGTTATTACAAAAAACTATATCATCTTCTGAGCTAAAAAATGGAAGAAATTCTTTTTCGCGATCACGATAAAATGTTATTTTTGTACCTTGAGATAACAAATTTCTTTCTTTGAGTCTAGATGCTAGTAGCTCAGAGCGCTCTTTCGAAAGGTCAAGGTCTCTAATCAAATCACTTAAAGCATCTTGAGAAAAAAGTGAAGGCGCTGTTGATACTTTAAAATCACTGTCACGTTCATCAGAAAAAACTTCCATCATCTCGGTGTCCGACAAATCTGATAGATCTGAAAGATCTTGACTCATAGGAGATGGTACGTTATCTGAACACAGTCGAGGTCTTTTAGCAGACGCTAAATCAGGATATGTCATTTTTCTTTTGTTTATACCATGTAATTCTACAACACAAAAATAACAGTCATCAATGTGATTTTTCGGTTCTGTCCAAATCATCGGCACATTAAATTTTAAATGATTACGTTTACCGTTTGCCCACTGTCTTAAATGTTCACTACACAACTTGCACACAATGTTTGGAACCCACGGTTTGTTCAGAGCCTTCATTTCTATTTTAAAGTAATCAATATATGTCTTCTTCACTGAATCTGTTATAGGTTTTCTAAACTTTTTCACTACATATTCACCACAAATGTAACAAAATGTATTTGGATTATTTACACAACACCTTCTTGACGACAGCATATCAATATTATTAATTTAAAAAAAAATTATTGATTATAATGACATTAATTATGATAAAATACGTTTTTTAGGTTATTATATCGATCGATACAAACCTGAACGTAGCTTCACAATTTTGACAGCTTCACGCGACATCTTGTGGGCTAATTAACCAAAATATAACCTAGAATTAGCGGCACCAAACAAAAAATTTTTTTTTGTAGGCCTGTGTTATCAGCCCTCCGCTCGCATTCCTCCCATTTGTGGTGGTTACCACAGTAGCTGCACCGGCTCTTCGATTCTTGGCACTGGACTCTCGTGTGGCCATACCCTAAGCAAATTGCACATTGCACTAAGGGGGAGAAGTCCATTACTGGCCTTCTCTGTATGCCGATGTAAACCGTGCCTGCCTCCAGCATATTTTTGTGTAAAGCTGGAGAGACCTCTAATACCGGGTGGCACGTGAGGTCGTTCCGTGCTTTCTTACGGAATCGGAGTCTGATGCTGTCCTGTGGCTTGGGGATATTGGCCGTTAGTTGTTTATTTTGGGCCAAGATGTGTTCAACTATGTCCGTGTCCGAGTGTGCTTTGATTACATCTCTTACTATGACTAGTGGGATATAGTATATAGCCACTATTTATTAGCTTTACTGGTTTGACATTCATTATTTTGTTGGTGAATGGTGACACGTTGACACAAAACACAACTGAAAATACAATAATTTACCTTCCAACTAAAAATGAAAGTAGGCTTTGTATGTTGCTACTTGTACAGTAGATATTAACACTAACTGAACTATGTAGAATATAAAAAAAGGTTGATTGTTGTTGGAAAGTATAATTATTGCTACAGAGATGATTTGAAGTTGTATCGGTGTATATAATAGCGTACTCGAGAAGTACGGTAATAGTATGATGTCGTAAGAATGCAACGGTCTATATAGTGCGCGACCGGACAACGACTGCGTCACGCGCTTAGATTACACACGATATACTACCTACGAATCAAGAGTACGATTTAGATTAGGCCTAGAGTTGTCTGGCATTTAGCATCGAAGTATTAGTTCAAGGACATCTTGTGGAAGTGTTTATTTCACGCCTAGGCAAATATCACCTGTGAAAGGAGGGTTACAAGAATACACTTTAATGAAAATGCTAGATACATTCCATCGTATATTAATCGAAATACATTGTAAGTACTTACATAACCATTAAGTCTATGATTATATGGTTCTTATATCTAACATGCAATTTAATAATAATTTTCGTTCATTTCTGGGAAGATTTTGGCTATGTCTGGGTCCACTGTTTCTTTATGCTTCTCCCATAGCTCTTCCCATACGAAAGCGTTGATTTTGAAATAGGGTCATGGCATAATGAAGTGGAACGCGATTGTCCGTGTGTTGACTGCTTCTGTTCCCTGATGCTCAAATAAGTGTCTATTGGGTAATTACTTGCCGTGTAGAGAATGCAATTGATAATATCTTGTCTGTCTTTATATTTTATGTCTGTCGACATAGGTGATCTTGCCGCCAATAACTTCCACCGTTCGAGTTGATTGTCCGTTAGTTTACATTCATTCCATAAAGCAAGCATTTTTGTGTAAAAGACTTGCAAAGTTGAAACTGTTTGTCGGTGTTGATTAGTTAAGGTTCACTTTTGGTTGCAGGTTTGTTTGTCTTAGAAAAATAAACACGTCTTTACTGTGAAGTGATTTTATTGATACTAACTAACATAATTATTAAAGGCGGCTAATATACTCAACATGACGCCCACCAAAAGGGATTATGAATACCTTTTTCTTCAATAACAATACAAATATTCAGTAATTTAACACCTATAAAAATATTACAAATGAGGCTAAATAAGATAGGAATTAATCATAAATTAGTTTAAACATTATTTAAACTAACAGATACCTATAATAATAGAATTATGAATTTTTGCAACATAAATAACAGTGATTCAATTATATAACAAAATAAATATAACATAACATCATACAATTATATAGAAAAATAGATAAGTGTTTAAATATTTTAGTGCGACTACAACATTAGTTAACTGAAAACTAATTGAGAGTCTATGCATACATTATGAAATTATTGATGATTGAGAAATAACATATTTTAACATACTGTGATAATTTAACATATTTTAATTATTCCTATATAATTTTATTTATCAATTGATGTAAGACATAATTTTATGATTGACTTATAACATATTAGGGCTACCCTTAACACTACACACTGGTTAATCCGTCAGGACCGGAATGCTTATAATCAGATTCGAATTGAGAATTATTTAGTCTTCCGCCCACCCTGAGTATCAATTGAGCAAATATAAGGCCTTAAAACAACTTTTATTTTTTAATTTCTTCTTTTCTTTTAGATCTGTAATATTTTCATGAAATAAAACATCCAGGATGACTTTTATACATATATGTAGCGAATCTTCTACTTCAATTCGGTATTCATTCGGTCATAGGCGAATCTATAATTTCATTTTTATAATCTTTATTTAATTTTAGAGATCTATAATAGTCTTCAACAATTACGATATATTTTCAAAATAAATTACATTGTTTGTATATGGAGCTTGTTTTATTTCTTTCGATTATCAGGTAAGTATTCATTTTAAATTTTTCTCGGTCTGTAACTGCATATATTCCTATTAATCTTTCCATCTGTATTTCTTTCTTTTTCAGGTTTTGCAGAGCATGCTACTACACCATTTATTTCCAATATTAAAAAGTATGATGATTACTCTGTTTCTAACAAATACTTGCCATCGATTAGGATCTCTGTTAAGCCATGATAGGTCCAACAATAGATTTGGCTCTTGGGTATACGCATCACTTCACTTATGTGCTTCAACGGCTGTGAGAGAACCACAGCTTCTTCTCTTGTATTGCCATACGGTGATTGTGGATTCTTAACCTTAAATGGTACTTTAACTACATCATGTTCTCTTCGTTTCGTGTATACGTTTCTGTGTAAGTTGTTTCGCATTTTTCTGCCTCTTCAGTGAGCGTTCTCTGTGTCTACTTTGATTCCTCACGCAGCCTTTAACCTGCCGTCCAAACCTAACTCTCTGGGTATTACTAGTATCTCTTCTTTAGAAGTATGTGCTTGTATTATCTCAAATAAGATCCAACCCAGATTGATATTTTGAGCACATGGAGAACCAGGTGGACCTTTGATTATTTAACTCTTCAAAATAGTGGCACAGACTTCTACTCCTAACAGCATGATTATTCACCCTGGTGCATGAAAACTTGGGTCATGCCAGGGTGAGTTCTCGTAAATGCGACCAGTTAGGTTAGTTACCAGTAATTGTTTTGACGGCACGTGTATTATCAACCATGTATGCATTACGTGAGTATTGGTGGCCCACTTGAAGTCCTCAGCGAGTATTTAAAGTAGCTCTAAGTATACCATATGATTAACTGTAGTACGTGTGAAGCCAACACTACTAATATTTCCCTTTAGATACAAACTCTTGGCCTTCAGCCATTGTATAGCTCGCTCACTCATAAAATTTGCTAGCGAACCTTGATCAACTAACGCTCGTAATATTGAGTTGTGTCCATGTTCATCTGTCAACTCGAACTGTAGCAAGTAAGACTGTCGACTTCTTCGATACAAAATGCGTGGATATGGCTATTTGTGGTTTTGTTTCATGCTCTGTATTCTACTTGTCTGCTTCGACGTAATTATGGTATATAAATTATGGTTTGTAAGTGGTCTGATTGACCACCGCTTGTAGCAAAGCAAGGTAGCAAAGTGTGATAGCGACGATTGTATCTTCGGCTGTACGATCAATTACGAGATCGCATAATAGAATGTCCTGGCATCAGACGTTTGAATTATTAATTGCTTTTTTTTAATAAAATCACTTCGTTAATTTGGCTGCAACTTACCAAATACCTTACAGTGATTAAGACGTGTTCAGCGTTACACATACTTACATACACTATTTATTTGTGGGTATAACTATTTTCTCCTGTGTTGATGTGGCATGAAACGTTATTGTCTTCACTTTTTATTATTAAATAATTATTGCAGTAAAGAATTGACTATAATTCGTTTATTGCCGTAGTGTTGAGTAAGTATATTCCATGCGTGTTCATAATTGTCATCAATAACGTTAACGTGTTTCAATAACGTTTTAGGTTCATCGACAAGGCTTAGATTCAATTAGTGCTACTTTTGTATATTACATAATGACATATTATTGTGTATTAGCGACATAAACATATCACGGAACGTAGGCCAGTCTTCGTAACGCCCGCTAAACGTAGGTAATTTTAACTTAATTTTTAGCTGATTCATTGATGTATGGGACCACGTTCGTTTATTTGAAGTGTTTGACATTTAAAATAACATATGTTTCTTAAAATCGCCTTGTAAACTTGTGTATAAATCTTCGACAATAATAATATTCGTTTGTAAAATAAAGTATTTCATTTCGTTTACCTTTTGTAAAAGTAAATACGTATCTTCCACGGCATTAGCTAACTGCTGTTGTTCATTGGATAGTGTAACACTCATTGTTCACAAAACAGTTCTTTAGGATTCGTAATAGACTTAATTTCACTTCCAAAACGATGTCAAACAGGTTATTATAAATATTGTATTTAAAATCTTCAATAAATTGTATAAAACTGCAGCGTCGATAGCTCAGGAATGCGGCCTATTGTTCTCGGCTCGCCGGGTCGTTCTTATCTCTGTTGCAATAATGCGGCTCGTTTGGACCATATGTTGATTAGTTAAGGTTCACTTTTGGTTGCTGGTTTGTTTGTCTTAGAAAAATACGTCTTTACTGTGAAGTGATTTTATTGATACTAACTGACATAATTATTAAAGGTGGCTAATATACTCAACAGTCGGCGTTAATCCAGTCAGTCTTACATAGTTAAAATGCATCGTCACTAAATTCTCCATAATGAGTGTCTTGCCGGTGCTCGGTGGGCCTACGAAGAATAGATTGTTTTTCTTTTTAGTGTTGCCGTAGAAGTGGTCTCTGGTCATGCCTTCGCTGTTAGGCGTTTTTAGCCCGTTTTCAGTTTGGCGTTAATGTTTTTATCCTCCAGTACCGCCTCCAATTTTATTAGTCCTTTCATTTTTGTTGTTGTCATTTGCATTGGGGTCTTGTGCGAGGCAGTACTGCTTAGCCCTTTCTAGTCGTTGTCTTGCTGTCTCTTGAAATACCAATATTTTGGACACAAATAGTGCAGTTTTAAGTCGTTCGGCGAAGTTTCTGGAAAATTGTACAGCAATCCCCGCAGGCGTTGAGCATAATAGCCGTGTTGCTTGCCCTTCGTCGAAAGCCGCGTTTTTGCAAAGGTAAAGCACAAGCTCATGGTTTTCTTGTATAAGTCTTGCACTTCTGTTCGCACTGTTGTGTCTGTTCGATTCAGAAACGGCATTCGTTTCATTTCCAGCGTCATCTCCGGTGATTGCACGCTGATAACCGTCTTGTTGGTGTTCCCCGGGTTCTTCATGTAGCATTTCGTTGGCCAGAGAAGAGCTGAAATCCACTCGTCCGTGAACGGCACCTCGTGCTGTGCCTTGTAGTCGAAGTAAATTATTTCTCCCTTCGGCACTTCTAGGGTTACCTTTGTTTTGCCTAGGATCAAATTCCCAGGGAACGAGCGACGCACATTGCCACTTTTTTATCATCGTCTCCTAGTATTTGCCTAAGTGTGTTACGATTAGGGCCGATAGTAATATACTTCATAAGGCACTGAACACATGCCACTTGAGAACACTTGTGTTCTTCTCGTCTAATAGTTTTGCCAAGGCGGCTATTATCCCACCAGTTTTTTGCTGTTGATATATATATATGAGATGGTAATGGTCTCGTTTTGTTCCTGTATGGCTAGCGATGACTTTCCAAGGAGATAATTTACGTCTCCTGTTGAGATATTGTCTTTGGCCCATTGAGCAATCCAGGAGTTCGTCGCCATCGGTTTCTGCGTCGTGGATGCTAGAGCCATTTTCGCTCTCTTCTGTTGGTACTTCGACGGCGCCTGCTTCAGGCTTAATCTCTTCGGGGCGTTCGTGTCCGGCGTCGGTGGTCGTTGAGCCTGTTTCGGTGTTGTCTACTCCTCGCTCGTCGTTGAAGTACTCTCTAATGTCTCCTCGTTCGAAGGACCGCTCTCGACTCCGTTTGACACTTCCTCGTCTACAAACTCTTCCTCAAACTCCTTCCCTATTTCCACTTCGAGATCCTCCGGGATGTTCGCTGATTCTTCCTGTTGATGACTCATCTTCGGGTACTAAGTGTGCGATTTCACAGTTCGTGATGATGTGGTAAGTTTTGTTCCACATTTTTTGTGTGTGTGTGCCGTCTGTATATGTTGCCGGCCAGGTGCAAACACCGCCCAACTGGTATTTGTAGGTGTCGGTAAAGGTGTTGAATTAATTATTGATTTTTCTTCGTTTCACCCTTAAAAGGTTGTGCAATTTACGAAGTTATTGCATCAGCCAATATCGTAGTAGTAGTAGTAGTAGCACCTTTATTTTTTATTTTTTTTCACGCTGTGGAACGCTTTTCCGCGCTATCCCTCGCCAGTTACAGACGAGGGGGAGTGTAGGACTCGCCAGTCAGCTAGCCTGACCAGAATACCCACCAAAACCACAGCGGACTCGCGTCCGACGCAGAGTAGGGGTGGCCGGAGATCGTCTTTCGACATGGTATCCCCGGGACCCCTGCGTCTGGCCGATAGGCCACGTCCTGCAAGCCAGGCCGACGTTTCCGCCAGCGGAACAGGGGCGCAAGCACCCTTCTAGCTCAACGCTTTCTCAATTGCAAGACATGGCCTCGGATCTCTCGGCCCTCTTGAGAGGGGGCCTGCACAAGCGCCCTTCCATCGTGTGTCCTGCTTCACATCCTGCCGCTGTACAGACCGCACAGTGCGGTACAGCCGCGCATGCGGCCGACTTATGTCCCCGGTCACCACATCGGAAACAAAGCTCTGAGCGGTCTACCGAGGATGAGCACAACGACGCGGTATGCCCTAGCTCTAGGCACCAGAAGCACCTCAGAGGAAGGGCCTCCAGCACCTGTACACCAGCCGAGCACCAGCCGACGAGGAGTCTTCCTGCATCGGCCAGTGTCTTGGCGGCGGAGACGGGGCACCGCACTTTCGCCATGCCCATACCGCGGGGCCCACGCTGGACTTCACCAACACGCACCTCCGCAGCACTACAGGCGCATGCACGGTTTACAGCAGCGAGGATTTTTTCCGCCGCGGCAGAGTCGTCCAGTCCAATAAGTCGCACATCTGCACGTTTCACTGGGCGAACGACTTCCGCCACTCCTTCAAGCGCATTGTGCAGAGACACCGCCAGAGAATCGGCCACTTCAGGCGTCTGTGTCTTGGGCAACTGCAAGACCCTCGAGCCAGTCGCCGCACGCCGTATCTTTAAGCCCTCCGTTATCCCCAGATTAGAGAGATTCACCTCACGTTCTGCTCGAATGAGTGCGTCGGCGTATGTCCATCCCCTAGATTCAGCCTCAGCTATTAACATAACTTAACCTACCTACATAAATAAATAAACCTTATTGAACCTAACTACTGTTGGCCCCCCCCAAGTTGAGCGCGCTCAACATGCAGACACCCAACCTATCTGCCCTAGGTACCATAAAGAGGTCCAGCAGGGAATTTTTTTTTGGGTTTTTCGGTTCTGGGCTAGGGGTCAATGACCTCTCTTTAAAGGTAAAAGGGTGAATGAAGTAGTGGTCGGCCGCCATTCCGCTCGTGGTCCATTACTTACTTGCTCAAAGTCTCGACTTGTCGCAGTAAGTAATGCTATTACTAATATGTACCATATTACTCCCAGCGTTTAACTTTGCGCAGACTTTAACTTAGGGGAGTAATAACTTATGAGTAAGCGGCGCCTCGCGCCGTCCCCGGGCCCGCTCCCAAAGCCTACACGCCTACCTACCTAATCTAACGTAACCAATAAGTACTTACATATTTACACATACAAAATTGGGGGGCATAGTCCGGAGCGTGCTCGTCGCGTCCCCTGCCAGTCTAGTTAGACTGCTAATCCGGCTCGATATGAGTACCGTAGTGCGGGTTAGGGCGTCCCCCAGAGGCAACACGTACCGACCCGCCCCCGTCGGTACGAACTTCGGCAGATGCGGCGATAGGGGCCGCCACCCATCACGCCTTACCCAGTCAGGCGAGTCGAGGAGTTCCAGGTGGGCACGTGGAATGTAAGAGATTGTGTGGAAGGTAAGTTGCACGAGCTGATAACCGTCATGGCGGACAAACAGCTAGACGTCCTCTGTGTAACAGAGACCAAGCGAAGGGGCAGCGACGCCTGCGATCTTCCTAGTGGCGGGATGGCTCTGTGGTCTGGTGTACCACAGGGCGGTCGAGCCAGCATGGGGGTAGGAGTGCTGTTGTCCTCTCGCTTGGCCTCAGGTGTGAAGGATTACGGAATGTATGATCCCAGACTTCTTTGGGTCCGTATAAAACTAGGTGTCACCAAGGTAATCGTGATTGTAGCATATGCTCCCGTAGGATCCTCTGTGGCATCAGACCTAGAGAAGTTTTGGGAAAATGTTAGGGAAGTTCTGGATATGGCAGAAACCAGTCAACGCGTGTTTGTTTGTTTACACACGCATACATACTCCATCACACACACATATATCTTAATATATATAAATTACGCGTCACGTTGTTTGTCCGCGATGGACTCCTAAAGTACTTAACCGATTTTAATCAAATTTGCACAGCATGTGTAGTTTGATACAACTTAAAAGATAGGATAGCTTCCATCTCAATTTATAGTCGCAATATTTATTTATTTCAAATTATTTGTCTATTATTTGACAGGCACAATTATCTGTTATCTCCAAACGATTCTAACAGATGGCGGTATCTGTTGACTGGATTAAGTATTTAATAGATGGCACAGAGGGCTTCTTTAGCCACAGCAACGCGAAGTCTGCTAGTACATATATAAGATACATGTATCAATCGTGATAATATGATATCGTCATAATTGGTTCATGTAATATTTTTTAAGTTTATTTTTAAAGATTACCTTATTTTTTTCATGGCGAATGACTACCGTCTTAGATAATTTACTTAAAATATGGATCTACATTGTTTATACAATAAGTATTTATTATTTTAGCCCATATTCATCTTTAATGTAATAAATAATTTATGTGCACCCCAATCTACGGACGCCAACTGTGAGTCTGACAACAATAAGAGGTGGCAATCATTAAAACATCTTTTGACGTTACGTGCTCTACCTGTTTCGTATGTTCAGTGTTAATTTTAACAGTGATAATTCAAACTTAGTAACCCTATCTCCTGGCAATCAATAATACAATATTATGAGAGTCCACATGATATTTCGCAGGGTATATAAAAATATTTTAGAAATTTAATACTTGAAAAAACAATTTTCAATCCTGAAATAGACCCTCATAATACTCATATTATAAAGGATTACACGAAAAATTCTTTACTACATGTTAAAGATGATTTCGTTAGTGTAACTAACTCAATTTATGACATAATTACGTCATATTTGAAGGACTCGCCACGAGATAAAACAAATTAAAAGAGAAGAAAACTATTTTCATAGATTTCTATCTTAATTTTAATATGCGAAAACTCATAAGATTAATATTACCGTGCACAACCAATTGTTATTAAAAAGTTATTCAACCCTTTACACCAATGTAAAGGGGTGAATAACTTATTGAAAGGGAAATTAGACAAATTCGACGCTAATATGATCATTAGCTGGGTCATATTATTTAAAAAGAAAAAAAAAAATGTATTATTTATTGTTTCATTTAAGAATTGATTCGTTGTATTTACCTTATTATATATTTTATGTATATATATATATATAGTTTATGTATGGCCAAATAAAAGCTATTGTGCCGGGAATATCAACCTGTCGACAAGTTTAATTTTGTAAAAATGGTAAGCCGGGAATGTTATAGACGATGGCACGTCTGAGCTTTCATCAGATCACTTTATACCGGACAGGAATGGCAAGAACTCAAAGAGGAGCACTCGTTGATTGTTATCAGGGTCAAATAAAACTGAAAGAAGCTAAAGTCAGAGACATAATAAAACTCATTGACTATATTCCGTTGGAAGCCAGAGAATTTTACGGCTTTATTATTTTTTTTCTTATGGTTATGATGGCAAACGAGCAAGCAACACACCTGATGGTAAGTGCCACTGCCGCCCATAGACCTTTGCAATACCAAGGGTATAGCTAGGCCGCTGCCTACCAATACAAACCCCAAACCCTTAGGCATCCGGGTCTCTCGCTCATTGAGCGAAGCGCAATAGCACATTGCAATAACTCAGACTTCGATCTTCTGCTCAGTGTGGTACTACCCTGAACGGACCGGCCCGCAGCTGTAGACAGAGAACTGTGAACAGCGTGGTCCTACCACTAGAGAGTTAATTATAATAACGAATATGGAGAACATGCGGCTGAGGACGTTGCAAATGAAGAAAAAGAAGGACAGGTAAAATAGGTAACAGAGTAAGATTAATTAGGTAACTATCTCGTAACTTTAATAATAATTACAACAGTTAAAGAGTTATTGAGACACTACTGTATTTTGAGTTGTGTTACGCAGATGTTGTAAGGACTTCGCTAGTTAATCACATTGCCTCAATATCAGAAATACCAATTGCAACACTTAACACAGGTGGATACAGAGAACGCTGACTCAGGAACACCTGCAAGAAATGAAGACAACACAAAATGACGAATTTCTTATGTGAACTGAACTGATGAATTCTTATGTGAACGCGTCACTATTTAGTCGATCGCTGACATAGTCACACCTTAGTAATAAGTAATATCTTAATTTTGTAATTTTTAATTAATATTAAATTATATTATCGTACATCGGTTTTTTTTTTGCATCCTATGCTGCCACTTTTTCCGTGTGGTGACGGAGTAAGAACACTATTCACCACCCCATATCTTACCCGTGGGTGATCGTACGAGACGACTAAAGGATATAAAACGCATATAATATCTATGCGAGAGAAGGAAAACTCGAAACAAAACCCTATACTAACACGTCTGACCAGCTCGGTACAGTAGGTTAATTTCCCTCCCATTATGGAGGAGGCCCGAGCCCAACGGTGGGACATTTATGGGCTATGATGATGTGATGATGATGATGCTGCCACTGCTCTTAACTGTTGTTAACACATTAGTTTGTAAGGACAACAGTGTAAAAGTAAAAGATTAAAACAGTGTGTGTTAGATTATATTGTGTGTGTGTTGTGATTATAAAAATTGTAATATTTAAGAGTAATGTTATGATTAAAAGAATAAAACTATCATATTTTCTTTCAAGAATGCACCCTAAGTCCAAAATTGTATATATTAAAATCTCTGAGTATGAAAGTAAAATTAATGCGGTCGAAATGCGATCTCTGCGGAAAATCTGTGGAGTTAGGCTGACCGACCGCATTCGTAACGACGACGTAAGAGAGCGAGTAGGTATGAAAGAGAGTATTCGTGTAAAGATGCGAAAGGGAATGCTCCGATGGTTCGGACATGTGGAAAGAATGCCGAACGAACGTCTGGTTAAGAAGATATACAATGCGAAAGTGGAAGGATGTAGGTGCCGAGGGAGACCGAGACTAACCTACCGAGACTAACCTACCTAGACCAGATCGGTCATGTACTGAAGGAAGGTGGAGTCAAGGGTCTCCGAAACCGGCGAGCGTGTATAAAGAGAATTATGAATGTTGAGGAAGCGAGTGAAGTATGCAGAGATAGAGTTCTCTGGCACTCTGATCTCTCTGCCTACCCTGCAAGGGACATGGCGTGATGATATGTATGTATGTATGTATTAAAATCTCTAAGTTCACTTTAAAGTCCGTAAGTCTAAAAGCTAAGATACTTAGGCCCAAACCATTTATACCATTTTACTCTATTACTATTCATTAAATTAATATTTTACAACGTTCAGATTAAAGAGACCAAGTTATATTTTATTTTACCATAAAGTATTTTGGTATAGTTTCAAAGACATCATAAAACATTACCGCCGCCATTTCTGTAACCTAACAAAATGGTCTTAGGGCCATCTTGAACTTGGCTATTTAACTGCGCAAGTAATAATTTGCCGCCGCTAAGCCGCCGAACACCAGGTACTGACGGTGCAATTGTCGTTAACACCAATAGACATGTATCCACTAAGAACAAATAGAATGGATTAAATGCTCTAAAATTTTATTTCTGTATTTAGATAAAGAAAAATAAATTAATTCAATGAAATATTAATTTGAGATTGAATTGAATGAAATATTAATTTAAGATTGTTGATATTTTCACGAAACAAGTTATGGAAATTTAAGCATTAAGTCTCGTGACATTGAACACCAATCAGGAAGCGTTACGTCATCCTGTGTAAAACACCATTGTTGTTGAAGTTTTCGTAAGATATATTATATTATTGATATATATTTTATATGATATATATAAGATAAGAGCGTCAGTGATTGTTTCACGGTTTTATCTTTTGTTTTATTTAGTTATTCAAATCAAGGGCGAACTCAGGATTTCAGACAGGAGGGGGCAGCTCATATGATGGTCATGATGGTCGGTCGGGTATATGGAACACTTGCCAGGAAAATTGACGTTTATTTTATCTTCTCTTAGGCAGCTGCCCCCTGCCCCTACCTGGGTACGCCCCTACCTGGGAAATAGAACATCATGGAATCTGGATTTTTGAAAGGAAACAGCAATAACTTGCCCAGAATTGACGTTGTTATGCTTGGCAAGTTTTTCGCATCAAACAGCGAATTTTGCTCATCGGAATGCCGCAATGTTAAAACTTCGATGTAAGTATACATGAGTGTAATATAATCATTATAAGTTAAACCCCCAATTTTTCAGTATTGTTATCTGTGTGTCATGACATGGATAGACAAGGAGTGACGTCTGATAGAGTTCTATGGAAGGAGAAGACATATTGCGTCGACCCCAAATAAATTGGGATAAGAGCAGGTTGATGATGATGATGATGATGTTATCTGTAATGTGTTATTTATTGATTGATCTAACTACAGTTTTGACATATTTTAAGGTTAGAAATACAAAGCAAAATATACACAAATGATACTTTTACACGTTAGTATAGGTACTGTCTTTACATTTATTAACTTCCCGCTTGTCTAGTTGTAAACATAAAAATAGAATAATAAATCAGCTGCTTCACTTAACGCACAGATCGTAAAAGCCAACCACAGGAATAGAAAAATATCTTGGAAACCACGTTACAGGCAATAATACTAGCCACTCTCAATCTCTAGTCAATATAAACTGTCCTTATTGTTACCCTTACACTGTAAATGATAAAAATGTGATTAATGTACTTAAATTAATATACTTAATTTCAGGTCCTCACGAGATTCATATGGAGATGATTCTGTAAGCTATGTACAAGTGAAATGAGAGGGTAAAGTGTGTACAGTGAAGTGCAAAATGTGCCCGGAGCATAAAGTGCATGCTAAATTATATAATTGCACACTTATTTTAGATGAAGAAGAAGAAAATATTCTCTCTATGAGGTGCGAAGACTGTAGCTTCCCAGGGGGGATGTAAACGTGCAATTGCATTTCTTATGTGGGTCCATCGTAGAAGTGAGGAACCTTCCTGCACTTCTGTCGAGTGCTACTGGAAGAAATCAAAACTGTCCAGGGTTGGTAGTAGCGTAAAATATATTACAGCCAACGAACTCTCAAAGGGTAATCCTGTATTACCAGGGAATTCATCTGCTCTCAAAAAGTTTTTACAAGAGGCTAAGAAGAGAAAAAATGCAGATTGTGAGCTTTTAAAATATTAACCCACACATTGTGTGAGTGAAGTAGAAGCTGTTTCAATGCATCAACTTGCATGTAATCATAAAGAAAAACATGTAGAAGATTTTTTGGAAAAATACATAGAGCAGAGTCTGTAATACAGAAAGTAGAGGAATTAACTAGAGAACAATCAAATAGTGCTCTTTGGTTTGAATTAAGATACGGTAGAGTAACTGCTTCTAGAGCATTTGAAGTAAGCAGATGCAAAACAAGTGACGGAACACTTATAGCCCTCATACTTGGTGGCAAAATACCCGATACCCAATCTATGAAGCGTGGCCGCACCTTAGAAGATGATGTGAGGAAAACTGTGATAGAGAAATTAAGAAAACCAATTAATAAATGTGGTCTCTTATTAAGCTCCACATATCCAATGATTGCAGGGTCCACAGATGGAATTTTTGAAGATGGTATTGTTAACGCCGATGCGTCCCGAACGTGTGGAGCTGGCAACACAGAAGCGTTCAAGACACATAACAAAATGGCCGGTCGCCGCTCCACCTTGCGTGCTGCGCAAGCGTCCTTTTATTAAAAATTATTCTTTGTAAAAATCATTAAATTCATTAAAATACGTCAAGAATTTTATTCATCGACCTGCTTGGCGTGTACAAGCCCTTGGTCCAATCGCGCCGAATACGAGCCAGCGAGGGTGCGGCGACGCCATCACGCCACGAAGACATCCAACACATCAAGCTTTATATCAAACGCATTATTTAATCAAAAGGTCTTCGTGGATCTGCGCTTTATATATCAAGATTGGAACTCCAACATCAACATCGGTAAAACAGTATCGACATTACATGAAAATTGTGGTAAAGTATGCCGGTGTCAATGACTTTAGTTCGACAGAGAGTCCCAGTCAATATTCACTAATAATCCCATCATTAGTTATACGTGTTTATTATACATTCAATTTTTCTCATTATTAGCCTCCTATTACACATAATATTCATACAGGCCTGCTGCGCATTAATTTTATTCAAATACCTTCTTTAAAACATTATACATTAATTCTTTCACATAGTTATAATAATCATTCATAATAATGTCTAACTACAAAGAATTAAAGAAAAAACGTGCCTCCTACAAGGCAAGATTAACCCAGTTCAAGAAATTCTTAGATAAAATTACATCTTCCCCGATAGGTAGTATTCAAACTACAGAAGTTAATGTTAGGCTGTCCAAGCTTTAGGACATGTACAATGAATATGATTGTGTACAATTAAGTATAGAAAGCCAAACTGACATTTCAGATTCTGATCAATCAGCAGAGTATATAGAAAGAGAGGAGTTTGAGAGCATGTACTTTGCAACTATCGCCAGTGCCCGGAACTTGTTGAGCAGGAATACCTCTGTGGAGCCAGCGGGGGACCAGCAATCAGTGACAGGTTCAATGCATGCTACAGGTGGGCCAAGCTTAAAGCTTCCTATCATTCCTCTTGCTACCTTTTCTGGCCGCTATCAAGATTTTTTAGAATTTTATCACTCTTTTCAATCATTGATACATACTAATCCTAATATTCCAAAAATAAATAAGTTTCATTACTTGAGATCTGCATTGAAGGAAAGTGCTAAGCAAGTTATTAGTCAGTTAGATTTCTCAACCAACAATTATGATGTTGCTTGGCAGTTATTATGTGAAAGATATTACAATGAGCGACTGTTAGTCAATGAACATATACAAGCATTATTTAATATTGAATCTATTCAAAGGGAGTCTTCTGTAGCATTACGGTCTACTATAGACACTACAAATAAGAATCTCAGAGCTTTAAACTCATTAAATGTAAACACAGATAATTGGGATATTTTAATAATACACATGATAACCAGTAAGTTAGATATAATCACTAGTAGGAAGTGGAAAGAATACGTTAACCTTTCTAAAGATCTACCTACATTAGATACATTCATTACTTTCATAAAGGGGCGTGCAGAGCTCTTAGAAACTGTTGAACACACAGGTGTGAAGCGTAGACATAGTGAACCATCCATTAGTAAACAAAAAACATTTGTTACAAATCCACATTCACAATTTGTGTCTTTTAATTGTCCCTACTGCAAACAGGATCATCCTATTTATAAATGTTTCAAATTTAAATCATTAGCTCACCAAGCCAAAATACAAAAAATAAAACAATTAAATCTTTGTATAAACTGTTTGAGGAAGGGACATAAAGCGCAACAGTGTAGGCTAGGATCATGTAGGGTTTGTGGCAGGCAGCATAATACTTTATTGCACCAAGATGAAGCTCAGATTGGTACAGAGTCACCATTAGGCAATAAGCAGTCTGAGAGTGTAGCTTTATCTTCTAAACAGACAAATAAATACACCACTTCCCCGGAAGAAGCCTCGGAGAGTGACATTGTGCTTTCTTCAACTGCAAAAAATACATGTGTTCTTTTGTCTACTGCTCTGATTGATGTTGTGGATTGTTTTGGTGCAAAACATACAGTGCGTGCTCTTATAGATAATGGTAGTACTACCAACTTCATTACAGAGAAACTACATAATAAATTAAGGTTACCATCATATTCTACTTCTACTACAGTTGAAGGATTGAGTCGCAACTCATTATACATTAATAAAAGAACAATAGTTCAACTATTTTCTTGTACTGAACACTATGACAAAGAAATAAATTGCTTTGTTGTGCCACAAATAACCCAATTGTTACCTACTGTGAGGACTGATATTTCTAATTTAAATATTCCATCCAACATTAAATTAGCAGATCCTGGTTTTCACACTCCTTCTGAGATAGATATGTTATTAAGTGCTGAAATATTCTGGAGTGTGTTAGATAGTCACCGCATTATATTGGGAAAAAATAAACCCACCTTACATAAAACAAAATTTGGTTGGTTAGTGTCGGGTCTTGTACCTACCCAGCATGTAAACAATTACAATGAAAATACAGTCCATTGCCATTTATTAAATGATAGTCACATGCAGAACCAACTTGATAAGTTTTTTGAACTTGAATCTGTGTCTTCTCGTTCCACCACAAAGGAAGAGAATGAGTGTGAAAAGTTTTTTATACAAACAACAAGTCGACAAGATGATGGGCGATTTGTTGTCACAATACCTTTCAGGGAATCTCCTAGTGTTCTAGGTGATTCTTATCAGCAAGCCATTACTAGGTTTCACTCTTTAGAAAGAAGATTTAAACGTGATTCATCTTTTAAAAAAAAATATTGTGAATTTATGCAAGAGTATTTAGATTTAGGTCATATGTCTTTGAATAATACACCCCATAGTGATAAATACACATATATATTACCACATCATGGTATTTTGAAGGAATCAAACCTCACCACAAAGCTTAGAACAGTCTTTGATGGATCAGCTGTGACATCATCTGGTCATTCTTTAAATTCTATACAGCATGTAGGTCCTGTTGTACAGGAAGATTTATTTAGTATACTAATAAGGTTCAGACAACATAAATATGTAGTTACATCCGATTGTGAAAAAATGTATAGGTGCATTCTTGTCTCTGAAGATCAACAATGTTTACAACAAATATTGTGGCGGTTTGATCCTTCTGAACCTATTCAATTGTATAAGTTAAATACTGTAACATATGGGCTGGCAAGTGCTCCATATTTAGCAACTCGGTGTTTAACACAACTAGGACATGAATGTTCAGATCCGTTAGTTCGTGAAACTATTTTACACGATTTTTACATGGACGATTATATCAGTGGAAATGACAGTGAATGTCAACTATTAGAAATATGTCAGGGGGTTATTAACCAGCTTAAAAGAGGTCAATTTTATTTAAGAAAATGGCGCTCTAATAATTTCAATATTCTGAATAAAATACCAAATGACAGTCAGGACTAATTTCGACAAGTTATGTCGAAATTAGTGAATGATGAAAATGCTAAAACATTAGGTTTAAGATGGTCTTGTAAGTCAGATTCTTTATTTTTCTCAGTGAATATATAATCATACAGTAAAATAATAAACAAAAGATCAATTTTATCTATTATAGGTCAAATATTTGATCCATTAGGTCTTTTAAGTCCTTGCACGCTTCAAGCTAAGCTTATATTACAAAAGCTTTGGGCATCTCAATTATCTTGGGATGAGCACTTACCTGCTGACGTGAAAAATGAGTGGCTTTTATTTATAAAATCAATACCATTGCTAAATGAGATTTCAATGCCTCGGTGGGTATTGTGTGATGCAAGTGTTCGCTTTGAAATTCATACATTTTCAGATGCATCCTTAAAATCATATTGTGCTTGTGTTTATGTAAGATCCACTTCCGCTAATGGTCACATTAACGTTAAATTACTTACAGCAAAGAGTAAGGTAGCGCCACTTAAAGGTATGACAGTACCTCGCCTTGAACTTTGCGGAGCCTTGTTAGCAGTGAAGCTAGCAAATAAGGTAAAGAACGCTTTAAGGTTGAATATAGACTCATGGCGTTATTGGTGTGACTCCACAGTGGTTTTAGGATGGATCCGCACACCTAAATCAACTCTTAAGGCATTTGTGCTTAACCGCATAAATGAAATAACTGAAAATACAGACCCTGCTTCATGGGGGTATGTATCCACTAACATTAATCCAGCTGATATAGGATCACGTGCATGTAATGCAAGGCAATTAAAAACAAATTCTTTATGGTGGTCTGGTCCACAGTTTTTAACATTACCCGAGTCTTATTGGCCTACGCAACCTAATACATTAAATATCACAGATTTACCTGAATTAAAAATCCAGTGTACCCTAGCTACAAAACAAAATGAGTTCATTAATAAATGCTCTAATTATAGTAAATTACAACGCATTACATCCTTTATTTTACGCTTTATTAACAATTGTAGATTTCCACATAAAAGATATACAGGTCACTTAAAGGTGCCAGAGCTGCTTGCTGCAAGTCTTACTTTGTGCAAAATTGTACAATTTGATAAATTTTCTAAAGAGTACACTTCTCTAAAACGTAAAGAACTGTTGTCAGGAAAATCTCCTTTACTTAATTTGAACCCGTTCATGACAAAAGAGGGTGTAATTAGAGTTGGTGGCAGGTTAAGCAATTCTAATTATGATTATAACACTAAGCATCCAATTATACTTCATTCATCACATCACATCACTCTACTATTGTTTAGATATTATCACAAAATTCTAATGCATGCTGGGCCTCAATTGCTGCTATTCGTAATAAGGCATAAGTATTGGACTATAGGAGGCAGAAATTTGGCTAGAAAGGTGACGCATGAATGTGTCACTTGCTGTAGATATTCAGGAAAAACTATACAACCCATAATGAGCAGCCTTCCAAAGGAACGTCTGCATACTAGCTTTCTTTCAGTAATGTAGCAGTAGATTATGCAGGACCTATCATGATAGCGGACAAAAAGGGTCGCGGCTGCAGACTTGTTAAGTCCTACATTTGCATATTTGTTTGCTTGGCCGTTAGGGCCGTACATATCGAACTTGTCACTGAACTTAGTACAGAGGCATTTATTGCCGTACTAAATCGGTTTATAGCTCGCAGAGGAAAACCTCTCAACATATTTTCGGACAATGGTACTGCCTTTGTTGGTACATTTAACGAATTATCCAAATTTCTTAAAGCAAATTGTGATGATATTAATGCGTACGCATCAGAACAGTTTATAAATTTTAAATTTTCTCCAGTATACAGTCCACATTTTAACGGCCTTGCCGAAGGTTCTGTCAAGTCAGTCAAATTTCATTTGAAGAGAATTTTGTCTCTTGCTCACTTAACGTATGAGGAAATGAATACAGTTTTAATTCAAATCGAAGGCATACTAAATTCACGACCGTTAACTCCTCTTTCATCGGATCCTAATGATCTTGTTCCTCTTACACCTTCTCATTTTCTCCTGGGACGAACTGTCAACATGTTGCCATCTGTTCACCTGGCTGAAAACCCACAAAATATGAACACACTTACCCGTTATAAAAGAGCGCAGGTGCTCGCAAATCATTTTTGGCAGAGATATTACAAGGAATATATCTCGGAGCTGCAAAAACGCGTTAAATGGAAGAGGAACGACAAAGGGGAGCTACATCTTGGAGACATGGTGGTTATCAAAGATGATCGCCTTCCGCCGAATCGTTGGTTGCTCGGACGAGTCATCCGCCTGTATCCTGGTGCTGATGGCTGTACACGCGTCTTCGATATCCAGACTGCCGTGGGAGTCCTAAAACGGGCATACAACCGGATCTGCCCGCTGCCTATCTGCAATGTCGTGGAACAGGATGTTCCACCCGGGGGAGCCTGTTAACGCCGATGCGTCCCGAACGTGTGGAGCTGGCAACATTGAAGCGTTCAAGAGACATAACAAAATGGCCGGTCGCCGCTCCACCTTGCGTGCTGCGCAAGCGTCCTTTTATTAAAAATTATTCTTTGTAAAAATCATTAAATTCATTAAAATACTATATTATAGAAATCAAATGTCCTGTTAATGAACAGACTTACAAGAATTATGTGAAGAATGGAGAGCCCACTGAAAATACAATGCCTAAATGCAGATACAAATGTATATATCACAAAAGAAATACTGTTATTATTGTGTCGCTGACCCTGACTATCCAAATAATAAAAAAGCGAATGTGATAAAGGTATCATTCAACCTCCCTTATGTTGAAGATTTAATTAACAATAAGTTAATAAACTTTTGGAAAACGAACATATACCCTTTATTATATCAAAGTGTAGAGTAAGTAAGTGTGCTTATACATATCTAAATGAGTGTTTATTTAAATAAAAAACCTTTTTTAGAATTACAAATTAGTTTTATTTTATTAAGGAATCTTGCAAATTAACTAGAGCACATGCTATGATTATTATATCATCTAGTATTTTAATAAATTTAGAATTAACACATGCATGTGGCTTAAGCATGTACAATTCACGTAAGCGCCTAATAACTCGTTCTATGTGAATTCTAAGGCTTGCGATCTGTTTGGTAACTCTTGATTGGTTCTTCGTCATTTTCACTCCTGTTTCTACACTAGGAGGTCTTACCAGGGTTATACTAGCTTTCTGTAGAAATTTCTCTACATGTTTAAATTCCCTATCTGCCATTATTATCATGCCACTTTTTAATGTTTTTATAAAATCGCACGATTCAACTACACATGTGTTAGTTGTTCTTCCTCCAAATCCAGGAGAAATATAATTAACTAGTCCATTTGGTGTGCATGATATCAAATACTTTATGGTATTTGCCTTTTTATAATCGGACCATGTCATGGCCTGGTTGAAGGCCTTAGACGGTTTTTGCACCTCTATCTCTAGGCAATCTATGATGCAACTGACATTATTGTACCTGTGTCTAAATGCCATAGTTAAAGTCCTTTTTATCATATCTTTGTCAAGTTCCACAATACCTTTTATTAATACGCATTAAACTAGCAATAAGAGGTATATTTTTTAAAAATATCTTACTTAAATTTGCTGAACTCATTCCATAATCATCTGCAAGCTGATTAAATGTAACATCTAAGCTTATCTTATGTAAACATAATAACAAGTTATGTTTTGGAATCTTTAATTCATCTTTTAAAATATTAATTATGTTATAACAACTACTTGGAATACCAAGATACAAGCGTGGCTTCTTTTCAATTTTTTTAATTGTGTCCACCAACATCACATCAGCTTGACTTTTTCTTTCTACTGCAATCAATTCACTATCTGAAGATGACTTCACTTGCAATGATTGTATGGATGATGAACAACTTGAGGAGGCCTCGCATGGTATATATAAGGACACATCACTATCTGAGTGCTCTTCCTCAATCAACATCTTTCTCGTAATTTTGTGCAGGTTGGAGACAGAAGGATTTGATTTTTTAATAGTCTCAGCTTTAAATGGGGATGTAAAACTCGATGTTACTGATGGCTTCAAGGGTGACAATGCCTGGCTTACTGTTTTAATTTGGGTCTGACTTGCTTTGCTCCAGAACTTGTGTGTGAAAAATACTTGAACTGATTTATGTACTTTCTGTTCACATAAAGGTTCTGGCTCATTCTGTTTGATTGTTTGAAAATCTGCAAAATAAATGAAAGTAATTAGCTTTATATTTATTACTGTGAAATTATTGTAATGATTAATGTATATATTTAAACATACCTGAGCTTGTATGTGGAATATCTTTGAGACTTTGCGAACAAGTTTCTTCTGGATTTTCCCAACACTCCATATTATTTGTATTCTCTTCAAGACACTCCGCTATTATCTCCATTCTCTTTTTTTTAACATGAATGGTCGTTCTGTGCTGCTGCCTGTCCGTTTTCTTCTGTTTTCCTGACATTCAAATTTACTTGGAGTACATCCTTGTTTCAAGAGCACTTTTGATACTTTTCCCATGATATGATACTCAGTATAATTGAGCATATCATTTGGTAACTAAAAATAACAAGAAAAGGTGCTTATTGTGTACAATAAATGAAGTGGAATGACAGAACTCCATGACAAAACTTTATAAAGATCTAACCTCAAACAATATTTACAAAAATCAAGCAAAATTCATGTTTATCTATAATTATGTATTCGTTAAATTGCATTTTATTTAATACTTACATTGAAATGGTCTTCACAAAAATACATTCTTGAAATTGATGATAAACAATCTGCATCGTTTCGCCTTGCGAGTGTTAGCCACTTTTTCCGTACTTCTACTTTGCTTGGGACAAATATAAATAATTTGTTTGGCGTTATAATGCTTGTGCTTTTACACTGTGGCACCATATAGTACTTATAATACGACGGATTCATTTTTTATCACGAAATATCAACAATCGCCATACACGAACAGCTGTGTTTCACACAGGTTGACGTCACACACGGCGCCATGACAGTTTTGAGCATTTTCGGGGGAAATTAAATGTCATTTCTTTAAATGCGAAATACAAATTGAAAATCGATATAATTTCAAAAAAATATATTTTTCCATGTATAATGGATACTAAGGTATATTAATTAGCAATCAATCAAAGGAGCTGGCCAACATTGTATGGACGTTTGCCCCACTTGTTAATATTAACGTACAGACATAAGATTGGTATTATTACATAGTACTTGGTCTCTAGATTACAAATCGAAAAGAAAAACGTCTCTAAACGTTGCAGTTATTTTTCTAAATAAGTTTTTACTTTGTTGTTATGACACAAATATCAGGCACTTTCAATAATAATATTATTAGAAATAGGTATAGCCAGAACGTGTTTCTTAGTGCATTCCTAGTTATTTTCGAGTTATACCTTACTCAATATGTCTAACTCATGCAAAGCAGTCAATTTGCAATCTCTATTAAACTACACGATGCAATAAATACCTTTCGACTGCACAGATGGCATAGTGGTTAAGATACAGACCTTCCGTGCCAGCGTCATGGATTCGATTCTTACGCAGGACAATACTTTGTGCGATCCACAGTGTTGTTCTGTGTCTGGGTGTAATTTGTCTGCGTTAATTGCATGTTTGTAAAGTGCTCCGCAATACAAGGATTATTTCTTTAGTCTTTTTTAAAGACAAATAAAAATAAAAACCATTTGAATTTTGTAGAATATTCATACCAGCTATGACGTACAATATACTAAAAGAATATACATATGTTACTACATTTCATTACATATATTCATAAATTATAAAAAAAACAACACTCAAAATTAATTATTTATTGTCATATATATTAATTATTTATTATCATATATATATACAGAACTATGAAATTAAGACTAATTATAAAGTACTGGCTCTCAAGTGCTGCTACTGGAACACACCCCAAGCTGAGTATTTGGCGGCGCTTCTGCACCTTGAGGGTGGACGCTAGCCAAGTAGGCATCAGTGCCCCACCACCATGCTAATCATTCAATAATCATTAATTGCCACGATCTTTCTTCACATCCTCTAAATATGCAACGCTGAAACTAATTGCAACTCTTTTGTAATTCAATAGTATAACCGTTTCTAAGGCCCTAATCACTGGCTGTGGTATAATTAGACCAGCAGGCATAACGGGAGGCTCAGGAATGTTAGGATCCTGTACATGTTGCATAACTGGTGCCAGCATTAGGTCTACAGGAGGCTCAGCAACGTTTCCATTCTGAAGTTGCAAAACTAGATTTGCCATGGGTCTTCAAGGGGCTCATTAATATTGCCTTGCATTAATAAATGCACAACTTTCTGCACAAACCCAACATGTATCACATGAAATCATGTTATTTTGCCAACTTGCAGCCTGAAATAAGTATTTTCATATTAGTTTAATATTCACATTAGACTGAAGTCATTAACTTAAATAAAATAGTTCATGAGGATTATGGGTATTTATACACCATCCAGTCATCCACCAGTCTATATAGATGTCCACTATTGGACATAATCCTCACCAAAAAGGTGTGATGTCACACTCATCATACTCGGCAAGCAGATTGACAAGTTCAGTACTTTACATTTCCTGGAAGAATGTTACTGCCCACTCTTCCAGTATCTTTAGGCGGTTTCTATGATACTCAATTATAATATACTAGCTTCTGCCCGCGGCTTCGCCCGCGTAAAAGGTTACTTTCCTAAAGATTTTGATCCCCTATTTTTATTTTTGACCGTCGGTAATACAGTGCAACAGTATTACAATACTCAGGGTTGGAACTTCATTACTGGACTGCTAGATGGCGTTAAAGAAGCTAGATTTTGAGATTTTTTGACAAACAATTTGTTTATATTTCATATAAAAATTTTGATTTTTTTTTAATAAAAAGTATCCTATGTTACTTTTAATACCTCCAAGAATATGTGTACAATGTTTCATGATGATCGGTTGAGTAGTTTTAGCGTGAAAGCGTAACAAACAAACTTACATTCACATTTATATATTAGTAGGGATAATATATTACGTAATTATACAGTATTTATAATATACGTAAATAAATATATATTTATTTTTATGTATAATTATTTAAATATAGAAGTAGGAGCATCTTATTGACAGTTTTCTATCTAAAGTCACGGGCCGGTCCGTCCAGACTAGTCAAACTCTCGCAGAAGATCAACGTCGGAGCAGTGGCAATGTGCTGCTGTGCTTCGTTTGGTGAGCGAGAGAGCCGGAAGCCCAAGTCTGGTGAGATTGAGATTTTATTTTGTAGGCTGCGGCTTAGCTATGTCTTGGTATGGCAAAGGTCCATGAGCGTCAGTAACACTTACCATCAGGTGTGCTGCTTGGTGGTTGCCACAAAGAGCAATAAAAAAAAATACAGCAATTATGAGATATTTACCTTTCAATCATCTTCCATGTCAAGTAGAACAGAATCCAAAAATGATGCTGGGGCTTCAATATTAGTTTGCTGGCGCGCCCAACTTAAATACCAAACTAACGTCATCACATGACAACAACATCCAACAGTCCTGTTACTAATAATACAGCTGCAGCAGTATCCCAACAGAGCTTTAAATGGATTGCTGTCTATAGGCTCGTGTTCTATTAAAAGGTATGTAAAATATTGACGGCCACCAACATGTCGAGACCGAATACGACCTCTTAACAAATACGGGCTAATTCCTCCTGTTCGTTCAACTACGCTCGCAGCATTTTCTAGTACTGGACATATTTCCACTATGTGGGAGCCACTTTGACGAACATGCTCCCCATAATATGAACGTGCTTGTTTTAGCTGGTAAGTTCCTAAAGCTAATAGTATCAGCTCACTGTAAGTGAATCGAGGAAAAGATCCCTGTAAACGACGTAATCACGAGTTGCAATATTGTCACCTGAAAATAAAATTAAAATTATTAAATACATAGATTAAAATTATAAAATAAAATACAGCAACAATAACACTTAAATATAATATGTACACAATTAAAATATCTAAATATATATGTTTGTACTTACCTCATGAAATATAAAAATATGTATGTTTATTCTTCTTTTTTGTAATTTCACATGTAACTATGTCTGTAGTATTTTAAATAAATGCGCCGCCTTTTGCTCGCATACCGACGTGCGAATATTTTGTTTAACGCGCAGATGGCGCTGTTTACTTCACTTCATACGATAAGCGCAAACACACGTCGCGGTCAGTTAACGGGCAAAAAGGTGTTTCAAAAGTAAAAAGTGTCGCCTCATTTCCAACCCACAACCACTCCACGCATACTAGCATCCGCAACAAGTGGTCATTCGGCCGGATATTCACGTGGAACAGTTGCTAATGTTAAGAAATGTTTAATACACCGCCGCGCACGAGCCGCCATGTTGAAGCAACGGTTCGCACACGACGCGCGCATAAAAGAGACCTGCAATTAAAAAACGCTACCCGCGATGTGCAATCTGATATATTGAAGACCGAAAATATGGCAAAAATTAACTTACCAGTACGTCCAGGAACAGATGGTGCCAGTGGCGTTATGAAGGAAATTGTACATGAGAATTCTGTGAGCATAAAAAGTTATAAATCGGAAAGTTCTGTTGAGGCACGCAAAAAGCTTTTGGAGTACGAGGCTGCTAAGGCAAAGGCGGAGATTGAGGCCGAAATTGCAAGACGAGAGGCCGAAATTGCAAGACGAGAGGCCGAAATTGCAAGAAGAGAATCAGAAGCGAAGAAAAAGCTGATCGAACAAAGGTTAGCAGCCGAAATAGCCGCCCTTGAGGTGCGGTCCGCTACTCATCGAAGCCTCAGCCGCCCACACAGTGAAGTGAACTCAACCGAAAAAGTGCAACAGTGGCTTGAGCGTAATCACGTCTCGGAAGTCAACTACAGTACCCAACAAAAGGTTGACGGCCATGGTGATATAAAACAATTAGTTAGCGCAATCCATCAAGCAAATTCTCAAAATATTCAATTAATGTCACGAATAGCTACATCTAAGGATCTACCACAATTCTATGGTGACCCTCTCGAGTGGCTCGCATTCAAACAGGCTTACGATGAGTCGACAAAATTTTGTAACTACAGTGAAGCTGAAAACATGTGGAGATTACGTAAATCCCTTCGTGGAGCAGCTAAAGAAACGGTTTCAGCACTCCTCATCGTAAATACTTCTCCTAATACCGTCATTGAAGCATTGGCCCTATGCTACGGACGACCTGAGATAATTATAAATAAAATTATTCAACAATTAAGAAAGCTGTTACCATTATCACATAATTACCACCACATAATTACCATGAAATTGTGCCATTTTCCATTAAAATAAAGAATTTTGTAGCAACAGTACAAACAGTGAAGCAAACAGATTATCTACGAAGTCCCGAATTAGTTACTACCATTTTAACGAAGCTGCCAGCAAGTCTTATAACTAAATGGGCTGACTATTACAGCACGAATAATGACACAGAAATGGCTAAAGCAGAGGTTCTCGCAGAATGTTTATATAACGAGGCTTACAAGATTAGTAACGCGGGATTATCCTGTATACATAGTTATGGAGAAAGTAAAAAAAGGCACGAGGACCGCAGACAGCACGCCATACTCATGAGCGAGAAAGGAGATGTGTCATTAAATTGTAAATTCTGCCGAGTTAGTAAACATAAACTAACCGAATGCACTCGGTTTAAACGCGCTATGACAAAGGATCGGTGGCGATTCGTACGGAGTAATAATTTGTGCCACAAATGTTTATTATCATCGCATAGCCGCGACACATGCGCAGCGGACGCCTGCGGCAGCGACGGCTGCCCCCTGCCACACCATCGTCTCCTACATTGGAAGCAAAAATCAAACAGTGCTAGAAACACAACCCGTGAAAGTGACAGTGATTTGCCAGTGAATGACAGTTCAATAATACCTAGTGACTCCTTAGCAAATAGTGAAACTGTGACTCATACGTACAATAATCACAAAAGTCGTGTTTTATTAAAAATAGTGCCTATACGCGTTCACAGCCCGCAGGGACTATTCAGTACATATGCACTGCTCGACGACGGCGCGACAGTCTCGTTAATATCGGCTAGCCTCGCGGACCGCGTCAATCTTAAAGGACATAAACAAACAATGTGTATACGTGATGCATGGAACTCTAAACTAACGTGTGAAACTCAAAGTGTAAACTGTAAAATTTCAAATGTAAAAAATAACAAAATTTTTGAACTAAGTGCTAAAATAATCAGTGAGTTGAATTTACCCGTACAGACATGAACTAATATTGATCTTAAAAATTATGAATATTCATTTAAATTCTGTGACACATTATCGTATTATAGGGATGTGAAACCAGAGATATTGATCGGACAAGACAATTATCACCTTATCGCACCAATAAAGACAATTATAAGCAATAAAAATGAACCGTGCGCTACGTTAACACCCTTAGGATGGTGTATACACGGTGTATGTCCAGAACGACGTCATCCAATGTCAGCGGAGTGTGCTATGATAACAGTCGACACCTTGAATCGTCACACTTGCATCGGCGCTGCTGCCACCACCCTACCACTGGCGGCCGCGCACACGAGTGCCAGCGAACCTAGCGTCGACTCATTACAACACACACTCAACAACGCAAATCAAATGGAATGCATTTGTTTACGTCGTCGTCCGGACGAAACGATACACACGGACCTCAAGAATGACGAACGTCTTCATGAATTAGTGCGCAAGTCTTTTATGTTTGAAAGCATTGGTATTCATAATAAACCGAGAGAGAATGAAAATGAATTGAGAGCAATTAAAATGGTTAATAGTACTGCAAAATTAGTAACGGGTAGATGGGAGGTTGGCTTACCATGGAGAGATGAAAATACTACTATGTCCGACTCCTACAGCAACGCTTATAAACGACTAAAAATAATAGAAAGAAAAATGACGTCGGACGAGGGATATGCCACACGGTATAAAGAAAGAGTCAATCATTTATTTACAAATAATTATGCTCGACGTATTGAACCTAAAGAAGAGAAAGAGTTAATTCATAGATTATGGTACTTACCTCATTTTGGAGTCGATAATCCTAATAAGGGCAAGTTACGTCTGGTATTCGATGCAGCTGCATGCTCTGCAGGACAATCACTTAACGATTACCTATTGCCGGGACTTGTTGGAATCACTACTTGGCATTATGTTCCGTTTCCGAGAACGGCCGATCGGGCTCACTGGCGATATAAAGGACATGTTTCTTCGCATAAAAATACGAGTGAGTGATCAACATGCACTAAGATTTTTATGGCGCGATAGTTCTAACGAGACTATGCAAAAGTACGCGATGACTTCGTTAATATTTGGTGCAAATTGTTCGCCTTTTATTGCACAGCATATTAAAAATATGAATGCTCACCGCTTTATAAAACAAATGCCAGTAGCCGTGAATGCTATCATTAAGAGTCATTTTATGGATGATTATATTGACTGCTTTGAAAACCCAGAAGAGGCGTTAACGTTGATGAGACAGGTGTCATATATTCACCAGCAAGGAGGCTTTGAAATGCGAAATTGGACTTCTAATGATCCGCATGTCTGTCAGAATATACCGGAGGGAACTCTAAGGACCTCAGCCGTTCAGTTTAAAGTTGAAGAAGACAACAAAAGCGAACGTACGCTGGGTTTGTTATGGTATCCGAATGCCGACACCTTTGGATTTAATTTATCAATGCCTCAAGTTCCGATTAAATTACTCTCATGCGAGACCAACCCCACAAAACGAGAATTATTGCGAATAGTAATGTCAATATTTGATGTGTATGGATTATTAGCACCTTTTACTATAAACGCCAAGATTATAATGCAAAACACCTGGAAATCAAGCTTACATTGGGACGAAGAAATAAAACCACCAGAATCTGATATATTCCGTAACTGGTTATCACAATTTAAAGAGATGAAAGAAGTAAGAGTACCCAGATGGTATTTTCGATCGCATAATAACATCACGTGGACGATGGCGCGTGCGAGCGAGACACTAGAACTGCACGTGTTCTGCGATGCCTCACCGGCCGCATACGCAGCGGTCGCATACTGGCGCGCTCGCATTAACGACGATATACGTATATCATTCATCGCTTGCAAGAGCCGAGTGGCACCGATACGGCCCGTTACTATACCGAGACTAGAACTGCAGGCCGCCGTACTCGCGTGCCGCCTAGCAACTACTATACAGTTAGAGCATACGTTGAAACCAATTATCCGTTATTTCTGGTGCGATTCGACAACTGTGCTTCATTGGATTCGTAACAAGAATCGAACCTATAATATATTTGTAGCAAACCGTCTCGGTGAGATCGATGAGTCATCGGATATAAATGAATGGAACTATGTGTCTACGGACAGAAACATAGCGGACGTAGCTACGAAAAATAACTCCTATAAATTAGGAAGAGATGGGCGAATACGCACTGCACAAATAAAAACAAAAACTGGATTATTAATTAGACCAGCAACTCGCTTAGCACTAATTCCGACGTCAGATTAGTGTCCCTCAAGTGACACTGGGCGGAGAATGTAAACGACGTAATCACGAGTTGCAATATTGTCACCTGAAAATAAAATTAAAATTATTAAATACATAGATTAAAATTATAAAATAAAATACAGCAACAATAACACTTAAATATAATATGTACACAATTAAAATATCTAAATATATATGTTTGTACTTACCTCATGAAATATAAAAATATGTATGTTTATTCTTCTTTTTTGTAATTTCACATGTAACTATGTCTGTAGTATTTTAAATAAATGCGCCGCCTTTTGCTCGCATACCGACGTGCGAATATTTTGTTTAACGCGCAGATGGCGCTGTTTACTTCACTTCATACGATAAGCGCAAACACACGTCGCGGTCAGTTAACGGGCAAAAAGGTGTTTCAAAAGTAAAAAGTGTCGCCTCATTTCCAACCCACAACCACTCCACGCATACTAGCATCCGCAACAATCCCAATTCGTTTCCTATTGCATCTATATTTATGAAATGGGCTCTCCTTCTATTTATATTATTTACGTTTATGTAATGTGATAAATGATTTGGTATACTAAAATAGTGCAATGCTCTTTGAACTATTTCTTGACAATCGGGTCTATCTTGAATTACTGGATGAAATCTGTTAATAAATGCCGCTGCTATTTTAAAATCTTCAATTAAATGTCTAGAAGCAGAATTATAAAATTCTTGACGAAAAATCTTGAAGTCCCGCTTGAATTTTCCGTTCACCACCTCTACCACCCACCTACATAAAGTTACAAAACGGGATTTGTTCCCTTGAATAGTAGTCAGTTGCACCTCACCAGCACTCACACTCTCTGGCTTGAAAATCTTCAAATTGCATGATTCTAGCAATGGTATGGCATCTCTAAAACCTCTGTCTAACAGTAATATATCATTAGTTCTTAAATAATTCCTCATTGGTCTGTTTTCATCACGAAATAAGTCCAACATGATTTCAGCATCTGTCTGTGTTGCTGCATAGGGACCACTAACATCCAGAATATGTCCATCACAACAAACAATAAGAAAAGGCTTCACAAGATTGTTATATTTGTGCAGGCTATATGTCTTCTTTTGGTAAAGGTAATTACTGCTTTTCTCTACATATATATATGTGCCATCACAAATTAGTATCAAAGGCATTTCTTCAGGGGTAGATACTGGATTGCCAAAGAGGTCATTTGGTATATACAAATTCCTTCGCACTGCATTTTCCCGTTGTAAATGTTGTAAGTCTATATGTAAAGGCACGAAGTGCTCCATAAGGCAAGTTCTTACCTGCGTCATGTGTAACTCCAAAGTTGAACGAGGTATATTGAATAGAGTTGAGAGTCTGCGATTACTCTCACCAGTTCTTAACTTAATAAGGTAACTAGAAAGCGACGTTTGTGGCATTACAATTGAACTTAACGATGGTACTTCATTAATTAAACACAGAAATTGATCAACCCGTAACCCAGTCCAATAATGACAAATGACAATGACAAATGTGCATTTCCTGAATGTTTTCAAAATCAAAAGTATTTGCATCTCGATTTGTTATTTCTATTAAGTTTTCAATTTGACGGGGTGTAAAATCATTATAATATTCAGATAGTTCTCCGAGCATATGCCATTCATTAGAATGTAAATGCATAGAACACACTCGAGCATGTCTATACATGCTAGGTATGTATAATTTATATCTTTTTATTAAAGTCTGCTTTATAAATACAGGTATTAAATTCCATGACCTTTCTTCACATCCTCTAAATATGCAACGCCGAGAAGTATTTGCAACTCTTTTGTAACTCGGTAGTATAACCGTTTCTACGGCCCTAATCACCGGCTGTGGTACAATTAGATCTGCAGGCATAACAGGAGGCTCAGGAATGTTAGGATCGTACATATTGCATAACTGGTGCCAGCATTACGTCTACAGGAGGCTCATCCTGTACATTTTGCATAACTAACACCGGTATTAGGTCTACATTAGGCTCAGTAGCAACATTTCTATCCTGAACTTGCATGACTGGATTTGCCATTGAGTCATCAAGGGACTCATTAATATTATCTTGTATCAATAAGTGCCTTTTTGCACGAACCCAACATGTGTGACAAGAAAGCATGTTATTACGCCAAATGGCAGCCTGAAATAAGTATTTTCACATTAATTTAATATTGACATTAGACTGAAGTCATTAATTTAAATAAAATAGTTTATGAGGTTTATGTGTATTTATAATTCATCCAGTTATTCATCGGTGTATATAGATGTCCACTGTTGGACATAATCTTCACCAAAAGGGGGTAATGTCACAATCATCATGTTTGGCAAGCATATACAGGGTGTCCCAAAATTCAACGATAAGCTGGCACCAGCAGGTGGACCTACATATGACTATTCGAGAACAGAAAAGAAAAAAATTCTACCTTGATTTTTTTTTTCATTACGACAAAAAAACCAAAATCTTTAAAAATGGACATCCTTTATTATATTATTAAGTGCTATTGCTACAGTTTTACAAGTAATTCTGTGATTTTTTTTGTATTGGCAAGGTAAGTAGCACTACTATCGATCACAACCATTAAAAATTCCAGAATATCCATAGTTTTTACACAAAAATCAATCAAAACTATGTTTTTTTCATAAATTATGTAAGATTTTGACTTTCAGCTCACTTTCACTCATCATAGTGAAAAAAAAAAGTATGGACACTACTGTGGCAAATAGTATTAAAAATTGGCGCAACTAACTACAATTCTAAAATGGTATAACATTCAAGGCAAACTAGCCACAAAAATATACTTAGGTGTACTATTTCAAAATAACAACCATATTTCGAAAATTGTTAGTGTTGATAGTAATCACTTTTACTAAGTAGCCAAAATGTTTTTGTAGCAAGTTCCCAGAATTTGAATGAGACATGTGCGTAGTCCGTAGATCCACAGTCTGAATTATTTTATGGCGAAGCTCGTCCAAGGTTGCAATCGGTTTTGTGCAGACTCTGTCCTTTAGACAACCCCAATAGAAAAAGTCCAGGGGATTTAGATCGGGTGAACGGGGTGGCCACAAGATAGGACCAAGTCGCCCGATCCAACGCCCTGGGTACTCTTGGTCTAAGTACTCTCGCACAGGACGGGCATAGTGAGCTGGGCAACCATCGTTTTGAAACCACATGGTTTGCAAATCACTTAAGGGCACATCTTCTAATAATCCTGGCAACTCATTTTGTAAGAAGTTTAAATAACTACTGCCATCTATGTTTCCTTGTAACTCAAAGGGCCCTATCACTTTGCCATTTATTATGCCAGTCCATAGGTTAACCTTAAATTGGTATTGGAATTGTCTTCTCTCACCAGGTGCAGATTTTCATTGTTCCAGCTATGAAGATTGTGAAGATTTAAATATCCATCTTTCTTGCAGGTTGTTTCATCACGACGACGTGACGTTTTAAAATTCTATGTGCAGTACTTTTTGGGATTCCCGTTGCTGCTTGTACAGCACGTACAGAGGTAGTTGAATCGTTTTCTATTTCATTGAGAACTTCTTCATCGTGTTCCGATCTAGGTTTTCCAGCGTTTCGCCTGTCAGATGGTATACGACCCTCCGAAAAAGCTTGATGCACGTTAATAAATACGCGATAATCCGGATACCTTTGAAGATTAGGGTACCTTGCTCGATATAATCTGCTAGCAGCGTTGGCATTGCATCGGCATTCTCCATAAATTAGGTGCATATTAGCGTATTCTAACGCTGTGTATGGTAGCGGCATGATGAATGCTAAACACTTGAAAATAAGGCAAAACTTCTTTAAAAAAAACACAAAATCTTAGTCTAAAATAATGCCAAGTCAGGTCAATTTCCAGGTCACTTAATTCAATCCAAAAGTCGTCAGTACCAGAGCCACTTTAATTAAAACAGAACGGTGTGCAGTAAACAAAGAAGTAGAGCATACTGACTTGCTGTGCTGCTGAGGACATTAATTACTTCTCCACCTGCATTAATGTTACTAAACAATTAGCATCTATCTATCTCCCTCTAACGTATAATCTCTCTATCTCTGTCTAACTTATTTTATGGACTTATGGACTACGCACATGTCTCATTAAAATTCTGAGAACTTGCTACAAAAACATTTTGGCTACATAGTAAAAGTGATTACTATCAACACTAACAATTTTCGAAATATGGTTGTTATTTTGAAATAGTACACCTAAGTATATTTTTGTGGCTAGTTTGTCTAGAATGTTATACCATTTTAGAATTGTAGTTAGATGCGCCAATTTTTAATACTATTTGCCACAGTAGCGTCCATACTTTTTTTTTTCACTATGATGAGTGAAAGTGAGCTGAAAGTCAAAATCTTACATAATTTATGAAAAAAACATAGTTTTGATTGATTTTTGTGTAAAAACTATAGATATTCTGGAATTTATAATGGTTGTGATCGATAGTAGTGCTACTTACCTTGCCAATACAAAAAAAATCACAGAATTACTTGTAAAACTGTAGCAATAGCACTTAATAATATAATAAAGGATGTCCATTTTTAAAGATTTTGGTTTTTTTGTCGTAATGAAAAAAAAAATCAAGGTAGAATTTTTTTCTTTTCTGTTCTCGAGTAGTCATATGTAGGTCCACCTGCTGGTGCCAGCTTATCGTTGAATTTTGGGACACCCTGTATATATAAACCTTCCTCTTGAATCACTCTATCTATAAAAAAAATCGTCGCGACACCACACTGTTCAATGCGAAATAGAAATGAAAATATCTGGCTTGCTTTCTATAAGAGAGCCGACGAGCGACGCCGCACAGCTTACAATAGCTTACTATAGCAAAAAGTGTCGTGACAACTTTTCGTAAGAATTTTTTCCGTCTAGCCCCCTTTCACAACGCGCGATAAGGAACTTCGTTCCAACAAAGGCACGATGACTGCGCTATTCCAGTCCCCGGGAACCATTCCCGAGCTCCAACATAAATTGAGGAGCAACAGGAACGCCTCCCAGACACAGGAGCCACCAAGCTTGATCATCTCGGCAGACACCATATCAATGCCCGCTGCCTTACCATTTTTCAAACTTCTTATCGCCCATTCAACTTCATCCATACTGATGCCATCGGAGGATGCCGGTGCCGAATGTTGATCTACTAGACCACATGCGACACCGGCGCCTACCGTAGCATCCGCATACATATCGCCAAAATATTCACTCCATCGGCTTAACACGTCTTGTGTTTGTGTAAGAATGTCTCCACCTTTAGACCTTATTTTATTCATTCTGAAGGCTGACCAACCACTCCGAGACTTCTTCACCTCCCTCCAAAAGAGTTTGGTGTTACCCTCGAAGTTTTTAGTCAGCCTATCTTCTGCACTCATACTTGCTCTATCACGTTTCTCTTTCACTAAGGCCTTGGTGTCATTCTTACATTGCCGATATATTTCTTTCTTCTGTTCAGTCATACTGTCATTCAGATTCAAAGAAGAGACATAGTCCAGCCACGCTTTCTCCTTTTGCTCTACGGAAGCTGCCACTTCCGCATCCCACCATGCATCACCATTTGTTTTTCTATGCTTCTTTGTACTTCCACATACTTCTTTCGCTGTATCTACCATACTCTCTTTCAATACTCTCCAGCATTCTTCAATGTCCGATTGCGGCTGGCTTGCTATCGTCAGCCGTTCTCGGACATCCTCTGCATACTTTTCTCTTACACTCTTCTTGCAACCTTTCAAGCCCTCCGAAGTGGACACGCTCTCGCCAGTGCCTCCACTTTCTGAACAGACCACTAAAACTCGCAATAACGAGATAGTGGTCCGTATCGACTGTGGGGCCCCTGTAGGCTCTTGCGTCCAATATTTTGCTTCGGAGGCGACTGTCTACCAAAATTAAATCTATTATACTTTTCTGTTCATTCCTTCTCCATGTATACATATGGATGTCCTTATGTTGGAAAAATGTGTTTGACACAATAAGGTTTCTCTCCATGCATACATCCGCTATGAGCCTACCTGCGTCGTTCACTCTCCTATCACCAAATGGACCAAGTACGTCCTCATAGTCGGGACGCTTGGTCCCCACCCAGCCGTTCAAATCTCCGCATACAATCACGCGTTCACTGGTTTCTGCCATATCCAGAACTTCCCTATCATTGTCCCAAAACTTCTCTACGTCTGATGCCACCGAGGATCCTACGGGAGCATATGCTACAACCATGAATACCTTGGTGACACCTAGTTTTATACGGACCCAAAGAAGTCTGGGATCATACATTCCGTAATCCTCCACACCTGAGGCCAAGCGAGAGGACAACAGCACTCCCACCCCCATGCTGGCTCGATCACTCTGTGGTACACCAGACCACAGAGCCATCCCGCCACCAGGAAGATCGCAGGCGTCGCTGCCCCTTCGCTTGGTCTCTGTTACACAGAGCACGTCTAGCTGTTTGTCCGCCATGACGGATATCAGCTCAGACAGCAACATTAACATTACTTTCGATATATCGAAATATTCATAACTGCATTTTTGAATCGATAGAAGCATAATCGATACACAGGTCAATCTCTATTAATACTATCGTCCAAATAAAATGGCGATGAAGCTAAAATGAATAAATTGACTAATGTTTTAATTGCAAGAATAGTTTCTGCTAGTTTAATATCAAAATGGAAAATGGTTAATAACAGTTAAATACAAGTTGTGTTTTTATAAAGATAAGTCGAATCTGTACGTTTAATTCTAATATTAGGTGTTTTCGTACACCCGGGGCCAATCTCGGGCAGGTCCTTTAGGCAACTAGCCTATTATGTAGTTTCTTTATAATTCGTACTTCGAATGGATTAAGCTATAAAATTTTGTAATTATCATATTAATTATATTATTCTATATTAATTATATATAATAGCTTTAAATCATTTCGGTTTTATTTTTTTTTCGATCCTTCGGCTGCTGCTAACGTATTTAGCGAAAAATGAATGGCACAAGCGAGTCTCGAACACACACCTATTTGCAATCCATTCCCATATTTTATTTCACAGATGATTACCATACAATTAACTAAACTAAATTTCAATATCTAGTTTACATGTTATAAAGAAAACACACACGCCGTTATGATTTTTGAGGAGGAACATAGGTCTTAAAGGTATCATGTTTATATTATTTATTTATAGATAATAAATTAGACTATAATTTTTATTTATTTTACTTACATAAGATTTCTGCCTATCCTCTAGGTTGAAATGTGGTAAGAATATACACTCAAGAGCAAAAAAATCGAGTCACTCTAAATTTACCTACTGAAAAGGTTCTGGCACTTCTGTATGTTCTAGGTCTCATCATCATCATCATCACAGCCCATATATGCCCCACTGTTGGGTTCGGGCCTACTCTGTAATGGGAGGGAAATTAACCTACTATACCGCGCTGGTCAGACGTGTTGGTATAGGGTTTTGTTTCGAGTTTTCGATTCATCACCGAAGTTTTAGAAGACCATGTCGTCCCATATGCTGCTAACATAGGGGAAAACTTCATCCTAATGCAGGATAATGCCCGCCCACATTGTGCAGCTGTCGTACGTGAATATTTATTTGAAGTGGATGTGACTGTAATGAACTAGCCATCTCGTAGTCCGGACTTGAATCCCATCGAACATTTGTGGGATGACCTCAAGAGAAGATTAAGGGCTAGAGATACTGCACCAACTTCGAGGGCAGAGTTTCAAGCAGCGCTAATCGAAGAATGGAACGACGTAGCCCAAGACCGCATCAAAAACCTCATGGAGTCAATAAGGAATAAGTAAGAGGCTGTTATCAGAGCCATTAACATTAAATATTGAGAAGAGTAAGTCACAAATAAATTTAAAATTTTAAGTATTTTTTTCTTTTCGATTTTCCCTGCATAATTTCAAACTTTTAGCATGCTAGAAGTTTATTAGCAACTTTTTTTATGGAAACGAGTAAGAGCTTAAAGGATTTGTATTCATTTTTAAGCTTGAGAGTTAGAACTAATGAAATTTACATTTCAGTTTTAGTGCTAGAACCTTTTCAGTAGGTAAATGTAGAATGAGTCGATATTTTGTTCTCGAGTGTAGTTTACGGTCATTTGAAATCTGTATACTTAGTTAAAAAAAAACCGGCTTCAAAAAAATAAACTATACCAAAACAAAATAATACGCCATAAAAAGAAAAAAATAATTGCATATTCTTCTACAACTTAATAATCAACTTACTTTTTCAACTTATCAATATGTAGGTACGATCTGTGTGTTTACCACGCAAAAAGGTAGGTAGGTACCTACCCACTTCAAATGTAACTCAACACATAACTATGAATAACAAACAATGATCAAAATATTACAATACATATTATTACAATACATTTTATTGCACTACTTATTTACACTTATACTACACTACATCTATAACCATTGTACATTATATTTTACGATTCTACATTTAATTATATTGTATTACATTTTAATTTTACTTCTACTGTGTTGTGCTACACAGTAGAAGCAAATTTACATTTTGGCAATTGTGTTTCTATTTTATTATATACATTATATTTACATCTATTGCATTTCATTGTATTATCTACTATTAATTCTTAAATTGCATTTAGATTACATACTCTTTTCTATTATTTACTACACTTATTATTTACACTTATACTTCAGGACCTTTATCTCATTAGACGTGGCAATGTCTATCCCGCCCATGCATAGGCCCGGAGTGTCATACTTAAGCTTGTTTGTGATTATCATGGCCTTGGTTTTATGTGGCGCAAATTTTAGCTTATTGACGACACCCTACTCCCACGCACGCTCGAGAGCAATTTGGACCTCTGCATCTATGTCCCTCGAGAAGACGAGGACCACATCGTCAGCAAAAGCCTGGCAGTAGTCTCCCCAAAGGCTCGCAGCAGCGGGTCCAGTATGAGATCCCTTCTGGAGGTGTTTTCAAGACTCCAGACTCCTTCTCTGCTCTGCCGTTCGCAGAAAGCTTTCCAGATCTGGATTTGGGCTATTTTAACTTCCTGTTCATAGTTATGTTTAGCTTCGAGATATTCAGTCACCACAGTCTTCCTTCGGGAGGATCTTGCGCATCGGATGCGCCTTTTTATGGTCGCCACCTGTCGCTTCTTCTCCCATAGCGTCTCCGACCACCATGGTATCCTCAGTTTTTGTATTTTATTTATTACTGCCATGGTATTCTCGCATGCTTTTATTATTATATTTACAAATTCTTTTATCGTATTGTCTAGTTCTTGTCTGTTTCTAATTTCCTGTATTCTTACTTTATTTTATTGGCTATCTTTAATTGTTTGTACTGTTCATCAATCTCTTTCCAGTTTGCTTTCTTCGTGTTATATTTTCTCGTTGTGCGGGATACTATCATCGCTTTTTCCAAATTCAGATTTATATTGAACATAATACCATTGTGGTCAGAGCCAGTCAGATCCAGATCCACAACACGCCAGCCGTCGACCACGCCCAACGTATCCGTACTGCATGCTGTGATGTCTACATAGCTAGTATATCGATGGCTTCCCCTGACTGTATCGAAGGTCGGGGTATCTCAGGTATTGAGTATCTGCAGATCAGCTCACTCAGTGCTCTAATGATTTGTTCTCCTCTTTTATCCGTTTTTTGGCTCCCCATCATATGCTCTTTGCGTTTATGTCTCCTTCTATAATGATTTTTCGGACATTCAGTTCTCGGCAAGCTTTGGATAATTGCTCTGGTATGGTTCCAGTGAAAGGTTGGGTTCAAACTAGCACGAAGCAACAAGCAAGTCGCAAGGGCCCATACGGAGCTTTGCAATGGCGATGTTGTCTGTGGTATGTTTCAGGCTCGGAGTCGCTGTGATGTTCGTATCGTAGACCACTATTGCCTCCTTCACCATGGTTCAGATTCTGGTATACTCGTGCTCCCTTGTATGCTTTCATGTGCCCCTTCGCTCCCACATAGGGTTCTTGAACCATTGCGTGTGATATTTTCCTTTCAGTCGCCTCGAGCATCAATTCCACCGTTGCGAGCTCCTTCCGCTGCAGGTTTGCCTGTGCCACTGTGTAGTTCTTTAGAGGGGTGTCCTTAGCAGTAGGCTACTACTATACGTGTTATGGCATCCCATTTTCTCCGCACTGGACACTCTAGGCCGTACACCGCGTGGTTGGGATCCATTTTTATCCTCTCACAGTTCACGCACTTCTTGGGGGGCTTCCGTTTAATTTTGCTGAGCTTTTTTACTTTTGTGTCTGACCTCAACTTGTGCCTCTTCAGCCGTTAGTCATTCTAGCAAGTGCCCGTTTTGATTCTTTAAGGCCGTGATTATATCATCTTCTTCGATATAGCTCATAAGGTTTCTCAACACAATTAATGGGTCTCTATTTTTTGCTTCTTCCACTTTTAATTCTTTGTTTCGTCGAATTGACTCTATGCTCCAAAACATAGATGATAATGTACCTAATTTAGAAAGTGTTGTAAATATGAATTGCCTTTCAACAGATGATATAATGAGATCTGCCGCCATCACAAAGAAAACTGCACCACCCTTAAATATGGACTGTGAACGCCGTATGGAGGAATTGTGTTGGTATTTTCTTTTTCCGAATGTCAAAAATGGCTTTGGCGAGGAAAGAGACAATGCGTGTACTCCCCTTGAATACTTCCAAAACCGGGTAATGAGTGTTGACAAGAGGTTTAACAGAAATGATTATTTATTTTATGCTCTATCCATTGTTGAATATTTTCGTACCAAATCAAATGTAGGATGCGACAAAGTCGTGGAGAGCAAACAACACAAGGACTTGTGGATAACATGTATCTCACTATGAGAAACGTTCGAGGATCGGCATCATATTGGCAGAAATGTTGCTCTGAATTAATTGCCATAGTGAGAACTTTAGGGCCTCCCACATGGTTTTTAACATTTTCCTGCAACGATTTAAATTGGTTAGACATGAAAACATATAAGACATAAAAACTTTGCTAATCGCCGATGGAGGTAGCATCGATGACGCTGAAAACCTGTCATTCCCAGAGCGCTTGAATTTAGTGCAAAGACATCCGGTAGTGGTAGCACGACATTTCACACTGCGTGTTAACGCACTCATGCGATTTTTTAAAAAAATAATGTATGCTTGGTCCTGTTGAAGACTTTTTGGTACCGAGTGTAATTTCAAAACTGCGGTAATGTTAGACTTATATGGTTTTCTCATGAGTGTCATTGTCAGAACTGGAGCAAATTGAAATGGGACCATACGGGAAGCACCAGCGCTTCGTCCAGTCGAAAGTTATGAGGTAACAAACATAAAAAAGACAGACGAAATGAGAATCTCCTCCTTTTTTGAAGTCGGTTAAAAAGCTGAGTAAATTTTTGGTGTGTACTTGTGGGTAGTTCAGTATCGCTAAATTTGGAGAGTATGTTTGTTAATGTGGAAAGGAGTAATTCAAACAAATTATCATTTGATGATGGGCCAGAAATGGCAGAGTTATTAGAGAAGGTAGAGGCTGAGGTTTCTATAATTGCTTGATGAGCATGAGTGTCATGGCCTGGACTGGCTGCTGGCGAAGTCAGATGGCGAGGGATCAGCACACTTTTTTTATAAGAGGTAACTGGTACAGATGTAGGCATTATGGAGGTTGGTTGAGATGAAGATTGGGCAGTAATTTGGGGATAAACAGAGGAGTGAAGAACATTTTGCGAAAGATGTGTGTGTATTTCTAGTGGTGTCAGCAAATGACCTCCTGACTTGGGAAAATCTTGCGCTAGGCTCTAGGTCAGACAAATTTTCCTGTGACATCACTAGTTTTATTGACTTTTGGCGAATATGCTCAGGACAGCGTGGGTCCTTAGCCTGTTCATTGCCAGAAAAGAATAGACAGGATGGGGATTTCTCAGAACATGATGATCCTTCATGATTTTGGCCACACACAAAACAATGAGGGTTAGACCTACACTGAGTGGTGACATGACCAAATCTGCAGCACTTATAACACTGTATAGAGGGAAGGACATACATTTCCACAGGCATTGATGTATAAAAACTATATATATGTGGTGGCAGTTTTTGTCCTAGAAAGGTTAGCACTACTATCTGCGTAGGAACACAGTTAAGTCCCTTCATTCAAGACTCTTCTATTAAGTCTACGTGCCTTTATAACTAAACCATAGTTAGAAGGTACCTCGATAGATGCCACGAATTCTTCGAGTGACCACTCGACTGGTACTTCTCTTACTATACCCATACGGGTGATGTTATATGAAGGGATTGTAGCTTCATACTTAGCAGCGCTTAGGGCAGGGTGAGTAAGGAACAAATTTGCATCAACGGCAGTTTTAAATTTGACCGCAATTCTATTCCTCCCTACACGTTTGACACCTTCACGAATTATATTTTTAAAATTGTGTCGGTATAAGAAATGTCCAAACTTAATAGGATGTAAGGATTTGCCAGACGTAGGCTCTTCAGACGCTCTACTTACGTGCACCAAGAAGGGTTCAACATCCAGTATAAGAAATTAGGATGGGACTAAGTATGATGAATTGAAGGCGTAGATTGTGATGAGTCGTATATTGTTTTTTTAATGGGGGTTATGTCGAGAAATTATTAATTGTTTTACTTCGTTTTCTACTATTTAGACCGACATGAAGAGGATCATCAGCTTCTATAGTATCTGTTAAAGGTTTTTTCTTTTTATATATGTTATTCTTTTTTTTTTCTTGGCGGCGGGCTATGATGTGGTCACGCTCCGCTAATCCATCCGGGACGACAGAAGAAGCAGCGCACGACCCCATAGACCCGCCCTACAAGTACCTCTCCGCGCCGTGCGAGCGGGCCACCGGAACCCGGTCTTTGTCTTCGGTGTCCCTCCCGGGTATCCTCTCGAGTCGACACCCCGGATATATGTTATTCTAATAGATAGTTAGTTATAAGTTACCTAAGTAATGTAAGTTCTCAGATGTTGTGTAATTATTGGGATCTATCACTATATTTATGTTTTACGTACCTACTTTGCTGACGGATGTCACAGGACGCTGCAGAATAACAGCGCTGTGGTATCACTTTTATAGTAGATACCACTACATTAAGCTGAGCAGCCATCCTTTTCCTCATATATGGAGGGGACGCCATTGTCATTATTTTATATTATTCTTTTTTCCGTTTTGTAAAATATATATGTGTGTGTGTGTGTGTGTGCGTGCGTGCGTGTGTGTCGACACTAAAAGGACTGTACATTTTATGGCGTTATAGGGAGTTGTCGTTAAATGAAAATAAGAAAAGCCAAGTTCTTCAACGAAATTCTCCGCCTTAGCTTTCACGATAAGCCCCGATATAGACATATTATTCTGGCGCTGTCGATGAAACCATGATAGCATAGCTTGATCCAAATCTTCGTATTTAGGCTTCTTTAAGTTTTTGGAAAATTTTCCCTCCATCTCTGCTTGGAGAATTTTTCTTTTTTTCCCATATTGTGGACACGGTAGAGCGCCTAAATCCAAAGCGTGTGCCAACATCACTTATTTTCTCTCCCGTTTCTATTGCACGTATCAGTAAAACTTTTTCGTCAATACACAGTGATTTTCTTTCACTAACCATGTTTACAGTTGGAAAGTTTGTGAGTAACTAAGAATATGATAACGTATTAAGTCCATGACTCCAACTTATTAGCCATGATCAACAACAGTCTACACGTGTAATCCCAATTTGTAAACAAAAAAAACGGATTTCTTAAAAAATTTGGTTTGCATGATGCTGACAGTCCAGTTTATTACAGGCTTTAGGATAGTAAAGCGACAAAAGAACGAACACAGCTGCGCGATTTTCACTAATTTTGGTGACTTCAAAAGTACTTTTTATTACTTAATTGTTGTCGTTATTGAGAGTGGGTGTAATGCTATATGGAGTATATTATTATATGGAAAACAAGCTAAACCAACCAAAGACGAGTGATTTCGACGCTTTAGGGAGTTTGTCGTTAAATCGTGTGACGTTACATAGAGTTTACACTGTATATATATTGTTTATCAACTTACATACAGGGTGGAAGTGGACCGCTCCCGAAAACAAAGACAGGTAACCCTACTAGTCCTACTTGTAATGATAGGCCTGAAAAAAAATCGATTCGGATGAAAAAAAAATTTTTTTCACAACGAAAGTTACCACACCGTAGCAGCCCCTTTCGCTGACGCCGCAACCAAGTGACCAGGAACACGCTTGCAATATTCCATTGTTTTAAAAAGCAATATAATTACACAATGTAAATTCATGTCAGTCTTGTACCAGCATTCGTATTAATAATTTGTAATCTTTACTTAAATATTATATTATATGAATTTCAAAGAAATTGTATTTTTTTTATATTAAAACCGACCGCCTAAATATAACTGGCGCAGTCTTGGTAGGATCGGGACACACTTATCTGAATACACCTTTTCAAATAAGTCGTGAAGGTTCTCAAATCGTGCCGCAGCGATCCGAAATAGAACCTACGGTCGGTCGGTCGCCCCAGAAGAAAACTTCGAGAAGAAGACTCCGAGAAGAAGAGCTGCTGCGCAGAGCTGTAGCTGACAAGACTCCACAGGTGATGCAGAGAATGCTCTGGTGAGTGATCTCTTAAATTACCACAAGTGTTCCTTGCTCTATTTCCTGTGCTATTTTATATATCCATTGTGTGTGTCTGTCTATTCGCTGAAATCGCATAAAACATTCCAATCATTTCATACATTTACTTTTAATAAAATACGGCAACTTGATACGCTATTGGTCACGCGGCCCATTGTTCAATTAACTTTAAATATGTCACTAAAGGATTGCGATAATGCTCATTTTAAAATTCTTACGGGTTTAATGCCTAAATATGACGGAAATGCAAACCGTTTAAATTATTATATTAAGGAAGTAGAAAATGTATTAGGTTTCATCGACGAGGCGGATAGGGATCACCCCGCATTAATATCATTAATTAAGAGTAAATTGAGTGATAAAGCGATCGACGCAATCGCCTATGACGGAGACCTTATTACGTGGACTCTAATTAAGTATGCGTTCATCAGACGACTTCGCGAACCGCGTAATGAAATACAGGTCATGCAGGACCTCACTAGAACTAGACGGCAACGTCACGAGGATGCCGACACTTTCGGCAAACGCTTAAGAAGTATATTAGACACTTTATATTCTGTTGGAGAACAATCAAATAAACTATATTATGAAAAAATAGTTATCGAACAGTATATCAACCAATTAGATTTTCAAGTATCCATAGGAGTAAGAATTGCTAGGCCGGAAACACTCGAGCTAGCAATTATAGCTGCTAGACAGAAAGAAAATAGACTTGCATATAATAAATCAAACAATTTTAATAATCAATTTGTTCTACAAGGGAATCCGAAGGACTTATCTAAGCCGAGAAATAATAATTTCTTCCCAAATTTTTCTAATACACGTACTCCACAACCCAACTTTATGAAACCCCTTGAAGGTCCTTCTGACTCCTTCGGATCAGCTAACTTCACCCCACAAAACAGATATTTTACAGAACAGCATCCAAGGCCATACAACGGACATCCTTGGAACAACAAACCTATATCAGGTAATTTTAGACGAAACCCTCCCAAAGTCAATAGTGGTAACTTTCGACAGCAACAAAATATACCCAAGCCGCAAGTTATCCCACCAAGGCAAGTATCCGACGTTACCATGCGTATTATTATATATTATTTATAGTGTTCAGAACACACCATATTTTTTTCAAATTTTAAAAAATATTCAATACCTTAAATAAATTAATTAATGTGTCGTACTCGCTTTTGACGCCACAGACGCCACAGTCGCGCGCAGACCTATTTTCAGCGATAAATTAAAATTATAAATAATGGAGATAGAGTTCCGGGAGTTAGGAGTTTTTTTATTGGAAATTTCCTCCTCTTTCAGAATCTTTTTTTGAAATTTCTTAAATATTAATAGTTTATGAAATATTGGCAAAAAACGAAATGCCATTTTTTTTCATCTTTAATTGTTTATAACTTTTGCAATTTTTTATGTGCTAATACACGCTTTTAGCACATTTTTCTAGGCGTCATTTCGGATCCAATGAGCTATCGCACATAATTTTAAGAGCAGTATCTCTATTTTGTACCATCTTCAACTTGTCGACTAGACTATATGTACCGCATTCTTGAATGGTGATCTAAATGAAAATAGTTATATGCAAATACCTAAAGGGTTTAAATGTCCAGATTCATCAAAGGTTTTAAAATTAAAAAACGCTATCGTGTGGATCGCACAAAGTATTGTCCTACGTGGGAATCGAACCCACGGCACTGGCACGGAAGGTCGGTATCTTAACCACTACGCCATCTGTGCCGCTTGAAACAATGATCAAGAATGTGGTATGACAAAGTAGATGTATGTTTAACTAAAATTGGATATTTAAAATCTAAATATGAACCTTGATTATATACTAAAAATGATAGCAAAAATATGACTATAATTGCTCTGTATTTCGATGATTTTTTTGTTTTTTCAAATAATAGTGCTGAGACTGAAGAGCTAAAATATGTATTAGAATTTCAATTCAAAATTAAAGACCTAGGCCAAATAAGGCAGTGTCTTGGTATGTCAGTTTGTTATGATAAAAGACATAAGATGTTAACATTAAATCAGAGTGATTATATTGAACAGTTGTTATTGAAATTTAATTTGGTTGATTGTAAATCAGTGAATACACCAATGGAATGTGGTTTAAAATTAACTAAAGCTATGACTTCTGATAAAAATATACCTTATCAGCAACTAATTGAATGTTTGATGTATATTGCCATACTCACCAGGCCTGATATAGCATTCTCTGTTAGTTACTTAGGTCAGTTCAATAACTCTTCATTATTTAAGACTTAAAACTATACGTGGGTGAGTCAAATAAAGTCTATGTCCTAATAATGCCTATTTTTTAAACGGTTTCAGATGGCCGCCAATGTTTGTAAAGTGTGCGTGTCCATTAACTAACGCATACAAGTACAGCAAGTGGCCCGAGCGTGTTGGAACCTACAATCGAAAACAACCACGACGCGGAGCGTACTGTTATAGATTTGTTCTGCACCCTTTATCGCACACTATACTCTCTTTATTGCATACTTAGCATTTGTCCACCATAAGCGAATCACTTCGCTCCTTTCACATCTCAGTCTCATCAGGACATCCAAGCTAGGCGGCTGCCTTAACCGTATCATAAGATTCTTATTTTTATAAACCCAATCTTCCTGAGGCCCATCACATTTGGTGGCAGCAGAAAAGGGATTTTTGTCCCTGGTACGTCTCTTAATCATAAAAATCATATCCGACGCGAGTGTGTATTCGACTGTAAGTGCCGTCTCCATTGTGCATATACTGTTGCACCGAGTTCTGGCAGGCCCTTTTGAACGCCAGTGTTCGTGACGAAGCTTGTGAAGACCCACTGCTACATATTATCCGTATTGCAGCCGGTCAACAACCAGTTTAGTATATACCCATTGTCACGCCTAGCTCAGTGCTGTGACCGGTATAATGGTTTCAACGGCACGACGACCCGTGGCTAATCAACACGTGCATTTCGCCGAATCCCGCAATGATGCCCACGACTTTATGATCAGTCTTATCGCTATCTGCATTCCAGTAAGTAATTTTATATACATTTAGTCATTGCTAATTCTATTTTAATTTTATATATTAATTTAGAATACGTTGTAAATACGATTATTTGTTTTTTTTTGTTAAGTAGTATAATAAATAACTATGGTCGAAAGATCTCAAAGCCGAAAATTCGAAAGACCTGAAATAGCCATTACAGATACTGAGGAAGAGGACCTAAATCCTTGTCCTCCGGCCTCTGCACCCCCCTCTACTAGATCGATGTGTAAAAAGAAAATAACGACAGCCAAACCGGAAATCGAGTAATCCACTTTATTAAAATTTATTAAGCCATACAATGGCGATGTAGAGCAAAACTGAATTCATTTTTAGTAAATTGTAATAACGCTTACGAATTAGCCTCTGATTGTCAAAAAGATATACTTTTCAAATACATTCTCGAAAAACGTTTGTTATCATTTTTGATAAACTGCAGCAAGCTCATAAAAAAATAAAAAGTTATATAGTGTGGAAAACTCTAAAACAATTATTATTTCTGTTGTCGCAGAGCGAAACATGGCATTTCTCACACATGACTGACGTAAGTTTTTTACAATGGGCATATTTACACTGGTTCCTTTGCGAACCATACAATTTTTCATGCCCAACACCGTCGAAACGTACGTCATTAGGAGGTAATGTTTGGGCACCCAGCTTTGCTCTCTTCTGCTTGACTACAGAGACATCAATATTATTCAAACTTGGGCGGCCTGTTTTATTCTCCGATGTGCTGCCATATTTACATAAAGTTTCCGCAAGTTCTGTTCATTAATCAGCTAATTTCAAGATGTCCTTAGGATTCGTCTCTTTCTTCATCAAAACTTTTTTGTATAAAATCCAACTATTGATTACTGCCATATCTAACATGTGATAAAAGAGTCTGTTCGTCCATTTTTTGGATTTCATTCTAATTCTATGTCTACCCAAATAACTATCCATTGTGTCAACACCGCCCATACTCGCGTTGCATTCGCGTATAGCAAGCATTTGGGCAGGATATGGCGACGTTTTTCTTTAATTTTTTGTCGTATCTTTTTATTTTATCTACAGGTTCTGAGCCCACATACGTGGAGAGCAATAAAACCTGTTTGTTGTCCTTCCAGCTAGTGGCAGAAAATTCAACCCCATCGAATGTAGCAACATTTTCATCATACGATCCTCTTAGCACCGATGGTTTGAGAACGTCTTTCTTCTCAGGCAGTTTGCAGGTTTTCCCCATTCTATTCTTCTGTACTGTCCCCAAGCAGTAAATACCTTCTTTATATAGGTAATGAAATAATGATAAATTTGTATAGAAATTATCAAAAAATATTATATGATTAACATTCCTCGGTACTGGTCGCAGCAAACGTATGACTGTGTTTGAAACTACTCCTAAGTCGGGTTCATTTGGTAGCCTTTGAGTATTATGAGCCCCTGAATAAATTTCAAAAGTATAGGCATAGCCCATTGGGCAGCAAAGCACGTATAATTTGTACCCCCATTTGTGTGGCTTTTTCGGCAAGTACTGCTTCATAAAATGACCAATTTTCGTCGAGCACATCTGCTCATCTAATGATAGGCGATGATCAAATGGAATTGACATGAATCGGTTATTGAAATGGTCTACTACTGTACGTATTTTATGTAATCGATCGTGCTTATGGTGGTCTGGAGGTAAGTGGTTACTATTGTCGTTGAAGTGTATTACTTGGCGTATCTTTTCGAATCTATTTACTGTCATTGTGTCTGAAATCGGATGAAATTGCACAGCTCCTTTCCAATAAGATCTGATGCTAGGATAATGATATACTGAAGTATATATCAAGATGCCAAGGTATTTTCGAAGTTCAAGTAAGGTGACAGGGTCAGTAAAATTTGGATTCATTTGTACAGCATATTTATTTGTCTCAGCATTGATTAATTCTTGTAGCTGTTGGTCAAAAAAGTAAGAAAAAAACTGGTATGGACTGGATAAATCTAAAATATGTTGAGAGTAGACTGTAACGCCAAGAAATGTGAAAGCTTGATCAACTAAAGGCATATTTTTCTTTTTCCAAATTAAATTTCTTACTTGAGAATAATTAGTGGACCTTGATTCTTTTTCAGATAAATCACTAGATACCAATGGAGGATCACAGTCTAGATTACTATTTAAGTCTGTTTGTTCTTCTTCAACTGCCTGATCCACATTTTCAAGGTCTTCGAGCAACTCATTCACGCTGTCATAATAATCAATAGCATCTTCATCGACGTCTGCTTCATCCTCAGAGATTTCGCTATTTTCCTGTTGCCATACCAATGTTTCAATATTTCTGTCGTCCATGTTCTATGTCGTATCAATAAAGATCTAAAATAATAATAAAACCATGCAACCCAACACCAAAAAACATAAAGTTTGCTTCAAAAACATAGCATTGAAAAGACCTCCTAAATATCCATAGTAAGAAAAAAATATACCGGTAATGCATAGATTATCATTTTTGATAACAACGTTCCAAAGCAAAATTAGTATTATACAGGAAATATTTTTTTGTAAAATACGTATATCATAACAAATTATAGATTATTACCTTCCAAAAAGTTTTTTTTTTTTTCGAAAAAATAACTCTTATTTTACATTAGATATGAACCGATAAATATATTTAAATTCGTACATATGTCAGTATTGCGACCTAGCAGTTTGTGATGTCAAATTCAACCAATCACAGCCTAGTAAGTGTTTTGTCATGTTATACAGATTATAAAATTTACGTAAGATTACGTATGAAAAAGTCAGTTATCATTTTTGATAAACTATGCACTTAAGGGTTAATATAAGTATTTTTAACTTCATAACTGAAATTCAACACCGGCCAATACTGTGCAATTCACGATGGCCCGATTATTCGAATAAAGTGTTAAAGAAAAATGCCTGGGAACAAATATGTAGTCTATTTTGTGAGAATTTTGAGGAAAAAACAAATAAATAAAAAAATCTTTTCGGTAAGTTATTCGAAAAGTTTGTTTACATCCAGTTTTTTACCAATAACATTTTTGTTGTTTTATATGTTACGGTAATTATTGTTATTTTATTAGATAGGTTAGGACATAAGGAATTTAAAAATAGTTTGTAAGGCTTTAGAATAAAGGAATAAAAGTTATAGACTCCGAAAGGCCTCGGTCAAAGTGAAAATTAACATAGAAATGGGCTCAAAAAACGAGGAGCGTTTATATCGTAAGACATAGGATCCACTTTTTTAATATACAATATATCCTTTTTTTAGTACTATGACAAGATTTCAAATTTTTGAATCTTGTCATGGCACTGCACCTTCTTTTCTATTAAAATAACCAATACATATTTTTCGTATTACAGTTCTGCTTATTTGAAATCGTCTACCAATTGTAATCAAACTTCCTACAGTAGACCGGTCTTCTAAACCAGCAATTCTCAAAGTATGACTAAATTTGTAACCGTCACGCTTGCGTATAAAATTATGACACAATAAGCTTTAACAATGTCCACACTAAAAGTCTACGCTTACGTTGTATGGTCGATTAAAAATTTTAAATTTATTACTAAGCAAGCCAAATGTACATTCAATAAAACGTCTTGCACGTGTCAAACAATAATTATATATTCTCTTTTCTCGAGGTCTTGCCAGCGTATGGTCTCTGTAAATATTCAGTTAACGCAAAGCCTTCATCCCCAACAAATGTAAATGACGCAGAAACTCCGTTCTCAGATATAGGTCTTGGATTTGGTATTCTGTAATTGCCCTGTTTTATCTTTTTGGCCCATTCACTGAAATCGTTTATAGTCGAGTCTTCACTCTTCCCATAGCATCCAACATCTACTCGTATGTAAATAAAATTGTAATTTGCATCACATATTGCAAGTAACACGATAGGGAAGAAATTTTTATAATTATAATATTCTGATCCAGCATTTTGTGGTTTTATGATGCTAATATGTTTTGCGTCAATTGCACCTATTAAATTGGGAATATTTGCGTATTTATTGAATTCTTCTGCTATTTTAAGATGAGGTTCTTCGGTGGGTTCTGGCATAGAAATAACTTTATATTTTGCCATTTAACTTGTGTTAACTGTTTCACGGACTATAACCCGGGCAGTAATTATTCCGCACTTGAAGTCGTAGTGAATATCTGAAAAATGGCACCCTGTTGCTAAATACCTGTAAAAAATTATAATATTTTATTTTTTAGCAATTGAACTCCAAAATAAATGGAAGAGCATTAAAGATTCCTACAACCGCGACAGAGCAAAGCTTACTGCGTTGCGCAAGTGGATCTGGGACTAAAGCAAAAAAACTCTACATGTACTCTAAAATTTTAACCTTTTTAAATCCACTTGCTGAAATCAGACTATCAAGTCAGTGTTTTGACAACTCAAAGTGATGTAGAACAAGAAACATCCACTGAGGGCTTACGAGTTTTCAAAACCGATGCCACCAAAGAAGCCTCGGGCACACCCGACCGACGTGCACGAATTGCTTTGACTGCGGCGGATTGTGCTTCCGCTGCGGTCAACCCGGGCACATGGCGGCATTCTGCGCTGCCCCGCCCCACTGCCCCGCGTGTGCGGCGGGCAATAAGCCCGCGAAGCACCGCATGGGCTCTGGGGCCTGTAGGCCTCCAGCTTCGGCCCCAAAGGGGCGGAGCGGCCGTTCGACCGCGGCTGCTCTCGCTCCTAGCGCGGCCCAACCGCCTGCTGGCGAGGGGGAGGGCATGGACACGGCCCATTAATGGCGGCTGAGTCCATCCACCTCCTGCAGGCCAACGTCAATCACTCCCCTGGTGCGCAGGATCTTCTTCTGCAATCCATGGTGGAGTGGTCGATTGGTGCAGCCGTAGTCGCGGAGCCGTACTGTGTGCCTGATCGCCCTAATTGGGTGATCAGCCAGGACGGAACCGCGGCAATCGTCGTCTCCACGCTGCGACACTCCCCGCTCTTATCCCTTAGGGAGAGGGGTGACGGATTTGTCGCGGCGGAGTGGGGGGAGGTCACGCTTTACGGCGTGTATCTCTCCCCTAATAGGAGTCTGATCGATCTCGGGGTCTCCCTTAACAACTTGGGGGCCTCGATACGGCGACTGGCACCGCGCCTCGTCCTTGTCCTGGGGGACTTCAACGCACATTCCACTGCGTGGGGGTCCCCTACGACGGACCATCGCGGGCAGGCGGTTGTTGACTGGGCAGCTTCACTGGGCCTCTGCATTCTCAACAGGGGCTCAGTGAACACGTGTGTGCGGCCGCAGGGCAGGTCGATAGTGGACTTATCGTTCGCTAGCCCTGCGCTCGCACAACGAGTGAGGAACTGGCATGTCCTCGAGGAGGCTGAGACTCTGTCCGACCATCTATACATTCGGATGGAGATCTCACCCCTGGGCGCCGGTAGGGGTCACAGGGCGAACGGAGCTCCCGCGTTTCCGCGGTGGGCTGTGGGACGCCTGGATGGGGACCTGCTGGCGGAGGCGGCCATTGTGCATTCATGGCTGTCCTCACCGCCCCCAGCGGACGGAGGAGTGGACGCCGAGGCTGTCCGCATTCGCAGTGCGATGACGCAGATTTGCGATGCGGCCATGCCCCGAGCACGGCGTCTGCCTCCGAGGCAGGGGGTTTACTGGTGGTCCCCGAGGCTGGCGGATCTTCGTGCGGCCTGTAACAGTGCCCGAAGAGCCTACACCCGCAGTCGGCGGCGTCGCCGCGATGTTGAGCGGGAGGGCCAACTGTATGAGGCTTATCGCAGTGCGCGGTCTGCCTTCAGAGTGGCCATCCGTTTCGCCAAGGACGAGAGTTGGCGGGAGTTGTTGAACGGTCTCGACCGTGATCCCTGGGGTCGCCCGTATCTTGCAGCGCTGAGTAAGCTCCGCGCGCAGGGACCCCCCCTCACCGAGACCCTTCAACCCGACCTCCTCCGCAGGGTGGTCGAGGGACTCTTTCCGCAACAGCCGGAACACACGCCTCCGGTTATGGCTTCATGGCCAGATGATGACCGGGAGGCCGATGAACATAGTGTTCCGCCTGTGACGGAATCAGAGGTGGGGGCGGTAGTGGCGAAGATTCGTTCCGCCAACACCGCCCCCGGCCCGGACGGAGTACCCGTCCGGGTGTTGATGATGTTCCTCGAACACCTGGAGCCACGCCTTAGGCAACTGTACAACGCCTGTCTAGCGGCTGGACAGTTCCCTAGGTGCTGGAAAGAGGGGAGGTTGGTGCTCCTGCCAAAGCCGGGGCGGTCCCCGGATTCGCCGTCGGCCTACAGGCCTATCGTGCTGCTGGACGATGTGGGCAAGCTGCTGGAGCGTATCATCGCTGGCCGCATCGTCCAGCACCTAGACGAGGTGGGGCCCAATTTGTCGGACGCTCAATTCGGTTTTCGAAGGGGGCGTTCGACTATTGCGGCTATACTGCGCCTGAGGCAGACGGCGAGGGAGGCCGTCACTGGCGGGGGAGTGCTGTTGGCGGTGTCTTTGGACATCGCCAACGCATTCAATAGTCTGCCATTCAGCTGCATCAGGGAGGCGCTCCGGTATCACGGAGTGCCCTTATACCTGAGGCGGCTAGTGGCAGACTATTTGCAGGGGCGCAGTGTCCTCTGCGCGAATAGCGCGGGGGACATTGTGCGCACGCCCATGTCGTGCGGTGTCCCACAGGGGTCGGTCTTGGGGCCGACTTTGTGGGACATCGGTTACGACTGGGCGTTGCGAGGGAGTCTCCCCCCGGGCTGGGGCTTATATGCTACGCTGACGACACGCTCGTCACAGCCCGGGGCAGGACACTGGAAGAGGCGATGAGCCTGGCCACTCTCGGCACTGAGGAGATGGTCAGGCGTATCGAGGCGCTGGGGCTTAGGGTAGCCCTGGAGAAGACAGAGGCGCTCCTGTTTCATGGGCGCCTCATGGGGCCGCCCGTCGGCGTCTCGATCGTCGTCAACTCCGTCCCCATCAGTATCCAGGCCCATATGAAGTATTTGGGTCTGGTGCTCGACGGGAAGTGGTGGTTTCGGGAGCATTTCCGTAGACTTGTTCCCCGGCTAGTCGGCTCGGCGTTCGCCCTATCTCGGCTGATGCCGAACTTGGGCGGACCGAGCTTCGAGAGTCGACGGCTATATGCGGGGGTGATCCGTTCAATGGCATTGTACGGCGCTCCCGTGTGGGCGAGGGCTCTGACCGTCCGTCTTAGGGCTATTCTGCGGAGACCGCAGAGAGTCATGGCGGTCAGGGCTATCCGCGGATACCGCACGGTTGCGACCGAGTCTGCATGCGTATTGGCCGGAACGCCCCCTTGGGACTTGGAGGCGGAAATGCTCGCCGAAATATATCGGCGGGTGTCTTCAACTCGCGAAGAAGGTGGCGATGTTTCGCCTAGGGAATTGGCCACCTGGCGTGAGGACGCTCGCCGGGAGGTTCTTTCCCGTTGGGCCACGCGGCTGGAGCGGCCTCGATTCGGATTACGAGTCATCGAGGCCGTCCGGCCCGTACTGATGGAGTGGCTGGAGAGGCGGCACGGAGTCCTCTCTTTCCGGCTGGTGCAGGTCTTGACGGGGCACGGTTGCTTCGGCAAGTACCTGTACACAGTCGCAAGGGTGGAGACGACTCCGTCCTGCCAACAGTGCGGCGGCGACCGGGACACGGCGCAGCATACGCTCGAGGTCTGCGTGACCTGGGCTCAGCAGCGCCGTGCCCTTGTCGCCGCTATCGGTGCCGACCTCTCGCTGCCGGCCGTCGTGAAAGCGATGGTCGACAGCGAGAGGAATTGGGACGCGGTCGCCTCCTTCTGCGAGGACGTCATCTCGCAGAAGGAAACGGCGGGGCGAATCCGAGAGGAACTTCTCTTCGAGGATTCGCGCCGCCACCGGCGACTGGGGCGGCGGAGGCGTGAATACCTCCGCCTCATGCCGCCCTAGCCGAGGCAGCGGGTGACCGGACCGGGGATTAGTCTGGTCGCCCTGGAAGCGAGGCCACCACGTGAGGACGACGCCCCGACGGTGCAAACTGTCCGGGCGTCGACATTACAGCGAGGATACCCGTGAGGGTAGACCGCCGGGTGGGCCACTGAAGTAAAAGACCGCGTACCAGTGACCCACCCGCACGGCGTCGAGAGGTATATTGTAGGGCGGGTCTACGGGGTCTTGCGCCGCTTTTCGTGTCGCCCCGGACGGATTAGCGGGGTTTGACGTACCGTAGCCCGCCGCCAAAAAAAAAAAAAAAACCAAAGAAGCCTAAAAGTAATGTAACCCATGAAGACCGTCAAGGTAAATTATTTGAAGCTCTGACTGCTCATTTTGAACGGTCTAAAGCAAAAAATACGACTGATCATCCTGATAAATTATTGTTATTGTCATTAGTTCCAGATTTTTCTACCATCAAGGAATACTGTAAGCTAGATGCAAAAGCAGAGATAATAAATTTAATTCGTAGATAAAAAGCAATGGGAACATCAAACATCGCTCTGTTTACCGATCAGGATGGATATAATTCTGGAAGTCAACCAAATTGCTCTTCTGGCTATTTAAGTTATCAACAAATACAAAGAGTTGAACAAGAAAGTACATTAGGGCCTTCTGGCTATAGAACTTATCAACAAACAAATATAGTCGAACAAGCAAGTACTTCAGGAAGAACACAAATAAACTTAGATAACATTGATTCCCCCTCAAATGATTCGGAAATACTTACGAACATGTACGATTGAAGGAAACATTCTTAATTTTTTTCCATTTTTTTTTCAATTTAAGTTATGTAATATTTTGACAGTGCACTATGGGTGAAACTGTCCAAAATAAACATAAGTCATCAAACGACAAACCAATTTTTTACTGGTTCCTAGTAGTAGGACTTGACACCTCCCGGTTTTATTGTGGGAGTACCTCAAACACAAAGTCAGCAATAATCAGCTCAAGGAGAATATCCATGGTGAAATGGCAGCAATTACGTCGTCATTTATATATATATTTTTTTAAATAAACTTCAGTTATTACTTTATAATTGCATAGTTTTATTTGAACTATATCCTTTGTATTTATTAGTTAATCTATTTTTTAAATAAATCCGTTCCTTGCGCCACCCTGTATTTTCCGTACAAGTACATGTCGTGAAAAATATAACACACAGATTTTTCGAGATTTGTTGAGAAGGCTATTAAAAAAACAAATTCTGTGTACTCCAGAACAAGTTTACAGTATAAATTCAAACGCATCCAAGGTATAAAATCAATGAAATGGAGCAGGTGGATTTCTACGACATAAAAAAAAACAGCTGTCACGTGACGGCTGGCAGACGTGAAACATCAAAATTAATATAAATAAAAAATATAGTAAATAATATAAAGTAATAAATAAATTATAATTATAAATTAATAATATTATTATTATTATGTAATAAAAATAAACATGAAATAATATAAATAATACATACATACATACATACATATCATCACGCCATATCCCTTGCAGGGTAGGCAGAGAGGACAGAGTGCCAGAGAACTCTATCTCTGCATACTTCACTCGCTTCCTCAACATTCATAATTCTCTTCATACACGCTCGCCGGTTTCGGAGACTCTTGACTCCACCTTCCTTCAGTACATGACCGATCTGGTCTAGGTAGGTTAGTCTCGGTCTCCCCCGGTACCTACATCCTTCCACTTTCGCATTGTATATCTTCTTAACCAGACGTTCGTTCGGCATTCTTTCCACATGTCCGAACCATCGGAGCATTCCCTTTCGCATCTTTACACCAATACTCTCTTTCATACCTACTCGCTCTCTTACGTCGTCGTTACGAATGCGGTCGGTCAGCCTAACTCCACAGATTTTCCGAAGAGATCGCATTTCGACCGCATTAATTTTACTTTCATACTCTTTTCTGCATACCCAACTCTCGCTTCCATACAGTAATGTTGGGACAAGCACTGCGTTATGTATTGCTACACGTGCCTTCTGGCTGAGGTGATGGCTGCCGAGAAGTTGCCCCAACGCTCCGTTCACTCTATTTCCCGCATTCACTCTTCGCTCTATATCAGTGGTGTACCGTCCATCTCGGCTAAATCCACATCCAAGATATACAAATTCATCCACTTGCTCTAGTACATCATTACCTATTGTTACTCTTACATCTGTTCTGGCTTCATCTCTTTCAAACACCATTATTTTGGTTTTGCTCACATTCACGCGTAGACCCCTTTTCTTACAATCTTCTGTCATTGTGTCGACTAGGGTCTGCAGGTCAGTCGCTGACTGTGCCAGCAGGACTGCATCATCTGCATAAAGCAGAGCAGAGACCACTGAGTCACCCATCTGGACTCCCTGGAATATAAATAATAATAATATTATTATATATTATAACACGGTATACACAATACGGTGCACAAGTATAGGCATAAAAGTACAGATTATGACAGAAACTAAGTACCTATGGCATGTTCAATGATCAGTTTATTTAATAAACATTTATTTTCTTTAAATACAAATATTTTTAATTCAAAAATTACTTTAAAACCGTGTCAACTCAATTATTCTCATCAGTAACTTCTGTAATAGTTATATTTGATGTTGCCTCTGACGGTATTACTGTGACAATTGGTCGATAATAACCGAAGAATATTACAAAAGTATTAGACATAACAAATTAATAAATTAAAATTAATATAAATACATACATACATATCATCACGCCATATCCCCTTCAGGGTAGGCAGAGAGAACAGAGTGCCAGAGAACTCTATCCTTGCATACTTCACTCGCTTCTTCAACATTCATAATTCTCTTCATACACGCTCACCGGTTTCGGAGACTCTTGACTCCATCTTCTTTCAGTACGTGACCAATCTGGTCTAGGTAGGTGAGTCTCAGTCTCCCCCGGTACCTACATCCTTCCACTTTCGCATTGTATATCTTCTTAACCAGACGTTCGTTCGGCATTCTATCCACATGTCCGAACCATCGTAGCATTCCCTTTCGCATCTTTACACCAATACTCTTTTTCATACCTACTCGCTCTCTTACGTCGTCATTGCGAATGCGGTCGGTCAGCCTAACTCCACAGATTTTCCGTAGAAATCGCATTCCGACCGCATTAATTTTGCTTTCATGCTCTTTTCTGCATACCCAACTCTCGCTTTCATATAGTGATGTTGCGACAAGCACTGAGTTATGTATTGCTACACGTGCCTTCTGGCTGAGGTGGTGGCTACCGAGAAGTTGTCCCAACGCTCCGTTCACTCTATTTCCCGCATTCACTCTTCGCTCTATATCAGTGGTGTACCTCCCATCTCGGCTAAAACCACATCCAAGATATACAAATTCATCCACTTGCTCTAGTACATCATTACCTATTTTTATTCTTACATCTGTTCTGGCTTCATCTCTTTCAAAGACCATTATTTTGGTTTTGCTCACATTCACGCGTAGACCCCTTTTCTTACAATCTTCTGTCATTGTGTCGACTAGGGTCTGCAGGTCAGTCGCTGACTGTGCCAGCAGGACTGCATCATCTGCATAAAGCAGAGCATTGACCACTGAGTCGCCCATCTGGACTCCCACATTCATATCGTTCAATCTTTGGAGACATTTATCCAGATATATGATAAACAGCCTGGCTGACAGAACGTACCCCTGCTTAACGACGATATTGACGTCAAACCAAGGCGACATTCCATCATCCAGCCGCACACAGGCTCTACAGCCCATGTAACTGGACTGCACAGCCTGTAGTAGTTTACCGTTAATACCATACTCCGGTAAAATGTCCCAAAGTTCCTTTCGTACAACCGTGTCAAATGCTCTCTCCAGAGCCACAAAACTGCAGAAAACCCTCTGACCTAGAGCCAGATGCTTCTCCACAATGTTACGCAGAGAGAACACTTGATCCATGCATCCCCTTCTACTCCCGAAACCTCTTTGTGTCTCACACAGTAAACCATCGGACACCATTCTCATTCTCCTTTCAATAATTTTACCATACACTTTTGCTGCCAAATTGGTCAAGCTTATGGCTCTGTAATTTGCGCAGTCATAACGTGAACCCTTGTTTTTACACAAAGGCACGATGACTGCGCTATTCGAGTCCCTGGGAACCATGCCCGAGCTCCAACATAAATTGAGGAGCAACAGGAACACCCCCGAGACACAGGAGTCGCCAAGCTTGATCATCTCGCCAGACACCATATCAATTCCCGCTGCCTTACCATTTTCCAAACTTCTTATCCCCCATTCAACTTCATCCATACTCATGCCATCGGAGGACACCGGTGCCGAATGTTGATCTACTAAACCACATGCGACACCGGCGCCAACTCGAGTATCCGCATACATATCGCCAAAATATTCACTCCATCGGCTTAACACGTCTTGTGTTTGTGTAAGAATGTCTCCACCTTTAGACCTTATTTATTCATTCTGAAGGCTGACCAACCACACCGAGACTTCTTCACCTCCCTCCAAGAGAGTTTGATGTTACCCTCGAAGTTTTTAGTCAGCCTATCTTCTGCACTCATATTTTTCTTTTTGTGTTTTTTAGCTGTTAGCCGCAGATGGCTTTGACAGCTTTACACGGACTATGGGTGAGCGCTGAGGGCTCTCAACCCGATTGAGGTAAGCTAAGCGACATCGCCCAAGGGCTCCTCCTGTGGGGAACGGACCTCGGCTTGGGGCGTCGCTGGTGGCAAAATGGGCGTGCCCACGTTTGGATTTATGATATTTGCGCGTCGCGATTTCGCACCTCGACGGCGAGGACGAAACCGCAGATATTTATGTGTAATGGCCCCGCGGGCCGTGTAAGCTCTTAATTGAGCGAGTGTGATATAGTCGTCGTCATCATCGATGACGTGTCGCGGACGTCGGATTTTTGAATTACGAGAGGGCGTGTAGGAAGCCGCTCCAACCACTAGTGGGTTGAGGTGTGTGTGTCCCCAACCCCGTAAACCGTACGGAATGGAAGGCGCCGGCAAAGCCACCAACGTTGGAGGAATGGGTTAGATCAGGTGTATGGCTCAGAGGGAAGGCTGGTACAGGTGAGAAAACAACGATCAAAATAGATAACAAGGAGACGAAAACTAGGAAATATAAAGGCGTTGATGCCGCTCTGTTATCAGACTCAGATATTCTAGGAGAGATGTTAAGCGCAACAAAGGACGAGATGCGCATAATGCAAAAGTCCGAGGGGGGAAAATCTCGGCCTGTAGTTGTAGAGGGGAACCAACTTTATAGGAAAATGGATTTTCTATCAGAAATAGTTGAAAATGGGCTCAGGGGATCCAAAACAAGTACTCTTTTCTCCGGAGTAGTAAGGGGGGAAGAAATTGACAATCACTGGATAAAGGAGGTGCGGAATAAGCTGCTACTTAAGGTACCTTTGGACCAGTCCGCATTTGACAATAATCAATCTAAATCAACCATTTTAGTTATATTACTGGCCATTAGAGACGTGGTGTTTAAGAGTAATCCCCCTGAGGACTATGTTAAAGTATGGAACGCCATGTGGGAGACACTAACAGTGGGAAAACCCACAATTGAGATGGATGGAGAGGTAAAAACTTGGGAAAACGGAGTTCCCTCCGGATTACGGTGGACAGCCTTGATTGATACTATTCTGAATATTTCGTCTTTTAGAGTGGCGGTCAAATATTGTCAGAAATATCTAGATGTATATGTTCCTGTTGGCTCATCAACTATGCAGGGAGATGATGTCATTTTCAGTACTACCACAGTGGCGGGAGTCGAGGCACTGGTGTCTATGTACCGCACCTTAGGTTATAAAGTTCATCCACAAAAAACTTACATTTCGTACGAGAGATGCGAATTCTTGAGGCGTAGCTATGAAACGTTCGGAGTAACCGGCTATACACCGCGTACTCTGTTATCACTTCGCTTCCGCAACCCGATAATACCTATACCCATAGCTTCTCGCTTCCATATAGTGATGTTGCGACAAGCACTGCGTTATGTATTGCTACACGTGCCTTCTGGCTGAGGTGGTGGCTACCGAGAAGTTGTCCCAACGCTCCGTTCACTCTATTTCCCGCATTCACTCTTCGCTTTCTCTCTCTCTCTGGTTGTACTAATCATGAGCAGGATAAATACGAGTAACATATAAAAGTATTACAATAAACCGTATAATATAATAACGTTAAACATATAAAAAAGTAAAATAATACGTGTTATTAAGTAATCACGGCAATGTTCACGTATAACAATGATTCAATCCAAAAATCTTGTTAATAGAAAGAATTGGTTAAACGACGCCGAAGAAGGAAAAATTCAGTGGTCGAAATTGATGCAGGTGAGTTTCTCATTTGAAACCAACTATTTTACAGTATAAGTATGACTTCGACAATAATCCATTCGAGTTGGATACAAAACTTCAACTTAACATACCCAAACAAGGACAGAAACCCGTCCCTGGCCAGGTTTATGTAAAAACACTCAAAAATGTTTACAGCCACCCTTTACCTATCACCAAGGCTCTGTTCAGTAAACGCGGGAGGTGGATTCATTCCGCCCATGCTTGTATTTCCACGAGTAAATTTCAAGGCTTTTATGCTTGCTGGAGCTCCTGATGGGAGTATTGGTGAAGTCAATCCTTCAAGATGGTCTAATGAAGCACCATTTCTACAGTTTTTCAAACACTTCGTCAATTATGTGAAACCATCCAAGAATTGTCGTGCCATTTTACTACTTGATAATCACGAAAGCCACATTCAAATATCAATAATAGAGTTGGCCAGAAAACATAGCGTGATTCTCATAACATTTCATCCACACGCAAGTCATAAATTTCAACCTCTAGATTAGACCGTGTTCGGACCGTTTAAGAAATATTACAACACAGCAAATGAATTAATGTTGACCCCAGATCACGTCGGTAAGCTATTGACGATTTATGACATTGCCAATCTTGTTGGAAAAGCTTTTCCTCAATCTTTTACCCCATCAAATATTATTCAGGGCTCCAGAGCACTGGATTACACCCACTGTCGCCGCCGATACAATTATAACAACATTCATACACACACTTACTCTTTAAATTCATTACATTCATTTACACATTCACTTCACTCATACAGACTACGAGTCCGCCATCTTATACAACACATTACACGAGAACACCGACACATTTCGTACCAAAGATTGTCGGGCTAACGATTTGTAGAATCTTATACAATATACAATTATTATAAGATTCGCCTATTTTTATTCCTTTTGTTCCCATCGTGAACAAAAAGTGGCGACCGTGATAGGACCTGCCGGGTAGCAGTCTGATTGCAGGTCTCTTTGTTCCCGCCATTAAGAAGATTTGCCGCGTGGTAACTACATGCATCTGCTGACTTTGGTGGCTAATCCGAAGCAATCAGCGGTGCCCAAGACTTACTACGCGCAGCACAAGCCGAAATTCGCCGGGAGCAGCCTATATATCATCCCTACAAGCGTCTATCGTTATACAGAGGGACACGTCATCGATCGGAGGAGTTTTCGAAGCAGGCGCAGATACACCAAAGGATTCCAACTGCACTATCCTGTCTGAGTGAGCTCGTTCCTATATATTCCCTAATTTTCCGCTAAAATTTGTGTTAACAGTGATTTTAGTGACCAAATGTTTAGCCTATCTAGATAAAAGCTATTTCTAAGCTTATCCATTTATCCCATTGCCTAAATATCACGCCTATTAGTGAGTTATAGCTAAATTATAACCAATTGAGCTGGCATAGCCTACCTACATATATGTTGCACTGTGCCTACATACCTCGATATCATTATACATCATTCTATTCACTTATTTATCTGCAACAAACTATTGTTATTTTGCACAAACAGCGTTATTAACTGCACTAGATTAAAGTTCGATGCACTAGATTATTCTACCTATCTTTCTATAGCTTTAATATTGCTCAAATCACATACATCCTCATAAATACACTGCTTAAATCACATTTTATTTAGCTGCGTTTGTTTATCACATTCCAGTTCATTACTTGTTTCGATCGCTGCGGCCGGCCCGTGTGGTGGTGCATATTTGTTTATCCCTACCATCGCAACGCACGATCAGCTGTACGTGTGACGTCACCGTCACCGGCACCCGACTTCGTATCACCCGATCTTGCAGCCGACGGCAGTGCAACTATCTTTCGTGAGGAGCGTATCGTATGCAAACTTCACTCATTAGCTAATAGCTAACTTAACTATTATTTATATTTCATTGCGAGTTTAAAATGACAGACGATAACCTTAAAGAGTTAACATATAAACGCAGCTCGATTAGAGGACGCGTAACTAAATTTAAAAAACATGTAGATGATCTGTGTTCTTTAGAATTTGTTTCTGAAATAGAAATAAGTAAACTTGCAATGAAGTTATCTAAGTTTGAAGCGTTATTCATATCGTTCGACGAGTTGCAAAGTGAAATAGAAGTTGTCAATGCTATGCATCAAACTATGGAGTTAAGCGCTCGAGACGCAATTGAACAAGATTTCTATCATTGTATCGCATGCGCTCAAAAATTAATTGAGACTAATTCCAACTCGAATCCTGCCGATATTAAATCTAATCCTTCTCACACTGTGACTTCGCATTGTCATCACCATGATGAGCGCAACAAAAATAACCCTCTTGGTTTTAAATTACCGGAAATAAAAATACCTAAATTCGACGGCTCATATTTTAAGTGGTTGGAGATTAAAGAAACCTTTAACGCTTTGATTCACGAAAATGATTCTATTAAAAATATTCATAAATTCTTTTATTTATATTCTTATATAGAGAATGAAGCCAGGGGCGTTATATCTAATTTGGAAGTCACAGATAGCAATTATTCGCAAGCGTGGTTATTATTGTGCGAACGATATGATAACAAACGTCAATTAATTTATGCTCATTTAAAATCTTTATTTAATTTTGAAACTATGCGGGAGACTGACAAGTCGCTAAGGTACATAATAGACCACGTAACTAAAAACTTGCGGGTTCTCAGCACCCTTGGTCTTCCCACCGATAATGGGGACGTATTAGTAATTTTTATGCCAACCACTAAACTAGACAGTAGTACTATATTTAAATGGGAAGAGCATAGGAATACGTTGTCGGACATTCCTACATTAAATCAATTCTTTACCTTTTTAAAATGTCGAGCCGATGTTTTTGAAACAGTTCATCGCAATAAAATCGAGAGGCAAGATATATAATTATAATAATAAATCTAGATTTAATAATTTACCCTACTCTAATAAAACCTAATCTAAGGCGTTAGTAACGACACCGGGTAGCACGAAGCCTCTTAAAACGGTATTTTGTGTAGTTTGTCGAGGAAGTTATCGTATATATGACTGTGCAACTTTTAAATCAAAAAATCATAAGGACAGGATGTCATTAGCATTATCGCTTAATTTATGTACAAATTGTTTACGGGGTGGTCATGTGGTGTCTCGTTGTCGATTACCTGGCTCGTGTAAGCTTTGTAAACAACGTCATAACACCATGTTACATGACTTTAAAGCGAATGAGACAACAGAAATGTCTGACTCAATAGCCTTGTCATCCATTTCTACCTCAGAAGTTTTATTATGTACTGCTGAAATTCAGGTTCAGAACACTGCCACGGGTAAAACTTTGACTATTCGTGCTTTACTTGACAGTGGCAGTCAATCCTCGTTTCTCACCGAGGATATTAAAAACAAATTAAATATAAATTCTCAATCATGTAACACTTCCCTAACTAGCATTGGTGATACACCCATAAAATACAGTGCTGAAACTTGCATGGTTCATATTAGTTCTAGGTGTCAATCATTCCAAGCAGATGTGTCGTGCTTAATGTTACCTAGTATTTCATCTAATATTCCTAAAACTAGTTTTGATATTACTAAACTTAATTTATTAGGATTTACTTTAGCTGACCCACGGTTTAACCACTCAGCTTCCATACAAATGCTAATTGGTGCTGAACTATTCTGGAAAATAATAGGTTCCGAGCAGCACCACTTAAGTGATCAAGGGTCAATTATGTTACAAAGCTCTAAGTTAGGATGGCTTATAGGAGGTCCTCTACCAAATAAGCTTTGTTTCCCATCACCAAGGCATATAAACAAATCTTCGTTATCTTGTAACTTTATTCTTAAAGAAAATTACATGGCTGACCTTCATGATCAATTAGAAAAATTTTGGCAATTAGAAAGTTTTCCATGTGAAAACGCTCTTACAGAAGAAGAAAGGTTGTGCGAAGAGCACTTCACAACAAATACAACGCGGTTAAGTGATGGCCGTTTCTGTGTCGCTCTTCTACTCAAAGACACACCTGATAGTTTGGGTACCTCTTACAATCTTGCTAAAAAGAGATTTTTAAATTTAGAAGCTCCAACAATTTCTAAGCTCTAAATTCCTAGATGTGTTTTAATAGACACCGCAGTCTGCATAGAGATGCACTGTTTTTGTGATGCATCACAGCAAGCGTATAGCGCTTATATATATTTAAAATCAATTAATTCCCATGGCCAAGTCAATGTTGCTCTATTATGTGCTAAGTCACGTGTAGCGCCCCTAAAACATACCACTATACTTAGGCTAGAACTGTCTGCAGCTTTATTAGGTGCACAGTTAAACTCCATTGTTTGTAAGGCCCTAAATATTAAGATTGATCGTCACATCTATTGGACTGATTCGACCGTCGTGTTAGGTTGGCTAAAGTGTCCAAACAAAACTAAAGCCTTTGTAGCTAACAGAGTAAATAGTATTCTCGAAATATGTGATTTCAGTCTTTGGCGCTTTGTACCCAGTTTACTCAATCCCATGGATCTAGCGTCTCGAGGCGTTGACCCCGATCAAGCAGCAAAGTCCTCCTTATGGTGGTACGGACCTGACTTTCTTCTCCAGCCAGAAGTCTCTTGGCCGACGCTTGAGTACAAGCACATAGATTTGCCAGAATTGAAAGCACATTCTGCTTTGGTGGCAGAGCTTTCACCATCACTACCTAGTGAAGATATTTTAAACATGCAAAGTTTTCTAAATTTAACACTCTACTAAGAGTAGTTGCTGCGATACTCAGATTCGCTAATAATTGTAAAAATCCCAATAGTAAAAGTCTTGGTCCCTATCAAGCTACGGAGCTTGAAAATTCATTAAAAATATTAATTAAAATTTCACAAAATGAAAACTTTTCAACTGAAATTTGTTTATTAAAAGAAAATAAACCCTTAAAAACTAAATTATCGATTTTATCTTTAAATCCGTTTGTCGATACTATAGGAATTCTTCGCGTGGGCGGACGTATTAAATCTTCCTTTCACACATATGATAAAAGACATCCTATTCTTTTAAATTCTAGCAATCATTTTACAAAATTATTATTCCAGTTCGGACATGAACGACTTTTTCATGACGGGCCACAATTACTTCTTGCCTCTATTAGGGAACGTTACTGGCGTTAACGTTACTGGTCGACAGATCGCTAGGCGGGTGGTTCGACAATGTACGATTTGTCGCCGTTTTAGAGGTCAGAAAATGACAAATATAATGGGAAACCTACCTTCCGACCGTGTTGAACCAGATTTCCCATTTAGTTCTGTAGGCATAGATTTTGCCGGGTCATATTTAATCACGGATCGAAAGGGACGGGGTTGCAAGATAACAAAATGTTATCTCTGTGTTTTAGTTTGCTTCCGCTATAAGTGTATTCACTTGGAAGCTGTTAGTGAGCTAAGTAAGGATGCATTTATTTTAACTTTAAATAGATTTATTGCCCGCCGTGGTTTACCTTACACTATACATTGCGACAATGGTAGGAATTTTGTCGCTGCGGCTAAAGAAATTAAAAAAATTCTTGTCTCAAATAGAGAGCATATTTTAGATTTTGCTACTCATCGTGGTATAGAGTTCCGCTTCTCAGCACCATACGCTCCTCACCAAGGAGGTCTCTGGGAGGCTGGGGTGAAGTCGGCTAAGCACCACTTGAATAGAGTGCTAGGGAATTCTCACCTAACATTTGAGGAGCTTTCATCGCTGTTTGCTCAAATAGAGGCAATCCTTAATAGCCGTCCTCTCTGTCCACTCTCTCCATCACCCAATGATTTCATGCCACTCACACCAGGACATTTTTTAATAGGAAGACCTTTGACATCATTGCCGACACCGTGTCTCTTGGAGCACGCCGCACATCGCATCAGCCAGTTCCAGCGTCTCGAACAATTCAGACAGCATTTTTGGAAGCGTTGGGCTGCAGAATACGTCTCCGAGTTACAGCAACGTACAAAATGGCGCACCAGATGTAGAGACTTACGTGTCAACGACCTCGTTCTTATAAAAGAAGACAATACACCACCGCTTTGCTGGCGTTTAGGACGAATGGATAAATTGTACGTCGGCTCCGATGGTGTACCCCGTGTTGTCGACGTCTCTACAGCCAATGGGATCATACGCCGAGCCATCAATCGTCTTTGCCTTTTACCTACATCTGAGGATCAAGATTGTTGAAAGGCTACTTTCAACGGCCGGGAGGGTCGTTTTTATGACAGTTTTATTCCTCACAACTGAGATGCAGAACAATAATAATCAAAATCGTGGTGCACCACGTGGCAGAGGCCATCCCGGCGGTAACCGCCGAGCAGCCCGCGACACACAGCGTGCATACCAACATTTTAACAACCGGCAGCAGCTTGAAAATTGGTCTTATGAACCAGCTCCCTACGATGATAGGCGGGAGCAGAACATCAACAGAAAGCCGACCCAACGATCCCAGGAGTACCGGGGGAGGGGACAGAAGAAACAGCCAACTAAGGATGAGTCTGCTTCACAGACTGTAGTCCCAAAAACATCCGACGAAGGAGCAAGGGATGAACCATTGTACGATATTGGTCCCCATTCAACTCTCATTCCGGATATTGATGTATATAGCCAGAACTTCAAGTTTTCGGGGTTTATCCCATTAGTTAATCAAACTTATGAAAATATGAGGGGTGTAGATCCTCGACTAGATGAACGTCTACCCTTATCAATGTTCACTCATGCTATGGCGACGCATCTGAATTTAGAAGTATTAGAGACAGCCAGGAAATCCGGCCAGAATGTATTAAATTTAAGGTCTGATGCAAGAGAGATTCTGCCAGACTACCAAGTAATGCCTCATTCCATTGTTGATTATATATCTCACATCACGGAAGTTATTACCCAAGATGAAAAGGAGATTAGGCTTAATTTACCACAGATTGCAATACCTCAAGGTCCAATCGTGGTTGATAATGTCGCCGTTATGCCAAGTGGTTCCTTCGGCGTACTAAACGCGCAGACACATAACGTGTACGAGTGTTATATATCTCCACTCGTTACGTCGAATAGAGTAATTGCTTCATTAGGAAATAATCAAGAATACGACTCGTTACCACCAGACCAGATCGCGGGGAATCTTGTTCCAAATAGAAATCTTTTGGGCTTTGAACCCATTGATGAACAAACCCATGGAGCTACAGCTAGATTAAACGGAATCCAATTTCCAAACGATGCCACATTAGAAGGCCGCTACAGATACTCCGCTCTGTTACATACTCGAGTATATGCCATACTTGCTGAAATGAAAGATAAGATGAAGATGGCAGAATTTTCAAGAGAGCACAACCCACAGGGATTAAACGTTACGAGTAAAATTCCAAAAAAATAACGTCATCCAATCTTACATTTGTAGAATCAGTGGGACCAGTAAATGACGCACAAGTTCCGCTATACGAAAGAACTGTTAACGTGCTCAGCTTTGGAGCTCAGGGATCTGCAGTTTCCAATCAAACCAATATAGAATGCCTCCACAGGAGAAGAATTGCCATCGGAGCACATCAAGCCCGAGGTTTTTGTTGCTTGACCGAAGCTGGACAAGCACCAGGTGGATGGGCTGCCACTTGCAACGACAACTTCAATATGAATGGATTGTTTACACCAGTATTACACGCTGATTATCCGCCCCTTCGGGGTAACCGATTTTCATCACGGGGCCCTGGAGGAAGCAGGATCAACGCTTTAACCAACTTCATAGACAAGAACTATTATGTAAAGAAGTAAAGGTTAATTTTTCCCGGTGCGCTAAAATCCGGATGTACACACTTTTATAAAATAACAATAATTTAAAATTAAACAATAGTCAAAAACGCGCCGCCACTTTTTGTTCACGATGGGAACAAAAGGAATAAAAATAGGCGAATCTTATAATAATTGTATATTGTATAAGATTCTACAAATCGTTAGCCCGACAATCTTTGGTACGAAATGTGTCGGTGTTCTCGTGTAATGTGTTGTATAAGATGGCGGACTCGTAGTCTGTATGAGTGAAGTGAATGTGTAAATGAATGTAATGAATTTAAAGAGTAAGTGTGTGTATGAATGTTGTTATAATTGTATCGGCGGCGACACCCACTAAATGAAAACATATTTCAAGGACACGAGTTTATGCCGTCAAACGCAACTGACCGACCTTTACCTGTATGTGAAAACGAACCTCGTCCCGGAACTTCATTCCAAGAAACCAATATAATCCTTGAACAGCTACATTGTGACAAGGAGCTTCTTCCTTCTTCTGGAGATGCTACTTAAAAACACAACCAAATTCTTGAAACCTCTTTATAAGAAAACACAAGAATGCTCAAATATTGTGACTCCATCCATGATTAGACCACACCCAACAGCTGAAGCACGGAAAGAAGTTCGAAGAGGCAGACAGAAAGGAAAATCAAGGATTCTAACAGACACTCCGGTAAATAATGAAATCGAAAGAATAAAGGCGGCAAGACAAAATAAAAACCTAAAATAAATAAAACTAAGAGTAAATAAAAAAAAAATTAAAAGAGGAATCAGAAACATCCGAGGAAAAAAACGAAACCTTTTCTATGCGAGATTCAGATGCTTCAGAAGGATTTTTATCTTCTGAAGACGAACCCTCATGCAATTATTTTCAGACAAATAAAGAAAATATACATACGACAAACTATAAGGATGCTGGTTATGTTATATTTATTTATGAAGGAGAATACTTTGTAGTCAAAATAAAGTCGGTCAATGCAGAAGGCGCTCCAATAAAAGTCATTAAAAGCTGGAAATGGTCAGAAAGACAGAACTCGAACTTTTACCAATGGTCAGATATTAATAAAAGAATAAAAACCCCAAAAAAATCTAATTCCAAGAGAGAATTTTACTTGTTCCTGAAATGATTAAATACTCAGAGTTTATTAATTAATTTATACGCTTAAGTATATATATGTTAAAAATTAGTTTGTATGAATTGATTATAGACTTCTCAATGTGATTAAAATGTTCATAAGTTAGGTATTACTAAAAGTTTTGTTAATTTAAATTCTTGTTGATTGACATTTCATAGATATTATTTAAGAGCTTAAAGACATAATGAACGTTAAAATGATAATAAAAACACTATTTGCCAAAGAAATATGGATTTTATTTGACAGAGTTCAAACTTTGTGATCAAGGTACAACATAAGCGGATCATTCTACATCACCACTGTTGCACCTTGATCAACATTCCAACTTTTTTTTAGTCCGTGTAGATCTTTTAAAGTCTATTGTTTTTTATAATTTATATACAAACCTTATTAGTTCTTTTGTAAGGTACAATTTTATTTAACACAATAATTACGACTGCTTTTTTTTAAATTGATGAATGAAAACGTGATCAAGGTTCCCCTAGAATCAGAGTGGAATAACGATGTTTTGCATGTAGGTAGAGACACTTTTACAGGTAATGAAGGAGTGCGAAATATGGGTGCTATTACACAGGATGGTACAGTAAATCTTATCAAAATTTACGAAAACTTCCTAACAAGCAAGCTCATAGATGAAATGGTAATACACACAAGTAATTACGCTGAGTTATTGAAAGCATCACGAACTGCGGTGTACAGTCGAATGAATAGATGGAAAGATGTGAGTAGAGCCGAATTGAAAATATTTGTTGGTGTAATTATGTACATGAGTATCAATCCAAAGCCATTTATTAAGCACTATTGGAAACTGGATATTTTATATTATGACCTATATACACCGAATAAATATGTCTTATAACAGGTTTACTTCAATTCTTAGGTTTTAGCACATTACTGAAATACATTTGGGAGTTATTGGACAGACTAGGACCCACAAAATTGATACCCTGGTAAATAAATTAGCAGATAATTTTCACAGAATTTGAAGGTGTATACCTTCAGATGTGATTGTCATTGATGAATCTATGGTGAAATTTTATGGTAAATTGATAATAAAGCCATATAACCCCTCGAAAGTGGATCGCCATGGAATGAAAATTTATAAAGCTTGTACTGTCAGTAGTTATACATGGTCATATCAAATTTACACGGGAGTATCAAATCAATTAGAAGGTCTGTTTGAATTTCAATGAATACTTAGAACATTTGAATTTACCTAGTTTATTTATTTTATAATTGAATAACATTTCATTCGTGCATATCATTACGTAAGAGTTTGTTGTGTTGTGTGAGATGTAAGTTTTTTTAATTATGGAAAGTAAAGGAAAAAAAATATGTAAAGTGATAGCGATAGCGCTACTGATCCAGAAAATAGGTTAGTACCAGCTAAAAGAAAGCGTTATAAGCAGAAATTTCGAGAAGAATGGTTGCTGAATAAAGAATATAGTGCTAATCACTATAATATAAGAAAAGATAACAGGAATTTATCGAAGGCGATCTGCAATGTTTGTAATAAATCTTTCAGTGCAGAAATAAGTGTAATAAAACGACACAAAGAAGGAACTAAACACGTAAGTAATTTAAAGTGATGTAGTGCATCAACCTCCAAAAAACAACAGTCAATAATAAATGCTTTTAAATCCACGCCGACTAATGAAAAGCAATTGTTAAAGAATTACATACATACATATCATCACGCCATGTCCCTTGCAGGGTAGGCAGAGAGAACAGACTGCCAGAGAACTCTATCTCTGTATACTTCACTCGCTTCCTCAACATTCATAATTCTCTTCATATACGCTCGCCGGTTTCGGAGACTCTTGACTCCACCTTCCTTCAGTACATGGCCGATCTGGTCTAGGTAGGTTAGTCTCGGTCTCCCTCGGTACCTACATCCTTCCACTTTCGCATTGTATATCTTCTTAACCAGACGTTCGTTCGGCATTCTTTCCACATGTCCGAACCATCGGAGCATTCCCTTTCGCATCTTTACACCAATACTCTCTTTCATACCTACTCGCTCTCTTACGTCGTCGTTGCGAATGCGGTCGGTCAGCCTAACTCCACAGATTTTCCGAAGAGATCGCATTTCGACCGCATTAATTTTACTTTCATACTCTTTTCTGCATACCCAACTCTCGCTTCCATACAGTAATGTTGGGACAAGCACTGCGTTATGTATTGCTACACGTGCCTTCTGGCTGAGGTGGTGGCTGCCGAGAAGTTGCCCCAACGCTCCGTTCACTCTATTTCCCGCATTCACTCTTCGCTCTATATCAGTGGTGTACCGTCCATCTCGGCTAAATCCACATCCAAGATATACAAATTCATCCACTTGCTCTAGTACATCATTACCTATTGTTACTCTTACATCTGTTCTGGCTTCATCTCTTTCAAAGACCATTATTTTGGTTTTGCTCACATTCACGCGTAGACCCCTTTTCTTACAATCTTCTGTCATTGTGTAGACTAGGGTCTGCAGGTCAGTCGCTGACTGTGCCAGCAGAACTGCATCATCTGCATAAAGCAGAGCAGAGACCACTGAGTCACCCATCTGGACTCCCGCATTCATATCGTTCAACCTTTGGAGACATATATCCAGATATATGATAAACAGCCTGGCTGATAGAACGCAGCCCTGCTTAACGCCGATATTGACGTCAAACCAAGGCGACATTCCATCATCCAGCCGCACACAGGCTCTACAGCCCATATAACTGGATTGCACAGCCTGCAGCAGTTTACCGTTAATACCATACTCCGGTAAAATGTCCCAAAGTTCCTTTCGTACAACCGTGTCAAATGCTCTCTCCAGATCCACAAAACTGCAGAAAACCCTCTAACCTAGGGCCAGATGCTTCTCCACAATGTTGCGCAGAGATAACACTTGATCCATGCATCCCCTTCCACTCCTGAAACCTCCTTGTGTCTCACATAGTAAACCATCGGACACCATCCTCATTCTCCTTTCAATAATTTTACCATACACTTTTGCTGCCAAACTGGTCAAGCTTACGGCTCTGTAATTTGCGCAGTCATAACGTGAACCCTTGTTTTTAAACAAAGGCACGATGACTGCGCTATTCCAGTCCCCGGGAACCATTCCCGAGCTCCAACATAAATTGAGGAGCAACAGGAACGCCTCCCGGACACAGGAGCCACCAAACTTGATCATCTCGGCAGACACCATATCAATGCTAATGTTAAAGAATTCAGAAGTAAAATTAGCTGCTTTCGTCGCTGAGCATAAATTATCTTATAATGTCGTGAATCACTTGACAGATTTGTTACCAAAATTGTTCCCAGATTCTCAGAAAGCCAAAAATATTAGATTAAAAAGAACTAAAGTTCAAGCTGTTATAAATAATTGTATTGGCAAAACTTATAAAGTAAATTTGGTCAGTGGCTTAAAATCACAAGTAGTCTAGCCATTTGAGCTTAAATTAGGTAAGAATCTCGGAATTCGAGATACCCAGCTGTAAGTCTGTAAATACTTGTATATTGACACCCTAAAGATTTACTCAAAACCTACATATCCCGTCCTCACGCGCTTATACCGGCGTATTATTTCCTATGATACTTGTAGGGTTCCATCTTCGTGGAAGATAGCCCATGTCCACCCGATCCCGAAAAATGGAGACCGGTCGGACCCGTCGAATTACAGGCCGATTGCGATTACATCCTTGCTCTCCAAGATAATGGAGAAAATAATTAACCATCAGCTTCTGCAGTACCTTGAGGATCATCAGCTGATCAGTGACCGCCAATATGAATTTCGTCATGGACGGTCGGCTGGTGATCTTCTTGTGTACCTCCTACACACCGTTGGGCAAAGGCCTTGGAGGGCAAGGGTGAGGCGCTAGCGTTCAGCCTAGATATCGCGAAGGCGTTCGACAGGGTTTGGCACAAGGCCCTTCTATCGAAGCTACCATCATATGGAATCCCCGAGGGACTCTGTAATTGGATCACCAGTTTTTTGGATGGTCGGAGCATAAAAGTAGTCGTCGATGGCTCCTGCTTCGAGACCATGCCCATTAATGCTGGTGTACCACAAGGCTCGGTGCTCTCCCCGACGTTGTTTATTCTGCATATCAATGACATGCTCTCTATAGAGAGTATTCGTTGCTATGCGGATGTCAGCACGGGTGACGAGCGATACACCGAGCATCAGAATGTCCCTCGGAGTATGTTACAGGAAAGACGGGCTCAACTTGTGTCTGAAGTCGAGCGCTCTCTAGGGCGGGCCTCAAAATGGCGCCTCAGTTCCAAGGAGTAACTCTCCAAATCTCCGAGAGTATTGGGATCCTCGGCGTCGAACTATCGAACAAAGACCAGTTTGGGAGTCATTTGGAGGACAAAGCCAAATTGGCAAGCAAAAAGTTGGGCGTGCTGAGCAGGGCCAGGCGGTACTTCACGCCGAGACAACGTCTTGTGCTTTATAAAGCACAAGTTCGTCCTCCCATGGAGTACTGCTCTCATCTCTGGGCAGGCGCGCCTAAATATCAGCTAGACCCACTTGACTCCCTACAAAGGCGGGCAGTTCGAATCGTCGGTGATCCCAATCTCACGGACAGACTAGAGTCGCTGGAGCGGCGGAGAGACTTTGGGTCACTCTGTGTATTCTACCGGCTCTTTCACGGGGAGTGCTCTGAGGAACTGTTTGACTTGGTACCATCGTCACCATTTTACCACCGTACCACTCGACACCGTAGCAGGGTTCATTCATTTCACCTGGAAACGATATGGTCCTCGACCGTACGTTTTCAGCGATCATTTCTCCCACGTACATGCAAGATCTGGAATGAACTACCTGCTGCTGAGTTTCCCGAGCGCTATGACATGTCCTTCTTCAAACGAGGTTTAAGAAGAGCTCTTCCTTCACGGTAAGCAGCGGCCTGGCTGTACCCCTGGTGTTGCTGGGTCCATGTGCAACAGCATTACTTACCATCAGGTGTGCTGTTTGCTCGTTTGTCATCGTAGACAATAAAAAAAAAATATGGTAGGGTGTACGCAACTATTAAATTTCAAGGTCAAAGGTCACAAAAATCGTTTTTTTGCGCTTTTTTGTAAATATCTCATTTGCTATGGGTTTTTTGCTATTTGTATTTATTATCAATATTGTAGAATACAAAATTTTCTATAAATTTTAAAATATTTTTCATACGGTGAACCGTTTTCGAGATAGAGGGCGGAGAGCGCGCGGTCACAGCATCGCTTCAGGTCAACCGGTTCCTCAAACAATGGTTGTACCTGTTACTCAAGAAAAATTCTTATCAAATCGAAATAACAAAGATATGCTCATTAATATGTTAATTGAAAAAATACAAGCTACAAATATTACTACTAAACAAGCCAGAAATGATGCAGATGTTCTTATTGTTGAAACTGCAATTGAAGAATCAAAGTCTGACAAAACTGCAGTTATAATAGGACAAGATATTGATTTACTTGTCATTTTAATTGAGCGCACATTGTCTTACGAACAAGAAATTTTCTTTAAAAAAGTTGTGAAAGGAAATGTAAAAACGGAGATATACTCGACTAAAAGTTTTGATAATTATCCTCATTCCAAAACACATATTTTATTTCTGCACGCATTAAGTGGCTATGACACAACTTCTGCGCTTTTTAAAAAGGGAAAAAAAAACATGTTTCAAAGTTTTTGAGAAACTGACAAATTTGGATGAACTAGCTGCAGCATGTGAGGAAGAAAATTGTTCGGCCCAGAGATTATTAGAGAGTGGAACTCAAACCTTATTGGCAGTCTATAATGCTCCGAAATCTGTGAAAAGTCTCGATCATCTTCGTTATATGCATTACGTCAAGTCTACAAAACTTAATAAACCTGTGCAGCTTTTAAATATTCCACCAACAAGTGCAGTTGCTCATTAACATTTCAAACGTGTATATTATCAAGTTCAAACTTGGTTAGGGCATGATTGATGCAATGCGAAACGATTTTGTGGAGCCTATCATGACAATTTTACCACCTGCTCCAGAAGGTTTGCTAAATAAATTTTCTGCAACTGCAAGAGTGGTTGTGGTTTGCGATGCGGATGCAGGAAAGCGGGCTTGCAATGCTCTTTAGCTTGTGGTTAATGTAATGGGTAAGCTTGTCTCAATGCTCTACCATATCAGAGCGACATTAACGAAGATGGAACCTTTGACCCCGAAATCATAGAAGAACTTGAGACAAATGTCGTTGAAGACGACAATGAAGACCAGTTTGAAATTTACCAGCAGCCGGAAGACGACGATGAAGAGGAAAAAGATTATTCAAATTATAAATTGTAGTTTTTGTACCCTTTATTCCAATTTTTTTTTTTAATAAAAATAAATGTATTGAATGATATTTTTTTAATAAAAACATTAATTCATAATTTTAATGTTTTTTTTTTCATCGTGTAAGGAGTTATTAATATTAATTAGGTTAAAATTCAAATATAATTCCTGTAGTGTATGCACATTTAATATAATTCGTAAATACGGGTAGATCGAATAATATGGGAGTATAAGAGCTCTGTAGAGACTTGTCGCGGGGCATTTTGTGCGTTGCGGATCGTTGAGTACAGTTGTTTAATAGTGTGAAACGTGTCTAGAAGTTAAGCGTGTAATTCTAATATTACACGCATACACTACAAATGGCGACGAGGATAAACGTGAGTACACTGTAAAAAATATTAAAATTAAGGAAGGAATAGGTAATGATTGCCTGTCGGTGGTTTACGTATAGCCACGTTTCTAATAGCGTATTAGAAATTGTGGTATTATAATAAAATAAATATTGATTTAAAATTAATGAATGCTCATTATACAATGAATTATAAATAGCTTTTGACACGAGATGATACGTAAACAATTGTTTCTGACAAGCAAATTCTTACTACTATCCTTTCTTACTAAGGGCCATGCTTTGTATCAAAAATAAGGTCATGTAAAACTATGGTTGTTTAACTACCCATGAGAAGTTAAAAAAAAAATTACCAATGTAATATGTTGTCGTTGTATACGTAATAGTTGGCATTTTGAGCACCTAAATTTTAAATTTTATTTTAATGCCATATTTATTATTCTATTATTAAACGCATCTTTAGATAATGACAGTTAAATTATTATTGAATTATTATTCAATTTTGTCTAGACGCGAATACAATTCTATTCGCATGTTAGCTCAATTTAAGTGAATCAAAATAGCTTTACTTAAAACTAAAAAGAAAACTATCCAATGTGTAAAAAAAAAAATAAAAAAAAGGGCCACGCATATCAATCAATAACCTTAAGGGACTGTAATATATACAAGTCCACGCCATAAGCACTTTTAAATTATAAGAGGGACGAATTATAATAAGTCACACAAAGTCAATTAAGTGACAATTTTATGGACTATATACCTACGTTTAACATAATTACCAAATTATATTAGGTCTACCCCATAAATATTTGCTTACCGAAATGTAACACGGCCAAATTTCAATAAAAGCCACGTAGATCAATTGACTATGTTAAGAACTATGCTCGCACATTAATTTTTATAATTCATTAAATAAGACATGTTTATCTAACATAAACACAAAATTATAATTAAGTCCACGCAATGAGTACTTATAAACATATAAATATAATGCAATTTGTAAGACCATTGTTGGTTTCGTTCTTTGACAATAGTCACGTCAAAACCGGAAAATAAAGTCGATATATTTGAATCCGGTATTATAAAAATATAATATAGCTATGCAGTTAAAATACTTATTGATTTTAAGTTAAAAAGCCACGCAACAATAAGAGTCTATGTATTTAACTCGCGCATTATAAAAATATAATATGGCTATGCAGTTAAAATAATATTATTGATTTTAAGTAAAAAGCCACGCAAGAATAAGAGTCTATATATTTGACTCGCGCATTATAAACATATAATATGGCTATGCATTTAAAATAATATTATTGATTTTAAGTAAAAAGCCACGCAATGATAAGAGTCTATATATTTGACTCACGCATTATAAACATATAATATGGCTATGCAGTTAAAATAATATTATTGATTTTAAGTAAAAAGCCACGCAAGTATAAGAATCTATATATTTGACTCACGCGTTATAAACATATAATATGGCTATGCATTTAAAATAATATTATTGATTTAAAGAAAAAGCCACGCAAGAATAAGTCTATATATTTGACTCACGCATTAAACATATAATATGGCTATGCATTTAAAATAATATTATTGATTTTAAGTAAAAAGCCACGCAAGAATAAGTCTATATATTTGACTCACGCACTAAACATATAATATGGCTATGCAGTTAAAATAATATTATTGATTTCAAGTAAAAGCCACGCAAGAATAAGAGTAGAAGAATATATAGATATTCGACTTACGCATTATAAAAATATAATATGGCTTTGCAGTTAAAATACTGTTGTTGATATTCAGTAAAAGTCATTCAAAAATATGAGACAATGTATTTGACTCGTTCATTTTATAAAAGTATTATTAATTTTCAGTAAAAACTATGTCAAATTACCAAAATATAAAATTAGGGCCATGCTGTTGTAATACGGTTACTTATTTTCAGTAAGAGCCACGCAAAAAAGTCAATATATTTGATTTTAGTATCATTCCTATTTACCAACTAATAGCCAGGAATAAAATATCGAAATATGATGTAAAAACGTTTACTGGCAGATGCGAGTGTGGAATTTAGAGCAGTTAAATTAATATTTGAATGTATTAAACAGAATAAAATAAATTACACATGAAACTCGCATGCGCACAAATACCTAAATAATATGTACTCTGTATGTTAAACTAATAATAATAATAATAATAATACTCCTTTATTTAAGTAACAGAGACTCATTATTGTTAGTAATACTTAATCTAAATTGTTAGTAAATATTCATAATTAAAAATAGTAAATACAAATAATAATAAAAAACAAAGACATCAAGAAAAAATAAAAAAAAAAATAAAAAATACATGCAAATAAAAATAATTTCTGCTAATACAAATCACTGCTATCTCACTCCGTGAGAGACTGCACAGCAGTGATTTATATATATGCAGTCCAGCCGACTAGCAACCATGTCCAGGATACTATTTGAGCTGGCCCGCACCCTACGCACCAAGGATGTACACCTTTTGCGCATTGTGGCGTAAAAACAATCTACACGCGCCTCGGCGAACATCCCCGAAGCGCTGCAGAAGCGGGGCAGCCCCAACAACACCCTGAACGCGTTATTATATTGGATACGGAGGGCATTGTAAGATTTTTGAGTATATCTAGCCCACAGACTGCATGTGTAAAATGATGTACAATAGGCTCTAAACAGTGTAATTTTCACCTGTTTTGTACATCGTGCAAACCTGCGAGCTATCATGTTCGCTCTCACTGACAGTGCCCTCCGTTCCCTTTCCAAGTCATCATTGTCCTTGAGATCAGGAGTCAATATATGCCCTAAATATTTAAATTTGAAAACTCTTTTCAAATTATCACCTTGAAGGCGTATTGGTGGTATATTTTGAGGGCTTTTACACCCGGTCTCAAAAACCATGAGCTCGCTCTTTTTCGTATTATATTGCAAACCGTGACTCATAGCATAGTTTTCACAAATCGTTATGAGTTGTCGCAGTCCACACGGTGACGCACTCAGTAGCGCCATGTCATCGGCGTAGGTGATGTTATTAACACACACTCCGTCAATGTGACACCCAACCCTGGTGCTACTGAGTTTGCTAATTAACTCATTAATATACAGATTGAAAAGAGTAGGTGAGGTTAATCCCCCCTGCCTCACCCCACATTCCAACCTGTACGACTGCGAAAGAGTTCCTGCCCATCTCACATTGTTGACCTGACCGCCATACCAGTATTTTAGTAAATTAATAATCGCAACAGGTACCTGAGCTTGTTTCAACTTCAACCATAAGATGTCGTAGGAAACCAGGTCGAAGGCTCTGGAGAGATCTAGAAAGCAGCAATACACATGTGTCTTACGCCTGGTATAGTAGTTGACAGCATGCTTAAGACACAGTATAGCACTCTCTGTTGATAATCCTGGCCGGAAACCGAATTGATTATCACATAGATGTATGTGTTTATTTAACTGCGTATTAAGCATGCTATCAAATACCTTCACTATAATTGTAGCTAACGATATTGGCCTATAGTTCGATTTATCTGCTAAATCGCCAGATTTGTTTTTCACTATAGGCACTACCACCGTTCGCAACATATCCGTAGGTATATAGCTATGAGACACACACAACGAATACAACAATTTCAGTACCCTAGGCAAATGAGGTCCTGCATATCGAAGATGCTCGACGCTGAGGCCATCATGGCCCGGAGATTTGCCCCTGGTCATAGAATTTATTGTATGGGCAATCTCTTTAGAATTAAATTTTACCTCCGGCATCATGCCATCCTCATCATCGAGCACCATACGAGATGGTCCCAACGGTGACTTTACATAGAAATGGTCCTTGAAGAGGTTAGCAATCTCTTTAGGCTCCGATACGCCGCCGACGCTCGCGGGCAGCCCAGACTTATATTGTAATTTATTGGTGTTTTTCCAGAATCCACGAAAATCTTTTTTTAAATGGCATGACGCAAGCATATCCATTTTGATCTGAGACTCGTGATCCTGACACCACTTTAGACGCGATTTAAAAATTTTACGACTTTCGTACATTTCCATATAAATTTCTCCATGAGAGGGTCTACCATACCAATTCCATATCTGAAATTTCTGTCTAGCCTGACCATGAGCCTCCGCGACGTGTTTATTCCAACCCGGAATGGTCCTCTTTTGAACCCTTATTCCATTTCTGCAACCTACCCTGGCCGCCTCTGTTAAAGCGTTTACAATATGTTCATATAACTTGTCTATGCTACTTCTGTGACTATCAACTCTACACATTTTACCACAACAGCTGTTAAGCTCTTGTGGGAAACTAATGTATTGCAACTTCTCATGACATTTTTTTTGATACAGTGATATATCTTTATGGCATCTTTCTCCCCAAATAACACAATTTTTACTAATACTAAAGTCATACAATTTCGGTGTTATCACATTAAGCTTACATTCTATAACAAGAGGAAAGTGGTCAGACCACATTACGTCATATAAAACATAAATATTATTTACAGTTTTAATAGCAGCTTGGGTTATTACACAGTGATCGAGCCAACGCTTAGAACCGTGAGATTCACTTAAAAAGGTGTATGTATCTGAAGAATCTAGTTTTTCTGTATCAATACACGACCATTTTTGGTCCACGCAGAAGTCTACAAGTTCACTAAAAAACGGTTGTTTAGGATGGGCGTTGTAATCACCTAACATATATACACAGTCAACATTTTGATTTTCTATAATTGCACTAATTGAACTAAGTACATCGGTGAAATCCGCCAGATTTGCGTTCAAATCTACCGGCATATAGACACTGAACACTAGTACACATTTATCTTTTAATATTATTCTAACCGCACACAGACGCGAGTTATTACACTCAACAACAGATACATGTTGAAAAATACTACGTCGCCATAACAATGCCACGCCTCCGTGCGGACGGCCGTGTAGTATGCCCGCGGACATGTCTACCGCTGATACCCCTGTCGAACTGAAGTCCGAGCTTATACACTCCAAGAAAGACATCTCATTAGGTAACAACCACGTTTCTTGTAGTGCTATCAAATCGCATGATTTACAAAGATCGCGAATACCATGCAGAGAGCGCTTAACATTCTTACAATTAAAAGAAATAAAATTACTTTTTATTTGATCCATTATTGTTTAGTTTTCTGAGCCGGCGGCCTCCACCTCCCGTTTCAGCCGAAAATTAACAAACCTTCTAAAAACAATGCCCTGAGGCCATAGTTTTTCGTCAAGGTATAGAGGTAACTTATGTACTGATACAAAAAACTTAAAGGCATTGTACTCACATTGGCGTCGTATCGAGATTTTCTCTAGAGTTACCTTTTCCTGTGTCCTTTTTTCGATGTATTGCACTATATCACTCTCCAATGTACTTTTATGTACGTTTGTTATAAACATTGGTAATTTCCTTTCCGCAGCTCGGAAATTGTCTACATGGTCCGTGGTAGCACTGCCTGTTTTACCTTGTATACGATAATGCGATATTTTCTTTTTTCGACTAATAAGTGTCCATCCCTTACTGTTGTTGACATCGCTATTTACTTTCACAACGCCTGCATAAGATTGTTTATCCGGCGTCGTCGGCCGCGTAGTCAGCTGATCAATCGGTTTGACAACCGTTATCTGTCGCAGTGACGTAGTCGCCGCGTCGTCAACAATTCGCTCAGCGTTCGGACTGTTCCGTATGACGTCATCACAGCTGATATCACATTTGCCGCTCGATGTCTCCGTTCTACCCTCGTTATAATTTGTAATCGATCTATAACGCAAATCATGTTCATTTGAAGGTGATAATGAATTGGAATTGGAATTATTCGCGAACATCTCATCGTGCACGTTTGATAGGCCTATTGGTCCGCTGTTGAGATAAGCGCCCCTTTTCATATTAATTTTCGCAGCCGAAAATGGTGGCGATAATGTCGCTGTATTACGAAAGTCTTTTACAAGATTTTCAAGTTGCTCTTTTTGCACATACGATGACTTGATCATATTAATTTCGGTTTGTACGGCCGCTAAGTCTTTCAGAAGCTTGCCAACATCAAGGTGGTCGACTGTTAATGGCGGCAACTTATGCAGCTCCTTAGCCACAAATACCGGCAGCACATTTGGGTCACTTCCCTTAAACACGCTGATTATATCACATAAAATTCGGTTTTCTTTGCCTTTTCCTTTCCTATTTAAAGGAGTTTGTATATCAGACGGTAGTGACTCTAATAATAATTTGTTTGAAATATTTATTTCTTCTTTCGAAAAAGATGACACACATATCTTTACTAAGCTTTCCTCATCAGACACCGAAACTTTGTTTTGAATATACGCTAAAAGTTCGTCTATTACAATATTGCACACGTTACATTTCAAAGTACGCGATGACATTTTTGATCACAGCGTTTACACACAAACACCACGGGTGAATGCTCGCGCGCGACTGTATGTTAAACTAAGAACAACAGTTATAATTTTATTGGTTAAAGTTTAAAAATAACAATAATAAGTATTAAAATGAATAAATACAAATAATCCGTTGGGATTCAGTTTCTGTTGTGCTGGTCGGCCAGAATGCCACAAAAAAAAACGATTTAGGTGGTAATTAATTGCACATATTGCTGTAGCTAAAGCCAAGATATGAGTACGGACTCCTAAAACAGTGGTTTTATACTGTGGTCGATCGACAATGATGCGCACGTGTTTACAGTTGTAGACAGGTTGTCGTTGGATATGAACATTATTTTACGTGGGAAAAAAAAATATATATTTCTAAATTTCTGGCATAAAGTATCATTAAACTGTACAATTTTTATACCTACGTCTTGATTGTTTAAAGTTCAAATAACCTTAAAATCGAGTTGTAGGTTAATACGTTGCTTTTCTTATTGCTACGCTGTTATCAATAAGAAAATTGATTGAGAAATTAATAAATAAATAACTATGACTTAAATATATAAGTGTATTCGATAAAAAAAGCCGTTATGTGACATAGAGATTTAATAAAATAAAAATAATAACTCTCTATTATTTTGACAAAAAATTAAGGTTGATGTTGAAAGTTGACGGGCAGTTTGGCTCGCCAAATATTACTTGGATAACCATTTGTATAACACTAATAAAAGCAAAATTAAAACCAAGACAAACGAGTAGTTCGATAATACTCGGCACCATACATATAAAATTTCATTAAGTGATTCTATGAATACTAGAACGTTACTTTATCAATTTAGTTGTTTATGGATAGTCCCAAATATAAATTTACTTAAAACTGTAAGGGTTGAGCCAGTTATATTCATGGCAACAAACTGAACTACACCGAAAAAATATAGCAGATTGTTGTTGAGCGAGTTATATTATTGGCAACAAACTGAACTACACCAAAAAAAAAATATAGCAGATTGTTGTTGAGCGAGTTATATTCATGGCAACAAACTGAACTACACCGAAAAAAAAATATAGCAGATTGTTGTTGAGAGAGTTATATTCATGGCAACAAACTGAACTACACCGAAAAAAAAAATAGCAGATTGTTGTTGAGCGAGTTATATTCATGGCAACAAACTGAACTACACCGAAAAAAAAATATAGCAGATTGTTGACCATGTCAACAGTGTGATTCGTTCACACTACGGACAGTGTTTTGTTTCAATAAATTGCTGACTATATATTGTTGACTATATATTGTTGCAGTATGTTGAGGCCAATATATGTAAGAACTCTAATGCAGCCAATATATCTAATTGTAGACCAATTTATAATAAGGCAAAGTTCAAATGCACAGCATATTTAAATTTTGTACTACCTCCTCTATACGAGTTTTGTCTTTACAACTTTCAAAAGAAAAATAAGCATGCGATGTATATTGCGAAACCCCAAATTCTTCGAAGAAAGTATTGCTTATGAATTGTTAATATCTCTATTCGTCCACCGATTTTCGTTACATTCTAAGATAGTGGCAAAGTTCCACAGCCGCACTTTCAGATGTATAGTGCCAAGAGCATATAATTAGAAAAATATAATTAATACGCCCTCATCCTTAGAAGTAAACACGTTAAAATTCTACAGCGGCATGGTGGTTGAAAGAATAAGACTTAAATTTCATACAAATTACAGCTACATCATTTAACTACCATATTTTGTGTATAGCAGTAAACGGAGGAAGAGCCTAATAATTCTTTGAAAGAATGTAGAATAGAAAAAGAAACATAATGACTTCTAATGTTTACGCGAGTATTACACATTTGAAATAAAACTACTTTTACGGATTCTATCGCGTTTGTATTTGATTTATAATTTCCCGACGTTTCGAACACTTTACAGTGATCATGGTCACGGGAGGACTGAGGTGTCTTACGTCCAATATGTCATTGTTATTACAGAAATTTATTTATATCTACCCTATAAGATATTAAATTTTGACCCACATTTTTATACAAAATTAATACAATTCATTGCCAGTACAAAAAGAGAATACATCTGATTCTGATATAAAGTTTATGTTGTTTATGATTTTTTATTATTAAGGTATTTAATTTATGATAATTATTATTGTGGCAATTTTACAATTTTTACAAAACTAACAAGAACTATTCAGCTACTACCGGATCGGAACGCGGCCACTCTGAGAAAGATCCGGCGAGAAAACTCAGGAGGCATGGTACTAATTTTATTATTGAATTTTTGAGTGGCGGCCTACTTTATCTTACTAAAATTAATTAAATTAAAATTTAACTATTATTGTGGGTCAAATCTATACAATAAGTGCTCACAGTGTCTTGCAGTCTTGTGGTGGTTTTCTTAGTTTTATTTTTAATTAAGTGAATGACAGGATCCCAGCTTGATGATAATACCCAGCCATCCTCCCTATTGAAATTTTTATGTTTTTTGATTTCAATAGCCTCGCGAACCATTCTAGGAAGGTATCGGTGTTCTTTTGCGAGGATTTGTGGTTTATCAAACCTGATATAATGGCGGGCGCGGTCCTGACTATGCTCACAGACTGCAGACTTAGTGTGACGGCGGTGTTTCACATCAGCTATGTGTTCCTTGATTCGAGTTCTTACAGATCTCTTTGTTTGGCCTATATAAGAGAGACCACAGTCACAGTCTAATTTATAAACTCCTGCATCCTGTAGAGGGATCTGGCACTTGACAGGTGGTAAGAACTGACTAATCCTCTTCAGTGGCTTAAAATAGGTTTTTATAGAAGCATGTTTTAGGATATAGCCAATCTTGTCAGTGACTCCTTTTACATAAGGTAGGACTGCAGGGAGACGTTCAACTGTTGGTGGTTTCACACGGTCTCCGTGACGACCGAAATAAATTTCTGTAATAACAATGACATATTGGACGTAAGACACCTCAGTCCTCCCGTGACCATGATCACTGTAAAGTGTTCGAAACGTCGGGAAATTATAAATCAAATACAAACGCGATAGAATCCGTAAAAGTAGAAAAAGAAACCTGAAAAAAGAATGTTTAAATAATAATTTCTAATTCCTTGCATTAATAGGCGAGGGCAATTCTATTTTTTAGTTTTGCTGATAAGTGACAATTCGGGGTCATTGGTATACAGATGCTGCAGTCTTCGGTTGGTGAGACTTCATAATATTGTTTCACGTTTGCACAACTTTGTGAACTATGTTCAATTGGCCAGAGGTGTGGAGCATGATGTATTATGCACATTGTGTATACATATTTATTGAAATTTCCCTATTTTATTACTGATTATATCTAGTCGTATATCAAGTTGTCTTTGCACAACAGTTGACTGGTACTATGGTTCGGCACACGTTCTGCCCTCGCGTTATACTTCATCACGTGAGAGTCCCAGGTTATAAAGTACATCATTCCATAATAAGGCGAATGGAGGAAGAGTACAACGCGCTAAAAGTACAGCTCTAATCTAGAAATTAAAGAAGCTGAATCCACGGTGTCATTACAAAGCCTAGCGATTTGAAACTTTCTTTAAAAATTATTGTGATGTGTGTGGTTACAATATATGCGTAGATGACGTTTTAGATGAGTCGGTGATCTGTAAGTCTTCTGTTAAATCAAAAAGATAATTGAGACTACAAATTATAAGACCATCTAGATACTGCAGAGCAGCGTTAGATTCTAGATTTAATCTACTTTTGCATCTAATTATAAGACCGAACAGATTTCACAGCGCTGGTGTACAATCTAGAAGGTACTGGATTCGATTCCTGCGAGTGGTCTTCCAGAAACAATCTATTTGATTCTTAATTTGAGGCTTTGTATTATTTAATGTATTGTTCAAATTTGGTATGTATCTCTCATACAAACTTCTTTAAGAGTAAACTAAAGGGAGAGGGCTATGTCGTAAAATAGAGGATAGTGAACCAGAGCTGGCATCGTACGTCTTTACATTATTTAGTTTCATGATGTGGTAATTCTCTCTAAAGAGCTGTATCTATCAATCTAGTAATCGTAGTACAGATATTGCAACCATCAGAGAAGATTGATCAAGTTCTTTCTTAGCAAATTTAATTTTAAATGGAATATTCATTTAAATTTAAAATCAAATAGTAAATGTAGATTTTAGAACAAAAGTAATATTGTAAAAAGTATAATGTATTTAAATGGGATGTCTGCTTCCTTACACGTTAATTAATAACTTCGACTAATATAACAAAAACAAATTAAAACAAGGGGGAGATGTAGTGTATGCACATTTAATATAATTCGTAAATACGGGTAGATCGAATAATATGGGAGTATAAGAGCTCTGTAGAGACTTGTCGCGGGGCATTTTGTGCGTTGCGGATCGTTGAGTACAGTTGTTTAATAGTGTGAAACGTGTCTAGAAGTTAAGCGTGTAATTCTAATATTACACGCATACACTACAATTCCTATATTTTCATTACCAATTCTGAAATTACATAGGCAGGTAAATGTTGTTAAATAAACTAATACTGAATAAAAAGTGGATAGGTTAGGAAAAAAATGATAAAATATATTATAATAGTTAATAAAAATTGACAAATATTTTTAATCATTGATTTATCGATAGTTCATCAACTATATATGGCGCGTTTTCGACCGAAGGCACCGGTTGACCTGAAGTGATACTGTGACCGCGCGCTCTCCGCCCTCTATCTCGAAAACGGTTCACCGTATGAAAAATTTTTGTAAACAAAATTTGTAGAGAATTTTGTATTCTACAATATTGATAATAAATACAAATAGCAAAAACCCATAGGAAATGAGATATTTACATAAAAAGCACAAAAACCCGATTTTTATGAACTTTGACCTTGAAATTTAATAGTTGCGTACACCCTACCATATGTAGGTTTTGAGACAACTTTTAGGGTGTCAATATACAATTATTTACAGACTTACAGCTGGATATCTCGAATGCCGAGGTAAACTTACTATAATGACTGGACTAAAAAGTTTTCAATTTTGATAGACGAAAGTACAGATATTGCTGTAGTAAAGACGGTAGCTGTAGTGGTCAGATATTTTGACCCTATAATTGGTAAAATAGTTACGCGGTTTTGGGATCTGATTCAATTATTTGATGAAAAAGCAACTAACCACGTTGTAAATACCGTAAAACTTTTTAATACTGTTATTGATACTTTTCAAAAGTATGAGATTTCTACGGAAAACATCATAGAATTCAGCTCTGATGGATGCAATGCAATGATGGGATGCAATAACTCAGTTTCAAGTAGATTTCGTCAACATTGTCCAGGCATAATAGTGATTGGCGGCGTGCCTATTGGCCGGGACACCCCCGTGGGACCTAGAGGCGGAGATGCTCTCCGACCTCTACCGGCGGGTTACCTCAATGCGCGAAGAGGGTGGCTCCCCATCGTTCAACGAGATAGCCACCTGGCGCGAGGACGCCCGCCGAGAAGTCATCGCCCGTTGGGCTACGCGGCTGGAGAGGCCTAGATACGGTGTTATTACCGTTGAGGCCCTCCGGCCCGTACTGATGGAGTGGATGGAGCGGCAGCACGGAGTCCTCTCTTTCCGGTTGGTGCAGGTCTTGTCGGGGCATGGTTGCTTCGGCAAGTACCTGCACACGGTCGTGCGGAGGGAGTGGACTCCGTCCTGCCACCATTGCAGTAGCGACGAGGACACGGCGCAACATACGCTCGAGGTATGTTCGGGCTGGGACGGGCAGCGCCGTGACCTCGTCGCTGTCATCGGTGCCGACCTGACGCTGCCGGCTGTTGCGCGAGCGATGGTCGACAGCGTCAGGAATTGGGACGCGGTCGCCGCCTTCTGCGAGGCTGTCATCTCGCAGAAGGAGGCGGCGGAACGGGCCCGGGAGGATTCCCGTGACCCGGGCCGCCGCCCGCGGCCGGGACGGCGCAGGCGCGAGAACCTGCGCCTGATGCCGCCCTAACCGAGGCTTCGGGTGATCGGACCGGGGAATTGTCCGGTTACCCGACGTGAGGCCACCGCGTGAGGATGACGCCTCGACGGCGAAAGCTGTCGGGGCGTCGACAGGAGAGGAGCCCAAGAGGGCATACCGCCGAGCGGGCCACCGAAGACAAAGATCGGGTACCGGTGGCCCGCTCGTACGGCGAAGAAGAGGTGCTTGTAGGGTGGGTCAATGGGGTTGCGCGCCGCCTCTTCCGTCACCCCGGACCGATTTGGCGGGGTGCGACGTCCATAGCCCACCGCAAAAAAAAAATAAAAAAAAAAAGGCATAATAGTGATTAAATGCATTTGCCATTATCTGCACCTTTGCGCTAGTGACGCATGTAAAGAGCTTCCGCTTAAATGTGAAAAAATGGCACGAAACATTTATAATTATTTTAAATCTAGCAGTAGGGTAGACTGGGTACGGTTGTGCCAGGGTACGGTAGTGACAGTCGCTGTATTGTCTGTATTGTGCAAGGGGAAAGACGGGCGCCTTGCACGTCTCAACCTGTGTCACGGTGTTGCGTCATCCGACGCGCAGAGTGTACGTGACCAGGAGCACATTTTGATTTTTGAACGCAAAAAGTAAGTATTTTGATTCATTATTATTTCGTAATTGCTATTACATGTATACTGATAGGGTATTGAGTGTTGTTCATCGATATAAATCAAATAGTATCAGTGTAATATCAGTGGTTACATTTATTGTAGGTTATTTTGTTTTGACGTGGTGGTGTTTCTTTTATTAAAACGATCTGTGGGTACAGTTGTGACATTTTTACTGGGTACGGTTGTGACATAAGTAAAAGCGGTTGTTTATTGTTTTAGATGCCTAGAATACGCAAACGAAAGACTACAAGAGCACAGTGCAGCTTGAATCAGTATGAAGATGCTTACAAAGAAACTAAACGCGGGACTTCTTTGCGACAAGCTGCGGAAATGCATGATGTTAATCGCATGTCACTATTAAGGTATGTTCGAAAACGCGATAATGCCAGCACGGGCGATAATGAAAACAATAGCATTAGCATGGGGTATGTTGCTCACAATAAAGTGTTTTCCGAACAACAAGAGCAGCAGTTGTCAAAATATTTACAGCGTTGCGCGGACATTTATTTCGGACTTACTCCAAAAGAGGTGCGGAAGTTGGCTTTTGAGCTTGCAACTCAATATAACCTAAAGCGACCTGCTACTTGGGCTGAGAATGAGATGGCAGGCGAAGAATGGTTCCGTTCATTCCTGAATAGAAATCCTTCTCTATCTGTTCGAGTAGCTCAAGCTACAAGCCTTTCAAGGGCAACTAGTTTCAATAAAACAAATGTGGAAGCTTTTTACGACAATTTGCAAGTTGTTATGGATAGACATCCTTACGAGCCACAGGATATCTACAATGTCGACGAAACAGGCGTCACTACGGTCCAAAAACCTGATAAAGTCATTGCAAGACGTGGTACGCGGCAAGTGGGAGCCGTTACTTCTGCTGAACGGGGCACGTTAGTTACGGTAGCTTTTGCAGTGAACGCCTTGGGAAATACCATGCCTCCGTTTTTTATTTTCCCTCGTGTTCGTTACCACGACCACTTTGTGAGGGACGGACCAGTTGGATCTGTTGGAGCTGCAAACCCTTCCGGCTGGATGCAAGATCTATCCTTCTTAGAATTTCTTAAACATTTTAAGAAATTTTGTAATGCTTCACTAACTCACAAAGTGTTACTCGTGCTTGATAATCATTCATCGCACATTCACATTAATACCTTAGATTATTGTAAAGAAAACGGGATCACTTTACTTTCATTTCCCCCACATTGCTCTCACAAGCTTCAGCCTCTCGACCGGTCTGTCTTCGGACCTTTAAAAAAAGCTATTAACACTGCTTGCGATGGATGGATGCGAAGCCACCCTGGTAAAACGATGACAATATATGATATACCAGGTATCATCAAAATTGCTATGCCTCTGGCTCTTACACAGGCGAACATACAGGCTGGTTTTATGAAAACTGGGATCTATCCATACAACCGTAATCTGTTCGGAGATATTGACTTTGCACCCTCTTTCGTAACCGACAGACCAAACCCTGATACTGAAGACAATATTCCTGCAGTACCGTCACCTGGAAGAACTAGACCAAATCCTGACACTGAAAATAATGCTTCTGCAATACCATCTCACACAACAAGCAGAACAGACACTGAAGATATTTCTCCTGCAGCACCATCACCTGTAATAAGCAGACCAATCCCTGACAATCAAGAGGATGCTCCCATAGCACCATTTTTAGTAAATATTGCCAACCTTGACTGTATTCAAGAAGAAAATTTTGTTACTGAGAATTTTGGACCTAATAATAAAAGTCCACCACTTTCACCTTCTATATTAGACAATACACCAAGCCAAAATTTTAGCAATGTTCAACCATCTACTTCTGCCATACCATCAGTTTTTTCTCCTGAAATTGTTCGGCCCTTTCCAAAAGCTTCCCAAAGAAAAACGCGAGGACCTAGAACCAAGAAGTCTACGATTTACACGGACACGCCTGAAAAAGAGGCAGTCAGGCAAGAATATGAAGCAAAAGAAAAACGACTGAAGGCAAAGGGCATCAAAAAAAATCTCAATGAGCCGAAAGGAAAAGGAAAAGGTAAAGCAACGAAAAGGAAACAATCACCGTCAATATCAGATGAAGAAGAATATTTTTGTTTGGTGTGCCTTGGTCCATATTCTGAAAGTAGGCCTGGCGAAAAATGGATTAAATGCCAAGGCAAGTGTAACCTTTGGGCCCATGTAGACTGTACAGATGGTAGTCGGTATTATATTTGTCACAACTGTGATGAGTCGGATTAGATTAGTTGTCAAACTTACTTTTATAAATTTTCACATGCTACATTTCTAAAAAAATATTTGAGTTCCTGTTTAAAAGATTTTGAGCACGTTGTTATGTTTTGAGTTTAGTTTCAAAATAGAATAGAGTTTAAGTTCTAATGTGATTATGAACATGATTAATATATTATATTTGTTAAGTCCGCTTTAACTAATTTTAAGTGCAGACTGTTATAAATACTTTAAGGTACTTAAATAGTGGGTATAAATGAAGACTGACTGTACTAGTGAAGACTACTGATTGTAACCAAAGATCCTATAGTGCCTTATATGTTGTAAGAAATTAAAATGTTCAAAGATTTTATTTCTTTTGTTAGGAAAGTATAATTTAGTTGATTATTATATAAAAATAAATAAATATTTTTTGCAATTAAAGTGTTTTATTGGCATTTTAGAGTATTTTTATCTTATTTTGTGATCATATTACAGTATTTTCATCGTGTCACTATTGACCCCCAGTACTGTCACAACCGCCCTTGGGGTGGGTACGGTTGTGACAATTTACCTTTTTTTTTTAATTTCATTTTATGAACTAACCATTTGATTTAGACATATACTTTCATGTTTATACGTTAAGCAATGAATAAACTTCATTAGAATACATTTTTTGTTCAGATTAATAGCATAAATAAAAAGCTATAGTCAATCATTTGAAAATTGTCACAACCGTACCCAGTCTACCCTAAATGGCAGAGCGAATTAAAGGAGTTTCAGTATTTCGCTGAGGTAGATGTGCACAAAATTCTCAGACCATCCTAGACTAGATGGTTGTCTTTCAATGCAGTAGTGTAAACGATTCTTGAACAGTGGGATGTATTACGTCTTTATTTCGATAGTAAATGGCTGGAAGATTCGGAGTGCCAAGATATTCATTCATGCTTGAATGATCCCATAATCAAGGCTTATTATTATTTTTTGGCTTGGATGTTGCCAAAATTTACAATATTAAACAGCTGCTTTCAGAGCGAATCTGTTTTAATTACTAAAATACATGAGAAAATGACAAATTCGAATTCATTTATCATGCATAAACCCTGCGAGGGCACTTACATATTGTCATTTTTTTTCCATTTAAAGTCTAATAAACTACCACCGGATCGGAATGAGACCGCTACTGAGAAGATCCGGCAAGAAACTCAGTGGGTTTGTCTATTTATATTTTATCTATGTTATTATAATATTTTTCATTTTATATAAAAAAAATTGCACATGTTTATTATTTAATTAGCTTCAGTGTGATGCGTTTCGAACGCAATAGTTAAAATACAATAAAGAAAGACCATGGCTGGACCGGATCCCACAAGCGGCACCCGATCACGAGTTAACTACTAGAGCAGCCATCACTCCCTTCAACCACCTTGGAGGGAATGGAGAGACACGCTCCACGCAGCTACCGCAAGCGGACCTTTCAGTGATCATGACCAATACCATGACGTACTATAAATGCAAAAAAATCAAAATTCGTCAGGCAACACACGCTACGCTTTACATGTATGTATATTGTAGTATAATTATTAAAAAGAAATAGTAACTAAACAGTTTAAAAAAAATAATGTAATTGCTGAAAGAGGAGCTGCTCATAGCCAGTCTGAACTATCGCTTAGATAATCCGAGATTTTATAATAACCTTTGTTACAGAGTCTGTTCTCGACAGCCCTTTTAAACTTATTCACAATCATATCTCGGATATCTTTTGGTAATTTATTATAGAAGCATATACTTTGCCCCATGAATGACCTATTTGTTAGTACAACCCTAACTAGTAACTATAATGTCGCCTCACTAGTACTTGTCACCGGCCAATCAGGACACTTCCATTTTCCCTCTCTGTAATAATGGCTACCGCTAGTGAAAAGCATTATACGTTGTACATGTATTATAATATGACGAGTGTGTTACAATAAACGCAGTACGACAAGATTCACCTGTTATTATTGAACCCTAGTACATAACAGTTGGCGACGAGGATGGGATGATTTCTCAAATTACCGAGACGATGCGGACAATGCAAGTACAGCAGATAAATTTGCAAATGGCGTTCACGCAACACGGGACAAAGTCAATTTCAGGTATTACATTGCAACCCTACGATAAGGTAAATGAATCTTTTTCAAGTTATTTACAACGTTTACAAAACTATATCGCTTTGAAAGGTGTCAGAGACGATAACATTAAGTTACAAATCTTTATGAATTGCATTGGTCCGAAGTATTACCAAGTGTTGAAAAATTTAACTGCTCCTGGTACACCAGAGTCAAAATCATATAACGAATTAGTGAAGATATTAAGCAATCACATTGCACCAGAACCAGTTGAAGTGGCACAACAGCATAAATTCTGTCTAAGAACTCAAAATGAATATGAGAGTATTGCCAATTATGTAGCTGGTCTCAAAGAAATTGGTGGAAAATGTAACTTTGTTTGCAATAATTGTAAAGAAACTACTTTTGAAACTCACCTTCTTATTGAAATATGCCGTACTACCAGAGCAAAAATTTCATTATATTCAGTTCCTTTCCTCTGTCTGAATCCTTTTATGACTAATCTTGCTTTGTGCCGTACAATTTCACCATTTGCATCTATTTTCATTTTATAAACCCATTTGCAAGGGATTATTCTTTTGTCTTCAGGTAGAGTTACCAATGTCCATGTATTATTCTGAAGGAGCGATTCATACTGGCTATCCATAACTTTTTTCCACTCTTTTGCTTTTGGGCTTGAAAGAGCGTCTTCCACAGTCTCTGGTTCCTTTAATAATGCTGATGAACTTGTTAGTTTCTCTTCGTAACAAAAATAAGTAGTAGGTTTGATATTCCTTGGCCTCAGAGTTATATTTCTTAATGGTATAGAATCGTCATCAAATCTTTCCGGTGTGTAATCTGGGTCATTATCTCTTTCTGAATTTGATATATCACTGCTGGCATCATACAATTATTCCTCTTCTGAACTTTCATTTACTAAAGTATCGGTATCAGATTCTTGTTTGGCTGTCGTTTCCTGTTCTTGCAAAGAAGTGAGTGGCATAATTACACAATTATTTCTAGCTGTGTGTTCCAAGAAAACAACATCTCTACTCTTGTATATTTGTTTTTTGCTCTCATCATACAATCTGTAGCCTTTAGTGTATTCGCAATAACCGACAAATATCATCTTAGTAGCTTTTGAATCCCATTTTCGTCTGCTTTCTTTTGGTACATGAAACATTGCGTGACAACCAAATATTTTCATGTTATTTAAATTTGGTCCTTTACCTGTCCACATTTCATATGGTGTCTTGTAGTCCAAAGCTTTTGTTGGTGAACGATTTGTTATATATGCCGCTGTTGAAACCGCCTCAGCCCAAAATATTTTCTGTAGTCTGGAATTCAAAATTAGGCATTTAGCTCTCTCTACTAATGTGCGATTCATACGCTCTGCCATACCGTTTTGTTGTGGCGTATATGGATTACTTGTTTGATGCTGGATACCAGATTTACACAAAAAACAATTTAAACTCATAGTTTATATATTCTTTTCCATTATCTGTGCGCAATGTCTTTATTTTCTTATTAGTTTCATTTTCTACTAAATTCTTTAAACTTTTCTAAAGTTTCAGACTTGCTCTTCATGAAATAGACAGATACTTTCCTACTGTAATCATCAATGAAAGTAACATAATATCTGGCACCTCCAATAGAACTTGTCTCCATCGGACCACATAAATCTGAGTAAATTAATTGGAGCAATTCTGAAGACTAGGGCTTCCAGTTTTTTCCTTACCAGTATTTTTAAATGGTTGTCTACTCATTTTTCCCTCTAAGCAAGTTGTGCAAACTTGATTACCTTTTTTCGATAATTCAACCCCTTCTGCACTATCAGTTATTTTCAGTAAGTCTGTGAAATTGAGATGGCCCATTCTTAGATGCCATAAATTTATATCTCGCTCATCTGTTGTTGATAGCAATGCCGGTGCTTCAGAAACATTATTCAATATATACATGTTATTGCGATGCAATGCTGTCAATATTAACTTATTATTTTGATATATCTGACAAATATCTCTCTCAAATTTCACTTCACAGCCATTATTTACCATTTGACTTACAGAAAGTAAATTAACTGTTAGTTTGGGTACATATAAAACATCTCTCGACCTGTATTGTCCGTATTATGCCATCTGAGTCTCTAATCTGAAAATCCACCTTGCCACTGCCTTTTACTGCTACTGTTTTATTGTCTGCAACCTTAATATTATTGATAGTTGATGGGGATACATCATACATCCAATTCTTGTTATTGCACATATGCACATATGCTCCGGAATCAACATACCAGCAACTTCCATCCAATGCAGCAGCAACTGGAAAAGCAGCATAGTAACCATTATTAGAATTGTCATTCTTTGACGGACCCTTTTTTGTCTTTAAAGTAGCAATCCCTACTCATGTGACCATACTTGTTACATACAAAGCACCGTGGCCCTTTGGGTTGCCCTTTCTTCTGAAATGGGTTATTAGGATTTTTTGGCATTGACTTTGACATTATATGACTTGGCATAGTAAGCAGCTGAATCTGATACCTTAAATTCTTGTAACAACTTAGTTTTTACATAATCTGCAGTAATAGGTAGTTTTCCAATTACAGCACTAGAGCGCATTATGCGGCATAATGCTTAACGTTGAATGTTCCAACTACAGCAACGCTTCGCACAATCGAGCACTCTTAAAAGTAGTGCTTTCGTCTGATGCGTGCAATCGATACCAACTTAGTGACTGAAAATTAACAAGTATTTTTTCTTTAAGTTGACATAATAATTCTTTAAGTTGACATATTGATCGAAATGCTTTATTTATATTATCGTTAGTAATATTATTTATTGGTGAAAAAAAATTTAAAGCTTTCGTTTCGTTGTAGTTTTTTGGAAATAATCAAAGTTAATTCAAACTGTGTTAAAAAAAAAATATAATTATGAATGAAGGTACAAACATTGACTTTTTTTTATATTCCACATTTAAAATGTGAATACAATTTTATTTTAGAATTCGAATTTATAAACAAATTTATTTTACAGAAATATACTTTTGTAAACATTGCAATGGCTTGATTGAATCATTTAATGAAGCTGGCAATCATCAATGTTTTCGTGGAAAAGAATATATTTATCAAGATGAAGAAGACAACACAATCTTATTTGTTCATAATTACGAGAATAAAAATAAAGAAAACCATAAAGAGCAAGTGTTTAACAACGAGAAGCCTGAAGTTCATAATTCTTTATTATCAGGTACAAATAAATAGTTCTTATTGTGATTAAATTTAATGTCTTACAATATATAAAGTGGCTTTCACTAATAGATAAAAAAAATTTCAAACAGTAATGTAATAAATAATTTTTATATTTTAAACAAGTTTTCAATGTCCGATTACGAAATGAAAAATGATGTCGCAAGCGGGATTCGAACCCGCGCCTATTGGGATTCCGGCCCAATCGTGCTGCCACTACACTACCGCGACTAATTGTAGGACATGCAAATTTCATTTCGTATTGTATTTACGTCTTAAGGTGACGGTGTGCTATCTACCCGACAATGTTTACACATTGTTATAGGCTTAATACTTCAAACTTTACAGTTAGAATTGTATTAAACGATGACACAACCTTGTTATTTAAATTACTGAAATTTAGCATTTAATATGCTTAATTATTTATAAAATCCGATTACGAAATGAAAAATGATGTCGCAAGCGGGATTCGAACCCGCGCCTATTGGGATTCCGGCCCAATCGTGCTGCCACTGTTAACGCCGATGCGTCCCGAACGTGTGGAGCTGGCAACACAGAAGCGTTCAAGAGACATAACAAAATGGCCGGTCGCCGCTCCACCTTGCGTGCTGCGCAAGCGTCCTTTTATTAAAAATTATTCTTTGTAAAAATCATTAAATTCATTAAAATACGTCAAGAATTTTATTCATCGACCTGCTTGGCGTGTACAAGCCCTTGGTCCAATCGCGCCGAATACGAGCCAGCGAGGGCGCGGCGACGCCATCACGCCACGAAGACATCCAACACATCAAGCTTTATATCAAACGCATTATTTAATCAAAAGGTCTTCGTGGATCTGCGCTTTATATATCAAGATTGGAACTCCAACATCAACATCGGTAAAACAGTATCGACATTACATGAAAATTGTGGTAAAGTATGCCGGTGTCAATGACTTTAGTTCGACAGAGAGTCCCAGTCAATATTCACTAATAATCCCATCATTAGTTATACGTGTTTATTATACATTCAATTTTTCTCATTATTAGCCTCCTATTACACATAATATTCATACAGGCCTGCTGCGCATTAATTTTATTCAAATACCTACTTTAAAACATTATACATTAATTCTTTCACATAGTTATAATAATCATTCATAATAATGTCTAACTACAAAGAATTAAAGAAAAAACGTGCCTCCTACAAGGCAAGATTAATGCAGTTCAAGAAATTCTTAGATAAAATTACATCTTCCCCGATAGGTAGTATTCAAACTACAGAAGTTAATGTTAGGCTGTCCAAGCTTGAGGACATGTACAATGAATATGATTGTGTACAATTAAGTATAGAAAGCCAAACTGACATTTCAGATTCTGATCAATCAGCAGAGTATATAGAAAGAGAGGAGTTTGAGAGCATGTACTTTGCAACTATCGCCAGTGCCCGGAACTTGTTGAGCAGGAATACCTCTGTGGAGCCAGCGGGGGACCAGCAACCAGTGACAGGTTCAATGCATGCTACAGGTGGGCCAAGCTTAAAGCTTCCTATCATTCCTCTTGCTACCTTTTCTGGCCGCTATCAAGATTTTTTAGAATTTTATCACTCTTTTCAATCATTGATACATACTAATCCTAATATTCCAAAAATAAATAAGTTTCATTACTTGAGATCTGCATTGAAGGAAAGTGCTAAGCAAGTTATTAGTCAGTTAGATTTCTCAACCAACAATTATGATGTTGCTTGGCAGTTATTATGTGAAAGATATTACAATGAGCGACTGTTAGTCAATGAACATATACAAGCATTATTTAATATTGAATCTATTCAAAGGGAGTCTTCTGTAGCATTACGGTCTACTATAGACACTACAAATAAGAATCTCAGAGCTTTAAACTCATTAAATGTAAACACAGATAATTGGGATATTTTAATAATACACATGATAACCAGTAAGTTAGATATAATCACTAGTAGGAAGTGGAAAGAATACATTAACCTTTCTAAAGATCTACCTACATTAGATACATTCATTACTTTCATAAAGGGGCGTGCAGAGCTCTTAGAAACTGTTGAACACACAGGTGTGAAGCGTAGACATAGTGAACCATCCATTAGTAAACAAAAAACATTTGTTACAAATCCACATTCACAATTTGTGTCTTTTAATTGTCCCTACTGCAAACAGGATCATCCTATTTATAAATGTTTCAAATTTAAATCATTAGCTCACCAAGCCAAAATACAAAAAATAAAACAATTAAATCTTTGTATAAACTGTTTGAGGAAGGGACATAAAGCGCAACAGTGTAGGCTAGGATCATGTAGGGTTTGTGGCAGGCAGCATAATACTTTATTGCACCAAGATGAAGCTCAGATTGGTACAGAGTCACCATTAGGCAATAAGCAGTCTGAGAGTGTAGCTTTATCTTCTAAACAGACAAATAAATACACCACTTCCCCGGAAGAAGCCTCGGAGAGTGACATTGTGCTTTCTTCAACTGCAAAAAATACATGTGTTCTTTTGTCTACTGCTCTGATTGATGTTGTGGATTGTTTTGGTGCAAAACATACAGTGCGTGCTCTTATAGATAATGGTAGTACTACCAACTTCATTACAGAGAAACTACATAATAAATTAAGGTTACCATCATATTCTACTTCTACTACAGTTGAAGGATTGAGTCGCAACTCATTATACATTAATAAAAGAACAATAGTTCAACTATTTTCTTGTACTGAACACTATGACAAAGAAATAAATTGCTTTGTTGTGCCACAAATAACCCAATTGTTACCTACTGTGAGGATTGATATTTCTAATTTAAATATTCCATCCAACATTAAATTAGCAGATCCTGGTTTTCACACTCTTTCTGAAATAGATATGTTATTAAGTGCTGAAATATTCTGGAGTGTGTTAGATAGTCACCGCATTATATTGGGAAAAAATAAACCCACCTTACATAAAACAAAATTTGGTTGGTTAGTGTCGGGTCTTGTACCTACCCAGCATGTAAACAATTACAATGAAAATACAGTCCATTGCCATTTATTAAATGATAGTCACATGCAGAACCAACTTGATAAGTTTTTTGAACTTGAATCTGTGTCTTCTCGTTCCACCACAAAGGAAGAGAATGAGTGTGAACAGTTTTTTATACAAACAACAAGTCGACAAGATGATGGGCGATTTGTTGTCACAATACCTTTCAGGGAATCTCCTAGTGTTCTAGGTGATTCTTATCAGCAAGCCATTACTAGGTTTCACTCTTTAGAAAGAAGATTTAAACGTGATTCATCTTTTAAAAAAAAATATTGTGAATTTATGCAAGAGTATTTAGATTTAGGTCATATGTCTTTGAATAATACACCCCATAGTGATAAATACACATATATATTACCACATCATGGTATTTTGAAGGAATCAAACCTCACCACAAAGCTTAGAACAGTCTTTGATGGATCAGCTGTGACATCATCTGGTCATTCTTTAAATTCTATACAGCATGTAGGTCCTGTTGTACAGGAAGATTTATTTAGTATACTAATAAGGTTCAGACAACATAAATATGTAGTTACATCCGATTGTGAAAAAATGTATAGGTGCATTCTTGTCTCTGAAGATCAACAATGTTTACAACAAATATTGTGGCGGTTTGATCCTTCTGAACCTATTCAATTGTATAAGTTAAATACTGTAACATATGGGCTGGCAAGTGCTCCATATTTAGCAACTCGGTGTTTAACACAACTAGGACATGAATGTTCAGATCCGTTAGTTCGTGAAACTATTTTACACGATTTTTACATGGACGATTATATCAGTGGAAATGACAGTGAATGTCAACTATTAGAAATATGTCAGGGGGTTATTAACCAGCTTAAAAGAGGTCAATTTTATTTAAGAAAATGGCGCTCTAATAATTTCAATATTCTGAATAAAATACCAAATGACAGTCAGGATAACTTGTCGAAATTAGTGAATGATGAAAATGCTAAAACATTGGGTTTAAGATGGTCTTGTAAGTCAGATTCTTTATTTTTCTCAGTGAATATACAATCATACAGTAAAATAATAAACAAAAGATCAATTTTATCTATTATAGGTCAAATATTTGATCCATTAGGTCTTTTAAGTCCTTGCACGCTTCAAGCTAAGCTTATATTACAAAAGCTTTGGGCATCTCAATTATCTTGGGATGAGCACTTACCTGCTGACGTGAAAAATGAGTGGCTTTTATTTATAAAATCAATACCATTGCTAAATGAGATTTCAATGCCTCGGTGGGTATTGTGTGATGCAAGTGTTCGCTTTGAAATTCATACATTTTCAGATGCATCCTTAAAATCATATTGTGCTTGTGTTTATGTAAGATCCACTTCCGCTAATGGTCACATTAACGTTAAATTACTTACAGCAAAGAGTAAGGTAGCGCCACTTAAAGGTATGACAGTACCTCGCCTTGAACTCTGCGGAGCCTTGTTAGCAGTGAAGCTAGCAAATAAGGTAAAGAACGCTTTAAGGTTGAATATAGACTCATGGCGTTATTGGTGTGACTCCACAGTGGTTTTAGGATGGATCCGCACTCCTAAATCAACTCTTAAGGCATTTGTGCTTAACCGCATAAATGAAATAACTGAAAATACAGACCCTGCTTCATGGGGGTATGTATCCACTAACATTAATCCAGCTGATATAGGATCACGTGCATGTAATGCAAGGCAATTAAAAACAAATTCTTTATGGTGGTCTGGTCCACAGTTTTTAACATTACCCGAGTCTTATTGGCCTACGCAACCTAATAAATTAAATATCACAGATTTACCTGAATTAAAAATCCAGTGTACCATAGCTACAAAACAAAATGAGTTCATTAATAAATGCTCTAATTATAGTAAATTACAACGCATTACATCCTTTATTTTACGCTTTATTAACAATTGTAGATTTCCACATAAAAGATATACAGGTCACTTAAAGGTGCCAGAGCTGCTTGCTGCAAGTCTTACTTTGTGCAAAATTGTACAATTTGATAAATTTTCTAAAGAGTACACTTCTCTAAAACGTAAAGAACTGTTGTCAGGAAAATCTCCTTTACTTAATTTGAACCCGTTCATGACAAAAGAGGGTGTAATTAGAGTTGGTGGCAGGTTAAGCAATTCTAATTATGATTATAACACTAAGCATCCAATTATACTTCATTCATCACATCACATCACTCTACTATTGTTTAGATATTATCACAAAATTCTAATGCATGCTGGGCCTCAATTGCTGCTATCCGTAATAAGGCATAAGTATTGGACTATAGGAGGCAGAAATTTGGCTAGAAAGGTGACGCATGAATGTGTCACTTGCTGTAGATATTCAGGAAAAACTATACAACCCATAATGAGCAGCCTTCCAAAGGAACGTCTGCATACTAGCTTTCCTTTCAGTAATGTAGCAGTAGATTATGCAGGACCTATCATGATAGCGGACAAAAAGGGTCGCGGCTGCAGACTTGTTAAGTCCTACATTTGCATATTTGTTTGCTTGGCCGTTAGGGCCGTGCATATCGAACTTGTCACTGAACTTAGTACAGAGGCATTTATTGCCGTACTAAATCGGTTTATAGCTCGCAGAGGAAAACCTCTCAACATATTTTCGGACAATGGTACTGCCTTTGTTGGTACATTTAACGAATTATCCAAATTTCTTAAAGCAAATTGTGATGATATTAATGCGTACGCATCAGAACAGTTTATAAATTTTAAATTTTCTCCAGTATACAGTCCACATTTTAACGGCCTTGCCGAAGGTTCTGTCAAGTCAGTCAAATTTCATTTGAAGAGAATTTTGTCTCTTGCTCACTTAACGTATGAGGAAATGAATACAGTTTTAATTCAAATCGAAGGCATACTAAATTCACGACCGTTAACTCCTCTTTCATCGGATCCTAATGATCTTGTTCCTCTTACACCTTCTCATTTTCTCCTGGGACGAACTGTCAACATGTTGCCATCTGTTCACCTGGCTGAAAACCCACAAAATATGAACACACTTACCCGTTATAAAAGAGCGCAGGTGCTCGCAAATCATTTTTGGCAGAGATATTACAAGGAATATATCTCGGAGCTGCAAAAACGCGTTAAATGGAAGAGGAACGACAAAGGGGAGCTACATCTTGGAGACATGGTGGTTATCAAAGATGATCGCCTTCCGCCGAATCGTTGGTTGCTCGGACGAGTCATCCGCCTGTATCCTGGTGCTGATGGCTGTACACGCGTCTTCGATATCCAGACTGCCGTGGGAGTCCTAAAACGGGCATACAACCGGATCTGCCCGCTGCCTATCTGCAATGTCGTGGAACAGGATGTTCCACCCGGGGGAGCCTGTTAACGCCGATGCGTCCCGAACGTGTGGAGCTGGCAACACAGAAGCGTTCAAGAGACATAACAAAATGGCCGGTCGCCGCTCCACCTTGCGTGCTGCGCAAGCGTCCTTTTATTAAAAATTATTCTTTGTAAAAATCATTAAATTCATTAAAATACGTCAAGAATTTTATTCATCGACCTGCTTGGCGTGTACAGCCACTACACTACCGCGACTAATTGTAGGACATGCAAATTTCATTTCGTATTGTATTTACGTCTTGGTGACGGTGTGCTATCTACCCGACAATGTTTACACATTGTTATAGGCTTAATACTTCAAACTTTACAGTTAGAATTGTATTAAACGATGACACAACCTTGTTATTTAAATTACTGAAATTTAGCAATTAATATGCTTAATTATTTATAAAATCCGATTACGAAATGAAAAATGATGTCGCAAGCGGGATTCGAACCCGCGCCTATTGGGATTCCGGCCCAATCGTGCTGCCACTACACTACCGCGACTAATTGTAGGACATGCAAATTTCATTTCGTATTGTATTTACGTCTTAAGGTGACGGTGTGCTATCTACCCGACAATGTTTATACATTGTTATAGGCTTAATACTTCAAACTTTACAGTTAGAATTGTATTAAACGATGACACAACCTTGTTATTTAAATTACTGAAATTTAGCATTTAATATGCTTAATTGTTTATAAAATCCGATTACGAAATGAAAAATGATGTCGCAAGCGGGATTCGAACCCGCGAGTATTAAGCTTATAACAATGTGTAAACATTGTCGGGTAGATAGCACACCGTCACCTTAAGACGTAAATACAATACGAAATGAAATTTGCATGTCCTACAATTAGTCGCGGTAGTGTAGTGGCAGCACGATTGGGCCGGAATCCCAATAGGCGCGGGTTCGAATCCCGCTCGCGACATCATTTTTCATTTCGTAATCGGATTTTATAAATAATTAAGCATGTTAAATGCTAAATTTCAGTAATTCAAATAACAAGGTTGTGTCATCGTTTAATACAATTCTAACTGTAAAGTTTGAAGTATTAAGCCTATAACAATGTGTAAACATTGTCGGGTAGATAGCACACCGTCACCTTAAGACGTAAATACAATACGAAATGAAATTTGCATGTCCTACAATTAGTCGCGGTAGTGTAGTAGCAGCACGATTGGGCCGGAATCCCAATAGGCGCGGGTTCGAATCCCGCTTGCGACATCATTTTTCATTTCGTAATCGGATTTTATAAATAATTAAGCATATTAAATGCTAAATTTCAGTAATTTAAACTTTTCAATGTTTGAAAATGTTCAACTTTCTTAGCAAGAAGTCAAAAATATTATCTACTGATTAGAACTAAGAGTTTTATTTGTATATTTTAGGTAAAACAGCATATATTGAAAGTGATGAAGACTTAAGTCAGTCTGCAGATTTTAGAACAGAGAGTAATTCTAAGAAAAGTAAGAATTTAATTAATTTTCAAAATTTTCTTAACAATAGTTTATAGACTGTACATTAGATTTTGAAGTTTAAATTAAATTAAAATTGTGTGTTGTGTTTCTTAAAATTTCAGATGCTGTGTGGACAAAGCAAGTCACGATGGGATTGCTTAGCTTATACGAAGCAAATATACAGATGCTTATGGATATCGGCAAGAAATCAAGGGTGTGGAAGAAAATATCCTAAGGCTTAAAAGATTTATGTATACAGGTAAAAATACTTAACATCATTAATGCTGAAGGTGTATTAAATTATTGATAGTGTGTTGATTAGAAATCTTCATTATAAGCATCAATTTATGGTTGTATAGGTAACAGCAGATCAGGTTAAATGGAAATTTAATCGCTTACATAACAAATATAAGGAGTGTATCGACAACAACAATAAGAGTGGAAGAGCTCATATGACATTTGAATATTATGAGCAATTCGAAGAAATTTTTCATAAAGAGAAAAATGTTTCCACCTCAAGTACATTTTCTTCTCCGATACTTACTACAGATAAAAAAAGGAAGAATGATATAACCGGATCAGAGAACATTAGTAAGAGTAAAAAATTAAAAATAGATGATATATCCAGCGAAAAGAATCTACCACCAGTTGATAAGTCTCCAAAACTCAAAACAACTCCGGTTGCAGACGTCAAACAAACTGCAAGACACCAGCAACGCATTCAAAGTATGGAAGTTTTAGAAAAAATTCAAGAAAACCAGAAGGCTGGAGATGAAAAATTACTAAATATTTAAAAATGAAAGAGAAAGAAATGGATTTAAAGAAAAAGCAATGGATGTTCGTGAAATCTAAATGCAAATTAAAAGAGATGTTGCTAGTGAAAAACTAAAGTTTAATGAAAAGAAGCACAAAGACTGGTCAAATATAGAAAGATTGAAATGTATGAGCTTCTAAAAAAACTATTAAAAAATCGTACTGACAGCGAAGAGTCTGTCTGTCAATTTATGTTTAAGAGATTATTGTACCTAAAAAGTTAATTTTAACATGTCAAAACAAATACTTTATATTAAGATCTGTGATTAAGATTTTGTTGTATTTAAAAGTTTATAATAACATGCAAAAACCAATAAAATAATATTTAAAAAAAGAAAATATTTTCCACTTCTGTATTTTGTTAAGTACTATCAATATCTGGATGACCGAGCCTTGCTCGGTATTTTCTTTTTAATGTGTTTTTTGAAGATATATTTAAATATAATAAAATAACGAAAAAACAAATCAAAAAGGCAAAAAATAAAAATAGAAACTAAAAAAATATCAAGCAAAAAGGAGCAAAAATCACGTTTGTTGTATTGTAGCCCTTTAAGTATTTATTTTATTTTGTTTGTTAGTACTTGTCATTATAGCGGCAACAGAAATACATCATTTGTGAAAATTGCAACTGTCTAACTATCATGGTTCATGGGATACAGCCTGGTGACAGAGAGACGGACGGACGGACAGCGAAGTTTTGGTTATTATATTTGCAAAAATCGAGACGGAAAGGTTGAGTTATATTAGGAACAATCAATAAGATACGGCACAGAGACAGCATATTGATGCTGATCAGATGGGTCGTGAGACGCCATGACATACCTATGTGCGCTACTACGGTCGTTTCGATTTCTTTAAACCATTTACTTGCAAATATTTGAAAACATTCGAAAGGGTCAAATATCAAAGTAAATCTTTTGAATAAGTGATAAACCCCGCCTTAAACAACGGGTCGAGTTCCTGAATACACCAAAGCCTCCCGGTATCCCAGCTCACATCTTAAAATTGAGAGTTGACGCGCCAAAATTATACAATGTTTGCAAGAAAAAACATTCTAAGATTCTCCAAATACCTCTTCGAATTTCAGAGATAGCAGTTTGCCATCAAAGTCTACTTCGCAATGACCGTAAACAAAGGTCGAGGTCAAATTCTTAAGGTAGCGGGAGTAGACTTGAGAGAAAGCTGCTTCTCCCATGGGCAGTTGTATGTGACATACTTCAGAGTAAACTCAGAGAGTAGCCTGGTAATTCTCATTTCAATCCGAAAGAAAAACAAAACATATTGTTTACAAAGAAGTACTGTAGTTGGTGTAGTGTCGCGGGTGCATGGACCGGGTATTAGTCCGTAACCCGTAGAAAGGTCAGCCTCGTGAGGGCGACGCTTCGGCATCACAGTTGTTTGTTGCCGGGGCGTCTATGGTGATGATACCCGAAAGGATAACCCGTCGGGCTGGCCACAGATGTCAAGGAAGCGGTACCAGAAGTCGACCTAATTTCGAAGCAAAACACGGTGGGTTATGGGGCTACACACTGCCTTTTTGTCGCCGGTCGTCGGTCAATGAGCGCAGCTGTTCAAAACGTAGCCTCCTAAGAAAAAAGCCTCGTATCCATAATATATACCAAAATTTCATTTTATTGTCATGTTTATTAGACCTTTTAATACCCTGCACTATAATAAAGTACACAAACATTTAAACATAATAATTTATAAATTATAATAATTTAAACATAATAATTTATAAATTATAATAAAATAAATAATGTAAAAAACCAAAAAAAAAACTATTAGAACCATTTTCATCTTCTACGCGGACGAAGACGCGGGCAAATGTTAGTAATTAATAAAATAAAATAAAAAAGGCAAAAAATGAAAAAATGGAAACTAAGGATCCGAACCGTGCTCTGTTTTGTTGGGATTAGACTACTCTATGTTCTAACTGAGCTATGTCTGTTCTTAATGACAGCGTCAAAATTTGCCTTCATATGTTAATAGTTTTCCGCCAATGTAAAATTATATTTTTTATTGCCTGAAAATACAGACAAAATAATATTTTCTAGAAATGAAACCTAGCTAGATCGATTAATCGCCCCCGAAACCCTCAATATGCCAAATTTCATGAAAATTGTTGGTGCCGTTTCCGAGATCCAGATTATATATATTAGTGATGTGCCGATTATGACTTTCGCCGACTAGCCGATTAGTCGGTTGTAATAAGACCGACTAGTCGGCCGAAGCCGATTACGGTTTTGGGGATTTCCGTAACGCTTCGTTTACGGCTGATTCGCGCGCAATTGCATACGCCGCCTGCGAGCGTGTCGGAACATGTTTTGTTTACTTCGCATTGTTCTTTCATTTTTGGTTGAGAGCGATGTTTTAGTGTAAAAAAATAATACTGTTATTATTCATTGAAGTTAACAAGTAGAATTCAAATTTAGTCATGTCAAAAAGAAAATCTCGTGTATGGATGTTTTTTGAACAATTGAACAATGATTCCCGTAAAGTTAAGTGTAACCAATGCCAAGTGATAATTTCTCCTGGTGGGCAAGGAAAAACAGCTAACACTACAAGCATGAAGAACCATATTAAATACAAACATCCAACCCTGATATCTCAGTTAGGTTCTGCTATCAAATGTTCAAGCACAGACGATTCCACCAAGTCTCAAATCTCAGCAGAAGAATTACCTAAAGCAGTGCTTACTCCGTCAACTTCAGTGTCATCAGAGGTCAGTTTAAGTCAAAAAAGTCAACAAAAAATTGAAGACAGTTATATACACTGGTCATGTGAAGACTCAAGATCAAGAGAAATCAATCTTGCGATAGGTGAAATGATTGCACTTGACAACCAGCCGTTGTCAATTGTTGAAAATACAGGCTTTAGAAACCTGATGAGGAAAGTTAAACCTAAATATAACATACCGGGCAGAAAGTATTTCACAGATAACATCATTCCTCAACTTTACGAAGAGACTAAATCTGAAATACGAAGAGGAGTGATGAGTGCAACTGCAATTTCAGTTACTACTGACATGTGGACAAACATAAATAATAAAGAAAGTTTTTTGAGTTTTACAGCTCACTGGTTCGACGATAGTTTCAAATATCACCACGCAGTATTGCAAATGAAACATTTTCCTGAAACACACACCGCCAATAATATCAAAAATTGTTTAGAAGAAATTCCAACTTTATGGGATATAGATACGACCAAAATTCACGCCGTTGTACGAGACAACGGTAGAAATGTGACGAAAGCAATTGACGATTCAGTTTTTAAGGGAGTACCATGTTTCATACATACTCTTCAACTGGCTATTAATACCGCTTTGAAACATGATACCATGGCACAAATACTAGTAAAATCGAGACGAATAGTGACACACTTTAATCACTCTAATCAAGCTCAGTCAAAACTTCGAGATTTGCAGCAAGAACTAAATTTATCATATCATCAGCTTGTTCAAGATGTATGTACCAGGTGTAATTCCACATACTATATGATATCTCGCCTCTTCGAACAAAAACGAGCTGTTTCTTTGTACCTTGCTGAAACATCAGTAAATTTCGAAAATTTGTCTAATGAAGAGTGGCAAATACTAGGAAAAAGCATTGAATTGCTAAAGCCGTTTGAAGAGATTACCAAGATAATAAGTTCAAGTTGCTCATCAGTATCTGAAGTAATACCTCATCTGAAAACCCTACAAAAATATTTAGAAATGTATTATGATGAAAACAAAGAAATCATGGAAATAAAAGGCCTACTGGAAAATGATTTGAATATTAGATTCGACATGGACCATAACAAAATCTTCACCTTGGCTACATTGTTGGATCCAAGATACAAGCAACAGTTTTTCGAGGTAGAGGATCTCATCACCATTAGGTCCCAATTTTTAGTAGAATCTCTGAAGAATAGCATGAGTGATGACGACAGCGACAGTGGCAAAGATGATTTACAGAGCACCTCCACTGATGAAAATAATATAGAAACAGCAACACATAGGAATTTTTGGCAATGCTACCAAAATTTTGCATCAAGAAAAATACAAGAATTTCAAGATGACAGGTCAAGCGCAGCTCATGAACTGCAGTCCTACTGTGCGTTACCGGTGATAAAGCGTAATGATGACCCATTTCAGTGGTGGAGCCGTAATAGTTCTAGGTACCCTGAAATGTCGCGCATGGCCAAAGTGTACCTCTGCTGTCCCGCAAGTTCTGTTTACAGTGAGAGGCTGTTCTCAGAGGCCGGAAACATATATGAAACAAAAAGAAATCGATTGCTACCAGAAAGGGCAGAAGCTTTAGTCTTCTTACATCATAATTTACCCTTAATTAAAAAATATAAGTAAGTTATAAAAAATATAAGGAGATTATGATATTTTTGGTTGTTACAATTGTGACTTTGATTTGATTAGATTATGATATAAAAAAAAAGAAAAAAACATATTTCTTATAACCATACCTAGGTTATAAGAAATATGTTTTTTTCATTTTTTAAACAGTTCATGTTTAGAATTTTTGGATATATATATATATATATATATATATATATATACACTCATTTGCAAAAAAAACGGGCACCTAAGCAATGAACCATTTCAAATGTTAATATTTCTTTGTTTGATAATTATAGGTAGTTTTATCCACACAATTTGTTAAATTAATAAGAAAATAATCGTTTTCATCAGTATTTCATAAAATTTAGATACAATTTATGGGAAATAATGCTAAACCTCGCTAGTAGTGTATATTCGCTAGTAGTGCATATGCTCATGAAGTAAAAATAAAAAAGTTTTTTTGTTTGTTTTTCTTTAATAAAGTAAAAGCAGATAAATGTTTAGTATCGAGTGTGACCCCCTCTAGCTAAAATCACAGCTTGAATTCGTCTGGGCATGCTAGCGAGTATATCCCGGATACTTGCTTGCGGAATACGTTCCCACTCCGCAGTAATCACATTCTTCAGCTCTCTGATGGTCTGCGGAGCCGGGTGTACTGATCTCACACGCCGTTTCAGAACGTCCCAGACATGCTCTATGGGATTGAGGTCGGGACTTCGAGCTGGCCAATCCAAACGACGAATGCCGACCTCTTGCACATACGCATTAACATCGCGGGATCGGTGGGCGCGAGCATTGTCGTCCATAAAAATCGAGTCTTCACCTAGAGCGGCCAATGCGGGTTGTGCATGAGAAATTAGAACTTCCGTTATGTATCGATGCCCAGTCAGTGAGCCGTTTTCAATGAAGACTAACTCTGTACGATCCATTGAATTTATTCCTGCCCAAAACATAACAGAGCCCCCACCATAAGGTGTGATTTCTTCGAAACATGCCTCTGCAAAGCGTTCTCCTTGTCTTCTTAGCACTCGCCGACGTCGATCTTCACCGAACAGAGATATCCTGGCTTCATCAGAGAACAAAACCCTATTCCAATCGTCTTGAGTCCATGATTCACAATTTCTAGCGAACCTAAGCCTGTGAACTCTGTGCTCACGGAGTAATTTGGGGCCGCGGGCCGGGCGGTGACTGCGTATATTGGCAGCGAGAAGCCTCCTCCTGACCGTCCATAGACTAATATGCACATTTCTTACTTCTTGGAGGTTGTTCTTAAGATCCACATACGAAGATTTGCGATTTCTCAATGCGCGACTCACAAGAAAACGATCATCCCGTGGTTGGGTACATGGTTTTCTTCCAGAACCAGGCCTTCTCTCGACGGAACCAGTCTCCTGATATCGCTGCCAGGTCCTTTGGACTGTCGAGCGACTAACATTTAGCCTCCTAGCCACGAAACATTGGCTGCAACCCTCTTCAAGCAGCGCGATAATTTTGGTAGCTTTTACCACTTTATCTACCATTTTTGATACAGCCAAACAGCATTAAATAAAGCTTTGACAGTCAAGGATATGAAATTAATCGATAAAAATTGAATAAAAGTTATGAAAGTCGATGTTAACTTCTGGAACTTCGCGCCAAAAATGTAGGATAAAAAGGGGTTTTCTGTAAAAATGAACATCAAATGAAAAATTGAATTTAGAACGTACTTTTTTAAATACCACAGCATTTTTAAAACCGGCCAGTAACGTGTACAAACGATTGAAAACTTTTTGGTATTGTATCTTTTTAAATATGAATGAAAATCAAAACCGCCCGTTTGTTTTGCAAATGAGTTTATAATATTACTGTGCATCTTGTACATACAATCTTGCTTTAATACATATATATGTATAACTGAGTTTGTTAATTTAAAAAATCTACTTTTTATTTAAATAATGAGAAATACTTATAAATGTTTATTGAAGATAAGAAGATATTATGTTGATTTTTTATGTTAATTAGGATAGGAACTAACTTTGTTCAATAAATGTCATAATTATGTTTTTTTACAAGCAAGTAATTTTAAAAACTGATTACCAAAGAAAAGATTGCTTTACATTTTTTAATGTATAAGACTGATGATAAAATAAAAAAAATAATATATAATCAAGGTTTTTATTTCATGTAGTTCCCCCGCATGCATATTATTGAGAAATACATACAACGTAAGAAGCCGGATAGTCGGCGCTCTTTACCGACTTGTCGCCGACTAGTCGGGACATCTCTAATATATATATATATATATATATATATATACAAGAATTGCTCGTTTAAAGATATAAGATAACTACACATTTGTGAATTTTTTTAAATTTATTTATAAACAGTAAATCACTTATTTAATAAATGTCAATTTTTTATCGTTTTAATTGATTTTTACAATTCAATATATACAAGTGGTATCGGAAAGTATAGATATATTTTATTTTGAATTTATGCAACTTGTGCATCTGGAAACAATTTTCTGAATAATACCATTCTACGATCTCTATCATTATTATTATTTTGATATTGTTCGTCATAACCATGTTCCGCTAAATTTATCCCTACATGTATATTATCGTCTTCAAAGTTATCAAAATTGTCATGTTCATCGATACAATAATTGTGCAAAATACATGCTGCTGTAACGACCTCGGATACAAATGATAAATTTCTGTACTCAGTAAAGAATTTAATTCTTCGAAAACGGCTTTTCAATTGTCCAAAAGCTTTTTGAACTGCCATTCATGTAGATGAATGCAAATAATTGAATTCTCTTTGTTGAGGAGTTAAATGACCATTATCTCGAAATGGTGGAACGAGCCACGATAGCCATGGATATGCAGAATCTCCAATTAAAAAAGTATTATTTGGAAATACATTTTCTTTATTATTTTGAGATTCTTCATATAACGGTGATCTTCGAAAAACTCGAGCATCATGTAAAGATTCTGGCTCACCACAATAAATATTAGTAAACTTCATTTTAGAATCAACTACTGCTTGAAGATTTAGAGAAAATTTTTTTTCGATTACAATAATCTACAGCATCCTGACAAGGCTTTACAATCGATTGCTCCTAAAATATTTGGTATATTTTTTTTTTGTGAAAAAACCTTCACATGTATTGATTATTGCATGATTAGTCTGAAGCCACTTGATAACATATCCAATTTCGTTAGAGTCCAAGTAATGACACGGCGAATGATGCGGAATGCTGATGAAATTGAAATATCAAACAAATTTGATATAGTCCGCAATGGTTCAGTATTTGCAATAAAGCACAAAAATATTAAAAAGCTTATTTCAGCGCTGATGGGTTTCATCCCAAAGTTATTCTTGGGAATAAAAGTCGATGTTTCAAGTTTATCTACAAAAAAAAGTTTCAGTAATATATTATACAGTATAAATAGTTAAAATTCAAAAATATGAATTCTTAAAATACTTACTTATCAGATGATATGCAGTAGTTCGCGATAATCGAAAATTTTCTTTAAATTCAGCATCCGTCCAAGTTTTTACTACATTGAGATAATTTTCTACCCTTTGCTTTCGACAACCTGTCAGCAAATATTTTATCAATGGCTCAAATAACTCATCTGTGTCATTATCATACATATCTTCAATAAATATATCACTTGCTAATGAACTAATTGATTGATTTAAACTCGGAGTACTCGATAAATCATCATGACTATCATCTGGGTAAGATGATTCAATTAAAAAGTATTTAATTCTTTTAAAACTCATTTTAAAAAATTACTCAAAACAAAAAAATGTTTATTAAATAATCAAAATCTAAATTACTTAAAATACCCGTAAATAGTTTTTAACCAATTACTATGTATACCACTTTATTTACAGATTAATTAGGTTATTGCTAACTCTGAGATTTTTTTTTTTCAACGCTGAACATAGCGCACTCTGCTGGTGCATTTAAAAACTAATTCACGTTCCAATTAAGCATCAGCATAATTCGGCATTGTGCGCCACTGAGTCGCATAATGCTCTGTAATTGGAAAACTACCATATTCACACCGGAGCTCTCCAAAGCCATTATCATTGGCTTGTTGTAATCAGGGAGGCCAGCGAGCAGCAACGTACCCAGTCACTCGTCTCCTACTACAAAATTGATATTTCTTAACTTGTGAGCTGTTGACATTACCTTATTGACATATTCCTCGACACTCGAGCAATTGTCCAAGTTAGTGGTGATCAAATCTCTCAATAAACCTACTTTTCTGCTAAGCCCTGAGTCATCAAACACTTTTTCAAGTTTGGTCCAAACCTGTTTCGCTGTTGTAGCCTCTTGTACATGGACGTAATTAACTGGGTTTACCAACAGCATTATTTTTGATTTTGCTTTCGTATTTTTCTTGCTATCAGACACATAGCCTGGGTCAGATTCAACCTCCTGCCACAATTCTTCATGTTCGAGGTAGTTTTTCACGGCAAACTTCCAACTTTGGTAATTTTCTTTTCCAATTAGCTTCTCAATTGTACCCATTGATATTTGTGATGGCATTTTATTAATTACATTTCTCAAAAAATTAAGCTGAAATTGCTGGAAAAAAAAAACGAACTCGCCGGCAATTACCGGTTTTGAGGTTATCTAACTTCAATCTAATTGAATCACAGCACTTATGTTTCGAATTACTTTTCTAATATACTATCGGACATACACTACCGTCCAAAAGTTTGGAAGCAGCAAGGTAAAATCGAATAAAACCAAACTAAGTCATTTAAATTTAAATGTATTGATAAAAAAATAAAGAACAAACAGAAACTAACTTAAACAAAATAAAAAAATAATATACAATGGTAAATTAGATTAAATTTTAGCTTCATCAAAGTGTCCACCTTTCTCCTTTATAATCTTCTCACATATTCTGGGCATTCTATTAATCAATTTTTTAAAATAATCTTTATCTAATTTGTTCCATTCGTTCTCTAATAGCTGCCACAAATGTTCTGAGCTCGTAGGACAACGACTTTTCACCCTCCTGTCAAGTTCATCCCAAACAAGTTCAATGGGAGAAAGATCAGGGGATTGAGATGGCCATTGCATGATGTTTAAAATGTTTTCAGCTTTTTTCTTGTTTAAAAAGTTCTGGCACAATTTAGACGAATGCTTAGGATCATTATCCTGTTGAAAAATGAATCCAGAACCAATGAGACTTAGTCCACTGGGTATGGCAGAATCTTGGAGAATTTTTAAATAGCCTTCCTTGTTTAATTTTCCGGTTATCCTCACAAGATTGCCGGGTTTACTGTTGCCAAAACACCCCCAAACCATGACATTACCACCACCATGTTTGATGGTAGGCACTGTACATGCCTCTGAAGCCCTCTCTTCTTTTGACCGGCGTACAAAGACACGTCTATTGGATCCGAAAATCTGAAATTTTGATTCGTCACTCCAAAGGACATTTTCCCATTGTTCTATAGTCCAGTTTTTATGCGCTTTTGCCCATTCTAGTCTATTTTTCTTATGTCGATTTGTTAGTTTGGGTTTTTTAGCAGCAACACATCCTCTTAATCCCGCAGACAGTAAGCGTCTTTTAACAGTAGTTGTTGAAATGGGTGTTTCTCGCGTATCATTCAGAGCTGCAGTGATCTGTGGTGCAGTTAAGCGTCGATTCCGTTTAGAAAGAACTCTAATGAAGTTGTCCTCTTGATTTGTTGTGGATTTGGGCCTACCAGATCTCTTTCTATCTTCATTTTTCCCCGTTTCTTGTTTTCTAGCAAGGGTATAGTGGACACCTTTACAAGAAATTCCGAGCCTTTCTGCGATTTGACGTTCACTGTATCCTTCCTCGCGTAGAGTGCAAATAGCGCTTCGCTGTTCAAGCGTGATTTGCTTGCGTTTTGCCATTTTCAGAAGAAAAAATACGGTCAAAGTAGTAGCCGATATCTTTCGAATACAGACAATGTTAATATCACAACTTTCACGTGCCAATGCTCAAGTGCGACTGAATAAGGTCTAAAAAAGTTAAAACCAGCAAACATTATCAATAAAACTACACCATTGCATAGGATAAAGTAGCCGACGGATTAAGTCATAAAACACGTGTTTCGTCAATATTAAGGAATTCCATAAAACTTGATGAATGTAGGATAATAATCCTTTTGTGTTTGTGTAGACAGTCGTAAAAGGTTGTAAAACTTAAGATTATTGCTAATTTTTACCGCTATTAGTCGGCATTTATTTGTTTTGTTTGAAAACAGGTGTGCTTCCAAACTTTTGGACGGTAGTGTATATAGCCCATAACCTAATATTATATGTTAGTATTTTAGTATTTATTTGATTGAACTAGGTAATTAAATTAAAAACACGAACTGAGCAAAACGACGGCAACAATGTATATTAGTGACAAGACAGATTACAGAGTATGTTATATTTTAAACGTCATAATATGACAAGTGCACAATATTCATAATAGATGGCGTTCAGTGTTGCAATTAATCATTTCAACATTACTGCCCAGAATTTCCCCAACTTCAATACAATATCAACAAGAACGAGATGATGAGTGGCGGAAGTTTGCTCTTTTACCAAAAAGATTTGGATTTAAGTCAACCTCCTGACGTATTTTGGCACAAGGTAAGATACCAAGTAAACTCTAAGTAAGCTGAATTCGTATTGGTTTTTAATTTGGCAACAGTCTGATCATTTTCTTTTTCAGGTAGCACAACTGCGCGACCATCGAGAAGGGAATACCCATTTTAAGCACTTGCCTAAGTTTATGTTGGCCATTTTGTCTTTACCACATTCGAATGCTGAGTGTGAAAGAGCAGGGTTAACGACATCAAGACGAAGAAACGGAATAAACTTCTTACAATAACCATCAAGGGTAATATTTTATCGCAACAAGCCATACAGCGACACGGAAAAAACTGTATTGATTTTAATCCCAATGACGCTATGATTCAAAAACACAATATCGATATGTATAGAAAGCGCCCTATTGACATTTACAAGAAAAGTAATATAATAGAATCTAAGTACGGCATTAAAGGGGAAGAACTTTGTAGAGTTGATAATATACGCGACTTGGGCGTTGTTCATGATACTAAGTTACTATTCGATGAACATATTAATAATATCATAAATAAAGCATCAAAATCTCTAGACTTCGTATTGCGCAACTCAAAAGCCTTTACTAGGATTAAGACAATGAAAATAATTTATTGTACGTATGTAAGAAGCAATCTAGAATATGCGTCCCAGATATGGAATCCTGTACCGGTGGTCCGCTCGCACGGCGAAGAGAGAGGATTTTACGGTGGGTCTATGGGGTCACGCGCCGCCTTCTCCGTCACCCCGGACCGATTTGGCGGGGCAAGACGCATCCATAGCCCACCAAAAAAAAAAAAAAAAAAAGATATGGAATCCTAGGTACATATAAAAATAGAATTGAAAATATACAGAAAAAAATTCTCAGATACATTAATTTTAGGCTTGGTGTCAATTATAATTCTTGTGACTACAAGAGAACTTGCATTAAACATCACTTATTGCCATTATACGTTCGTCGTGACATATTTGATATAGTTTACCTATTTAAAATAGCACAGAATTGTGTCGACGATGCAGAGTTAGTATCGAAGCTGTCATTACAAGTTCCATATAGAACTCTGAAAAAGAATCGTCCGCTTCATGTACCGTTAGTTTCAACCAATTATCGGCAGAACTCGTATCTGTGGAGGGTGTGCAGTAGCTTCAATGAACTATCGGCTGTTCACGATTTTGATTTGTTTAATACAAGTATTACTTCTGTAAAGTCTACACTAAGTGAGCATTTCTCTGTTTATGGGGGTGTCAGTGGTAGCATTCTTTAGTATAAGTATTCTGTCTTTCTTTCTTTTTAATTTCTTCAATCTTTGCGCTTGAGTAGGCGCGTGGTTTCTCCTCACTGTCGACTGATGAGCTTTCTAATGTAATAAGATATCTATCTGTAAGAACCTATAATTGGCTATCTATTATTATTTTGCTGTTAAATATTATATGTAAGTTGTTGGTTCCTTTTAAATAAATATTGAAACACTTATACTGTCTGATTTTGATTAAAATATATGCGGTTTTTTTTTCAACTCTAACTACATATACATACATATACAAAAGATATACTACAAAATAAACAAGATAATTCTACCGTATGTCAAATATAAATTGCAACATAATTTCGTAAAATCTACCGTATTTTTAGAAGAATTCTACGATCCGCTAGGTTTCAGAGTTCGCAACACTGCTCGTAGCGTACGGACGTGCGCTGCTCGCTCTATCTCGCCCTCGCGCTCGCACCCGTACCCTGCGGTTGTGCACTCTCGTGTTCGGCTCGATCATCGTGCCGTCTCGGTCACAAGTTGCATCGAGGATTCCTGAGGCGCTTCAACGGAAAATCAAGTCGGGAAGAAGTACACGCTACAATTGTGTCGCGCTATGGCTGCCTAACCGAACCGCTGCTGTGCCGCAGTTATCCAGATCGCAGCTTCCATCCAACGAATCTCCTATATTTTTGAAGACATAGAGATTCGATTTTTATTAGCGACAAAAGCCTGTTTGGCCTCTTCAACGAAAAACTAATGTCTGTTGACATAATGAAAAGCAGTTCGCTCTTGAAAAGATGCTTTAATTTGGTAGTTTTTACAATAATTTTTGTTGTAGTTGGTTTTGACGGTAAAGTACATCGAAGAAGAAGAAGTTAGAATAAAAAACACAGAGTAACTAAAATTTCACAGTGTAATGTCCAACGATCGAAGCACAGAGTATGCATGGAGTTGAGATTACTACTGAACTGGCGTAGACATCCTCCCCCTCGTTGAAGGTCTGCAGCAGAAAATCTTCAACTATTGTAGTCTTCTAACGTAGGTAGTGAACAAAGCCGTGTAAACGGGCGCCGAAAAGTCCCAGTGGTAGTCCTGACGTCAGCAACTCGAGCTATATTGTCTGGCCCGGCATACAGCTTTTCAACCAAGCCTAGACGCCAGCATAATGGCGGAGATTGATCTTCCTTCAATAAAACCAAATCGCCCAACTTTAAGCTAGAAGTATTTTTCTTCCACTTGGTACGCTGCTGGAGTTGAGATACGTATTCATTCCGCCAGCGATCCCAAAAATGCTGTCGGATTTTTTCTATACGAGCATATCTCTTTGCTTCATTTGAACCTTGCTCGACGATTGGAGGCAAAGGTAGCGCAGTTAAAGGTCGACCAATTAAAAAGTGCCCGGGTGGAAGAGCGAACATTTCATTAGGAGAAGGAGACAATGGACACATGGGGCGGCTATTTAATATGGCTTCTACCTGAGCGAATAAAGTGGTTAGTTCCTCATATGTCAGGTGGCTGTTGCCCATTACGCGCTTTATGTGATGTTTAGCGGACTTTACGCCTGCTTCCCATATACCACCAAAATGTGGTGCGTAAGAAGGGGAAAAGAAAAATTTTATGCCTTCTTCACTTGCAAAGTCAGATAAAGAAGCTTTATTGTTCTTAATGAATTTACCAAATTCTTTAGCTGTGGCAACAAAATTCCGGCCGTTGTCACAAAAAACTTCGGACGGCTTACCGCGACGAGCGGCGAAACGACGAAATGTCATAATAAACGCATCTTTGGTGAGATCGCTAGTGTCTCTAAATGGACACACTTGTATCTTAAACAAATAAATAAACAGAGATAACATTTTATTACCCTAGCTCCTCGTCCCTTGCGGTTCATGATGTAGAATGGACCGGCAAAGTCTATCCCTACTGTATTAGATGAAAAATCAACTGTGAGTCTCTGCTTGGGTAAGTTGCCCATCAAGGGATGAATGGTCCTAGAAGGATGTCGCCTGCAAACAAAACAATTGAACACGGTACGACGAGCTATAGATGTCTGCCGTTTATAGGCCATACCGTTTCACGAACTAAAGCCAGCAAAAGCTGTGGGCCAACGTGCAAATTATGCTTATGCTCATGGTCAAAGAACAATTTGGTGAAATAATTAGAAGCATGAAGGAGAATAGGATGCCTCTTATTATAATTGAATTCTGATGCGTCAATACGATCACCCACACGAATTATATTCATTTTGTCGTCAAAAAATGGAGTCAGAGACAACAGACTAGATTTAGGGCTCAAACCTTTGTCTTTAGACAGCAAGTCATATTCTAGTGGAAATGACTGTAGCTGGGATAAACGCGCAAGATGACAAAATGAATTGTATAACTCATCTACCGTTAATATAGACGTGACTTTAGAATTAGGATTGTTAGTATTGTTTACAAATCTTAAAACATAAGCAAATGATCTTCTTAATTTATTAAAATTGGAGTGTTTAGTAATAACTGTGAAAGGCTCTGAAGCAGTAGCAATATTAGTTTTCATTTCAGGTAAATCACAGTTTGTAGGTGATTTCAATATAGGCCATTCATTTTCAGGCAATGATAAACATTTAGGGCCACACCACCATAAATGGCAATCCTCAATTTGGTCAGGATAGACGCCTCTTGATATAAGGTCTGCCGGATTTAATGTAGTAGGCACATATCGCCATAAGCTCGAATTGGTCATATTACATATCTCGGCAACTCGGTTTGCGACAAAGGTCTTTATATCACGACTACTAGTTTTTAGCCAGCCCAACACAACTGTCGAATCGGACCAATGGTAAAAACGAATTGATTTCTTACGCATAGATTCTTGTACAACTTTGCATAACTTAGCTGCAAGTAGTGCTGCACAGAGTTCAAGGCGAGGAATGGTCGTTGCCTTAATTGGAGCGACCTTGGACTTCGCACAAAGTAGTCGGACTGTCACATGGTTATCTGCGTCTACGCTCCTGGCATACACGCAAGTCCCATACGCAGATTGCGAAGCATCACAAAAGGAGTGTAATTCCACCTCATCTGAAACACTGCAAAACACCAATCTAGGTATGCGTAACCTTGCAATAGATGGTAAAGCAGTTGAGAATTTGACCCAAGAAATTGAAATAGTTTGAGGGACGGGCTCATCCCATCCAATCTTTTGAAGCCATTTTTTTTTTTTTTTTGGCGGCGGGCTACGGATCGGTCACGCCCCGCTAATCCGTCCGGGGCGACGGGAGAAGCGGCGCACGACCCCGTAGACCCGCCCTACAATGTACCTCTCTACGCATTGCGGGTGGGCCACTGGTACGTGTTCTTTTCTTCAGTGGCCCATCCGGTCTACCCTCACGGGTATCCTCTCCTTGAAGCCATAGGGACTGAATCCAAATTTTAGGTAAAATCATACATGGACTTAGCAATCCCATAGGATCAAATATTTTAAATGATGATGACAGAATATATCTTTTAGTTCTAACATTATTTTTTGTTGGAATCTTTAAAGTAAAATGAACGCTGTCCGAATCTGGATTCCAGCCCATACCTAGGGTGCTGGAAGATTCACTAGTGATTAGCTTATCAGTATTATTAGATTTATAATAAAGCCTTTATTTCCGAAAATGTTTACATTCTTACATATTTTATCTTAGTGAATTTTTAGATAAGTAGAAACTATATAAAGATAACTTAACAAAGAAAAGTTTAACATTAAAAAGACTAAGACTATGTTTAATTATAAGATATCTCTTAATTCGGTGTGCCTTACAGCATAGGCCTCCTCCAACTCTCTCCATTGTACTCTGTCTGCCGCTAATCTCATCCAAAGTGGTCCTAAGGTCATTTTTAGGTCATCCTCCCATCTTATTGCCTTACGACCTCGGCTCCTAGTGCTACCCCTTGGGTACCATACTGTCACCAGTTTGCTCCACTTTTCCTTCTTGCAGCGGAGCATATGACCTGTCCACCGCCATTTGAGTTGGTCAATACGTGACAATATGTCTGTTAATTTAGTTTTGTGCCTGATGTCGTTACTTGTCGTGACTTACTTATTATTAGATTTAGATGAATTGAAAATAAATGGTATATTTGACTTAAATTTGCGCAGATTGAAGCAACCATGCTTTAAAGTTTCCACAACTGACTTATGTATATATTTTAATTCTTGTATAGAGTCACATCCTGTATATAAGTCATCTATATAGAAATCATGCTGTATAATTGTTCTAATTGTAGGATCATGGCACTCTTCACCCAATTGCCAAAGACATCTGGTACTCAAGTAACTGGAACTCGTAAGTCCGTAAATAACAGTACCAAGTTTTAATGGCTTGACAGGCTCTGTCTCAGCATTTCTCCACAAAATCAACTGCAGGTTTTGGTCGTCTTCATGTCCCTGCACTTGTCGATACATCTTCTCAATGTCACCAGTAAAAACATATTCGTATTGACGAGCTCTGATTGGTATGGAAACAAGTGAATCCTGTATATTAGGGCCGGTCATGAGAATATCATTGAGGGCAAAGCCAGAAGTAGTTGAAGCAGATCCATCAAACACAACACGAGTCTGGGTAGACTCGCTGTCTTTAAAAACAGCATGATGGCATAAGAAATAAGATGGTTCAGGCTTTAAAATGGATGATATAGAAAGGTGCTTAAGCTCAGTATATTCTTGCATAAAATCAAAATATTGCGATTTGACATTAGGCTGTCTACGAAATCGCTTCTCTAGTGAAAGCAATCTTCTTTTAGCTGGATTATAGGATTCACCTAAACAATCAGGTGAACCTTACAGGGGTAACCGTACACAAAACCTGCCTGAAGATAGTCGAGTGGTGTGAGATATAAAATGGTTCTCACTCTCTTGCTCGCTCTCACTAAAAGATACCCTTTCAGGAAGCTCTTCTAACTCCCAGAATTTAGCAATTTGTTTATCTAAGTTATTATATGAATTAAGCTTATTGTTAGTAGCCGTTACATGACACTGAAGTGCCTTGGTTTGTGTTATGTTGGAATAAATAGGGCCTGTTATTAACCAACCAAACTGGGAACTTTGCAATTTAGGTAGCTTGGGGCCAAGAGTATGCCGCTCACAGACAATAACATCCCAGAATATATCAGCACCAAGTAGGACATCAATCTGTGCTGGTTGATTAAATTTAGGATCAGCAAGTTTAAAGTTATTTAATTGTGCATAAAACTGACTGACATCAACATAAGACTTGGGAAGTTTACCAGTCAACTCATCGAGGATTAGAAAACTATATGTGAGGCTGAAAGAGCTTTGTAAAGAAATAAGGTTAGCTTGACAACTTTCAGTCACTTGGTTATTAGAAAAGTTGCCAATACCTACTATATTTAATGTATTTATTGGGGTGGCAATAATAAACAATCTTTGCTGGAGGGACCTTGTCATAAAAGAAGATTGGCTTCCACACTGTAACTGAACGTGTTCGTGCACTGCTGGACGCAGTGCACGAACACGTTCAGTTACATTAGTCAGAGGATTACACACATCAATAAGTACGGTTGACAAAAATACTTCATTATGTTGTTTGGCAAATGCTGAAATAGAGCTTTGGCGTGTGCTATTCAAAGTATCCCCAGCACTAGCATCAGCAGGGTGGATTGGGGTAGGAACATGAATTAAAGTATTGTGCCTTCGGTTGCATTCACGATAGGGACCTAGATGACATGTTCGAGCAGAGTGCCCTGGACGAAGACAATTTAGACAAAGATTTAATTTAGCCACCTCTGCTCTTCTTTCATCTATATTTTTAGCTTTGAATATTTGGCAATCATATATTCTATGTTCTTCCTTACAAACTACACACTTACTTGTGCTGTGAGCACCCTCTTGTGAGGAAGTGATAAAAGATTTAGATTGAGGATTGTTAGTCCTTTTTTGTAACTGAATTGTAGATTTTGAATTAGATTCTAACTTATGGAGGGAGACGACTCCGTCCTGCCAGCAGTGCGGCAACGACGAGGACACAGCGCAGCATACGCTCGAGGTCTGCGTGACCTGGGCTTCGCAGCGCTCTGCCCTCGTCGCCGCCATCGGTGCTGACCTCTCGCTGCCGGCCGTCGTGAAAGCGATGGTCGACAGTGAGAGCAATTGGGACGCGGTCGCCGCCTTCTGCGAGAGCGTCATCTTGCAGAAGGAAGCGGCGGGGCGAATCCGGGAGGATCTCCTCTTCGAGGATTCGCGCTGCCGCCGGCGACTGGGGCGGCGGAGGCGAGAATACCTCCGCCTTATGCCGCCCTAGCTGAGGCAGCGGGTGACCGGACCGGGGATTAGTCTGGTCACCCTTGGAGAGAGGCCACCGCGTGAAGACGACGCCCTGACATCGAGACATAATATTAGTCGAGATGGCAGGGCGTCGACCCGAGAGGATACCCGTGAGGGTAGACCGGATGGGCCACTGAAGAAAAGAACGCGTACCAGTGGCCCACCCGCAATGCGTAGAGAGGTACATTGTAGGGCGGGTCTACGGGGTCGTGCGCCGCTTCGCCCGTCGCCCCGGACGGATTAGCGGGGCGTGACCGATCCGTAGCCCGCCGCCAAAAAAAAAAAAAAAAAAAGATTCTAACTTGTTACGATTAATGGACTCTAACACATCAGCACGGTCTACCAAAAATTTGTTAAATTGTTTTAAATTAGGAATACTATCTAAGCCATTGTGGTGTTCTTCCCACTTAGATAAAGTCTGACTGTCAAGCTTTGTACTCATAATGTGTATGATTAGTACATCCCACTGGTCGGTAGGTAGATGAAGACTTGAGAGTGCACGTAAGTTCTTTGTCACATGGTCCACCATGAAGCGCAAGGATCGCTCAGATTCTCGGTTGAATGTATTAATATTCAATAAAGAATTTAAATGGTGAGTAATAAGTAAACGTTTATTGTCATATCGCTCACTAACCAATGCCCAGGCATTCTCATAGTTTGCACTGGCTACTTCTAAGTTGCATATAATCCTAGCAGCATCCCCCTCCAAGTAAGAGGCTAGATAGTGAAACTTATGTATATGTAAAATGCGCTCATTATTATGTATTAAAGAAACATAGGTATCTCTGAACTCAAGCCACCGGAAATATGTGCCATCAAACTTATTAATTTGAATTTGTGGAAGTTTAAAACTCACCTCATGCTGATGATGGAGAGAACATTGAGTTGAAATGTGAGAAGAGTTTAGATCACGGTTTACTTATTCATTTCTTAAATTTGAACTTCTTTGTATGACACTTTGCCCAAAGGCAATATTACCAATAAACAATTGCTCAATGTCATCTCTTTCATCAAGTTCCTCAGCCAAATTATTTGAATTAAAAACTTCTATTTGGCTTTACAAGTCATCAAACTTATTGGACAAGGTTTCAAATTTGCCTAGCTTTAAGTTTAGTTTAGCAAATTCAATTGGATTTAGCACAAGCTTAGAAGCTAAATTAGACAAATAATTTTTAAATTTTGTGATCTGTCCTTTTATAGAACTGCGCTTTGTACACAGTGCTTGCAGAGTTTGTGACATTTCACCTTTATGAGTTTCAGTAGAATCAAACTTTTCTTTACTCATATCTAATGTAAAGTAAAATATGGATAAAAGGAAAAGATAGGAGAGGCACTTATCTGCACTGGCCTTTCTGTAGTGGGTACCTTTGTGAATGCGCTCTAATCTTCCGCCAATGTATCTTGTGTAAATTATTGGTTCTTGTCACGGTCGCCAATTTATGTCTGTTGACATAATGAAAAGCAGTTCGCTCTTGAAAAGATGCTTTAATTTGGTAGTTATTACAATAATTTTTGTTGTAGTTGGTTTTGACGGTAAAGTACATCGGAGAAGAAGAAGTTAGAATAAAAAACACAGAGTAACTAAAATTTCACAGTGTAATGTCCAACGATCGAAGCACAGAGTATGCGTGGAGTTGAGATTACTACTGAACTGGCGTAGACAACTAACTTTGGTCCCCGGTTGAAACCTCACGGTGTCAATGAAGCCGGGTGAGGCAAGGACCCGATTAGCCTGCCGAGTCCTTTCAGCGAAGGCTAACAATATCGGAAGGGGCTAGAGCATCCGGCCTTGGGGGATCTCCTAGTCGGACCTAATCTACAGCATCTCAACATTTTTCTGTGCGAGCCTAACGGCTCAAGCAGCTCGTAGAGATTAGGTATGCGTCCGATATATCAAAACGAATCTGAAATCGGATTTCAGTCAGAAATCGTATCGTATCGATATTCAACACTATACAAACTGATTTTAGAAAACGTATCTCGGCAGAAACTAAATCAACGCGATATATCAAAACAAAACGACGAAAACACAAACTAATATAAATCCAATCATCGCGCAATCGTTTTCTATTGCTAGTTTTGCAAACCAAACCAATATTTAAAAACTTACTCTTTCACTCCGCTAAGCGATCGCTTAGTTAGAATGAGAGAAAGCGAATTTTATTAAAATTCGCCTCCTTTCATTCTAATTAAGCGATCGTTTAGTGCAGTGAAATAGATGAAGCGAATTATCATCAATTTTGGATTTTGGCGGTTTCTAAGAAACTAAGAATGACAGATTGAAACGAAACAGAATTAAAAGGGACAAGGAAAAAGATCTATATCAGAATGCAACTAATTCCATGATAATATTACGCAATACTTAATGATGGTTTAAGTTTTGTGTTTGTTAAATAGATTTTTTGAATTATTGGAGAGTTTTGATCCACACTTGACCTTGGTGATACGTGCGGTGTGTGTATATTTTTATATATATATATTAATTATTTTTCTACCGTTATGAAAAATATTTTTCAGAATTACAAAATTTCACAATAATAATATCCTTCCAGTATTCAATCAGATGAAATTTTTGGCTAAGGCGGTAGTTTAATATTAAAATCCGCGTTCAAAAATGATGATATGATGACTGATGACCCACTGATGTCGCTGATATTGCGACAGAGGCGCGGATTTCGCTCGGTAAAGTAACATATAACTCTGAAGGTATTGGCATTACAGAAAAAAGTTTAAGAAAGAAGTTGTTCATAAATAAAAGATCTACACTTTAGATAATCGGTAAAGTTCAATAAAATTGAACGGTTGGGGAGAAAATGGCGAAAAATAAAAAAGGGAGGAAAAAAGTAAAATTTTTGCCTTTCGGAAGCAATAAATTGAAAAATATTGATGAAAAAAAAAGTTTTAGATAAAAAAGTTAGTAAATTTAATTTAGAAGAGAAAAGGTCTCTACAATTTTTTACCTAACACTAGCCGTTCTCGAGATATCGAATTAAACGCGTTTTCATCAAAATGACCTTGAGCTGACCTCGCCAGAATCCCTCAAATTGGAATATATGCTCAGAATACACCCCCCTATCGATCCTTCATAATCCCCAAACTACATAATTTTATGTTTATTTATTTCCGTAATTGCACTGGACTATTTTACATAAATAGGTACATAGTTACATAGGCAAATATTAGTATACAAAAATCATACATGGATCACACAAAGTTGGTTGTCTGGTTAGCCCTACGACTATTGTCTTGGGTTCGGCGCCGGTGGCCACTAACTAGACAACGAGGCATAGGTAAACACGTTGAATCATGTTTAGGTACACACACAAGTAATACATTATTATTTTAAATGATGACGTCATGCGTCTTTAACAATTATCTATACTAATATTATAAAGCGGAAGAGTTTGTTTAAACGCGCTAATCTCAGGAACTACTGGTCCCATTTGAAAAATTCTTTTTTTGTTGGATAGTCCATTTATAGAGGAAGGCTTTAGGCTATACAACATTACGCTGCGACCGTATATAATAGGAGCAGAGCAACAATGATGAATGTGTAAAAATCGGGTTTTTGTTTCCTTTTGAGAGCTTCCGCTGCGTAAACGGTTAAAGTTGCGCGAAAATTATGTACTACATAATTGTTCCCCTTTTAAAGTTCTAAATAAAAGTCCGCGAGAGCATATGTCTATCTTTTAAGATTGGCTCACTATAACCTTTTTTATGCTAATCAAATTTGTTTTAAAATAATGTGCTATTTTCGAAGGTGTTTTTATAAGCATGATATTAATCCTTATCCAAATAAATGAGTTATTCATCACAAGTATTTAATTTAAAACAAAACTGCCCTTACATTATTTGATTTCAATGAATAACTTAGGAAATATCACAGTTTAAAAATAACATCGCAGCAAAATAATGATCAAGTATTGCGCGCGCATTTACGGTAAAAATACTGGCTCTTATAATATTATATTAAAAAAAAATCTCAAACTAATGTTATTTCAAAGTACTTCTGCACATACTACATTTTTACGTTACGTTTGTTTACGTTTTGTTTTTTTCTCATGACCTTCCGCCGGCTTTACACATTCTAAATAATAATAATAAGTATAGGAAGTATTAGTGCCTGCCCTCATGTATGGCAGTGAAAGTTAGATTTGGCGGGGAAGACATGAAAGTAGAATAAATGCTGTAGAGCTGACAGCTCTTTGTAACGTGTGTGATATAAGTCTGAAAGACAGAATTAGGTATCTATACTAACCTTTAAGTACCGACGTGCATTTTTTGTAACGTTAGTACCGATGTGAGGCCTGAGAGGCCGCGTATATTACATAGGTTTTTAAAGAAAGTGATGAGTTAAATTATTTGTCCTTGTATTATGATGAAAAATGAAGGGTTTTGAGAAAAAATAAATATAGAAAGGAAATCAACTTTATTATTTTTTTTAATCTAAGACTACAATAATATTTGGCATGAATTTTGGGGAAAATTCAGACTATTCGTTATAAAAAACCAAAACTTAAAAAATACTCCTCTCAGAATAACAAAAAATAGTATTTCTCACTTACGACTAATATAACTCTCAGAAAAAAAAAAAGTAAGAACATAAACCTTCTGAAAAAAAAAATGACCACAGTCCAACTACACCTTCAATTCTAAGCACAGTCAGGGCACACTTGTTTCGCGCACTGCAAACAAACGTGTTTTTTGCACGAATAGCATTTATAAGTCGATTTTCTTTTCAATTTAGGTTGACATGAAAGACATGTCTTTCGTGTCTTGACTTCTTCAGCTCCATCTTCACATGTCTCTGGCTTATCAGAACCAAGTACTCTTGCTAAACTCATTCTAAGTTCACGGGGCAACCTTAGGTTACTAAATCTCCGCTTTATATGCTCTAATACCAACTGTCGAGCTAATTTTTTTATAAAGTCTCCTCTATCAGTTTGTTTTCCCACATGTATATCATGTAAAAGATGAGAATTGACGGAACTAATATCCAAAATCCGGTAAAAAATTGTCATAGGCCAGCGTCTCGATCGGCGGCTGCAAGTGTACACGGAGCACTTTTTATCTATTTCATCTACTCCGCCTTTCGTAGAATTATAAAACTGTATAATTTCTGGCTTCCCTGAGTCTGTGTTTGTTCCTTCATTATGATGCATTGATGAAGCCAAAATGACCGCTTTTCCCTTCTTGGGAACATGAGACAATAACGTGGTATCTTTTGTAAAACCATATAAGGTTGATTTTTCTGGTCTCGTTTTAGCAGGCAAGAACTCTGGGGGTATTTCCCTTTTATTTTTTTTTACCGTCCCAACACAGGTCAATCCTCTTTGTCTCAATGCATCAATTAATTGTATTGACGTGAACCAATTGTCACATGTTATATTTTTGTTACTGCCATGTAATGGTTTACTCAAACGGATCACCGCCTGCGTAGGAACTAAAAGCTGTCTTTCTTTATCTGTTAGTGTTTCTCCATCTGAGCCTTTTCCACAATACACATAACAATTATAAAAATACCCATTTTCGGCATCACACAGGCACATTAGTTTTAGCCCGTACTTAGCAGGCTTCTTTGGCATGTATATCATCAAAAACGACCGCCCTCTAAATGGGACTAACATTTCATCAACTGTAGCATATTGACGTATATTATATAATTTCTGACAATTAGATACAAATTTGTTGAAAATATTCGATATCGCAGCTAATTTATTAGTCTCCTTTCTCTGTGCTCTGTCAAGTGCATTGTCAAACCGAAGACAGTGAAGTAAGCACAGAAATCTGTTTTTAGACATAACGCATCTAAAAACGTCTCTTCCGGTACCATCAGTAGCAAATATTAAATCTGCGTCTTCGTGGTTAGACTTAAATACAGCTGTGTACATCAATAGACCAATAAAAGCTTGCAACTCAATTATATCGATATCTTTTAGTTCTGGACGATCTTGCTTCATATATTTAGATCTATATTCAGCAAGCTTCTCGTTGGTTCTAAGCAAAATCTCCGATAACATCTCATCATTTATATATTGTTTCCATAAAGAATAAGGATCTTTTCCATCATTTTGGGTCAAATTGGATGTGGGTACACGCGAAATAATATTGTGTTGTGGTGTTCTAACTGATGATCTGTTTGGAGGTAATTTAGACCACTTACATATATTTATTCTTGCCTCTAAAATAACTTAAATAACCCAACCTTGAGAGCGGAACGTCGTCATCTGATGACGATGACGGCGCGTCCAATTGTTCAGGTTGAGTTTCTTCAGTATCAGAAATATCAGTACTAGTATCCGTATCATGCTCGCTGTGCTCCGGGCAAAAATCTTCGCCAACGTCGTCTACCTCTGATCCGCTGGAATCCTCTTCCGCAAGCAAGCTCTCAATCACTCGATTACTAATTGGATTCAATGTATTTATACATATCCGAGATCTCTTTGAATGTTGTAAATCTGTCGCACAACTATTTCGCTTATTACCGGAAGTCCCTGGTGTACCCATAGTTCATAATATCTGTGAAAATAACAGTTTACTATAACAAAAAAATAAAACAAAAAACTTACGTAAGTACCGACGTGAGGCCTGAGAGGCCGCGTCGGAATTTCAAAACGTAATTACTCACCAAATACGCATGCGACAACAACACTGCCTGTTCCAACGTAAACATGGGCACTAAACTCACAGCTACTTAAAAGCGGGGATCGGTATTGTGCGGGGGAAAGGGTAAACTAACAAGTCAAGTACCTGCCGGGGCCTCTCACGTCGGTACTTAAAGGCTAATATTATAAAGCGGAGGAGTTTGTTTGTTTGTTTAAACGCGCTAATCTCAGGAACTACTTACTGGTTCGATTTGAAAAATTCTTTTTTTGTTGGATAGTCCATTTATAGAGGAAGGCTTTAGGCTATATATCATTACGCTGCAACTAATAGGACCGAAGCGTCAGTGAGAAATGTTGCAAAAACGGGGAAAATTATTCACATTTGAGCACTTTCGTTGCGTGCGCTGCATAAACGGTTTAAGTTACTCAAAAAATATGTATGAATGAATTATTCCTTTTTAATAATCAAAAAAAAGTCCGTGACAGTATATGTCTATCTCTTAAGATTTACTCATAATAACATTATTTGTCGTAGAAGGCGATAGGCTATATAACATACATACGCTGCTACCATTATTATGAGTATAAGACTGTGCAGGCAGCGCAGCGGCGGGTGAGGGGGAGGCGGGTCACCCCCGCCGCCGTGCTCGCCACTACCACCCGCGGGTGTAGCTCTGCGAGGTACCATGCCGCGCGGCTCAGACGCGTGGTCGGCTCCCTACGGAACGGTTGAATTCAGCGTGCTTGATTTTTCAATTTTTTTCGTCGATATATCATCGTGTAATAAATAATACTTTCGTAGTACTTTCAATTTGTAGAAGTTATCTGTATAGTTAATATTGTTTGTTTTAAGGATTTTTTTTTGTTTATAATAGTATAATATAAGTAGTAATTATAGTATAAGTAGTTGTCATCTACATAATTATTCTAATTTGGTTAGGTTTTTATTTATTAAAACATATATAGTTAGTTTATTTTATTACGTTAAAATATCGAAATAATTAAATTACCTTTATAATATTTAATTTTTTTTCATTACAGATTACATTATATTATCAGGTACTTAATTACTTACCTTACGTTTGTTTTTATTGATTACGAGATACGTTTTGGTTTAAATTTAATTTCCTACGTTTTTTTTATCTTTGTCGTCACTATAATGCCTCGAAAAAGAACTAACCTTTCTCGGCAGACTGCTACTGCAAAGCGGCTGCGGCTTTTGCGCAGCAATGAAACAGCGGAAGACAATATGCAGAGGTTGGCTAATCAAAGAGCGGTCAGTGAACAAAACCGTGCTAGGGAATCGAGCGTTGAACGTTCACAGCGGTTAGCCTCCCAAAATTTCCGAACTTCGGTGAACCGACAACGGGAATCAAGTACTGAACGTTCTCAACGTTTGGCCGCACAGAATTCACGAACTTTAACAAACCGCGAACGGGAGTCAAGCGCTGAACGTTCTCAACGTTTGACCACACAGAATTCTCGAACTTTGGCAAACCGCGATCGGCAATCAAGCGCTGAACGTTCTCAACATTTGACCGCACAGAATTCGCGAACTGTGGCAAACCGCGAACGGGAATCAAGCGCTGAACGTTCTCAACGTTTGGCCGCACAGAATACGCGAAGTTTAGCAAACCGCGAACGCGAGTCAAGCACTGAACGTTCTCAACGTTTGGCTGCACAGAATTCTCGAACTATGGCAAACCGCGATCGGGAATCAAGCGCTGAACGTTCTCAACATTTGACCGCACAGAATTCGCGAACTGTGGCAAACCGCGAACGGGAATCAAGCGCTGAACGTACTCAACGTTTGGCCGCACAGAATACGCGAAGTTTAGCAAACCGCGAACGCGAGTCAAGCACTGAACGTTCTCAACGTTTGGCTGCACAGAATTCCCGAACTTTAGCAAACCGCGATCGGGAATCAAGCGCTGAACGTTCCCATCGACTAGCACAGCAAAATGCAAGATCAGCAAGGAGTCGGACTCGCAGGCAACATAATTTTTTGAATTCTGCGTTTGCTTATGATCGTTCTCTTGACTACGCTGCGCTAAATGATATTGATATTGGCGGAATGGTTAAAATATGCGACTTATGCCAAGCAAAAAAATGGACGGCAGAAACTCCTGGACTGTGTTGTAGTGGTGGCAAAGTGAACATACCTAAAATTCCAGAACCAACGTCAGTTTTTAAAGAACTGATATCAGGCTGAAATCCATCCTCAAAGCATTTCTTAAATCACTCAAGGCAATATAATACACTTTTTCAAATGACTTCATTTGGTGCCAAAGAAATTCGCGAGGGAAACTTTATGCCCACTTTCAAAGTCCAGGGACAAGTTTATCATTTGATCGGTAATTTACTTCCAGCTGAAGGTGCACGACCCGAATTTTTGCAAATATATTTTGTGTCTCATGCAGATCAGATATCCTTGCGCTCAAACATTAACCCAACCTTGCAAATTGATCTTATCGACGCTATCCAAACATATCTTCACGATCATAATATGTATATTCAAAGTTTTAAATACAATCTCGAAAATAGATCAACGCATGATTTGAAATTTATTATTCATGCTGATGTGAAACCTCCTAACGAGCATCGAGGTCGGTATAATGCGCCAATAGTAGATGAAGTAGCTGTTCTTTTAATAGATGAAGATAAAGGTTACCGAGATATTGTGTTGAATACTAGAGATGGTCGACTTCAACGAGTTTCTGAAACTCATAGATCGTATGACCCACTTCAATATCCTTTACTGTTTCCCTTTGGAAATGACGGATACTATATAAATATTCCACAGCAGAATACTGCTGCTAGATCTAAAACAGTATCGTGTATGCAGTTTTATGCATTTAGACTCATGGTAAGAATAAATGACTTTAACAGCTTACATTACTTCAAAGGATTATTCAACCAATATTGTGTCGATATGGCGGCAAAAATGATTTCTGAGAGACTGGATTTTATCAAAAGAAATCAAAAAAAATTAAGAGCAGAAGAGTATATTCATTTAAGAGATGCCGTGGCTAATGATGGCAATACAGCCGCTTCTAACATTGGCCAGCACGTTATATTGCCATCATCATTTACAGGATCCCCCAGATACATGAATGAAAAAAGTCAAGATGCCATGACCTATGTCAGGAAGTTTGGAAGACCAGACCTCTTTATTACCTTCACATGTAACTCCGATTGGCCAGAAATAAAAAATGAATTATTACCTGATCAATATTCTTACGACAGACATGATTTGGTTTCTAGAGTGTTTCATTTAAAACTAAAAAAAATGATAGACCTATTAACGAAGAAAAATATCTATGGACCATCTAAAGCTTTCGTTTACAGCGTAGAATGGCAAAAAAGAGGTTTGCCTCACGCCCACATTTTATTATGGCTGGCTAACAAAGTACAACCAGATTGTATAGATGCAATAATATCGGCTGAAATACCTGACATACAACAAGATCCAATTCTTCATAATATTGTCATAAAAACTATGATACATGGTCCTTGCGGATTTTACAATCCTGAGTCACCATGTATGAAAGAAAACATTTGTTCGAAAAAGTTCCCTAGGCATTTTATTTGTGAAACAGAAACCGGCGAAGACGGATACCCAACCTACAGGCGCAGGTCTCCAGATAATGGTGGAAACACAGCAATAATTCGTCTCAAAAGAACAGAAATCAACGTGGATAATAGGTGGGTTGTTCCTTATAATCCAGTGCTATCACGAAGTTTTAATGCACACATTAACGTAGAGTTTTGTCAATCGGTCAAAGCTATTAAGTACATCTGTAAGTATATTCATAAAGGTTCTGATCAAGCCACATTTTCGTTGCAAAATAATAACAATGAAGTAGAAAAATATTTAAACGGTCGCTATTTAAGTTCTTCGGAAGCGCTCTGGAGAATTTTCCAATTTCCTATTCATGAACGTTTTCCAGCGGTAGTTCATTTAGCAGTACATTTGGAAAATGGACAAAGAGTTTATTTTCATAACAATGAAAATCTTCAAGATCGCGTCAACAACCCTTCATCAACGACACTTACAGCGTTCTTTGATCTTTGCAAAAGAGATGATTTTGCAAAAACTCTTTTATATCACGAAGTACCCCAGTATTACGTTTGGGAAAGAAATTCCTTTTCTAGAAGAAAACGTGGGCAAGATGTTGAAGGATATCCCGGTGTAAAAAAAGATACAACTTTAGGCCGCGTCTACAACATTCATCCAACACAAACTGAATGTTATTATTTAAGAATGTTACTGCAATATGTTCGCGGCCCAATGTCGTTTGAACATCTAAGGACCGTTAATGGTGTTATTTTCCAAACTTATCAAGGCGCTTGCAAGGAATTAGGTTTATTGGAGGGAGATGAACATTGGCAAAATACCATGTCAGATGCTGTCATGTCCGAGCCAGCCTCAAAATTAAGAGAATTATTTACCATCATCCTCATATTTTGCCAGCCATCTGCCCCCTTAGAGTTATGGAATAAATTTCGCAATGATTTATGTGAAGATATATTAAACAAAATGCGTAATGAAAATCAGGATATGACATTAGCATATACTGATAATATATACAATGATGGACTTATCATAATTGAAGATAAAATTCGTGAAATTTCAGATAAATCATTAACTGATTTTGGGCTTCCTGCATCAAAAAGGAATAATTCACATAATAATTTGGATCCGTTAGAAGTAGCACTACGGAAGCCGTATGACGTAAATGAATTAAATGAGTATATTACTAAAAATGAACCAAAATTAGTTAATGACCAGGTGATGGCGTACAATCGTGTTATGTGCAGTATTCGTTTTAATGAAGGAAAAATATTTTTTTTGGATGCTCCAGGCGGAACCGGAAAGACTTTTATTACTAATCTGATATTAGCAAAAGTAAGGTCTCAGGGAAAAATAGCCTTGGCAGTAGCGTCGTCAGGAATTGCGGCAACTTTATTAGCAGGTGGACGCACAGCTCATTCCACTTTTAAACTGCCTCTATCTGTTTCTTTACAGAAAGATAGCGTGTGCTCTATTCGCAAAAATGGCCCTCTGGGTAAAGTTTTACAAGACGTCACTCTAATTATCTGGGACGAATGTACCATGATCCATAGAGCTCATGTAGAGGCTCTAGATAGAACTCTCAGAGATATTAGAAGCTGTGATAAAATTATGGGTGGGATTATTATTAGGTTATGTTTTCTGGAGAATTTCGACAAACTTTACCGGTAATATTAAGAGGAACTAGAGCAGACATTGTAAAGTCTTGCCTTAAAAATTCACCGTTATGGAAGTTTGTCCATACCTTAAAACTATATACGAATATGAGAGCACATTTGGGGGGAGGTAGTACAAAGTTTCCTTCAAAGTTACTTTTAATAGGAGACGGAAAAGTACCTCATTTTGAAAATAAAATTGAAATTGATCGCGATTTAGGAGAAAGAGTGACTAGCATTGAGGATTTAATATCAAAAGTTTACCCTGATATCGTCGAAATAGAAAATAAAGATTATCAATGGATGTGTCAAAGGGCAATATTGGCGGCGAGAAATAGTAGCGTTGACGAAATTAACGACCTAATTTTAACTAAACTTCCAGGCGATATAACTACCTACACATCTATTGATAATGTAATGGATCAAGAAGATGCTGTCCATTATCCACAGGAGTTTCTCAATTCTTGAAACCCGAGTGGCCTTCCATCACATTCCCTCAAGTTAAAAATAGGTGCTGCAATAATTTTACTCAGAAATCTTAAACCACCAAATTTATGCAACGGAACCCGACTTCAAGTAAAATTCCTTCGCAATAACGTGATCGTTGCAACAGTTTTGACTGGTCCGGCAGTTGGTCAAACAGTGCTTATACCTCGCATCCCAATGATTACAAATGATTTACCTTTTAATTTTAAAAGAATTCAATTTCCTATTAAGTTATCTTTTGCAGTAACAATTAATAAATCACAGGGGCAAACATTTAAACACGTAGGAATCGATTTACGTCAAGACTGCTATTCACACGGCCAACTATATGTCACGTTGTCAAGATCGGGTTGCGGGGCAAATCAGTATGTTCTTCTACCACAAGAAAATAAAACTAAAAATATCATTTACGCTGAAGTACTTTAAAAGATATTATTTTGAAAATTTCTTATTCACGATCATAATAACAAAAACCAACGTGAGCAATCAAAAGATAATCACGATAGTGTTTCCAACAACCACGAGAACGAAGTCGCGGGCACAGCTAGTCTTTGTAATAAATATGTAGCCTTAGATCTATTTTATATGTTTTTACATAAAAGTACTGTTAGTTTTGTGTTTTCAATGTGTAATTACGAAAAAAAAATGGTGGTTAGTACTACTAACCACCATGACAGTTCGAGTTTATGACATCGATCGAAATGTAACCGTATAAGTATTTACAAGTACTCTTTTTGTACTTGTTTCAGTATGCCGCGCCAGTTAAACGAAAAAGAAATAGCTGAGTACTCATTGGAAGATATTCCTTCAGGTAGCGAGAGCATCTGTAGTGATGACCAAGAGGTTCAGCAAAATCCTTTGGTATTAGGGGATTTGGTTGGCGAAGTTCAAGTAGCCGATGATGACAACTTTGACTCAGAGGATGACCTCTTTTTGTCCAGCTTAGCTCATGCTCAAAGGAATCCTAATAATGAGCCCAGCACATCATATTCATTCATTCTCCTACTCTTATCCCAATTACTTGGGGTCGATACAATATGTATTCTTTTTTCATAATACATATTGTAAAAGTTATTGGCAATAGTTTTATGACCGGCCGCCTGCCAGACGTCAACCCTCCTTGGGAATGTAATCGTTGACCAAACGGCATCAGATGGAGTTGGCCCAGGTCATTGGTAGTATTCGTAGCCGCTACCACACACCTCATATTCAACTACAAAAATAACAAAATGGAAGAAAAACTATAGAATGATCACACCAGGTAAGTTTTCTGAAAATGTTGGTGTTTCTGATCTCATAATTAACATGGAAAATGTTACACGTCTTCTACTATTCCGTCTTTTTTGGACAGATAACTTACAAGACATAATATGTTTTCAAACAAACCTTTATGCAACTCAATCGGGCAAGCAGTATACACCTACCACAACAGAAGAACTTGATATTTTCATAGCTTTGAACTTGGTAATGGGCATAAAAAAATTACCGAGCTACAGAGATTATTGGTCATCAACTCCTGATTTGCATGATAATTATGTTTCGAAGTTCATGAGTTTCAACAGGTTCAGTTGGCTTTTGAATTATCTGCATGTAAATGACAATAGTCTAATGCCTGACAGAAATAGCCCAGACTTTGACAAGCTTTATAAAATTAGATTGATTTACTCAATATTCTGCAAATTAATTTTCAAAAACATTACATGCCATCTGAAAAAATTGCGATTGATGAAAGTATGATCAAATTTAAAGGCAGAAACTATCTAAAGCAATACATGCCAAAAAAACCCATAAAACGAGGGTACAAAGACTGGATGAAGTATGCACAGTCAGGCTATTGCTTAGATTTTGATTTTTACACAGGCAAGCAGGGTGTCAACGTTGAAACTGATCTAGGTGGTAAAGTGGTCAGAAATTTTTGCCAAAATTTGAAACACAAAAATCATAAAATCTATTTTGACAACTATTTCAACAGTTATCCCTTGCAAGTTGAATTACAGAAGGACAATTTTTTTGCTTGTGGAACTGTCAACTCAAATAGGAAATTTTTACCGACACTAAAAGAAGACAAGCATATGCAAAGGGGAGAACATGATTACCGGATTAGTGAGACAAAGTGGGGGGCATAGTTCGGAGCGTGCTCGTTCGCGTCCCCTGCCAGTCTAATTAGTCTGCTAATCCGGCTCGAAATGCGTACCGCAATGCGGGTTAGGGCGTCCCCCGGAGGCGACGCGTACCGACCCGCTCCCGTCGGTACGAACTTCGGCAGTTGCGGCGATGGGGGCCGCCACCCATCACGCCTTGCCCAGTCAGGCGAGTCGAGGAGAGCAGAGTGCCGGGTGGGCACGTGGAATGTAAGAGGTTGTGTGGAAGGTAAGTTACACGAGCTGATATCCGTCATGGCGGACAAACAGCTAGACGTGCTCTGTGTAACAGAGACCAAGCGAATGGGCAGCGACGCCTGCGATCTTCCTGGTGGCGGGATGGCTCTGTGGTCTGGTGTACCACAGAGCGATCGAGCCAGCATGGGGGTAGGAGTACTGCTGTCCTCTTGCTTGGCCTCAGGTGTGAAGGATTACGGAATGTATGATCCCAGACTTCTTTGGGTCCGTATAAAACTTGGTGTCACCAAGGTATTCATGGTTGTAGCATATGCTCCCGTAGGATCCTCGGTGGCATCAGACCTAGAGAAGTTTTGGGATAATGTTAGGGCAGTTCTGGATATGGCAGAAACCAGTGAACGCGTGATTGTATGCGGAGATTTGAACGGATGGGTGGGGACCAAGCGTCCCGACTATGAGGACGTACTTGGTCCATTTGGTGATAAGAGAGTGAACGACGCAGGTAGGCTCAAAGCGGATGTATGCAGGGAGAGAAACCTTATTGTGTCAAACACATTTTTCCAACATAAGGACATCCATATGTATACATGGAGAAGGAATGAACAGAAAAGTATAATAGATTTAATTTTGGTAGACAGTCGCCTCCGAAGCAAAATATTGGACGCAAGAGCCTACAGGGGCCCCACAGTCGATACGGACCACTATCTCGTTATTGCGAGATTTAGTGGTCTGTTCAGAAAGTGGAGGCACTGGCGAGAGCGTGTCCACTTCGGAGGGCTTGAAAGAATAAAGGTTGAAAGGTTGCAAGAAGAGTGTGTAAGAGAAAAGTATGCAGAGGGTGTCCGAGAACGGCTGACGATGGCAAGCCAGCCGCAATCGGACATTGAAGAATGCTGGAGAGTATTGAAAGAGAGTATGGTAGATACAGCGAAAGAAGTATGTGGAAGTTCAAAGAAGCATAGAAAAACAAATGGTGATGCATGGTGGGATGCGGAAGTGGCAGCTTCCGTAGAGCAAAAGAAGAAAGCGTGGCTGGACTATGTCTCTTCTTTGAATCTGAATGACAGTATGACTGAACAGAAGAAAGAAATATATCGGCAAAGTAAGAATGACACCAAGGCCTTAGTGAAAGAGAAACGTGATAGAGCAAGTATGAGTGCAGAAGATAGGCTGACTAAAAACTTCGAGGGTAACACCAAACTCTTTTGGAGCGAGGTGAAGAAGTCTCGGGATGGTTGGTCAGCCTTCAGAATGAATAAAATAAGGTCTAAAGGTGACATTCTTACACCAATACAAGACGTGTTAAGCCGATGGAGTGAATATTTTGGCGATATGTATGCGGATGCTACGGTTAGCGCCGGTGTCGCATGTGGTTTAGTAGAGCAACATTCGACAACGGCGTCCTCCGATGGCATCAGTATGGATGAAGTTGAATGGGCGATAAGAAGTTTGAAAAATGGTAAGGCAGCGGGCATTGATATGATGTCTGCCGAGATGATCAAGCTTGATGGCTACTGTGTCTGGGAGGCGTTCCTGTTGCTGCTCAATTTACGTTGGAGCTCAGGAATGGTTACCGGGAACTGGAATAGCGCAGTCATCGTGCCTTTGTTTAAAAACAAGGGTTCACGTTATGACTGCGGCAAATTACAGAGCCGTAAGCTTGACCAGTTTGGCAGCAAGTGTATGGTAAAATTATTGAAAGGAGAATGGGATGGTGTCCGATGGTTTACTGTGTGAGACACAAGGAGGTTTCAGGAGTGGAAGGGGATGCATGGATCAAGTGTTCTCTCTGCGCAACATTGTGGAGAAGCATCTGGCTCTAGGTCAGAGGGTTTTCTGCAGTTTTGTGGATCCGGAGAGAGCATTTGACACGGTTGTATGAAAGGAACTTTGGGACATTTTACCGGAGTATGGTATTAACGGTAAACTGCTACAGGCTGTGCAGTCCAGTTACATGGGCTGTAGAGCCTGTGTGCGGCTGGATAATGGAATGTCGCCTTGGTTTGACGTCAATATCGGCGTTAAGCAGGGGTACGTTCTGTCAGCCAGGCTGTTTATCATATATCTGGATAAATGTCTCCAATGTGAGCAAAACCGGATCGGCTACGAAGTTGACCGTACGCTAGTATTGTGTTATATAGTACTTAGTGTTACTCTCGCTCGGACCAACCACTGTACCCATCGCACCGGTGTCCGCGGTATTCCCATCGCGTACACCGGGCGCGGCGTCGTGCTTCAAGCGCCCTCAAGTGAGTGTTTATTACTCTTTTTGATATGGTCGCGACAATTTCGTAATGAAAAGGACGCCCGACATACCGCCGTCTATCCGCGGCCCCAGTCCGCAGACAGGAGCCCGGACCAGGACACCACCCTTCCACCGCGGACAACCCGCCTCACCGGAAGTAGACAGCAGCAGCCCCGCGCTAACACCATCGACCTCATTACCTCCCCGAGCGTGCTCGGCGAGCAGAGCCAGCCGCTTTGATGCGGCCCACGCCCGTATCATACCCGCGGCTCCAACTCTAACCCCAGCGGCCCCACCAATACACCCCATAGCTGCCTCTGACCATCGCCATCGTCAGCAATACACCCACCGCGCGCGTTCGACCCAAAGGTCGTCCGCCGGCAGTGAACGCTCGAGCTCACGCTCGGCCCCGAGGGACGAGGGCTTGGAGTCCCCCGCACACCCCTCCCTTACTTCGAGGACCAGCTTCGCGCGGTCTCTGACCGACATGAGCATGGACAACATCACGGTTGTCGCTAGTTACGCGACATCCACCGCGACCTATTTACCCCACGCGCACCCGTCGCCAGCGTAACAGCTCCGATGAGGAAGAAGACGAAGAAGCAAGCAAGAAGTGCAAGATTGCTTCCACAGCGAGATTGTCCTCGTCCCAGGGAGGACCCCGCCACCTGCGCGAATTGTGGCGGCGAACATCCGGCCAATCATATAAATTGTCCGGTGTTCAGGAAGGAATCCCGGAACCGGAAGGCGGGGACAGTCGCCGTCACCGGAGACGTCCAGCAAAGGGCGACACCAGCACCCCAACCGGTTCTATCCCAGCCGACCGGAGAGTCCAGCAAGGGAGCGACGCTGATGGCGGACGCGAACGCTCCCACCCAGCGTGACTCTGCCCCGAAGAAGAGGCGGAAGAAGAAGAAGGCGAAAGGCCAAGGCTCAAAACCCAGAGATGTCTCAGCAGCTAAGGGAGGCAGTATCGCTGCCCCCATAGCCAAACCAACGGCATTACAAGCCCAGGGCCCACCAGCTGATGTAGAAACCGCTGCGCTCACCCACCCTGCGGTAAGTAAGCCAGCAATTAAAAGGACCCCCAGCGCGGGCCCACAAAGTTCATCCTCGAGGAGCACAGGCCCCACCAACATCCGGGGCATCATCACAAGCCTATACAAGGCTCTCGAGGATGAACAGGTCAGTGACCGGATTAAAAATATGCTCTTGGAGAGCATTGCTGAGATAATACAAAACCATCTCAACGGATAAACCATCTCTGAGGATAATTCACTAGAATGCCCGCGGCCTTGCACAGAAGGCCGCTCTCTTCCGCCTCTTACTGCAGAAACAGGACATCGACGTGGCGCTGATAAGCGAGACGCACCTGGGACCTGCAGTCAAAATTAAATTCCCGGGTTTCCTCGTTTATCGGAGGGACGATACAACCACCACCCAGAGCTACCGAGGTCTGGCAGTACTCATCAAGAGGCGAGTCGTGCACCAGCTCCTGCCGATTCCAGTCGCAAACACCAACTTATACACCCTTGGCGTTGAGCTACACACGAACGGTACAGCCCTCCAACTCCATGCGGTCTATAAGCCTCCACATAGCACTCTTGACGTCACAGCGCTTCAAGAGATTTTAAGCGTACCATCTCCAGTGATCATCGCTGGAGACCTCAACGCTAAGCACCCCGCTTGGAACTCCGCAAACCGGAATCAGGCAGGGTCGCGACTCCACCAATTTGCAGATGCCCGAGGATACATGGTTTTGGGTCCAGTATCCCACTAACTACCCCGCCAATCAAAACCATCTCCCTGATGTGTTGGACATCACAGTCCTAAATGACATCCACTGCCGGATTACTCAGGTAGTTCTGGACGACTAACTAGGGTCAGACCATCAGCCCGTTCTCCTCACGGTCCACACAGCACCCACCAGGACGGTCCCTCCAGCGCCACGGACTGGACTAACTTTAAGGACACCCTGGAGACCACCACCCCGACTCGGCCTATTAGCTCCGCCTCCGACGTTGAGCTGACTAAAAGCATCGGCTTTGGTAATCTCCAGAATACCAGCATCAAACCAGGACGGTAGACACCAAATCCCTGCGTATATCAGGAATCTGATTGCCGCCAAGCGCCGATTGCGCAGACAGTGGCAGAGTTCTAGATGCCCCAGATTGAAGTCAGACCTCAACCGACTGACGGAGAGAGTGCGGGCCGAGTTGCGGGCCCACACCACCGAAAGTTGGGAGCGTCTCATCGACGCAGCGAGCGACGATGACTCCCCAGGTAACTCATGCCACTTCTCAAGCCAAGGTAGGCCGTCAGCTGCTGCGGCCCGTCCTGTCTTCCCATCTCCCGCTCAGAAATAAGCTGACAATATACAAATTGTATATTCGTTCCCGCCTAACGTACGCAGCCCCAGCATGGTTTGCTCTCACTAGTGAGACAAACCGTTCTCGGCCCCGCGTAGTCCAGTCTACCTCACTCCGAACTGCCACCTCGGCGCCTCGGTACGTGAGAAATGCCACCATCGCCCGCGACCTCTAAATGGAGTCGGTAGACGACTACATAAAGCGTCTCTCCGCAAACCTATTCCGCCGGGCTGAGACAGCCTGGTCCCATATCCCGGGACCTTGCGCCATACCATGCTCGTCCCCCCGGACAAATACCGCCTCCCTAGGGATTTACTCAGCTCGTCGCCGTAACTTCGCTTACGGCGTGCCGACGCAACCATAAACCTCATTTTTACTCTTTTTCTCATTTCTACTCTTTTTCTCAATTTCACTCTTTCAACCCATCTCTGAAAATCCCAAAATCCCAGCCTCGCCTCCCAGCGCGCCCTCACGGAGACTCACAATCTCCTGCGTAAAACGGAAGTCCCGGGCCTGGCGAAATGCGATCTCTGCGGAAAATCTGTGGAGTTAGGCTGACCGACCGCATTCGTAACGACGACGTAAGAGAGCGAGTAGGTATGAAAGAGAGTATTGGTGTAAAGATGCGAAAGGGAATGCTCCGATGGTTCGGTCATGTGGAAAGAATGCCGAACGAACATCTGGTTAAGAAGATATACAATGCGAAAGTGGAAGGATGTAGGTACCGGGGGAGACCGAGACTAACCTACCTAGACCAGATCGGTCATGTACTGAAGGAAGGTGGACTCAAGAGTCTCCGAAACCGGCGAGCGTGTATGAAGAGAATTATGAATGTTGAGGAAGCGAGTGAAGTATGCAAAGATAGAGTTCTCTGGCACTCTGTTCTCTCTGCCTACCCTGCAAGGTATATAGCGTGATGATATGTATGTATGTATGTAAATATAGATTTATAAAGTGTTAGTGAATAGTTTTGTTTAGATTAGTACTTGTCTTAGTAGACGTAAATAAATTGCAATGTATCGTATCAATGCAAGTTTACTCTGGGACTTTTTTAAAAAGGACCCTATGACAAAAAAGACGAAGTGTACTTTATATGGTGATTTGTACAGTAACAAAACAACTACAGGAAATCTAAAGTGTCATCTACTCAAGCGACATTTAGACGCATATGAAAGGCTGGCTTCAACTAAAATTTCAACGGTAAGGGAGCTAAGACAGTCATCACCACCAATGCCTGTGCTGTTACAACCGTCGTCATCAACACCTTGGTGTAGTTCGCAAAACGAAGTCGTAGAGCTCCCCATCAATTCCACAGCTTCGTCGGCAGTAATTCGATCTTGTCCATCTACGAGTATATTGATACCGCGAGCTGCGCCTCAACAACAGGGAATGGAAAGGTATGGTGCAGCACGAAAAATAACAGCAGATCAGAAAAAAAGATTGATCGCGACTTATTAGACTTATTTATTGAGGGATATCAACCATTCTCGTTAGTAGAAGAAAAAGCATTCAAAAAGTTCGCAAGTTGGATACCGGGCTACACATTACCTAGCCGTAAAACTATTTCCAATATAATGAGTCTAGCTCTGTACGAGGGCACCCAAGAAAGAATTAAATCACCTAAGATCCCGTAATCACATTAAATTGTGTCTCACCACTGACTTGTGGACGTCATGTGCAAATGATAGCTACATAGCAGTAACCGGACACTTATAATAACAGAGCAATATGAATTAAAATCATTGCTAATACAATGCTCAATTTTTGAAGATACCCATAGTAGCGCAAATATTCAGTTCAAGTTACTGGAAATTGTTAATCAATGAAACCTTTACCACAAAATTAATTTCGTCGTTTCTGATAATGCAGATAATATACAAAAAGCTATATCGGAAATCGGTTGGAAGCATTATGTTTGTTATGCGCACACATTGAACCTTATTGTACAGGATGCTCTCAAAAAGGTTACCGTTAATATGGAGAAAGTTAAAAAAAATAGTGAGACATTTTAAATTAAGTTTTTAAAAAGTAAGACATTTGGAGGAAAAAAATGAAGTAAAAAGGGGAAGACCAAGGTCTTCTTTATAACAGGAAATTCAGGAGAAAAAAAAGAAAAGTGTTTCGCAGGTTGCACCAGTAAAAGATGTTCGACTAGACCAAGTAGCCCATTGGCCAATTTTTTGTGACAAAAGTAACAGGTGTAAGATGCCTAAGTATACTGGTTTTACCTAAACCAAATGTGAAAAATGTCATGTGTCACTTTGTTACAGTAAAAGAACCAATTGTTTTAGAGAATTTCACAACTAAATGAAATACAAAATGTGGTTGCTCTTAATTTTCAGTTAAACCACACTACATTAACACCTTACATACATATACATTTTACTTTGAATGCATAGTGTAGGCTGCATCCTACAGAGACAAAATGAAGACTTTGATGACCTGAACCTTCTCAAATATTTTTTTATTATTTTTCTAGTAATACCCGTACGATGAGACACCACATCCATATTATTTAGTTATAAATAAAAAAATATGCATTTTACGAGTTAAAAAATATGATTTGGACATGCAGTATTTATTGTGACTAATGCCCCTGGCAAGAGCGCATTCAACAGAGTAGAGTACATTCGAAAAATATTGAATTCTATTCCAGAATAAAAACAAAAAAAATATGTTCAAAAGTAATTTGAATCTCGCTCGCGCGCGCTATTACGTGCGCTGTGCGTGCGTCGGTAACAGCGGTCGGTAATGTTCGTGCTGATCTCGGTTAAATTCGTTTTCTTGAGGAAGCACGGCGGCCGGCGGCACGGCGGCTGGCGGCGCGGCGACGACGGCGGCGCGGCGACGACGGCAGCGCGGTGGCGGCTTATCCACGGGTTATATTGTTGGTGTTAATTTGAAAACTGTTTTATTATAATTACTAAGATTAGTACAAAATAATAAATGTTAAAGTACTTTGTTTCTGTTGATATCATGAGTGACGTCCATAAAACTTATGAAAATCATTCAAATACCGCGCCAGTTCATGAATAAAACGACGCCGTGGCTGCGCCGCCTAAAGCGCCCAAAATACTAAGTCAAGTAACAACGCTTGCCGCCTTTATATAAAGTTCAAAATAGTAGAGAAATCAAGAATTTTCTAGCGCGATGTGAGCAAGCGAGATAGCAATAGTCCCGAATTCCTGATTGCTCGCGTAGGTAGATACACGAAGCTTCCAGAGTCGGTTTCGAGATTTCTCCAGACAGTTTTCGACTCTATACGCGCGATATAAAAGCCACGCTAACCGTAGCGACCGACAGGATTGTCACTGTGACTTGCAAATTTCTTCGATTCACACTAGTCGTGATACGCGCAAAAACAATTATAGTGAAATAGTGAAAACCACCTAGTGAAGTTCCGTCGCACTACCTAGTGAACCAACATACTAGTGGCGCCAAGTGCCCCGAACTACTACGAAGCGTGCAAGACGTACGGACCACCTAGTTCCTCCGCTCGCCGCCGCGGGGTGCCGGCGCTAGTTTCTTCGCGAGCTAGCCGTCACCGTCGCGGCACCGTCCGGTGCAGCCCGGCGCAGTGTGAAGAACCCGCAACCTACGCTGCGAGCCACCAGCAGCGCTTTTGGGTCACGTCAACACAGTCCAGACACACGGTAAATACAGGCGAAAGCCGACGTACTGATTTCATTAACTATTAGCGATGATCCATTTTAACCAATGTACCGCTACTGCATTTTTGTGCAGAGGCGTTTCCTTCACGAAGACGATTTAGACGATGAAGAAGGGCCTGCCTAAGGACCCAATAACACCCGAAGACCAGCTACTCCCACGAGTGGCCAGGAGCCATGAATTCATCAGCCCTCAGGGAAATGTGGAGACACCAGATATTACATCGTTCCTGAAATACACCGCACCACCCGCCGATCACTGCGCGAACCGCCCCGCGTCCGCGACAAGCGCGACTCACCCCGCGCCCGCGCCCGAGATATCTACACGCGCGACTCAACCCGCGCCCGCGACCGAGCCACCCAGCGCGACACGCTCCGCGCCCGCGACCAGCGCGACTCGATCCGCGCCCGCGTTCTCCTCAGACACGGACTCTCACGCCGCCCTGCAGCCAGCAAGTTCGACGCGTGCTGTGGCAGGGCAGGCCAACAAGTCAGACGACGACTTGCGCTTTATCACTCCGGCCCTTCCGGCCCCACCGAGATACCTACCATACCTACCAAATACCTTCTTTAGGAGTGAGAAAGCACCCCGACCAACTACGAGCTATGTTAAGTCGAAGCAACAGCAACTACCACCAGATACCACGCCCGTGAAACCCGGCTATCCCGCTGTGAGCAGGCAGATAAGCCTGGAGGAATACGGCGCGGGCGAGTCCCCCGCGCACCGCATATACCGCAGTGGCGACTCCGACTCCTCCGGTGGTTCACAAACACGCACCCCGGTCAACCCATGCACTCCCGCGAATGCAAGCGATTCAGAAAATGACATCCCGGCGTACAGGCTGAAACCAGTGGGACACAACAAAAGCCTAGCCAAGCGGAACGAGGCCGCCCGACAAATGGATATTGACGCCACCCCCACCAGAACTAGACGCCCACGAAGCCCCAGCGAGTCGGACGATGCGTTGGCAAAGCGGGCACGAGCGAACGAACAACCCCGCGCGCCGCAGCACGCATATGCGGACGTCGCAGCGGCCCCTCGCGACCCACGAGCCCAGAGGAGTCCTCCCGGCCCCGCGGGACCCAGCGGACAGCCACCACCTGTGACTAACAAGGTACGTCTGCCTCCATTAATAGTAGAAAGCCTACCAAATTGGTCAACCCATTTGAAGGAAATAAAGGCTAGACTAGGCCGGGTCGCCAACGCTCGTCCGTACGGGAAGGGAGTTCGATTCTCCCCCGTAGATATCACGGAATACAGAATCGTTCAGGACTATCTTTCCCGACTAGAAAAGGAAGCAAACATTTCCTGGTTTTCGTATTCGCTTCCTACGGAACAGAGCCTGAAGGTGGCCATTCGGGGACTACCACATAATACTACACCCGACGAAGTCACGAGCGAGTTTAACGACCTGGGGTACGAACCCGAATTTATCCGAAATATCCGCGCCAGACAGGGTCGCCCCGGGTGTATCCTGTTCGGTATGTTCAAGAGAACGCCAAACATCGACACTATATACGATGTCAAGGAGTTGCTAGGGATACCCGGCATTATAATAGAGGCCTGGCGGGGAAAAAAGCGGCCGGCCCAGTGCCACAGATGCCAGGGCTTCAGGCATAGCTCGCAGCAATGTCACCGCCCACTGGCGTGTGTACGGTGCGGTGGCGAGCACCTGGCAAGGGAATGCCCACGACCCAAGGAGGACCTCGCAACCTGCGCCAACTGCGGGGGGCCCACCCCGCAAATTACGCTGGTTGCCCGGCCCTTAAGATAGAGACCAGCAATAGAAGGGCAGGAACGGTAGCCCTTACTAACAAAAGAAGAGGCCCCGTCACGGGCCCCACGGGCCCCCTAACAGATAACACTGTACAGGCAGACTCGGAGGCCCTAACACTGATGGCCCCAGCTAATCCCCCTTCGCAAAGGGATAGACCTCCTCCCGCACGTAGGAGTAAAAGAAGGAGTAGGAAGAAGAAGCCCACGGACACCCATACTGAAACTGAAACTGAAGGGCCCTCCAATCCCCGCACCTACGTGCCAGCAACCAGTGGGAGGACACTCGAGTCAAGTGAACCTACCCACAGACCACCCAGAAGGAAGAAAAGGGGGAGAGTGGCCCCCCCTACAAATTCCCTTTGGCCACACAAAATCCCACGGTGCCGCCACAACCAATGCCACGGAAGAAACCATACACTGAGAAGCCACAAAAGGGCCCCCCGAAAAAATCTGGGGCCCCTTCCTCAAACATAAATACCAAAATGTTTGCATTCATTGTCGAGATGCTGCTGCAACTACTACGAGCAGCCGAGACCAAAACCCCCGCGTCAAAACTCATACAGGTAGTGACGAAGGGCCTAAGCGATTTCACGTCTCGCTATGGATAAAGAATCACTAAGAATGGTCCATTGGAACGCCCACGGCCTAAGAGGCAAGGTCGCCCTACTAAGACTACTCCTACAGGATTATAACATAGACGTTGCGCTGATAAGTGAGACATTCCTAAAGGCCTCAGACCGACTAAGGGTCCCAGGCTATCTCACTTATCGGCGAGACGTGACGTCAGACCAGGGGAGAACTTACAGAGGCCTAGCGATCCTCATACGCAGGAGGATCCTCCATCAACCTCTCCCAACACCTGCCCTCCGCAGCATCCAAACATTAGGAATTGAGATCGACCTAAACAATAGACATTTGCAATTACACGCGGTCTACAAAGCCCCAAACACCCACTTGGCCGTGGTAGATATCTACCATTTACTGGACAAAAACGCTCCTGTCATCTTAGCCGGCGACCTCAACAGTAAGCACCCGGCATGGCATTGTCTCCAGACTAACAGGGATGGCAACCGCCTGTTTAGGGCTGCGGAGCAAAAGGGATACACTGTCATGGGGCCAGGGGCCCCCACCCATTACCCGGATGTTGCCAGCTACACGCCAGACGTACTGGACATCCTGGTACATAACGGGATCGGCAGCCGTATATCACAAAATGTCCTCAATGAGGACCTGCATTCCGACCATCTCCCGGTTCTTGTGGTTGTCGAACACAGACCTGTGGAACTTATACCACGCCCACCACGCCCCCTCCCAGATTGGAGGGTATTCATTAAAGAAATGGAGGGAACAAATGTGGACCGACACCTAACATCTCGCACAGATATCGAATCCCTCACCACCGACTTCACGGTAGCAGTCCAGGCGGCTATAACGAAAGCCTGTGAAGCGAACCCACGTCGGAGGAGGCACCCGCAAGAACTGCCGAGAGAGGTCAAGAACCTCATTAGGAAAAAAAGGGCCATAAGGATGAGATGGCAGCGTTCTAGATGCCCGACCCTAAAAATTCTATTAAACAAAATTATAGAAAAAATTAAAATAGAATTTAATAACCACTTATCGGCTAGTTGGAACAAAACACTAGAACACAGCGGTGAAGATACACAGTCGATAGGCTGTGTCGCCGACTCACGGGTGCGCCCGTCCCCGTAAGGCCGCTATTACACCCAGACGGGACGCCCCGATATAAGGCCGAAGATAGGGCCGAGATACTGGCCACGTACCTAGAGGAAGTCTTCACGCCGAACCCTGTGCTCGATCGAACACACGACGCGATGGTAAGCGACCACCTGAGAGGCTATTTCGAGTCCCCCATCACTACTGAAGAGGACCCCATATTCTTCTCCCCGGACATGGTGACGCGTGCGATCAGACTGCAGAAGCCACGTAAGGCTCCCGGTGCGGATCAAATCACGAACAACATGTTACGCCACCTTCCCCGTAGGGCTGTGTGCACCCTTACCCACTTGTACAACGGGATCATCCGCACGGGGGCCTTCCCCAAAACCTGGAAGGAGGGCCGCGTCATCATGTTCCTGAAGGCAAGTAAGGACCCGCGACACCCCAGCAACTACCGCCCAATTACCCTTCTCCCAACACTTTCTAAAGTCTTCGAAAGGCTTCTGTTGACCCATCTTAACTCCCATATAACCCCAAGAAACGAACAATTTGGCTTCAGGGCGGAACCCTCCAATTGACCCGGGTTATACATCTTATAACCTCTTCCCTCAACAATAGAGAGCGAGCTCTGGCGGTGCTGCTGGATGTCGAGAAGGCGTTCGACCGCGTCTGGCATGAGGGGCTCGTATACAAGCTTACGCTCACCACCGTCCCCAGACGAATAGCCAGGGTGGTACAGGACTTCCTCTGGGACAGATCCTTTGGGGTCCAGATAGGCCCACACGTATCCACCATCAGGAAAGCGAGGGCGGGCGTACCACAAGGCAGCTGCCTCTCGCCTTTGCTGTACTCCCTATACACCGACGATATACCCGTAAACCACCAGGCACAGCTAGCCCTGTATGCGGATGATGCCGCATACATCACCATTAACAAAAATCATATGTATGTGGCCAAAAGAATGCAGAGAGTATTAGATGAATTACCACAGTGGCTCGACAAATGGCGTCTTATAATAAATATTCCAAAAACGAAGGCCATACTATTTCCTGCCAGAAGAAGACACATGCCGCCCTTAACCTATCTAGGTAACCCTATCCAATGGGCAAGTAAGGCCCCGTATTTGGGTGTGTTATTGGATAGTAGGTTCAAAATGAGGCCTCACGTAAGACAAGTCATCAACAAGGTGAAAGCCACAAGATCCATGTTGAAAACCATACTAAGCGCGAAAGAAATCCCCATACCCGTAAAAATAAACCTATACCGACTTTACATCAGGTCCAGACTGACATATGCAGCCCCGGCCTGGTATGCATTACTATCTAAGAGACCAAGAGAAAACCTACAGGCCCAACAAAATAACACCCTTCGCATGATAACCGGGGCCCCTTACTGCGTAAGGAATTCTACGCTGGCCAGGGACCTGAATGTGGAGTCGGTGGAGGATTTCGTTAAAACACTCGCACGACGGATGTTTGCGCGAGCGGATGCCTCTCAGCATCCCTTCATACGGAGCATTGCGCCGTTACATGCGCGCCCTCCAGATGAGGCCACGAGGCCCCTTCCCAGGGACCTAGTCTCCTCGCCCTCCAGCGAGGATCTTTCATCCCCTTTATCCCCTTCTTAAGCTATCCTTTTCTTAGGTTATCAACTACCTAAAACTCACTCTATTCCTCTTCTCTCATTCTCACTCTTCTGCTGCCTAGCAGCAATCACTAACACTCTATTCACAGGTGTCTGATGACGCGACCCAGCCTCGCCGATCACCTCCGCATACTCAACGGAGTATACGGATCGTGACGGCCTGCACAGGAGACGCATCGGCTACCGTGAAGAAGAAAAAGACACCACAGAAGACATCAACATCATTCATACCACAAGGACACCACTACACAAGGCCCAGTGGCCGCCGAAGTCCACCCCAGGAAGCGTGTCGCATGGGGCGGGGCCTCTCCCGGGGGTTACCGGGAGTCTCACCCTGCTCGTGCAGACCGCCCAGGGGGGGTGAAGAACGGTCACTGTGCCCATCACTCAACACAGTAAAAGACAGACAACCTCTTCTCGGCTAAAGCCACATTAAGAAACAAACCCAATCACCCGGCATTATTCCTAATGCCGGCGAATAGATACCGCAGATGGGGGCTATAGGCCCGGGACTGCCGCCACCCTTCTCCGGCTTGAGTGCATAGCTCGCCGTAGAGAAGGTGTGAAGAATAGTTATGAATTACCGACCGACAGTTCGGTTTTAATTTGAGTGAAGTGTCAACAGAAAGAAATAAGCGCGAAAATACAAAGCGAAGTAATAAGTGATTGAGAATAAACGCAGTTTAATAGTGTTTTTGGAAGGAAATAGTTCTAGTGTAGATTTTAACTCGACTAGCCGGTGTCATATATTTTGATCCACATTCAACGTAGATTTCCTGTTGCAGTGTTAACCCGTCAAGTCGACGAATCCACTGATATTATGTTCCACAGATCAACTTCATCAACAACTCAAGATTTTGAAGTCTTAGAAGAGTTATTAGGAATGTGTTCATTGAAAGGTCAAACCAAAGGAGTTAATATAATCAATGTACTTTTGGATAAGTGTTCAAAAACTGATTTGGACTTATCAAAATTATTGGGAATTGCGACTGATGGTGCTCCTTCGATGATTGGTGTCAATTCCGGGCTAGTTACTTTGCTGAACAAGCATCTGCAGAAAAAAAAAACATAAACGCTGAAGATCTCATGCAGTTTCACTGCATTATACACCAAGAAGCCCTCTGTTCTAAAAAAATTGAATTTCAAAATGTCATGAAAGTGGTAGTTTCGATTGTAAATTGCATAAAATCACGAGAACTCAATCACAGGCAATTCAAACAATTCCTCGATGACATCGAAAGCGAATATGGAGATTTACTGTATTATACAGAAGTAAGGTGGCTAAGTCGTGGATTCACACTTTTTTTTTTTTTTTTTGGCGGCGGGCTACGGATCGGTCACGCCCCGCTAATCCGTCCGGGGCGACGGGAGAAGCGGCGCACGACCCCGTAGACCCGCCCTACAATGTACCTCTCTACGCATTGCGGGTGGGCCACTGGTACGTGTTCTTTTCTTCAGTGGCCCATCCGGTCTACCCTCACGGGTATCCTCTCGGGTCGACGCCCTGCCATCTCGACTAATATTATGTCTCGATGTCAGGGCGTCGTCTTCACGCGGTGGCCTCTCTCCAAGGGTGACCAGACTAATCGCCGGTCCGGTCACCCGCTGCCTCGGCTAGGGCGGCATAAGGCGGAGGTATTCTCGCCTTCGCCGCCCCAGTCGCCGGAGGCGGCGCGAATCCTCGAAGAGGAGATCCTCCCGGATTCGCCCCGCCGCTTCCTTCTGCAAGATGACGCTCTCGCAGAAGGCGGCGACCGCGTCCCAATTGCTCTCACTGTCGACCATCGCTTTCACGACGGCCGGCAGCGAGAGGTCAGCACCACCCATTAAATCTAAGGTCACACTTAATATTTTATTTTGTGAAGCGCCTAGGGGCAAAGTAGGGTACTTTAGATGGGGCATAGTGGGGTACTATTTCATCAGGGTTCTTATTGTCACTTTGTTTTGTATTAATTTATAATTATCCCTTTTGTTAACTATATAAATAAATGTTGGTTTCAGCCATGGTTCGAACATACAAAAAAAAACGAATCAGCACTCTTGGTCGATCGAAAATATGGAAAAAGTCGTACAAAGCGTCGTTTCTAGCGAAATGGGTTACAAAAGAGCTGCACTTTCGCACGGTGTTCCACAGACTACACTAGAACGGTATGTCGCAAAATATAGGGCAAATCCTGATGGCACTGTGTTTTTAAAGAAGTTAGGACACTATACAACAGTATTTTCACCCGATCAAGAAAAAGACTTAATTATATTAAAATTATGGAAGAGCGATTTTACGGTCTTTCATCGCAAGAACTAAGAAAGCTTGCATTTACGTTAGCTGAAAAAAATAATATAGAAAATAAATTTAACACGAAAAACGGTCTGGCCGGAATCGACTGGCTTAAAAGTTTTTTAAAAAGACATCCCGAGATTAGTTACAGAAAACCAGAGCCCACGTCCGCGGCAAGAGCTATGGGATTCAATCGAGTTGCTGTTAATAACTTTTTTGACCTACTGGAGAAGATTTACGGGAAACATAAACTAAAACCACAGCGCATTTTTCATGTCGACGAGACAGGTGTTTCTACTGTGCCCAAAAGTCACTCAAAAATATTAGCGACGTGTGGCAAACAAGTTGGAACTATGACTTCTGCAGAGCGAGGTAAATTACATACATACATATCATCACGCCATATCCCTTGCAGGGTAGGCAGAGAGAACAGAGTGCCAGAGAACTCTATCTCTGCATACTTCACTCGCTTCCTCAACATTCATAATTCTCTTCATACACGCTCGCCGGTTTCGGAGACTCTTGACTCCACCTTCCTTCAGTACATGACCGATCTGGTCTAGGTAGGTTAGTCTCGGTCTCCCTCGTTACCTACATCCTTCCACTTTCGCATTGTATATCTTCTTAACCAGGCGTTCGTTCGGCATTCTTTCCACATGTCCGAACCATCGGAGCATTCCCTTTCGCATCTTTACACCAATACTCTCTTTCATACCTACTCGCTCTCTTACGTCGTCGTTACGAATGCGGTCGGTCAGCCTAACTCCACAGATTTTCCGCAGAGATCGCATTTCGACCGCATTAATTTTACTATCATACTCTTTTCTGCATACCCAACTCTCGCTTCCATACAGTAATGTTGGGACAAGCACTGCGTTATGTATTGCTACACGTGCCTTCTGGCTGAGGTGGTGGCTGCCGAGAAGTTGCCCCAACGCTCCGTTCACTCTATTTCCCGCATTCACTCTTCGCTCTATATCAGTGGTGTACCTTCCATCTTGGCTAAATCCACATCCAAGATATACAAATTCATCCACTTGCTCTAGTACATCATTACCTATTGTTACTCTTACATCTGTTCTGGTTTTATCTCTTTCAAAGACCATTATTTTGGTTTTGCTCACATTCACGCGTAGACCCCTTTTCTTACAATCTTCTGTCATTGTGTCGACTAGGGTCTGCAGGTCAATCGCTGACTGTGCCAGCAGGACTGCATCATCTGCATAAAGCAGAGCAGTGACCACTGAGTCGCCCATCTGGACTCCCACATTCATATCGTTCAACCTTTGGAGACATTTATCCAGATATATGATAAACAGCCTGGCTGACAGAACGCACCCCTGCTTAACGCCGATATTGACGTCAAACCAAGGCGACATTCCATCATCCAGCCGCACACAGGCTCTACAGCCCATGTAACTGGACTGCACAGCCTGTAGCAGTTTACCGTTAATACCATACTCCGGTAAAATGTCCCAAAGTTCCTTTCGTACAACCGTGTCAAATGCTCTCTCCAGATCCACAAAACTGCAGAAAACCCTCTGACCTAGAGCCAGATGCTTCTCCACAATGTTGCGCAGAGAGAACACTTGATCCATGCATCCCCTTCCACTCCTGAAACCTCCTTGTGTCTCACACAGTAAACCATCGGACACCATCCTCATTCTCCTTTCAATAATTTTGAAAGGAGAATGAGGATGGTGGTAGGTAAAAAGATGGTAATGATGACGAGGTAAATTGATGACTACAATTGTTTGTTTTAGTGCTGTGGGTAATTACATGCCTCCCATGTTTATTTTTCCGAGAAAGCGGATGAAGGCAGAATTACTTGATGGTGCTCCAGCTGGATCTTGGGGGGAATGCTATGAATCAGGGTGGATACAAAACCACCTTTTTATACTCTGGTTAAATCGTTTTATAGAATGGTCACACGCTACAAAAGAAGATCCAGTACTTTTACTGTTAGATGGCAATGCCACGCATTTAAAATCTGTAGAGGTGATTGATATAGCACGCGAACACGGAGTGATTTGGTTATGTTTCCCACCACATTGCACGCATCGTCTCCAGCCTTTAGACGTAGGTTTTATGAAGCCACTTAGCACCTACTACAGCAATAAAGTAAAAAAATGGCTAAGAAGCCATCCGGGTCGTGTAGTGACTCAGTTCCAGACGGCAACACTATTTGGGTTGGCATTTGTAGCTGCAGCCTCCATGACAACTGCATTAAATGCATTTAGAACAACAGGAATCTGGTCTATGGACCGAAATGTTTTCACCGATGCAGATTTTGCGCCAGCAGAAACTACAAATAATCCAGCAAATCCTGCAATAAATCCATGCTCCACAGTTACAACTTCTAACGATTCATAACAATCACAACTCAGTTTTAACGAAACACCACCGTCACCGTTACCGCTATCAACAGAATTAACAAATCTGTTAGTTCGAGAACAAAAATCTCCAAAACTTAGACAAGAGTCGCCACAGCCTGGATGTTCCTGGATGAATGAAGAACCAAAAAAAAATTTTTATGACGTCTCCTGAGCAGATTATGCCGTTTCCAAAAGAACATCGGACAACTCACAGAGTTCTAAGACGAAGAGGGAAAACGGCAATTCTTACCGATTCACCTTATAAAAATGAGCTTATTGCATTAAAAGCAACTAAAGAGAACAAAGATAAGAAGAGAAAGGTCACCAAAAGTATGGATTTTATTAGTAATAAATCAAATAAAAAAAAGAACAAAAAAAAAATTACACAGCCAAAAAAGTTAAAAGAAACAGTAGATGATGAAGATGCTGGATGCATTTACTGTGGCTATTTATGGTCGCAGTCTACAGAGGGTTGGATACGATGCATAAAGTGCAGTCATTGGGCACATTACTCTTGTGCAGGAGAAGACCATGCGAATGAAGAATCCACACATGTTTGTGCTTTATGCACTGCTGATTCATGTTAAATTTGTTTAAAAAAAATTACAATTTTATATTTTCGTTATATAAAAACTGATATTTTATATTATAAATATTTGATCATTATTTGAAAAAAGTACCCCACAATGCCCCACCTGGTACCCCGCTATATGGGGCAAAGTGGGGTAAACTCTACTCTGAATGAATTTCTTTTTGTTACCCAAATAATTATAGCTGAAATAAAATATAGCATGCTAAATAACAACGGCCTTACTGTACAACGAAATAAAGGCCAAATAGTGAATCTAACATCATTATTTACTGCAATATCATCGACAAGACATTAAATACCCCACTATGCCAAAGGGGGGTCATAGTGGGGTATTTAATGTCTTATCCCCTACATATATTTTATTACCAAGCCAGCATTGTTCACTATAGATTGGTGAGACATATATTTCAATGCCGAACAACACTAGCGTGGTCTACTTCAGCCTGCACGTCACGTTGTTTGTCCGCGATGGACTCATAAAGTACTTAACCGATTTTAACCAAATTTGCACAGCAAGTGTAGTTTGATCCAACTTAAAAGATAGGATAGCTTAAATCTCAATTTATAGTAATATTATTTTATTGCAAATTATATGTCTAATATTTGACAGTCAAAATCATATGTTATATCAAAAGGATTTTAAAAGATGGCGGAATCTGTTGACTGGATTCAGTAAGTATTTAATAGATGGCGCTATGTTAAATGTACAAACGCTTCATATAAGCTAAAATTTGTTAGAATAAACAAAAAGTGTTACTGAGGCTAACTGGCTAACCTAAGCCACAGCAACGCGTGGCCCGGTCTGCTAGTATTTTATAAATTTAATTATATTAAAATAGGTTGGCGAAATTCTCTAAAGTCCACTGAGTTGCCTTTAGATAATTTCTCTCCTGGGGAGGGAGGAGTTAAGGGTGACGAACCCATCAACATCAGCTTTGTCAGCACAATCTCCCCACCTAAACGCCCTAGTTAAGTTTATTGATTAGTTTGCATTTAATTAGTATAAATACATGGTCAATTAAATAAATTGTCATTACCATTTTTATTATAAAACAATTGTTACTCTGTCTATTAATAATAAAGTTTTTTTTATTAAATCTTCGAGTTTCCATAACTTAATTAACAAAGGAAAATAGTTTTAATTTTTTTTACGTTGTGAAATGCAATGGCCAGAAGTGCTGCAGCTCACGCCGGAGTGATCTGCATATGATTCTTCACGACCGTTTTCTGCCACCTCCATACCCTGTCACTCAGGTTGATGGACATTTGATAATTCCGGACTTTAAAGAGCATGACGGAAAGTCATTTGCACCATTTCTAATACGCCACTGCCTACCGAGTCAACCGCTGAATGCCTTCATCAGCACGCCTTATGATCTCTATTGCCCAAGTGTACGTGATGATTTACAGAAAATTAAAAAAAAACACCTCACGTAATTTATGGACGCCCCCAATGTCACCGTACACAACCATTGCGAGGTTTGGGCACTTATGTCAAGGTTCAGAAAATCTCTTGCAACCTTAAGACTGATTACATTTTTATAACTATTCATCGCAATAATTTGAGCCAAATATATATGCCATTGATATAAGAAATAGTAGATTTTATTAAAAAATAACAGTTTTATTTTGATTAAAGTAGAAAAGCGCCCAATGTTCCCCTATCTCCCCTAATTTAAAACCACAAACATAATGTTTAATTTGACAAACATTCGCTAATGCATAATTAACACGTTCACTGAATTTTTTAGTTTTAGTTTCATGTGTGCATTATATATTATGTAACTTTTTCTCCCCTAAGGAGAGAGAGATTCTCCCCTACAGGTTGCAAGATTTTTATTAAACTTTATTAATTTTAAAGTTACATTCGTGAAAAGTTGTATTCGGCTATTTAGTATTACAAAATATATGTTTCAACATTTTCAGAAATTTTCCCTAAGGCAAATAAAATAGGTAGCCCTAAAATAGGGGTTGCAAGTTTGAAAACTTCGTCTGTTTTGAATTTAGATTCGTGATAAATTGTGTTTAACTATCTAGTAATAAACAATAAAATAAGTGTAGACGGGATTGCTAAATTTTCCATCGATTGAAAGTAATTGAAAAAAAAAATGTATTATCTTCCTCTTCTTCACGAAGTCAATATGCCACATAATCGATTCAAGTTGATACTAAAATGCACTTTGTCAATAATAAAAAATAACATGATATTAAACAACCGAGAGAGATAGTGAAAAAAATTAACCACGGATTGATAAAGTCATAGATGAATGCCGAAAATTATACACTCCTAGAGAAATCATAGCGGTCGATGAATCTATGAACTGGTTTCGAGGTCGGTTTGAATTTTGCATATACAATCCACAAAAACATTTACAAACTGTGTAATCTCAATTATTATTCTTGGATTTATCATATTCATGCAGGACAGGATCAACAAATAAGAGAACTGGATAAACCAAGATCGGTTGTGATTTATACAAGGAAAAATTTTTTAATGCGGTCGAAATGCGATCTCTACGGAAAATCTGTGGAGTTAGGCTGACCGATCGCATTCGTAACGACGACGTAAGAGAGCGAGTAGGTATGAAAGAGAGTATTGGTGTAAAATGCGAAAGGGAATGCTCCGATGGTTCGGACATGTGGAAAGAATGCCGAACGAATGTCTGGTTAAGAAGATATACAATGCGAAAGTGGAAGGATGAAGGTACCGGGGGACACCTAGACTAACCTAACTAGACCAGACTGGTCACGTACTGAAGGAAGTTGGAATCGAGAGTCTCTGAAACCGGCGAGCGTGTATGAAGAGAATTATGAATGTTGAGGAAGCGAGTGAAATATGCAAGGATAGAGTTCTCTGGCACTCTGTTCTCTCTTGCCTACCCTGCAAGTGATATGGCGTGATGATATGTATGTGAATGTATGTAAAATTTGTTAAATGAAGGAAGACTTTTATTTACAGATAACTATTACACACCAGCATTCCGATAAAACAAATTTTAAAGTGAAGAAAAGCTGACTTCTACAGAATTTAATGGAGAAACAAACGAGAATTTCCCATAGAAGTTAATGAGCAAAAATTAAATGCACCAACAGTCAACGTGTGAAAACAAAATCTTTCGGATGCTATGCGGGGACCAGCCAAGTCAAAAATCCCTACATCGTCTACATCTTGTTAACCAATCAAGACCCAGTCCACAATCGTTCATCAGCCTGAACCATAAGAACACCAGCTTGTTCTATAAAATTGCGTCCCAATAGTATAGGATAATTCAAGACTTCATCAGGCACTATGAACACTTCTAATGATGTTTTAACTGTTTGTACTTGTATATCAACTACTACTTTACCTAAAGGTTGTATAAGTAAATCGTCTAAACCGTATAATAATGGCAAATCATTTGTACTACATGGAACATCTAATTCAATGAAATCAGTTACCCGAATCAATGTGTTATGATTGTTGAAATCTACACAGCAAGACATCGGCTGCATATTGACAACTACTGGTATAATACATTCATCAGATAGACTTTCAGGTAAATTTAATTGACTAGGATAATTTGGGGCGTCAGAATCCTCAAGTATAACTTCTTCAATTGAATTACATTGGAAGTTTGGATCTTTAACTTTAACAGACTTAAAGAAAGGTAATAATTGCTCAGGTTCAGTGTAACATGCAACTTGAGCTCTATATAACAAATTCTTATCCTCTATACCATCTAATAGACAATCAACCGCCCTCTTACCAGTTATATCACATCTTTTTAAAAGTTTAATTTTATCGTGGTAATATAACTCTAACGATTCCTTTAGCGCCGCTTTCGTTTCAAGCATTTCGCGTAAAATTTGAGCATAATTATCATAAGCTGGGAACTGTTTATACAATTCATTTTTACATTTAGTCCAACTATAATTTAATGAACGTACACTATCATACCATATTTTAGCTAAACCGATTAACTTTGATAATGCATTTTTTAGCAACTTTTCCTCCGACCATTGATGTAACGCTGCATATTCTTCTACTTTGTCTATCCAGTCATCAATGCGTAACTGTTTATTGTTAGGATCGAATTCAGGTAAAGGAGTAACATCAGCATTAAAATGTTCTTCAGATTCTGACATTGGCGAAAGAACGTCACCGTTCATTACACCCACTGTATCACAACTAAAATTATCTGAATTCGGCAATTCATTCATAACAAATTGAATGACTGATGTATTCATAACAGACTTATTAGTAGCAACTGTAGCGTTTTCATTATTTTGACAATTATTATTATCAACATTTTCACAATTATCAGAACTATTACTGTGCAAATGTTGACTTATATTGCTGTCATGTTTTCGTTTGTGTGAATATTGACCTTCGGTCTCTTCAGTATTGTCAAAATTCTCTTGAGTCTCGTTCCTAGCAGATAATTTTGTACCTGGAATCAAAAGGAATGCAAACATCATTTACTGAAAACTGTACAAATGGTTTAGTATTCTAAGTATCATTCCCCGATTATTATGAGTCTGGGTGTAAATTTTATTCGTTAATTGCATATTTATAATAACCTTCAAATTACTGAAATTTAGCATTTAATATGCTTGATTATTTATAAAAACCCGATTACGAATGTCCTACAATAATTCACGGTGGTGTAAGTGGCAGTACGAGTGGGACGAATTTCCAATAGATGTGGGTTCGAATCCCACTTGTGACAATCATTTTTCGCTCGTAATCGGGTTTTTATAAATAATCAAGCACATTAAATGCTAAATTTCAGTAATTTGAATAACAGGGTTGTGTCATCGTTTAATACAATTCTAACTGCAAAGTTTGAAGTATTAAGCCTATACAATGTGTAAACATTGTCGGGTAGATGGCACACGTCTCCTTAAAGACGTAAATACAATACGATGCGAGAATTGAATATCCTACAATAGTTCACGGTGGTGTAAGTGGCAGCACGATTGGGACTGATTTCCAATAGGTGTGGGTTCGAATCCCACTTGTGACAATCATTTTTCGCTCGTAATCGGGTTTTTATATATACCTTTTCAAAATGTGAGTATAGACCAACTAGAAGATACATTTTTTTATATTTTTTTTTATGAAAAACAATGCAGCCGTTTAGGAGTTCCATCACTTACACGCATAGAAGAATTATATATCATCATTCTGCTGCTCTTATCCTAATTCATTCAATTCAAGACACAATAAGTACTGGTATATATTGTGAAAGTTATTGACAATAGTTCCTCTGCCATGACACACCTCAACCCCTTAGTGGTTGGGGCGGCTAACTACGTCCCTTCTAAAATATCCGCGATCCGACGTCCTCGACCATTTACTAACAGACTCCGACGATTCGATTACTATCGCTCACGAAAGAACATATACGGCCCGCGCGGCCATAACACATAAATATCCGCGCTTCCGCCTCTGCCGCCGGGGTCGGAAGACGCGACGCGAAAAGTCATTCATTCAAACGTGGGCACGCCCAATTTGCTATCAGCGACGTCCCAAAATGAGGTCTGTTCTCCACAGGGCCCTTGTTGTCGCTTAAAATTATTACCGGGTTGAGAGCCTCAGCGCTCACCCATAGTCCGGGTTAAGCTGTGACAGCCATCTGCGGCTAACAGCTAAAAGACAGTCACAAAAAAAAAAAAAGAAAAATAAACCCTCCGGAGCTCAGATGCGAGCAACTTCTAGTACTTTTTATTGTGGTAGGACCACGCTGTGGACAGTTCTCTGTCTACAGCCGCGGGCCGGTCCGTCCGGGGTAGTACCACACTCTCGCAGAAGATCGACGTCTGAGTAATAGCAATGTGCTATTGCGCTTCGTTCGGTGAGCGAGAGAGCCGGAAGCCTAACTGGGGTGGGTTCAGGGTTGTATTGGTAGGCAGCGGCCTAGCTATACCATTGGCAAAGGTCCATGGGCGGCAGTGACACTTACCATCAGGTGTGCTGTCTGCTCGTTTGCCGCCATAAGCAATAAAAAAAAAAAAAAAAAAAAAAAAAAAAAACGTGACGGCTCGCGCCTGCATAGATATAAAACGCTCTGAGTTTCTTAGTAATTCACATCGATTATTTTAAATAAGTTCATCGTAAATATAAAAGTGATTGCATTAGAAATATACTATAATTTTACAATGTCGTCACCCTCTAGCCACGAATTTGATCTAACATATACAAACAGAATGATTTCTAATGTTTACGCGAGTGTTAAACATTTGAAATAAAACTACTTTTACGGATTCTATCGCGTTTGAATTTGATTTTTAATTACACGACGTTTCCTACACTTTACAGTACAGTACAAACAGAAAATGATTCTATATATAAATGGAAGTTGACCGTTCCGGAAAACAAAGACAGGTGACCCTACTAGTCCTACTTGTAATGATAGGCTAGAAAACAAATCGATTCGAACGTAACGACCCCATAAAAAATACGTAACTTTACTCAGATGAGAAAATATGTCGATCTATTCAAAACTCACGATCATACGTTCAAGAGTGCAACGACCTCGCACGGTAAAAAAAAAAAAAAATTACATCCGAGTCGATTTTTTTTCTGGCCTATCATTACAAGTAGGAATAGTAGGGTCCCCTGTCTTTGTTTTCGGGAGCGGTCCACTTCCACCCTGTATATAGAATCATTTTCTTAAGTATGCGCTACACGGTTTCAAACAGTGGTTTGAAGCAACGGCTTCAAACAGTGTAGATAGATGTTTGATGCCAAATTTCGCATGACCTCTAAACGCCCTTGGTAGCGAGGCTTGCGCTACAAACCACTGGCCAAGCGTTCGATTAAATCTTGTTTGAAACCATCTAGCCGCTTGCTTCAAACCAAATGAACGACAGTCACGCTGCAGCGGTGGGCACAGACGCACGTGACGACGTTCTGCGCGTGAACAGACAGTATGCGATCGCGATGTTATTACTCAACTTCTCGAGTTATACAACGACTTGCCCTGCCTTTGGGAGTTAAATTGTAAAGCTTATAAAACTATTACACAAAAAAGAAATGTGTGGGATATTTTAGCAAAAAAATTTTTCCTTTAGTAAAAATTGTCAAGCCTTTTTCTTCAATAAATTGTGTAAAACCCAACTTTCCAATACAACTATAGCATCTATATTTTATTTATAAATAATAAATAAAAATGAAAAAAAAAAAATAATAATTTATAAATAATATTTATAAATATTTTATAAAATGACGTCTCCGTGAATGTCGCACCATCAGACTGGCTCCCATTTGAGCCTTTGAACAAAAATTTTGAGTAACCATTTTTTTGTTCTTTTGATAGGTAAGGCACCATGACATCATTGTTGTAAATATACGGTACGCGAGCGTAAAGACGTCTTATCCGCGCCACGTTCTCTGAAAACTGTTGGTTTCAAACTAGCTTTGAACCATGTAGCCAGCAAAGCGTATTTCTGCTTTTTCTGCTTCAAACCACTGTTTGAAACCGTGTAGCGCATACTTTACTGGCAATTAATTTGTAATAATTTGAATTAAAAATGTGGGTCAAAATTTAATATCTTGTAGGGTAGATATAAATTTCTGTAATAACAATGGCATATTGGATGTAAGACACCTCAGTCCTCCCGTGACCATGATCCCTGTAAAGTATTAGAAACGTCGTTAAATTAAAAATCAAATACAAAAGCGATAGAATCCGTAAAAGTAGTTGTATTTCAAATATACATAGTCTAGAAAAACCATATTATTATTTACCTGGCAAATGTTCTTCACTATATTTTGGCTGTTTAGCTATTTCTGAAACTGATTCTTTCACATTTTCTAGACTTATTTTACAATAAGTGTGATCACCAGAATATATTGTAATGTATGGTTCTGGAAAATAAGTTTGACATATAAGTTCAGCAACAAGCCAACTGCATTTGTCGAACTGCTCGCCAATTATGGTGATTATAGTATTATATCCCGCTTCATATGGAGCATCCCCATGGCCCACAGTGGACATTGCTATGAATGGATGGATGATGTGTTCACTATATATTGCCATTTCAATTAATCTCGTTCTAATAAAATTCTTATTCCGTGTGGTGACAGAATAAGAATACTATTCACCACCCCATATCTTAACCGTGGGTGATCGTAAGAGACAACTAAGGGATATAAAATGCATATAACATCTATGCGGAGAGAAGGAAAACTTGAAACAAAACCCTATACCAACACGTCTGACCAGCGTGGTCATCATCATTAAAAATAAGAAATGAACATATGAGAGGAAGTTTGAAAGTTGCACCAGTGACGGAAAAGTTTAGGGAGTGAAAGATTGCCATGGTATGGACAAGTGATGAGACGGGATGAAAGTAATGTTGTGAGGCAAGTTTTAAGTATGAATGTTGAAAGTTTAAGGGGTAAGGGAAGGCCGAAGAAAAGATGGATGGACTGCATGAAACGTGACATGGATAGACAAGGAGTGACCACAGAGATGACGTCTGATAGAGTTGTATGGAAGGAGAAGACAACGACAGACGACCCAATACGTCGACCTCAAATAGATTGGTATAAGAGCAAGTTGATGATGATGATGGAGGAGGCCCGAGACCAACAGTGGGACATTTATGGGCTGTGATGATGATTATGAATAACATGAGGCTAAAATATTGTAGAGGATTATGGGTGTATCTAGTCCTGCCAGTTCACAACAAAGGACATAAATAATAAATAAATACTCTACTGCAATCACACACTGTCATCTAGTCCCAAACTAAGTGTGAGCTTGTGATATAGGTACCAGACATTAAATATAATATGTATATTACTTTTTGTAAATACATACATATTGTATATTATAACATTTTTTTTTTCTCTGTCGCTGTGGAAACGCATTTACACGCTATCCCCCGTCGGTGATAGAGTCGGGAGTGTGGGACTCACCGGCTAGCTGAAACCCGACCGGAATACCCACTAAAACCACAGCGGCCCCTTCCGCGCTTATACGGTGCGCCATATAACATATTATAACGACCTGGGCCAACTCGATCTCATGCCGTTTGGTCAACAATTACATTCCCAAGGAGGGTTGACGTCTGGCAGGCGGCCGGCCATACAACTATTGCTAATAACTTTTACAATATGTATTATAAAAGAAGAGTACATATTGTATCGACCACAAGTAATTGGGATAAGAGTAGGAGAATGATGATACATATTATATATGGAAAACACCTAGACACACTACAAATATCTGTGTTTGTCACACAAATACTTGTTCGGAGTGGGAATCGAACGCATAATCTCTTGCACGGAAAGCAGTTTCACTACCGATTGTGCTGTAAGACCTATTATACATCGCCTCTTTGCTTCAATAATGTGTTATTTTTTTTTTTTTTAAATGACATTTTAGAGGAGTTTTCTTTCAAATTTCAAATAATAATTGTTTCATGACGAATATTTTTTTATCTTAACTCTGATTTAAATAGATTATTTAATTATTGAATAATGAAATAATTAAAATCATAGATTTATATCAATTATTTTTTAAAACTTGAGAAATACTCACAGTTGCATATTATATAGAAATATAATATTACATGTGATGTGATGGTGATTCAGTAAAAATATGTTGTAAAAGACAAATAGGCATTGTACGCAGATATGACCCTACGAAGGAAACTCTATAAAGCTTAAAAACAAGATTATTACAGATTTAATATTTTTTTTTGTTTTGTACAGACAGGCAAAGGGATCTAAGCCCATACAGCAAAGTCTTATTTAATATTTTTGTCATATATTACTTAATACTTCTATAATATCCGTGTGGTAGCGGCTACAAATACTACCAACCCTTACTTTGCTCGTGGATGTCGTAAAAGACGACTAAGAGCCCTATAACGACCTGGGCCGACTCCATCTGATGCCGTTTGGTCAACAATTACATTCACAAGGACGGTTGACGTCTGGCAGGCGGCCGGTCATAAAACTATTGCCAATAACTTTTATAATATGTACTATGAAAAAAGAGTACATATTGTATCGACCCCAAGTACTTAAGATAAGAGTAGGAGAATGATGATGACTTCTTCATATTGTGTAGTCTTAATAGTCATTATCCGTCAGTAAGTCAACTCGTTACCATTAAACGGGCGCTGATAACCAAATCAATTGTTTTTTTAAATAAAATAAGGGGCCTGAAATGGCTACCTACTATTAGGTATTCCAGTACTTATTTCTTCTTCAGTAAATAGTGTAGGAAAGCCATAGTATTTCCTCTTAAAGCCATTGAGGTATTGAGTTTCAAAATGTTTTATACAAATCTTCTTATAGATCAGTTGTTCCGATGTTAATTGTAAAAGTTTTGGGCAATGTGGAGCCAAATATGAAAGCCACATGCTTTGCATATTTACGTCACGAGGAAAATTAAACATTTTTATGCCTTTGGAAAAACATGAGCTTATACTACACACTGTGATAGGCATTTTAAAGATCACAAGAACCAGTCAGAAACACTACAGGAGTCCTGTGTCTAAAAGTCACTGTCCATAGAGATTCGACGAAGTAACGGAAGAGTAGGCACTCAACTCGACGTTATACGTGAATAATTGAATATGCAAATCGGTAACGAGCAGTAATACTTGTGATTTAAAACAAAATGCGCACCAGTCTTACGAACAAGCAGCAATTTGTAAATACAAAAGGTAGTATAGGTAGAGGTACCTATGGCAAGGGCAGAAGCTGTCGTTAGGTTGTCATTCTTAGTGTTGCATATCGATAGTCTACTATCGATAGACAATCAATTGTCTATCGATAGTTTACGTATAAGCAATAGTATCAATAGTATATCGATTGTATTGTAATACGTCAATACTATCGATACTATCGATAGTATCGATAGCTCTCTACGAGCAATACTATCAATAACAACGATACTATCGATACTATCGATAGTGATTCATTCGATAGTATCAATACTATCGATAGTATCGCTAATACCATTAGTTTTAACTCAAAACTATCGATACTATCGATAGTATCGACTATTTTGGACTATCGATAGCCAGCAACTATTCGATAGTATTGTTGTGTAAAGTTATGTTATGTGGTAAACCAAGTACTGACATTATTATTAAAGAAATTTATTTAAATTTGTGTCATCATAGAGTAGAACAAGACGACTTTTGACGGGAATTTGAAAACGTCATGTGGTGCTCTTGTATTATATTCAATATCGTAGTGTTTTAACGTGTTATATTAGATAATTTTGATGGCATTTTATGTAATGTGATGTGCGGCGATACTAGGATGTAGTGAATATCATATAAAAGTGCTTTACAACGTTTTCATTTTCCATCAAAATTCCCACAAGATACCATTAACAGTGTGGCCATTGCACTGTTAATGGTACAGTTTGACTTAGACAACGACTGACTTGAAAGACTAAAAACGTGAAAATATTTATAACTTGACACTGGCACCAATAGCTCGTATATGTAGCTGATTGCCAATACATAAGAAGAAGAAGAAGAGTAGAACAAATTTTAGTCAGGTGAATAACATTAAATTTGTGATACTAACAAAGTGAAACAATTATAATAGCAATACTTGCTGCTGTCAATATTTCTTGAGTTTCGGTGGGAATGTGGAAGTATTATGTCATATTCTTGGATTATTTCATTTATTTATTTTCTTTTTGAAGTAAAACTTCTTTAGGCGCGACTAGGGAGTATCTCAGATTTTTTTAAATAGGATCATAATTTATTACTAGATGGCGCTGTAACAAAGTTAATGGATTCTAAAAGGATATGTATTAGAGTCTAAATCGCGCTATAGAAATTTTTGCAAATTTTAACTATATATATTAAAATTTATAATGAACTACTGTACTTGCTTCAATTACCTGTTTCGAATGAACAATATTAATATAACATTTTAATAATCATTGTAAAGCACATGAATAATAGATATAATTATAATATAATATTTATTTATTTAAGTTAATATTTAGTCATTTCAGTGATATATGTCAACGCCAAAGAAGTTTTACTTCAATCGCGCGTAAAGGTTATACACGCACACATTTTTTTTTCTTTTTGTTAAAATGGGTCAATCCTATGAAGAAATTCGACATATTTTAAAACTTTATTACAAAAAAGATACATGCAACGCAAGCTGTGAACAAATTGTGACGTTTATGGACCTAATGTGGTGTCAGAGAGAGTAACACAATGGTTTAAATGTTTTCAATTCGGGAATTTTGATGTCAACGTTGCATCTCGCTCATTTCATTTTCAATTGTATATAATATACAATTAAAAAATTATTCTGGATTCAGTTAGATATATATATCTATATCCCTATAATGTTAAGTTACATATATGTAAGCATATTTTTAATAGAGCCTTCTAGATGGATCACATTGCAATATATATGCTCGAGCATACAGAGAACTTATGTTTTTCGGACCCTGTTAAATTTACTTCACTAGATTAATATCGCTAAAAATACAACAAATCTAATGACTAATTACGGCCATAATTCTGTGTAGAATTGTAACTCAGTATTCTTGATTATGTTTTTCATAATTTTGTTTAACCGAAACTTTCAAAGCTAATAATTACACTAAAATTTTATAGTAATAGACATTCTGAGTTTCATTAGTATACTGGAACAAACCATTTTTTTTCATTTTATTGCTTATGGTGGCGAACGAGCAAGCAGCACACCTGATGGTAAGTGTCACAGTCGCCCATGGAGCTTGGCAATACTAAGGTTATAGCTTAGGCCACTGCCTACTAATAAAATCCCCAAACCCACCCAGTTGAACTGCCAGCTTTTTCGCTCACCGAACGAAGCGCAATAGCACATTGCCATTACTCAGACGCCGATCTTCGGCGAAAGTGTGGTACTACCCCGGAACCACCGGACCGCGGCTGTAGACAGAAAACTGTCAACAGGGTGGTACAAGTACAAGGTACCACTTACATTCATTCACACATTCCGACCCAATTGTCCAGAAGTCTCGCAGCATTATAATTTTACTCAACTTTCAATGGCTATTGATCTTAACCATTATTAGCTAACTTGGGCTTCAAAGTAAGAACGCAAATGCACGTTACTGCTAGAAAAGTCACCACAAAATTCACTGAAAACAAGCAACAGGGATACAATTACGTTATTTATATTTTTAAGCAATACTATTGAAAATTTTCTGGCAATCGATAGCCCGAAATAGTCGATACTATCGATAGTATCGATAGTTTTACGCTAAAACTAATGGTATTAACGATACTATCGATAGTATTGATACTATCGAATGAATCACTATCGATAGTATCGATAGTATCGCCGTTATTAATAGTATTGCTCGTGGAGAGCTATCGATACTATCGATAGTCTCGATAGTATTGATATGTACGATACTATCGATAGTCCTATCGATAGTATGAATACTTTTTGAGGTTAACTATCGATAGTCAAACTATCGATTTTTATGCAACACTGGTCATTCTATCTTTTTTTTTGTTCTCGTCGTCCATTCGAACGGGCAAAGGGATTAAAGCCCATACAGCCAAGTTTTATTTTCTTTGCATGTATTATTTATTATTTCTTCATATTGTCTTTATAGTCATTGTCTGTCAGTAAATCAAGTCGTTACTATTAATGGGGCGATAATAATCTAATCAATGATTTTTTTTGGGCATTTTGGCAAAATATCAAAATACACGTAAACCACTATTATACCATATTCACTACACTTTAGCACTTTAATTGTATCATATTCCATAAAATACTAGCAAAATTATTCACAATAACACTAGAAAACACTAAAGAAAGAATAAAGTAGAATATAATACAAGAACGTGACACTAAATAAGAACATAATGCAAGAGCGTGACATGACATTTTCAGGACTTTTGACGGGAATTTGAAAACGTCATGTAGTGCTCGTGTATTATATTCGATATCTTAGTGTTTTAACGTGTTATATTAGATAATTTTGATGGCATTTTATGTAATGTGATGCGGTGGAACTACTGGGATGTAGTGAATATCATATAAAAGTGCCTTACAACGTTTTGGTTTTCCATTAAAATTTCCACAAGATACCATTAACAGTGTGGCTATTGCACTGTTAATGGCTACAATTTAACTTAGACAATGACTAACTTGAAAGACTAAAAACGTGAAAATATTTATAACTTGACACTGGCACCAATAGCTCGTATAAATAGCTGATTGCCAATATATAAGAAGAAGACATTTTCACATTTGCGTCAAAACTCAAGTGTCTTTTCTTTTTTTTTCTTATCTGTTTGGCTTCTACTGCACCGTAGGAGAAATTTCGCCAATGGCAAAGTTAAAGTGCCAAACTCAAATGTCATTTTATCAATTCTTCTTCTTATATATTGGCAATCAGCTAAATATACAAGCTATTGGTGCCAGTGTCAAGTTATAAATATTTTCACGTTTTAAGTCTTTCAATAAGTTAGTCATTGTCTAAGTCAAATTGTCGCCATTAACAGTGCAATGGCTACACTGTTAATAGTATCTTGTGGGAATTTTGATGGAAAACGAAAACGTTGTAAAGCACTTTTATATGATATTCACTACATCCCAGTATTTCGGCACATCACATTACATAAAATGCCATCAAAATTATCTAATATAACACGTTAAAACACTAAGATATCGAATATAATACAAGAGCACTACATGACCTTTTCAAATTCCTGTCAAAAGTCCCATTTTCTTCTTAATGAATGGCTGGCTGTGAGTGATTAACCACAACTTCGCCAATGTCAAGTAAAATAAGTTTAAAAAATTATAATAGATTTATATTTTAGTCGTCAGTCATATCGGTTCATTGTCTTCAAAAGTCCCATTTTATCAATTCGCCAAGCGCCCATTTTACTGTCATGGTTAAGTTCGTCCGTTCGGACAGGCAAATGGAACAAAGCTCATACAGCCATATCTTATTTAATTTTCTTCATATATTATTTATCATTGTCTTCTTCATATTGCATAGCCTTAATAGTCACAGTCCGTCAGTAAAACAAGTCGTTCAGTAACTAATATGGCGCTGATAACCAAATTAATAGTTTCTTTGGAAATTTTAGGGCAAACATGAAAATACACGTAAACCACTGTTATGCCATATTCACTTCACTTCAGCACTTTAACTGTATCAGACGCTGTCATGGACCAAACTTCTAAATTATGAAAAAATAATCTCGCCAGTGTGACCAGATGTAGCAGAATTCTGCTATTTTAGCAGAATTCGATCCCAAATTTAGAGCTTAGCAGATTGTGTCTCAGATTTTAAAATTTTGGGAGATTTGAAATAAAACTACTTTTACGGATTGTATCGCGTTTGAATTTGATTTTTAATTTCCAAATTCCAAATTTAAAATCAAATACAAACGTGATAGAATCCGTAAAAGTAGTTTTATTTCAAATGTGTAATACTCGCGTAAACATTAGAACTTTTAATTATGTTGAGTGATTTTAACATAATATTAAAAAAGCTCCGCAAGAAACCAGCGGGCTTAGACATTGACTAATTATCTGTGTTCCGTTGGGTAGTTGCGCAAAACATAAAAAAAAAGAACTATCTTTCTTAAATAATGTACGATTTTTTCTTCTGAACTGGCAGCTTTCATATACACCCTTGAGGAATACCCTACCCTTTAAATATATATGTTGCTTTTAAAGTTATATGTAATTTTATGCGAAGTCAAAGACCACCGTCACTAATGCTAGGGCCGCACCTGCGTGTATCGTCACGAAGCTTCGTGCAATGCGACGATACACGCAGATGTTACCTGTCATTATCGGCTATCGTCGCGAACATTCGGGCTTCATGTGCGTTATCGCTTCGGTGGCGATAAGTCAAAAGGGTTTAGCGCGCCAATATATCGCGCTCTGTGGTCAGACTAGCGTTTTTCATTCGGCGGAAATTTTCGATGTGTTTAAGTTTAGACGCGTTCGAGGATCTCCGATCGTTAATCAATAAATATGGAGTGGAGTGATGAAATGGTGTTAGAATTTTTACACCATTATGAAGCGGAACCCATGAAGGGATCCAAAAAATCATTATGTAATTATTAGTATAATATAGCTATAAGAGTTAAGTAATGCGTCATCTATAGTTAAACGCATGAAAATGATTTGGGCCATCTTTAATTATTGCACGATACTTCGTGTAAAATACCGAAGTTGCTAATGTGACCACAGTTTTATCGCGATAACTTTCTAGTGTACAAAACGTACGAAGCTTCACCACACATTACTTCGGGTCGATACACGCAGATGCAGCCCGAGCATAATTGTCAATCAGTTGTATCCTACGCGTTGGTAAAGTAAATGAATATGAAAAAGACCAAAACTATCGTGTTGAATAGGAGAAGGATTTTATGTTTTCATCTTGGTTATCAAGATCCAAAGATGAGAGCAATGTCTTTTTGTAAAGCATACGATATAAAATTATTTTCACGACTTTCTGTTTTGAAAGAACACATTAAAATATCACGAAGGCACATGGAATTAAAAAGTATCCACACTTAGTCGATTTCGCAAAAGCTATGATGATTCTATCTACGTTTAATACATCTTGTGAGCGCATATTTTCTTAAATGAACAATATAAAAATGACGTGTGAAACAAAGCTACAATTTTACATGTCAAATAGGCAGGTAAAGAACAGGGTAGATGCTCAAAACTACAGCCCTATATAAAAATATGGCTAGAACATAGAATATTCTTGTTAATAAACATTTGATAATATTAAGTTACGTTTTTCTTTAATATATGCATAGGCATACACATTAAAGCTTCATCTATTAGCAGAAATTTAGTGTTTATTCCATAAATAATAGCAGATTTTAGCAGAATTCAAACGAGTATAGTGCCACAAACTTATTTGACCCGGTGACAGCGTCGCTGTTATTTTTTTTAGTGTTGCCAGTAGATTCTATTTGAAATAAAATCGGTAAGTACTTCCCCACGGCTTTAGAAAACAATATTCAACACTCCTTTACAGAATTTTCTGGAAAGTCATAAAAAATGAATTATAGCATTTTCACCCGTGGGCTCACGGATGGGAAGTAGATAAATGTGATACAAGCATCAATGCTTATGAACACATTATATTATGTTTACTAGAGAAACAAAAATGTAGTTTTTATAAATAATTATATTTTAACTCGTCGTCGTAATTATATTTCATTTTCAATTTCTTTCATGTGATTTCAGTGATTTTTCCATTCGTTTATAGTTATTTTATTAATAGCCTCTGCAGTTAATTTAGGCATTGTGGATTTAGAGTTTTTAATATTCTGCTCTGCAATGTTTCATTTCATTGAGCTCCAAATCACATCAATTGGTTTAAATCGCAATGGTATGGTGGAAACCTTAAGACGCTACGCCCATTGTTTTTAAGGATTTCGTCAATTTCATAACTTGGCTTAGGCTTATGTCTTAATTATTTCATAAAGATGCGATTTTTTAAGGCGTTCATTCCCTTTAAAATCTATCTCCTCTTGAAGTACAATCATTAACTTTGGTATTGTGGGAATTTCTTTTCGGACACTGTAAAATTGATGTATTTTTCGTCTATTGACACCGAGATCAAAATCATCCACTCCAATTTTAACTTTCATCCTCTTCCGTCTTTTTCCTGGTGTAGAAATTTTTACTCCACTCTCATCGGCCTGCTCTTTTTTTCTTTACAAGTTTTCTTATAAATCGTTCCTCAACCCTTAAAAAAATATTTTTTATATTAAATACACATTTGTTTTCTGATCATAAACAGAAATACATATATATACTATGTACTAACAAGAAAATTATGTTGCAGTTAATAACAATGAAGTACATTAATTACAATTAAATTTACATAAATAGAATAATATTGTATTATTTGTATAAATATATAAAAAATATATTCAAAATATAATTAGACTCTAAAAACAAATTAATTCATTATATTTAACACGTAACAAACTATACTTAATGTTTATTAATAGCGTTCTTTTTCTTTCAAAACTAACAACACTAACCTGTAGCTGTTTATAACATTTTTCAAAAGGTATTAATGATGACCGAAGATGTTTTTCTTCTTTCATATAACTTAAAACTTGTAATATAACATTTATTGCATCGCATTTCGCATTTTGAAACCACAAAAAATAAATAAACACGGAGTAAACAATCAACAACTGAAATATCAGCATATTGGGAGGACGATTGACGTTTCATGACATTCCAAAATGGCGTCATTAGTTCATCAATTTGCCACCGGGTCAGTTAACTTTGTGGCACTATAGCTAGCATAATGATCAATTTAAATCTGGTCACACTGGTTCTAGCTGTCAAAACCGGAATACTATAGTATTATTATAGTTATAGTCTGTGCATAATACTTTGTAACGTTTATAATTGGCTTAAAGGTCTAAGCAACCAAGCCATAAACTCCAAAAAAAAAAAAAAAACGTTTATAATTGTTGAAGACAATTTTATTGGACTTTTGGCGGGAATCTAAAACGTCATGTTGTGCTCTTGTATTATATTCGATATCTTAGTGTTTTAACGTGTTATATTAGATAATTTTTATGGTGTTTTATGTAATATGATGTGACAGAACAGCTGGGATGTAGTGAATATCATATAAAAGTGCTTTACAACGTTTTCGTTTTCCATCAAAATTCCTACAACATACCATTAACAGTGTCACCATAGCAGTGTTGATGGCGACAATTCGACTGACTGACAGACAATGACTAACTTGAAGAGATTAAGAACGTGAATATAATTATAACTCGACACTGGCAAAAATGGCTCGTATAAGTAGCTGATTGCCAATACATAAAAAGAAGAAGAAGAAGAAGACAATTTTATTGTGCTGTGAATTGTAAAAAAAAACCATATAAATAATTAAGTTGGTTAAATATTTTTCTGGATACGACGAAGAGAGCTAAGGAGGATTTCAAGATATTTAATCTAAATATTGGCGACATAATAAGAATTGGATATATGGTTAGCGAATAAACAGTTGTAGAGTATTAGTTTAATCTTATTTAAAAATTTCTGTCAAATTTTTCCTTCCAGTTTGATAGATTTAAGCTTTTATAATTGTGATTGGTGGTGGTTGGTGGAATTCATTGAGAAGTCGGATTGTTTTGCCCGTATGTTTGAGTCTAACTCCAAACATGCCGAATAACGATCCGATAACTCCACCACCTGCGCCTGATCCTCCGGATCCTCCCGATCCCCCAGATTCTATGACTACAGACTCGAGTCCTTTAGGAACCGGATTGAAGAGACGTATGTCACCAGATGATAGTAATCCTGCTAAGAAATTGATTTCATCTCCTGAATTAGCTGTAGCATCTATCCAAACCATTTTTACCCATCCGTCTTTCGTTGTTGGTACAATTAACTCTTACTCAACTGATGATAAAGGTCCTTTTATAGTTCACGTCGCACGTACTACTCCTGATCCTGCAGCTGGTACTACCATCCGACCAATTAAGTTTGGCCAATTCCTAGCTACCCATAGAGTGAAAAATGTTTGCCCTGATGGTGTAAAAAAAGTTGGCCGCAACAAAATCTCAGTAGAATTTATATCTGCAAATGATGCTAACAATTTCACCAATTCACCTATCCTTTCTTATTGCAATTACTCATCTACCATTCCTACGTATAACGTAACTAGAATGGGCTTGGTACGACAGGTCCCCACAGACTTATCAATGGAAGAATTTGTGAAGGATCTAATTCTTCCCCACGGGTGTGGCATTGTCGTAAAAGCACGTAGACTGAACAGAAAAAAGACAGATGACGGTAAGGTCTCATGGGTGCCGACTCAATCTGTTGTTGTCACCTTTCTTGGACAGTCTCTTCCTGACAGAGTCTATCTTTATTATACATCCCTCCCCGTTGAGTTATATCATTACCCCACCATTCAGTGTCACTCATGCTGCAGATACGGCCATACCAAATTCCAGTGCAGATCTAAACCAAGATGCTTCCGCTGCTCTCTGGAGCATAGTGGAGATTCCTGTGAGGTTCAAGAGTCAGGTGCTACCTGTGTCCACTGCTCAGGTCGCCACTTCGCCACAAGCCGATCTTGCCCAGAGCAAGAGAGGCAAAAATCTATTAAATATGTAATGGCTCAACAGTGTGTGTCGTATGAGGAGGCTTCCTCCCAATTTCCTCCATCCTCTCGATCCTTTTCGGAGGTTGCACAAGAACTTTTTGCTCAGCCCTCACTCCCCAAACCTATACAGAAACAGATATCCGCTAGCACCTCAGAATCTAACCACTCTAGTCCTTCACACTCGTACGTCAAGACTGTATATGCTACGCCTCGTTCGAGAACCTCACCCGGAAAAAGTTATGATAAACAAACCTATAGTAACATAATACGCACTCCTAAGACATCAATGTCTAATGGTTGTGCTCTACTTAACCAGCCTCCTCTTCAAAATGAAAATACATTAGATCTCTTACTAAGCTTATTACTTGACTTCATTTTATCGAATCCTCATCACCTACCGTCCAACGTTGCCTCCAAACTTATTCAACTCTCTACTTTACTATCTCATAATGGATCCAGTGAACATTTTACAGTGGAACAGCCGAAGCGTTCGCACGAAAAGGCATGAATTAACTTACTTAACAAATAAATTTGTTCCTTCAGTCATTGCAATCTCGGAAACATGGCTGAGACTCGGCTCTCGTTTTTCGATGCCGGGTTTTTACTGTTTACGGGATGATGGACCTGATGGATATGCTGGGAGTGCATTGTTAATAAATCGCTCCCTGGCCTTTTCCCAAATCCAACTCCCTCCGCACCCGCCTGATATCAACATTGTTAGTATCAGAGCTTTTGATATATCCTTTATTTCTTTATATATTCCCCATCCCAATTCAGCTTTAATTCCTGACCTGCATTTACTATTATCCTCTATTCCACCCCCTCTTATTGTTATGGGTGATTTTAATGGTCACAATACGGTATGGGGCCATAGCTTCTCTGATCTGTTCGGCCACTCTCTACTGGATGTTTTTGATGAACTTAACCTTTGCCTATTAAATGATGGCTCCCCTACTCGAAGAACACTTCCTTCTCAAAATCCGAACAGTGCAGTTGATCTCTCACTCTGTTCCGCTTCTTTATTTCCTATAATTTCTTGGAAACTCCTTCCTCTTACTTATGGCAGTGACCATTTTCCTATAGTTATGTCTATTGCCATTACAAATAGTTCTTCCTTTTATAGTAATCCCTCTCCTTCTCTGAAATATAGACTATCTGGAGCCGATTGGTCATCGTACTCGACAACCATTGACTGTAAACTGGAATCACTGCGCCTAAACTCTTCAATTTCTCCTCTTACTATTTACAGCACTTTTACTGACGCTATTCTTTCCAGTGCCAACATTCATATTCCCAAAAAGAAAAATGCGAAAGATTTTAGAATCTCGCCTCCATGGTGGGATTCTGAATGCACTCAAGCAGTAACCGAACGAAGAGAGGCAGAGAGAGCTTATAATCGTTTAATGAATATAGCAAACTTTTTGAATTATAAACACTCAGCAGCTAAATTTACTAAATTAGTCCGTAAAAAAAAACGTCAAGGGTGGATAGGATTTTGTGAATCCTTATCCCCCAGAGCCTCTTCTTCGCTTATTTGGAAACAGATTAGAAGATTTAGAGGTTCATGCAGTTTTGATAATATTTCAGCGAATGATCAGTCAACATGGTTAGATGCCTTTTCAAATAAACTCGCTCCTCCTTCTGTTCCTTGCCTACTCTCCACTTTAATTAATTCTTCCCCTCTCCCTTCTCTATCTCAATTTGATAGCCCCTTCTCCTTTTCAGAACTTTCCATTGCACTTGATGGTCTAACTGACACGTCTCCTGGGATTGACGGTATCCCTTATTGTTTCATAACCAAGTTATCTACTGGCGCCCAACATATTTTTCTTTCACTTATAAACTCCTTTTTTGAATCTGGCATAGTGCCCCATCAATGGAAGACACAAATAATTATCCCTATCCTCAAACTTGGAAAGGATCCTCTTGATCCAAACAGCCGTAGACCTATTGCTTTGTCCTCTACTTTGGCTAAAATCACAGAACGCCTTATAAAACATAGGCTCGATTGGCTAACGGAAAATGGCAATATTCTTGCTGATTCTCAATTTGGATTTAGAAAAGGAATGGGCACCATCGACAATCTTAGCCTTTTAATAACGGACATCCAAATTGCTCTTAAAGAAAAAAAATATTTGGTAGGGGTGTTTCTGGATATTACGGCAGCCTACGACAACGTCTTACTCCCGGTTCTGAAAAGAAAGCTAATCCAGTTGGGATTACCCGTGAAACTGGTTCAGTTCATCAACAACCTTTTAGTGGAGAGATCTGTTGTTATAAAGTCAAACTCTGGCTTCCTTCCTTGTAGAACTGTATGGAAAGGCTTACCACAAGGCTCAGTTTTAAGCCCTCTTCTTTACAATCTATATACATATGACCTTGAACATTCCGTTAAATCATTCTGCGAAATCTTACAATATGCCGATGACATAGTCTTATATATCACTTCCACATCTGTAGAAGAAGCAGTTAATCGTCTTAACTCAGCCTTATCTTATCTTTCCTTTTGGCTAGACAACCACGGCTTATCTCTTTGCGCTGCTAAAAGCTCCGTAGTTGTTTTCACTAAAAAAAGAGATATTCCCTCCATTAACATCTCCCTTCACAATGAGATCATTGCTCAATCCAACGTCGTCAAATTTCTCGGTATCACGTTGGATTCTCGAATGACAGGTTATCATTACTGCACACACATCTCTCAGAAATGTGAGAAAAATTTAAATATCCTACGTTCCCTGTCAGGAGTATGGTGGGGCTCACATCCATATACTCAAAAACTAATTTATAACGCTATAATTCGGAGTCACCTCGACTATGGTACTTTCCTTCTTAACTTCTGCAATAAAGCCAATTTAGATAAACTACAATCGATTCAGTCCAGAAGTCTGCGCGTTATTTTAGGCGCAATGAAATCCTCACCTATTAATGCTATGCAGGTTGAGTGTGGGGATCCTCCTTTAGATCTGCGCAGACAATTTCTTTCGGATAGATTCTTCTTCAAAATAGTTCAAAATTCGAATCACCCATTGCTCTCTAAATTAAAACACCTTCTTGATCTAACAACTAATACTGATAAAATTTCATGTCTTCTTCATAGTTATAAAACATTTGCACAACTCCCCTTCCCTGTCATCCAGTTTCCAACCAATCCTCTTTATCTCTCTTCTTTTAATGCACTAGTTTTCCGTCCTAATATTCTATTGGATTTCGGCATCGATAAAAACTGCCCTGAGGCTCCTCACATTTTTAAGGACCGCCTCCTACAAGATTTTAGTGGGTGGCATTCTGTTTACACTGATGCTTCTAAATTAAATGATACCAGTACAGTCGGGTCAGCAGTATGGATTCCCCATTCCAAAATTTGCCTCAGCTTTAAAAGTCCTTCATGTGCTTCCGTTTTCTCCGGAGAAGCTATAGCCCTCTTTGAAGCTGTGTTATTCATCAAAACTCACCATCTTAATAACTCCATCATCTTCTCAGACTCTAAAAGTTGCCTCCAATCACTCCTTTCGAATCCTTTTCGGTCATCTAACATTTTTCCAATAATCTTTAAAATCAAAGAATCCCTTCTAGAGTGCCATAACAAAAATATAAATATAGTGCTAGCTTGGGTCCCTGGTCATTCAGACATCCCTGGCAATGAAACCGCAGATTCCTATGCGAAATTAGCAGCTCGTAATGGTACTCTTGAACACTTCTATATCTATGCTCAGGACCTGTGCATCATTTCAAAAAAGTTACTTTTAAAGTCTTGGAATTCTGTTTGGAACTCCTCCAAATTAATAAAAGGTAAACACTATGGAGACATTCAATCAGACATTCCTCACATCCCATGGTTTTTTAAATTCCGAACTGCTAATAAAAAAATCACCTCCACAATTTGTCGTTTAAGACTAGGTCACGCTTGCACACCTGTTTTCCTTGCCAAACTCAGGATCAGGAGTACTGCGCTTTGTGAATGCGGGCTGGATGAAGGAGATGTCAATCATATTTTTTTTTCTTGTCCTAACTTACAATATTCTTTATACGACTGTCTTCCTCTCGAAATTCCTCGTCCTATCTCTTTTAAATGCCTTCTTTCCTATTCCTTCTCTCCACGTATTTTTAAATTACTATCACAATTTATTCAGACGAATAATATCAACTTGTAATCGCTGTTTTAATAATATATTTTGTTTTTTTTTTTTTTAATTTTTTTTTTTAACTATGCTCTACAGTATCTTACACTAAATATTGCCCTAAATCTTAACTTAAATTGATCACTCTGGTTGGTACTTTCTATCGCTAATTTAAACTGCCTAAATTTTATTTACCACTATACTCTACTCTGTTTACGACACTACCATAACGGAAATTGGCCAAATTGCGCAAACTATATAGTCGCATAGCCATGAAATGAAGAAGTGAAGTGAAGTGAAATAATTAAGTTATGGCAGAAATCTCTTTGATTTATTATTTTACTAACTTGGTAATTGTTTTTGAGGATAAAATCATCAACTGTATTTAAAAAAGGAACTTAAAAACATTTAAAATGTCTAAGTTATTGATCTGTAGAATATGCTTAGTTGAGGATGTTCGTATGCATTCAGATATAAATACTAATCTTGAACGAGTTTATGAAAAGCTGACGGGAACGCCGGTAAGTAAAAACTCAATAGTTTGGGTGTAATTTGTTTCCTATCGCATAATAATAGTACGGCAGAGCGAATAAAACACCACAGGCTCCCGTTCGGAAGGTGCTTCTGACATTAGAAGCCATGAGCATTGGAGAACTAATAGTTGCTAGCAAATTTAATTAAATTATAATTATTAGTATTTATTGTGACAAGTATTATTAGTAAGTGGGTATGCAGAAAAGAGCATGAAAGTAAAATTAATGCGGTTGAAATGCGATCTGTACGGAAAACCTGTGGAGTGTGGAGTTAGGCTGACCGATCGCATTCGCAACGACGACGTAAGAGAGCGAGTAGGTATGAAAGAGAGTATTGGTGTAAAGATGCGAAAGGGAATGGTGGATGGTGGTGGTGGATGTGGAAAGAATGTCGAATGAATGTCTGGTTAAGAAGATATACAATGCGAAAGTAGAAGGATGTAGGTACCGGGGGAGACCGAGACTAACCTACCTAGACCAGATTAGTCACGTACTGCAGGTAGGTGGAGTCAAGAGTCACCGAAACCGGCGAATGTGTATGAAGAGAATTATGAATGTTTAGGAAGCGAGTGAAGTATGCAAGGATAGAGTTCTCTGGCACTCTGTTCTCTCTGCCTACCCTGCAAGGGATATGGTGTGATGATATGTATGTATGTATTGTGACAAGTCATGTCAGATGAAATCTTAATAGCGCTCATTTGACTTTTGGCCTCAGGTAGAATAGTCATGTTGTAACTGTGCTTTTAACTATGTTTTACAGTGTCTTACACTAAATGTTAGCTTAAATTGATCTACAAGCTATAAATGAACGAAATATTATTTACAGCTATACTTTATTCTGTTTACAATAAATAACGGATAAAATAAGAAATGAACATATAAGAGGAAGTTTGAAAGTTGCGCCAGTGACGGAAAAGTTAAGGAGTGAAAGATTGACATGGTATGGACATGTGATGAGAGGGGATGAAAGTAATGTTGTGAGGAAAGTTTTAAGTATGAATTTTGAAGGCTTAAAAGGTAAGGGAAGACCGAAGAAAATATGGATGGACTGCGTGAAATATGACATATATATAGATAGACAAGGAGTGACCACAGAGATGACATCTGATAGAGTTGTATGGAAGGAGAAGACATATTACGTAGACCCCAAATAGTTTGGGATAAGAGCAAGTTGATGATGACTTTATTCTGTTTACAAAGCTACCATATAAAAAAATTGCCCAAATTTTGCCAACTAGTCACATATTATTGAAATAAAGTCGAGTGAAGAAGAAGTTAAGCCACTTTTGATTTATCTTATATTTTGAACTCTCTTTTGATTCAAGTATTTATCTATTAGTGCCACATTGTGTCTTTATAAAGAAGAAATACTCTTATTTCTATTAAGAATTTAAATTTTACTTTAGCCCAACTGGGTGGGTTAAGGGTTTGTATTGATAGGCGGCTGCCTAGCTACCCTTGGTATTACAAAGGTTCATGGGTGGTAGTGACACTTACCATCAGGTGTGCTGCTAGCTCGTTTGCTACCATTAGCAATAAAAAAAAACTTGTGTAGTATATTGTATTTGTTGTGTGGTTGCAGTCACAAATATTACCAGCATCTACTTTGGTGCTTGTGGATGTTGTAAAAAATGGCTAAAATATTTGTATTGACCTGTGCCAACTATATCTGTTGACAATTACATTTTTAAAAAGGATTGATGTCGGGCAGGTAGCTAACCTATTTTTTTTTACGGTTTACTATGGGTGCGTCTCGCCCAGCCAAATCGGTCCAGGGTACCGGAAGAGAGGCGTGTGACTGCATAGACCCACCGTGCAAATCTTATCTTCCCCGTGCGAGCAGGCCACCGGTCAAATAGCCAATCCTAAAATTATTCTTAATAACTCGTGCAATAAATACGATTATTGCATGAGTTATGAGGAGTACATATGGCATAGACCACTAGTAATTGGATAAGAGCATGATAATGATGATTTAGAAGTATACTATTGAGAAAAATTAGTACTTTACTGACTACTAAAGTTTTTTTTTTATTGCTAGTGGTGGTAAACGAGCAAGAAGCACACCTGATGGTAAGTGTCACTGCCGCCCATGGACCTCTGCAATACCAAGGGTATAACTAGGCCGCTGCCTAACCATATGAACCCCAAACCTACCCAATTGGGCTTCTGGCTCTCTTGCTCGCCGAACGAAGCGCAATAGCACATTGCCATTACTCAGACGTCAATCTTCTGCTCGGTGTGGTACTACCCCGGACGGACCGGCCCGCGGCTGTGGACAGAGAACTGTCAACAGCGTGGTACTACCACTATTAAAAGTCAGTAAAGTATTGATTTTCCTCAATGTATGCATGCATTCAGAAATCCAGTGCCAGCTTAATAGTATTGTTGCTTTTTAAACTTGTAAATTGGCAATCTGTGGTGATGGATTAAGAATACAATTCACCACCCCCTATCTTATCTGTGGGTGATCGTAAGTAATGACTGAGGGATATAAAAGGCATAAACCATCTATGCATGACAAGGAAAATTCGAAACAAAGCCCTATACCAACACGTCTGACCAGCATAGTATAGTAGGTCAATTTCCTTTTCATTATGGAGGAAGCTCGAGCCAAACAATGAGATAGTTATATGAGCTGAGATCAAATTGTCATAATATAATAATTATCATAAATTAAATGTTTAATAATAACTTACCAAACAATATAATTGTGTTTTTTTTTTACATACATACATATCATCACGCCATATCCCTTGCAGGGTAGGCAGAGAGAACAGAGTGCCAGAGAACTCTATCTTTGCATACTTCACTCGCTTTCTCAACATTCATAATTCTCTTCATACACGCTCGCCGGTTTCGGAGACTCTTGACTCAACCTTCCTTTAGTACATGACCGATCTGGTCTAGGTAGGTTAGTCTCGTTCTCCCCCGGTACCTACATCCTTCCACTTTCGCATTGTATTGTTTTTTTTTATATAGAATAATTTTCTTTTTATATTGGCAATGAATTTATATCAAATATTGGTCAAAATTTAATAATTGATACTGTAGCAAGCAGAAATAAATCTCTGCAATAGGATGTTAAATAATTTAGTGCTCCAGTGAACTCTGTAAGTTATTTGAAGTGTCGGAAAATTTAATGAATCAGTAAATAGATTTATTTCAAATTACTAAACCATTTGGAACAGATTACCATTTGACTGTACATATTATGGCAAAATGGTTAAGATATTGACCTTCCATGCCAATACCGTGGGTTCGATTCCCATGCAGAGCAATATTTTACGGGATCCACCATGTGTTATTCTGATTCTGTTTTTAATTTGTTTGTTTTAATTGTATGTTTGTAAAGTCCCCCGCAATACAAGGATTATTTCCTTAGTGCAGGGTAGTGTCTTTAAAAAAAAGTAAAGCCCTCCCATCCCTGTTATTATTCTTGAGAGCACCAGACGCCCATGACAGCTCTACTTACTGTCATAGGCCAATTTCTTTTATTGCCTATTTACAACATATATGGGCTGAGCTAAATCATCATTCACCTACTCTTATCCCAATTACTTGGGGTGATACAGTATGTACTCTTCTTTCATAGTACATATTGTAAAAGTTATTGGCAATAGTTTTATGACCGGCTGCCTGCTAGACGTCAACCCTGCTTGTGAATGTAATTGTTGACCAAACGGCATCAGATGTAGTTCGCCCAGGTCGTTATAATGCTCTTAGTCGTCTTTTACGACATCTACGAGCACAGTAAGGGTTGGTAGTATTCGTAGCCGCTACCACACAGCCTCATATAGGCTGAGCTAAATATAATATAATTTTATTTCCAGTTCTATACAGAAGATGGCAGATCAGTACATGCATGCTACATATGCTATGCGAGACTTCAGAACAGCTACCAACTGCAGACCACCTGTTTAGAAAGTGAAGCACTATTTACTCAAATGCTGGCAAATAATTCTGTAAGTATTTTGTGGGAGCGCCTTGTAAATTCTGATCTGTTTTTTCTGTGATTTTAGTGTAAGTAAACATTATCAGGTAGAGTGGCTCTCACTCGGTGTCTCTTTTGCCCTGGTATTGGAGAAATATAAGATATATTCTCTCTCGCTCTCATAATATAAATAATTGAATGATGAAGGGAATCTATGCTGTGAAGAAATTATTATTTATAAAAACTTGATAACACCATAGGATTCGAACCCACTTCTATTGGAAATCTATTCCACGGAATCCGTGAACAGATTTCCAAAAGTTAGTGTATTAAATCTGTATAAAGTGTAAACATTGTCAGGTCGATGACACACGTCTCTTTTAAAAGACGAAAATATAATACGAGGCGAGAATTGAATGTTATATGACAGCTCACGCTGGTGTAAGTGGTAGCACTATTGGAACGAATTTCCAATAGGTGTGGGTTCGAATCCCATGTGTGACAATAATTTTTCGCTCGTAATCAAGTTTTTATTAATAATCAAGCATGTTAAGGCTAAGTTCAGATGACCGCGCGGCGACGCGCGGTTGTCTCGGCGCGCGGTTCAAGATCGTAACAAATCAATCTTGTTGAGCACATGACCGCGCGTGCCCGCGCGCACCCGCGCGCACCGCCATGCACCGCGCGCAAGATCTTGTACCGCGCGTCACCGCGTGGCGACGCGCGGTTTGAGATCTACAATCCTGTATGGACCTGTTCAGTTGAACCGCGCGCTTTGAGGGGGACGGACACACGGAGCCACGAAAATGGAGGACTATTTTCTTTTGATAATATGCAATATCTTACGGCACCATCTGCTGCAAATCCTTTTCAACGCAATCATACAAAAAGGCAAAGGATGGAATCGACATCCTAAAGTAGTTGAAAAATCGATCTTCGTATAGGATATAAAGTCACAAACAGGCTTAAAGAAAGATGTGGTCGCGCCCCGGCAAATCGGCCCGGGGCGACGGAAGAGGCGGCGCGCAACCCCATGGACCCACCCTGCAAACACCTCTCTTCGCCGTGCGAGCGGACCACCGGTACCCGATCTTTGTCTTCGGTGGCCATGTGAACTTAGCCTAAGGCTAAGACCAGATGACCGCGCGGCGACGCGCGCTGTCGCACGATTTAGCTGTTCAGATGGAGGCGGCTTGCGCGCGGCAATCTAGCGTGAACATTCAGCGATAATGGACGTGGAGGAGGCTATTTGCTTGTGGGTTTTATACCGCAAACTGCGACGTCGTGGTCGAAAGAAAAGGCGATACTGTGTGCACCCTATTTTGAGTCAAAGACTTTCTTTAAGCCCGTTTGTCACTTTATATCCCACACTAAGACTACACGAAGATCGATTTTTCAACAACTTTAGGACGTCGATTCCATCCTTTGACTTTTTCGTATGATTGCGTTGAATCGTCTTTGCTTTCGACGACGACGTCGCAGTTTGCGGTATAAAACCCACAACCAAATAGCCTCCTCCAAGTCCATTATCGCTGAATGTTCACGCTAGATTGCCGCGCGCATGCCGCCTCCATCTGAACAGCTAAATCGCGCGGCAGCGCGCGGTCATCTGAACTTGGCCTAAATGCTAAATTTCATTAACTTGAAAAAATGATTAATTAAATAATTTCCCTATTTAACGAAATTTTCACTAAATTTAAATTACTGAAATTTAGCATTTAATATGCTTAATTTATAAAATCCGATTACGAAATGAAAAATTGATGTCGCAAGCGGGATTCGAACCCGCGCCTATTGGGATTCCGGCCCAATCGTGCTGCCACTACACTACCGCGACTAATTGTAGGACATGCAAATTTTCATTTCGTATTGTATTTACGTCTTAAGGTGACGGTGTGCTATCTACCCGACAATGTTTACACAATGTTATAGGCTTAATACTTCAAACTTTACAGTTAGAATTGTATTAAACGATGACACAACCTTGTTATTTAAATTACTGAAATTTAGCATTTAATATGCTTAATTTATAAAATCCGATTACGAAATGAAAAATTGAGAAAGACGTAAATAAATGAAAAAGACGTAAATACAATACGAAATGAAAATTTGCATGTCCTACAATTAGTCGCGGTAGTGTAGTGGCAGCACGATTGGGCCGGAATCCCAATAGGCGCGGGTTCGAATCCCGCTTGCGACATCAATTTTTCATTTCGTAATCGGCTTTTCACTAAATGTTTTTTTTTTTAAATACATCATTCTACTAAGGAGATGATAATCCTTGTATTGCGATTGGGACTTTACAAACATATAATTAACGCAGACAAATTCAACCCAGACTCGGAACAACACTCTGTGGAACATACAAATTATTATCCGACATGGGAATCGATTCTAATGACATGTTAAGTCAGTATCTTAATTGCTATGCCGCCTTTGATTCCCACATTATACAGGGTGGAAGTGGACCGCTCCCGAAAACAAAGACAGGTAACCCTACTAGTCCTACTTGTAATGATAGGCTAGAAAAAAATCTATTCGGATGAAAAAAAATTTTTTTCACCACGCGAGGTCGTTGAACTCTTGAACATATGATCATAAGTTTTAAAATTGATTGCGTCTTTTCTCATCTGAGTAAACTTACGTAGTTTTTACGAAATTATCGTTACTCCTAATACGATGGAATGTGTGAAAACTTAAAATTCGTTGTGAAAAAAAAAAATTGTTTTAATCCGAATCGATTTTTTTTCTAGCCTATCATTACAAGTAGGGCTAGTAGGGTCACCTGTCTTTGTTTTCGGGAGCGGTCCACTTCCACCCTGTATAATATTATTGGTAATGTTTACTGAAAGCCACAGTACTGCAACTGAATGTTGGTACCCTAACCACTATGCCATATGTGCAGTCAATTTTGTTTAGTTGTTTGTAAAATTTTAATTACTTATGGTTTAGAATAAAATATAAGCTGTGTGGTAGCGGCTACGAATACTACCAACCCTTACTTTGCTCGTGAATGTCGTAAAAGACGACTAAGAGCTTTATAACGACCTGAGCCAACTCTGGCTGATGCTGTTTGATCAACAATTACATTCACAAGTAGTGTTGACGTCTGGCAGACGGCCGGTCATAGAACTATTGCCAATAACTTTAACAATATGTGCTATGAAAGAAGAGTACATATTGGATGAATAAGAGTAGGAGAATGATGGATGGATGGGATAAGAGTAGGAGAATGATGGATTATAATTGTTTAGAATATAATCTTTTCTTCTACTTACTTTTCTTATAAGAGTCACAAGAGCAGGATGAGATCACCAGAGAAGCAATCCTGCCAATGCCAATCTAGTTCATAAGCATTAGGGTTATATACTTTTATTGCTTTTGGGGGTAGCAGAACACTTGATGGTAAATGTTACTGCCGCCCATGGACCTTTGCAATACCAAGGGTATAGCTAGGCCGCTGCCTACCAATACAAACCCCAAACCCACCCAGTTGGGCTTCCGGCTCTCTCGTTCACCGAACGAAGCGCAATAGCACATTGCCATTACTCAGACGTCGATCTTCTGCTCAGTGTGGTACTACCCCGGACGGACCGGTGACAACATTTACTATCAGATATATTTATTTATGGTGGGACCACGTTGTTGACAGTTCTCTGTCTACAGCCGCGGGCCGGTCCGTCCGGTATAGTACCACAGTCTCGCAGAAGATCGACGTCTGAGTAATGGCAATGTGTTGGTGCGCTTCGTTCGGTGAGCGATAGAGCCGGCAGCCCATCTTTTTGGGTGGGTTTAGGTTTTTTTTGGTAGGCAGCGGCCTAGCTATATATAATAATAATAATAGATTTACAGGTAAGCCAATAAACCGCAGGGCAGCTTGTGGCGAGCTGAATGTGAGTGGCGACACTGCGGTCCTGAATACTCCAGAGAGTCGATCAGGGACTCGTCTCCAGCTGGCCTTCATTGGCTGGCTAGAGTGGAAACCGAAGAGTGCCCGAAGGACTCTCAGCTCTGGCTTGCCTTAAACAGCTGGTCAGAGAGGGTTCGCCAGAGCTATATGCTCGGGGGTGGAAGTGTCATTTTCAAGGGCATAATTACGGGGAAACCAAGGGTCTGTTTATCGCAGACTCAATGGTGAAACCGGCGCCGCACCGCTCGACACCCCTAGCCACTTACACCAATGTTGCCCTCTGTTGCCCGTATGACTAGTGTGTCTGTGGCGACTATTTAGGGGGCCCATTCAGTGAGTTGGCGAGTCACCGTCTGCCACCGTTCATCTCTTAACATGGGTTTGAAGGCAGACGACAGTTTATAATTTCATAGATATAAGATGAACCAGTCCACTAAGCACACACTCCCATATTCATATATTAGATACCATCATCACACAATAGTTTTACACTTAGTGCTGGCATTCCACGTATGTTATGTGCAGACGTGGAATGTCATCGGTAGGTGTCCCATCCCAATATTTAGATTAAATTTCTCTAAAGGCCTCTGCGTGTTGGATCCATATCCCCATGTAAGCCTACCAAAGGACCGGGTATCTTCCCTACGGAAGATCCCGTGAATAAATGGAGATATAATAATAATAATAAAAATAATAATAATAAAAATAATAATAATAAAAATAATAATAATAAAAATAATAATAATAAAAATAATAATAATAAAAATAATAAAAATAATAATAATAAAAATAATAATACCTCCGGGCCAGTCGTTACTTCACCGTGAGGCTAACGCAAAACTCGGAGGAACATTATTTGGCTCCCTAAGTTCTTTTGATATAAAAAAAAAATGTATCACAAGATTTACAGGAAAGCCAATAAACCGCAGGGCAGCTTGTGGCGAGCTAAATGTGAGTGGCGACACTGCGGTCCCGAATACTCCAGAGAGTCGATCAGGGCCTCGTCTCTAGCTGGCCTTCATTGGCTGGCTAGAGTGGAAACCGAAGAGTGCCCGAAGAACTCTCAGCTCTGGCTTGCCTTAAACAGCTGGTCAGAGAGGGTTCGCCAGAGCTATATGCTCGGGGGTGGAAGTGTCATTTTCAAGGGCATAACTACGGGGAAACCATGGCTCTGTTTATCACAGAATCAATGGTGAAACCGGCGCCGCACAGCTCGACACCCCTAGCCACTTGCACCAATGTTGCCCCCTGTTGCCCGTATGGCTTGTGTGCCTATGGCGACTGTTTAGGGGGCCCATTCAGTGAGTTGGCGAGTCACCGTCTGCCACCGTTCATCTCTCAATATGGGTTTGAAGGCAGACGACAGTTAAAAATTCATAGATTTAAGATGAACCAGTCCACTAAGCACCCACTCCCATAATCAGATATTAGCTACCATAATCACACAATAGTTTTACACTTACCGCTGGCAGTCCACGTATGTTATGTGCAGACGTGGAATGTCATTGGTAGATGTCCCATCCCAATATTTAGATTAAATTTCTCCAAAGGCCTCTGCGTGTTGGATCCATATCCCCATGTAAGCCTCCCAAAGGACCGGGCATCTTCCCTATGGAAGATCCCGTGAAAAAAGGAGATACAAAATAATAATAAAGCTTCATTTATTCCATGCAAAATTTAAATAATAATGAACATAAATCTATATATGTATAACATAATTTAAAAAGATTGGCTTCACGTAATATTATAATTCAATTAAAATAGTAATTTATCAATAATTTAACATAATTGTAATTAAATTGTAATTAATAACTATGATTATGATTTTTGCATGGACCCCCTCCGGGTAAAAGCCTCCTCCAAGATATACCACTTCTCTCTGTCTTTGGCAGTATTTAGCCAGTCTCGGCCTGCTATTGTTGCTATTTCATCCGCCCATCTGGCATGCGGGCGGCCTCTAGCTCTACTTCCTCGTGGTCCTGACCATGCGACTGACCTCCGGGTCCATCTGTTGTCGTTGTACCTGGCTACATGACCTGCCCATTTCCATTTCCTTTGTAGCGAGAAAGATAGAGCATCTGTTACTCTGGTTTTCTTGCGGATGTCCGAATTCCTCACCTTATCTTTTAGTTTTAAACCCATAATGCTTCTCTCCATTCGTCTTTGAGTTGTTTCGATTTTATTTTTAGTTTTTGTATCGAACGTCCAAGTCTGGCACCCATATGTTAAGCATGGTAGTATAGCCGTGTCCATAGCTATTTTTTTAGTGGGTAGTGGGAGTTGTGATTTGAAAATTTCTTTATGAGCCCAATATTTTTTCCAGGTTATCGTGATTCTCCGGTCCACCTCTTCGGAGTTTCTTTCTTTGTTAAAAGATATTTGTTTGCCAAGATATATGTATTTATTTACAAATTCTAGAGGTATGTTGTTGATTGATATCGGTGACGTTTGATGATTAGTCATAACTTTAGTTTTATCGAGGTTCATTTCTAATCCAACTTCTGTACTAGCTTGGTGTAATTCGTTTAACATAATATTCAATTGTTGTGGACATTCTGAGAATAGTATAATGTCGTCTGCAAATCTTAGATGGCTTAAATAGTTACCATTCATATTAATACCTCGTTTGGACCATGATAGATTTTTCATTACATGTTGTAGAACTGCTATGAACAATTTTGGAGAGATTGGGTCACCTTGTCGGGCCCCTCTTTTTATGTTGATTGCTGGGCCGACTCTATCTAACTTGACTCTGCTTCTGCTGTTGGCATAGATGTTCTTCAGAATATTGATGTATTTTTCGTTTATATCCAGAGATTCCAGGGCTTCCCAGATGCTTTCATGTGTAATTGAGTCAAAAGCTTTCTTGTAATCTACGAAAGCTGCGTATAAGGGTCTACGGAATTCTAAATACTTTTCTATAATTTGGTCGACAACCTGTATGTGATCTACTGTGCTAAAACCGCTTCTAAATCCTGCTTGTTCGATCGGTTGGTGTGCATCGATATCTAGGGATACTCTTTCGAGTAAGCAGGACGCAAATAGCTTGTAGAAAGAAGGCATGAGACTTTGGGACGGTAGTTTTCAATGTTATCTGGGTCTCCTTTTTTATATAACAATATAATTTCAGATTCCCTCCATAGGTTTGGCACCGTTTCTACTTCTAGTATTTTATTCCATAAAATTGTGATAGGTGTCAGTAGTAGAGTTCTTGCTAGTTTGATATATTCGTTTGTGATCCCGTCGGGCCCCGGGCTTTTTTCAGGTTTAAGCTTCGTTATTTGCTTCAGCACTTCAGGCTCTGAAAACTGTTGTATTGGAGAGTCGTTAGTGTGATGATAAGTCGCCTTATTCCGTTTTGATGTGTTTGGCTGGCTGTATAGTTTTGTATAAAAGTCAGTAGCTATGTTTATAATATCTGCACGAGATTTACATATATTAGTACCAGACTGGAGTGATGGAATCCATTCTTTAGATGTATTCAGTTCTTTTAGAGCTCGTTTAGCAGATCTAGAGTGTTCAAGGTGTTTCTGTATTGTAGTTGCTCTATAGGTATCATAGCATCGTCTTATTTCTTTGTTGGTAATTTTATAGAGCGTTTTTAATTTTTCTTTGTCTATTCTGTTTAGAGAAGGCTTATTTTGTAGGTTGCTTCTTTCTTTCATTAGTTCTAGCGCTTCTATTGAGAGGATTTTGTTCTTTTTCAGTGGATTAATGTTTTTTAAACTTTCTTTTATGCAGTGAACGATTTTCTGGTAGAACTCCTCTGCTTTATAATTACTTTGTGTTGCTAAAAGTTCAGGTATATACCTCTTTAGGTTTTCACGGTACATTTCTTCTTGAGCTATTGTTTTCAGCTTAGTCGATGTATGTGAAAAGTTGCGTCGGTTTTTCTTTGTAGCTTTCAGGTGAATTGTAGCTCTTAGTAACCTATGGTCCGATCCAAAAGGGAGCGACGACAAAACTTCGTAATTAGAAATTATGTAAGGCTTTGTGGTCATAACATAGTCTATTTCATTCTTTGTGTTTTTATCTGGAGAGATCCATGTCCATCGGTTCCCGGGTTTAAGTTTGAATATAGTATTAATAATTTTTAGGTTATATTCTTGTGCGTACTGAATGAGTCTCTCTCCTCGCAGACTCCTGTTGCCATAGCCATATTTACCGGTGATTGAGCTTTCGTGGTTCTTAGGTGCCCCAATTTGTGCATTAAAATCTCCCATAGAGATTATGTAGTCCGTTGATGTAGAGTCATGGGCCTTCTCCATGTCCTCGTAGAAGCTGTCAATATCTTCTTGAGAAGAGTTTTCTGTGGGAGCATATGCTTGGGTGATAGCAAAATGTATTTTTTCTAGTAAAATTTCTAATACGCACACTCTCTCAGATATGCCGGTGAACGTGATGATGTTTTTCTTGTATTTCTTCTTGACTAGGAAGCCTACCCCGTATAATCCCTTGGTCTGACCTATGTGGTACATGATATAGTCACTATCCTCTATTATCTTTTCTCCGAAGCGGCGGACTAGCTATATATAGCCTTGGTTATAGCAAAGGTCCATGGGAGGCAGTGACACTTACCATCAGGTGTGCTGCTTACTCGTTTGCCACCATAAGCAATTAAAAAAGGTTACTCTTCTTACTTTATGCATATTGTAAAATATAGGCAATAATTTTATGACTGGCCTCTTGCCTGAGCCTTTGGAATGAAATTGATCAGACCGCATTAGATGGAGTTGCTCAGAATCGTTGTAAGGCTCTTCATTTCCGTCTACAGCTGTGGGTTGTTCCGTCCGGAGTAGTTCCACACTGTCGCGGAAAATCAATGTTCTAGTTGTGAAAATGTGCTGCTGTGCTTCGTTTGGTGAGCGAGAGAGCTGGAACCCCAATTTGTTGGGTGGGTTTGGCCATTTTTTTTGGTAAACTGCGGCCTAGCTCTACCCCTAGTATTGCAGAGGTCCATGGGCGGCAGTATCACTTTTATCAGGTCTACTGCTTGCTGTTTTGCCACCAAGGGCAATAAAAAAAGTTTGCTTTATATAATCTAGTTTATATTATAATATTTTCCTTTAGATCCAAGCAAAGAAGTTTGATGATGTGAACACAATAAAAATATTTCATCCCATAATAAATTTACATTATGTACCTGGGACCTGGGACGTTGGAGCTGATGTTTATCCCAAGGTTGAAGTGAAACAGGAGGATATGGATGAAGACAAATTCAATCATCAATTAGAAGATGATGAAGTACATTTCAAAGATGAGTTTGATCAAGGTATGTTTAAAATCTTTTCTTTGTGTTGACGGACGAGTAAGATTGTTTTAAAATGGAGGAATGAAAGGGAGATGCACTACTTTCCCATGGATAATCAATATAGTGCATATCACGAGAAAGACAGGAGATATAACTAGGACGGATTAGGATTTAAGGGAACATATCTAAATTATATGATCTGTTTAGGGGGGAAATGGTGTCAAAATAATATACTTGGTCGCAAGTTCGGGGAGAAGGTTAAGTTCTTCTCGTCTTGTTTTTAGGGTTCCGTATTCAAAGGGTAAAACGGGACCCTATTACTAAGACTTCGTTGTCTGTCCGTCTGTATGTTACCAGGTTGTATCTCATGAACCGTGATAGTTAGTTGAAATTTTCACAGACGATGTATTGCCATTGTCGCTACAACGACAAATACTAAAAAACAATAATATATATATTTTAGTGGCTCCCATACAACAAACGCAATTTATTTGCTGTAGTATACATAACGGCATAAAACCCCTCGTGTGCGAGGCCGACTCGCACTTGGTTGGTTTCTTTCTTAACTTCCTCTTTTACTAGGGCAAATGTAAAGGGGACGTAAAGGGGAAGGTATTGACGTATGATGGTCACCGTGGTAAAATACACTGTGCGTACAAAGAACACATAGGAGAAGTGAAAATTTGGCAAACTAATATTTATATCTCGTGTACATACATCAACCAATAGCGTGTATTCTCTCTCTCTCTCTCTCTCCCTCTCTCTCTCCCTCTCTCTCTCGCTCTCTCTCTCCCGCTCTCTCTCTCTCTCTCTCCCTCCCTCTCTCTTCCCCCTTCTCTCCCTCTCTCTCTCTCCCTCTCTACCTCCCTCTCCTTCCCTCTTCCTCTGACTCTACCTCACTCTCTCTCTCGTGTAGCGTTTCATCTGTAAAAATTTTACTCCTCTCAGTTGGCCATACTTATTATTTTGAAGTTTCACTTTAAAATAATAAGTATGGCGCGTAACGGCAAAATGTGACTTAGAAATAAAGATGGCGCGTAACAGAAAAACGTTATAATTTTTTTTTCTCCCATACGTCGATAGAGAAGTTTCACTTCAAAAATTGTAAAAGTAAGTCGCCTAGTATGAGCATGTTCCTTGAGAATATCTTTTTAGATCTATGTGATGTGCTGTCTCCAGAACTCCGAATGACATGATGAGAGATGAGAATTCTGCACGTGTTGAGGTTCACCTCTAATGGGAGCATTTTCAGTAGTTTGTGAGATCCATAAATTATTGTCCAGAGTCTGTGCGTAATTTGTGTCCGTTAATTGTATGTTGTCCGTGTGGCGATGGAGTAAGAATACAATTCTCCACCCCCTATCTTACCCGTGGGTGATCGTACGAGACGACTAAGGGATATAAAACGCATATAACATCTATGCGAGAGAACTCGAAACAAAACCCTATACCAACACGTCCGACCAGCGCGGTATAGTAGGTTAATTTGCCTCCCATTACGGAGGAGACCCGAGACCAACGGTGGGACATGTAGAGGCTGTGATGATGATGATGAATTGTATGTTAAGTCACAACCCATTACAAGGATTATTTCCTTAATGAAGGCGTTTGTTGTTTTTAAAAAGAACAAGATATGATATATAATCATGTATGTGGCCGTATTTCAGATTCAGAAAATAGCACCATAGAAGAAAACGCCATTATCCAATGTGCAGAATCAGAGGATGTAATTGAAACTATAGAACTGAGTTCAGGAGACGATGATAGACGAATTTCAACCTCCACAACAAAAGAAAGTAAAGAAGCTACCATAACTTCTGTACTGGAAAAAGAGAATAAAACAAGACCAGAAGGTAAGTTATTGTTTTTTTTTTATATAAATACAACCCCTTTGGGGAGAAAAATATACAATTTGGTGTTTTTGCCCATGAAGGGCCAAAAACTCGCTTCCGTTACAAGAGGAACTCACAGTACAGTTTTCTTGCGCATATTATCAATTGGAGAAAAGCAGTACTGGTAGGTCCATACTGCGGACAGTTTTCTGTCTGCAGCTGCGAGACGGTCCATCTGTATAGTACCACGCTCCCAGAAAATCGACGTATGAGCAGTGGCAATGTGTTGTTGCACTTCATTGGGTGAACGACAGAGCCGAAAACCCAAATTTCTGGGTGGGTTTTGTTTGATAGGCAGCGGCCTAGCTATACCCTTGGTATTGCAAAGATCCATGGGCGGCAGTATTACTTACCATAAGGTGTGTTGCTTGCTCGTTTGCCATCATAAAGAATAATGAAATTAAAATGTAATTTTCTTAAATTAAACCTGTTCTTATTTACTGTGTATGTTTTTTTTTGGTTAATTAGGTATTTTTTTTGGAAAATGTATTTTTTTGGTTTACTTTTTTCCAAAAAAAAATATTTTTTGGAATAATAATGGTTTTTTTTTTGAAAAAATATTTGTTTTGGAAAAATAATGTGTTTTCTTTTTGTTTGGAAAATGTATTTATGTACATATTGAAAAGTTATCACGGATTATCGGGTTATATTTAGATTCAAATTATATATTGATGATATATTAAAATTTTTATTTCCTATTGTATTAAGTGGCTACTCCTAACTAAGCTATTCCTATTCTTGACGACAGGCGATTTATATTAACTTCATTTCCTAAAAACACTAACAAGTTAAGTTTTCTATAAATTAAACCTTTTTTGCGGTGGGCTATAGAGGTAGTCATGCCCCGCCAAATCGGTACGGAGCGACGGGAGAGACGGCGCGCGACCCCATAGACCCACTGCAGAACATCTCTTCGCCGTGCGAGCGGGCCATCGGAACCCGATTTATGTCTTCAGTGGCCCGCCCGGCGGTAAATTAAACCTACCTAGAACGATTTGTGACCTTTGTATCTGCCAGCATAGAAAATATTTACAATTCTATACACGTAATATAAATTTCATGGCAATCTCTGCAGCCATTGCCAAGATTTTGAATATATAAAAAAATACGCAAATGTACCAGAATTACACGTCTAAAGATATTTGATTAGAACTCGATTACGAGCGAAAAATGATTGTCACAAGTGGGATTCGAACTCACACCTATTGGAATTCCGTTCCAATCGTGTTGCCACTTACACCACCGTGAACTATTGTAGGACATTCAATTCTCGCATCGTATTATTATATACTAGCTTCTGCCCGCGGCTTCGCCCGCGTAAAAGGTTACTTTCCTAAAGTTTTTCATCCTCTATTTTAATTTACCCTTAAGGAGTTAATACGCGCGCACACACAAATGAATAGAGAATAGTGGCGAATTATCACAGCATGACCACATTTGCCTTAGTACCTACCTAACCCAATCTATCATTTCCAGTAGTCGACATAATTTTACTGCCAAGGCGCGCAAAAAGATGTTTCATATCACAAACTTTCAATACCTATCTATTATATACAGGTATAGTATGTTATTAACAAATCTATAGTGCTGTCAAAAATACAACAATCATCAACGATGACTGCTCTCACGACTTTACATGTGTTCGGGTCACACAATCGGCGATCATAGATTTCTTGCCATATTTCTGTAGTGCGCCCAGTTGCTGCCTGACCACAACACTGCGCACTCTTATCGTTCTAACTTTTGAAGCATTGTACCAAATGACATGCGGTAAAAGGCAAAAAATATGTACTTTAAATATCGAAAGCAATAAAACCATTTGTTTGCATAAGAATCAATTTGTTACTATAAAATGTGCATCGGCAATAAATACCAAATTATTTTGAATTTTTAATTTACTATTTTAACGATAAATGCTTAAATATTAAAAATAGATATATGCTGTCGCGGACTTTTTTGTAGAACTATTTAAGAGTTACATTTCCACAATACATAACATTTGTCTAACTTTCAAGATCTTTGCAGCGTATGCAAAAATAACTCGCAGATGGGCGATTTTTTCTGTCTTAAGCAATTTTTATCGTTATATTTTAGCCAATTTACAAAATATCTTTATAAATTATAGCCTATGTGTTATTCTGATGTGTAAGCTATATTACTATAAAGTTTCATCAAAATCAATTCGGTAGTTTTTGCGTGAAAGAGCAACAAAGATGTTCACATCCATACATTATTACAAACTTTCACGTTTATAATATTAGTAGGATTTTCGTCTTTAAGGAGACGTGTACCCCGACATAGTTTACACATTGTACAGACTTAATACTCAACCTTTGCAGTTAGAATTGTATTAAACGATGATATAACCCTGTTATTCAAATTACTAAAATTTAGCATTTAATATGCTTTATTTCCACTAGATGTGGGTTCGAATCCCACTTTTTCTTTTCTTTCTTTCTTTTTCTATCTGCAATCATCGATAAGAATCCCACTTGTGACAATCATTTTTCGCTCTTAATCGGGTTTTTATAAATAATCAAGCATATTAAATGCTAAATTGCAGCAATATGAATATTTGATAAGAATGATTATACCCAAAATAATAATTTCTATTTACCGTGATTATGTGAAAATTAATTTATTTTCATTCTAGAAATTAAGTAACCCCTAATAAAAATAACGCTTATGAAAATATAAACGGCTCAACCGATTTTCATCAAACATGTCTAAGAATATTCGCACATAAGTCACCTTTAATACAAAAAAAGTGAAATTGAAATCGGAACATCCGTTAAGGAGCTATGATGTTACAGACAGACACACATACAAAGACAGACACGTCAAACGTATAACACCCCTCTTTTTACGATGGAGGCGCAAAAAGCCCTCCATTAAGAAATGCATCCTTGTATTACGGAGGAGTTTTATTACTGTTGGGCTCGAGTCTCCTCCACAATGGGAAGGAGAAGTCTTCTCTGACAGAGTTAAATAGAAAAAGCAATGCAAGTTGTTGAAGGTTTATCGCTAGAACGATGATGAACAGCGTCAGAAACTGGAATGCGGTCGTCGCCTTCTGCGAGTTAGTTGTCTAACCGAATTAAGCAATAGGTTGGGTCCGAGAGAAAATACTCTACGTTGACACGCTCTACCGTCGGTAGGCATCGGTCTTTGGGCGGAGCAAGCGTGAGTACCTCTATTGAGGTTCACTGCATGAGGGCTTCGACTCGAGATGATACCCGGTTGCGGTGGCCCGCCTGCATAACGTAGATGTACGTGAACGGCGCGCTATAGGTTCACGCGTCACCTCGGACGGATTGGGCGCGGTGTGTCTATATACCATAGCCGATCACTATAGAAAAAGGTTGTTCAAAGTTCTATTAATTCTACAAATTATATTGCCTTTAATATACTATTTATGGTATGACCATGGGATAAAAATATAATTATCGCCACCCTTTATTTGACTGTTTTGCTTCACCAGCAGAGTTGCGACCTCGTTAGATATGATTTATTATTTGAGTTATAGAGTGAACATTTTTGAAGCTAAACTTAACTTGTATCTTAAACCCTTAGGCAAGAACCTATTGCCGTCTACTATATGTATCGTGTGAGTTCTCACGCCGGCACTGGTGCAGGGTTGATGGAGAGAATATTTGTACGTAATTTGAAAAGAATCGATAAAGAAATCTCCCATACACACTTTGCCACTTTGGGGCGGAATTCATAAAATCCTTTCATATTGAATCTCTATGTCATAAAAAGAAACGTGCGTCAAAATTTAATGTTTCTAGTTTTAATAGTTTCGGTTTGGCGATAATGAGTCGTTCAACCCGCTTCACAGGCCTAATTTACACAACCAGAGGGTGAAAATTGACAAATGCCGTATATTACCAGAGAATGTTTGATTGACTCGTAATTTGAAAAGAATCAATAAAGATATTTTTCTCCCCATACAAACTTTGCCACTTTGTTTTACCCCCTTAGGGATGAAATTTTGTAAAATCCTTTCTTAGTAAATCTCTACTTTATAGAAAGAAACCACTGTCAAAATTTCAAGTTGCCAGCTTCAATAATATCGGCTTGGCGCGAATGACTTAATGAGTCGTCCATCCCGCTTCGCAGGCCTAATTTACACCCCCAGAGGGTGAAAATTAAGAAATGCTGAAACACGTGTTTATTTATTTTTACTGAAGATAATTTGTACGTAATTTGAAAAGAATCGATAAAGATTCTTTTTCCGATTTTTTTTTTGACGTAACTTTTTTATTTATAAACCAATTGACATGAAATAAAGTTATAGGTAGGTACTTAGTTTTAATTTCCGCGCATTATTTCAGAAAAGCACTATACAAGCCTTGGCCACAACTAGGAATTGATGGACTTACGTATGTGTGCTTCGGCTACGCCTCAGCCCTCATTTACACGTTCGTCCATCAATCCCTGTTTTGCTGGCCGCTGCAGTAATGTACTATATCTACATGTTATTATAAGGTTACTCAATCGCGTCAGAATTTTTAAGGCACGACTAGAAGCTGGGGAGTTGATAAAAACGACAAATTTAATAAAAAGGGACGATGCAGTATATAAAACGACAGTAAAGTGACTACAGGAGCATGGTTGCCACATGATTCATGATGTGGATAATTTACATACATACATACATATCATCACGCCATATCCCTTGCAGGGTAGGCAGAGAGAACAGAGTGCCAGAGAATCCTTGCATACTTCACTCGCTTCCTCAACATTCATAATTCTCTCCATACACGCCCGCCGGTTTCGGAGAGTTTTGACTCCACCTTCCTTCAGTACGTGACCAATCTGGTCTAGATAGATTAGTCTCGGTCTCCTCCGGTACCTACACCCTGGATATTTAATAATCTATATTCGTTGTACCTATTCATTAACACTTTTTTTATTTATAGTTCCTAATGCCAAAAGAAACGTAATAGTTTGAATCTTATGTCTAATTCTTTGCATTTACGCTAGCGTTGTGTATTTCTCAAGTTTTGTAAGTGTGTTCTTATACGGATTTAAGTACTAATAGCCGATGTGAAGATCGTAAGCTTTTTCTAATAACTGGTGCAAATTTATTAAGGCAAGGAATTTGTAACGATTGCATAGCATACTAGATTGTGTAATTTATTTTTCATTAGGCTTCTTTCCTTTCAGATTCTTTACTAATGCCGCTAATATTCAAACCAGGCCGGAATAAAAGTTATAAAAAATATGACAAATTACTTTTAGAACAGGCAGTAAATGACTATAATAGCACTAACAAGTCATTATCAACAATTGCGCAAAAATATAACATTTCTAAATCAGTTCTTTATAGGCACAATACTTTTATCATGAGAAAGCAAGGTGGCCCAACAGCCTTAGCTCCAAATGTAGAGGAATATCTTGTACAATATATAAATATTTGCTCTGAATGGGGGTATCCTCTGGAAATAATAGATTTAAAATTATTAATAAAGGGATACTTGGATAATTTAGGAGTAGAAATTAAAAGATTTAAAAACAATATGCCTGGTCATGATTATATCAAATGTTTTTTGAATAGACGCAAAAATATAATTACCACTAGATTGAGCCAAAATATAAATCGGTCAAGAGCAGCAGTCTGTCCAAAAGTCATAGAGGCATATTTTAATGAGTTAGAGATGTTGCTACAAGGAATTCCTTCATTTAATATTGTTTGTTATGATGAAATAAATTTGGCAGATGATCCAAGAAGGAAACGAATTTTAGTAAAAAGGAGCGTTAAATATCCAGAAAGAATAATGAACCATACGAAAGGTTCAACCTCCGTTATGATGGCTGCGACTGCAAATGGAACCTTATTACCACCGTATGTGGTATATAATGCACAACATGTCTACGACACATGGAGAATGAATGGTCCAAAAAGTTGTCGTTATAATAATACCTGTTCTGGCTGGTTCGATGGAATAACTTTCGAAGATTGGGTGAAAACCATTGCTTTCAAATATTTTGAAGATAAATCTGGTCCAAAAATCCTTATAGGCGATATTCTAGCTACTCACCTTTCAATAGAAGTAATAAGAGAATGTGAAAGACGTAATATTCGGTTCATTTTTTTACCTGCAAATTCTACACATTATACTCAGCCTTTGGACGTTGCCTTCTTCGGAACTTTAAAAAGCTCTTGGCGGCATATTCTCTGTAATTGGAAAAAGGCAGATAGGAAAATGCAGGCTACTGTACCCAAAGATATATTACCGTCACTTCTTAAAAATCTTATGAATGATATAGAACTCAACGTTCAACAAAATATTATAGCTGGATTTGAAAAGTGTGGCATAATTCCAATAAATAGAAATAAGGTTTTAGATAGACTACCAAGTACAAACCTAGAATCTAGCCATGAAAATGACAAGGAAGATATTGATCAACCTGTTCTTTCTATGCTTAAAGAAATGAGGAATAATACAAGTAAATACAAAACATCCATAAAAAAAAAGAAAATTATTGTTTTTCCAGGCAGAAGCGTGGAAAATATAATCCCGATGGAATATTCAGAAGATGATGAAACAGATAAATCAAGTGATGATGATAGTAATATAGAAGAATGTCAAGATGATAATTTAAATAGAATTAATTTAAACATAGTGGAAGAATCAGGCACCAATAAAAATATAAATATTGATAATAAAATGACGAAGATAAAGCAGACTAAGTTTACCAAAGAAGTACGTAGGAAACAAAAACCTTATAATAGTTGTAATACGTTTGACATAGAAAGTGAAAGCGAAAACGATAAATATGAGAAAAAAGATATGAAAGATGAGAATGAAAAGACAAACTGTGTTACTTATGAAAATAAGGAAAGTAGAAATGAAACTTCTGGGAAAAGTTAATAAGAATATTATTAAAAATTGTACAGCTATTAACTTGGCTAATACAACTGAGGAGTCATAGACAATATTCAAATTCCACCATCGTCAAAATTAAAGTCATTTGATTATATCACTGAACAAAACTATTACATTAAAGTCTTCCACGATTGGGATATCAATAAGCTACCTGTAGTTTCCGATGAAATATTCGCTATTAATAAACAAGTGGAAGTTATAGTACTTGGTAACAATGTAGAGGAAGAAAATTAAAGTGAGCCAGGTAATTAAGAAAACATTAATTTTAACAATTGGCGGTAGATGCAAAATTAATAAAATCAGCAAATTAAAGAATCATAGGAATTTAATATTAATAATAGTCAATATATCCGTGTGGTGACGGAGTAAAAATACAATTCCCCACCCCCTATCTTACCCGTGGGTGATCGTAAGAGACGACTAAGGGATATAAAACTTATATAACATCTATGCAAAAGAAGGAAAATTCGAAACAAAATCCTATAGCAACACGTCGGACCAGCGCGGTGTAGTAGGTTAATTTCCCTCTTACGGAGGAGGCTCGAGCCCAACAGTGGGACGTATATGGGCTGTGATGATGATAAATTTAAAAATAAAGATTTATAAAAAAATAAATTGAAGTATTTTCATAATCTCGTCATTCTACCGTAATTTGAAAAGTATTTAATATCATATTAGTCTACTAGCAGACATGGCCACGCGTTGCTGTGGCTAAGGTAGCCTTAGTAACACGTGGTGGTTATACTAATAAATTGTAGCTTATATGAAACATTTGTACGTTTAACATAACGCCACCTATTAAATACTTACTCAATCCAGTCAACAGATACCGCCATCTGTTAGAATCGTTTGGAGATAACAAATAATTGTGACTGTCAAATAATAGACAAATAATTTGCAATAAAATAATATTGCGACTATAAATTGAGATGGTAGCTATCCTATCTTTTAAGTTGGATCAAACTGTACATGCTGTGCAAATTTGATTAAAATCGGTTAAGTACTTTAGGAGTCCATCACGGACAAACAACGTGACGCGTAATTTATATATATTAAGATGATACCTCAGTCCTCCCGTGACCATAAACGCTGTAGTGTTCGAAACGTCGGGTAATTAAAAATCAAAAACGAACGCGATAGAATCAAATAAAAATATTTTAATTTCAAATATATTTTTACACAAGAGTATGAGTTAAATGAGACAATTTTTAAGATTCGTTCTTATTGTTTTAGATTTATTGTGTAATTTAAGTAAATCTACCTGCACTAAGGAAATTATTCTTGTATTACTGTGGGACTTGACAAACAGTTAATTAACGAATACAAATCACACCTAGTCTGGGAACAATTTAAAGTATTATCCTACGCAAGAATTGAACCCAAGGAACTGGCATAATAGGGTCGGTATCTAAATAACTGAGTCCTCTGTTCAGTAATGGGGAATATGCACGTGACTCCAAAATGAACTAAATATTTTTTTTTTCTAATCTTTATTGCTTAAAAAACATACCTATACAATTATTTTTGAAATTCATCATTATTTAATACTGAAATTTAATTATCAAAAAGGCTTTTTTTTAAATTCGCTCGCACATGTCTAAAACGCAACGCGATTGGTTGTTCTTGAACAACCAATCGCGTTGCGTTTTAGAAATTTGTCGTCTTGACGTGACGTCATCGTACACTCGAGTCTTCTGGTATCAAGGCGTTTCTATAGTGATTATTTTCTATCGTTACCAAGTTATTTCATGAGTTCTTAGTATTCTGTGTTCAAGTATTAATCCTTGTGAATGAGAGACTTCACAAACGTCACTTTTTGTCCCTGTTCTAATGCCATTATTTTGTATTGCATATAATTCTCTGTATCTGAAACCCAATAGAAAAATGAATAATAAATAATTTCAAACTTTTCTCTTACTCTAATAAGTTACATGTTTTCATTCATAGGTATCATAGATGACTAAACATATGTTACTTTTAGACCCATGTACCTATTACATATTGAGAATATATCTTTAAGAACTTTACATAAACTAGGTAGTGTACGTCGAAGTTTGTTAACAAAACAAGTATGTGCATGTAATTAAGGAAAAATGATTCTTTTATGTACTTCATCACTTCTCTAATGTGTTTACTTACGTTAAAATGATCTTCACAACAGTATAAACTGCTCAAACACAACACATTGTCTTTTCTCATCGCCTTGCATAATTTTTTTCTTATTTATTACATTTCTCGGCATAAGGAAATATACTTTGTTAGGTACAGTTTTGATAATATTTTGGCACATAGTAACGATACAATATTTATAATACGGTTTTCTGTTCTTTTCCATGGTAATAAGTTGACTTTACACTCCCTTTTTAAATTTTCAATAACTTTGTGAACCAACCATTTCGTTAATGACATCCAACATGTGTGTGTAATCTGACGTCACAGAAGCGCGCCATAATAGCCGCGTTTTTATCGCCCAAAAATGATAGTGATTTTAATAATTTTTTTTTAGCTTAATGGTTTATATTTTGGATGTGTTATATTTATTTTTGGTAATCTAATAACTAGTAGAAACGTTAAAAAAAAAAAATATCATGCATATTCCCCATTGTTGTAGATTTTAAAATTGTTTGTTAAATTATTATAGGAAGCTATTTTTAGTTGGACTATTATTTTGATTTTATTATAAGCGGGTAGAAAGTAGGTAGCGCCTTCTAAATACTTCTAGCATTAAGAAAATTCACATTTATTAAAATTAATTTATTAAAATAAAGTATATAATTATAAAATACTAGTTTTATTCCAATTCTTCTTACGTGACCTACTTATTTATTACTTATCTTTTTATCTACTTTTTACTACTTATCTTTTTACCAATTCGTAACGACGACGTAAGAGAGCGAGTAGGTATGAAAGAGAGTATTGGTGTAAAGATGCGAAAGGGAATGCTCCGATGGTTCGGACATGTGGAAAGAATGCCGAACGAACGTCTGGTTAAGAAGATATACAATGCGAAAGTGGAAGGATGTAGGTACCGGGGGAGACCGAGACTAACCTACCTAGACCAGATCGGTCATGTACTGAAGGAAGGTGGAGTCAAGTCTCCGAAACCGGCGAGCGTGTATGAAGAGAATTATGAATGTTGAGGAAGCGAGTGAAGTATGCAGAGATAGAGTTCTCTGGCACTCTGTTCTCTCTGCCTACCCTGCAAAGGATGTGGCGTGATAATATGTATGTATCTTTTTATCTTTTCGTATTGGCAATTAGCTATTTATACTAGCCATTGTTGTTTAGTGATGAGTTACAATTTTCTTCATGTATTTAATATATTCGTGTTATTCATTGCCCGTCAGTAAGTCGAATCGTCGCCATCAACAGTGCTATGGCCACAATGTTAATGGTATCTTCTGGGAATTTTGATGGAAAACCTAAACATTGTAAAGCACTTTCATATCATACTCACTACATTCCAGCAGTTGCTCCGCATCACATTTATATAAAATGCAAAATTATTTAATATAAATCAAATCAAATCATTTATTATGCTTAAGCCCCATAGGGGCACTTACATATTGTCAATTTTACTTTTTTATATATTTTTTTTAAAATTAATTTTAATTAATCTACCACCGGATCGGAAAACAGCCACATACTGAGAAGATCCGGCAAGAAACTTAGTGGGCTCGTCATTTTTTTTTTAATTATACATATATTTTTTAAACACGTTAAAAACACTTAAGATATTGAATATAAAACAAGACCACCACATGACGCTTTCGTATTGCCGCCAAAAGTCTAATTTACTTACGGTAATTCTTATTTAACGCTAGAGATGAAATCAAAACCGCTGCAAGAATTTTACCTTAAATGCCACACTTGCGCGCAGAATAATATCTCGTTAAGCAACCAATATTTAAGCATCACTATTGACAGTAATTTAGCTTTTAAAACTCGTATACACCTACTCTGCAACCGTATTCGGAAACTTATTTACGTGGCACAATCACTACGGAACTGTACACCTCCATCTATTTTGCGCATTGTCTATTTCGCGTTATGTCAGTCAATTTTACAATATGGTATTACTTTATGGGGTGGCGCTGCGAAAACTGTTATAATTGAACTGGAGAGAGCTCAAAGGGCTGTGATCCAAGTAATGTTGAGAAAACCATATCGATATCCTACAGACCTAATATATCAAGAATTTGCCGTCATATGGGTCAGACAATTATTTATTTTAAAAGTGACGCTCCTTGTGCGCAAATGTTTAAAAAGCCGTTAACAGTATGTTCTGGAAATTTTGGTAGCAAACCTAACATTGTACAGCACTTTTATATCATATTCACTACATCCCAGGAGTTCCTTCGCATCACATTATATAAAATGCAATCAAAATTATTTAGTATAAATACATTAAAATACTTAAGATATCGAATATAATACAAGACCACCACATGACGCTTTCGTATACATATATACATATCATCACGCCATATCCCTTGCAGGGTAGGCAGAGAGAACAGAGTGCCAGAGAACTCTATCCTTGCATACTTCACTCACTTCCTCAACATTCATAATTCTCTTCATACACGCTCGCCGGTTTCGGAGACACTTGATTCCACCTTCCTTCAGTACGTGACCAATCTGGTCTAGGTAGGTTAGTCTCGGTCTGCCCCGCTACATACATCCTTCCACTTTCGCATTGTATATCTTGAAGCTTTCGTATTCCCGCCATAAATCTATTAACTTACGGTAAATCTTATTTAACACTAGAGATGACATACTTTTTTTTATTGGCATGCTATGGTTTGGACATATCCCCCTCGTTCTGTCCGGGGCGACGGAAGGGCGACATGTGGCCCCATAATCCACCGTGTTCCACCCCATACTCATTGCACCGACTACTGGTACCGCTTCCTAGACATCCGTGGTCGCCCCGGTAGAGATATTATATTAAGGTAATTTTTAAGTCCCCATTTTATTGAATATATTAATAAAGGTTTATAATGCTATGTAGTAGCGGCTACGAATACTACCAACCCTTACTTTGCTCGTGGATGTCGTAAAAGACGACTGAGGGCCTTATAGCGACCTAAGCCAACTCCATCTGATGCCGTTTGGTCAACAATTGCAATACCAAAGAGGGTTGACGTCTGTCAGGCGCCCGTTCTAAAAACTATTGCCAATAACTTTTATAATATGTACTATAAAAGAAGAGTATATATTGTATCGACCCCAAGTAATTGGGATAATAATGAGAGAATGATGATTAATAAAGGCTTATTATATAACCATACTTATTACTGCGTATTAGTAAAATATTAGTGAACCGATTGTTGTTGTTTCTTTTTGTACTCTCTATGTACCCTCTATAGATAAAAAAAGTATATTAATATTATTTATAAAACCCGATTACGAAGCGAAAAATGATGTCAAAAGCGGGATTCGAACCCGCGCCTATTGGGATTCCGGCCCAATCGTGCTGCCACTACACCACCGTGAACTATTGTAGGACATGCAAATCTCGATTCGTATCATATTTACGTCTTTAAAGTGACATAAGCCATCTACCCGACAATGTTTACACATTGTACAGGCTTAATACTTCAAACTTTGCAGTTAGAATTGTATTAAACGATGACACAACCTTGTTATTCAAATTACTGAAATTTAGCATTTAATATGCTTAATTATTTATAAAACTCTATTGGGATTCCGGCCCAATCGTGGCAGCACGATTGCGCCGGAATCCCAATAGGCGCGGGTTCGAATCCCACTTGTGACATCATTTTTCGCTTCGTAATCGGGTTTTTTATAAATAATTAAGCATACTAAATGCTAAATTTCAGTAATTTGCAGTAACAAGCTTCGATAGTTTTATAATGTGTTTGACTGTAATTGTGTGTGTTAAGTACTAAGTATGCTCTTCATAATTATAACATGCTACACTCCATGTCGACAAATAATAAGTCGACTGGTAATGTAATAATCACATCATTTTACTATGGTAAAACAAGTGTAAAAAATTAAAATTAAAAGTGTTTGTGGTCATTTAATATGTTTTATAAAGACGTCTTAGTCTGTAAAAAACGTTAACAATAAGTGATAAAGAATTTTATAACATAGTTTTGTAACTATTTATGAAAATAAAGAAATGTTTAAATAAAAAAAAAACAAAAAAAAAAAAAACCAATCAGTGTACCGATTCAGTCCACATACAAAAAAGGTTTCTTGCAGTTCATAGAACGCTACAGAAACGAAACTTGCCTTTGGAAGACCAAATCTAAAGATTACTATGATCGAGACAAAAAAGGAATCTCATAACAGTATCTTATTTATTAGTGGAGTAACTAAAGCCTTGATTTAAATACCAATTTTTTTGAGCCAATTTCAAGCCATTTAATAAGTTGGTATAACAAAATAGCTTCATTTTCATCTCCAGTCTTTACACAACACACTCGGGCGCCTTTTTTTTTCTTTAAACACATAACCAGGCCTAATTTCGCAAGTGCGTTATCATTTTCCAACCTGGATGACATGTTTCTTGCATCTGCGGAGAACTGGCCATTGACGCTGATATCGGCAGCCTGTGGAGACACTAGGAACGTTCGATTTATCTGTACAGTCTGAAATCACTGTCGTATATGGTTATGTGATTAGCCCGCATAAGTTACTTGCATATACACGGTGATATTTATGTCGTCTTACAAAAGCAGTTCAGTTAACGTATCCAGTATCTACTATTCATTCGTACAATTAAAAGGTTAAAAAAATATTAACTGGAATATTTTTTACTAAAAAATATTATAAATAATCACTAATTAAAATAGTAAGAGAATAGCATGTAGTTAGCGGTAGGCTACCTACTCGACATAACCTACGTACTGTGTAGGTACTACCTAGGCGTAGGTACGTTTTGGAATAGTAGCCCACGTGGACTTCGTAGCTGTGATTGGCTAACGTAATTATGTTAGCTAATCATTATCATGCGCAATGCCGTATGATTTCTTATGTTTAAAATATAAACATTATAACCAGGTTGTTACAAAATATTAACTAATTTATTTTAATATTTTTTTTCACTACCGCTACTGAATAAATAAATATGTTAGATATGTTTCTTTGGTCGGATACTTTTATGGCACTTCTTTTGTAAGATGATATAAATGTCACGATGTATATTTCTTTTTTTAATTTTATTAAATATATCATCAGTATGACTCTTATCGTAATTATTTAGGGTCGATGAAATATATATTACCTTTTCCATTGAACATATATGTAGGCCATTTCACGTGAAGCGGACATGTATAAGTGTCAGGTTTTGGATTTTATTCTTAATTAGATTGAATCATGCTTCTTTAGGATCTGAATAAATGTACGCCATATTTTTCGGTTTTTGTATTTGTTTAAAATTTTATGCGTCTTCAAAGAATCATCAAATAGTTGAATGAAGTTACCTAGATGGATTGAGCTGGAATAATGTTTATTTAAGGATTTTTATTGTCTTTTTCTTGGAAATAAATTCAATTAAAAAAATGATCCCATAATAAAACGGAGGCTTACATTAAAATCTATTTTTTTTATTAAAAGTTTGGCCCACATTTTAATACAAATTTATTGCCAGTACAAAAATAAAATGATTCTGTATGTATTTTTTTTTTCGTACTGGCAATGAATTAGCATTAAAATGTGGGCCAAACTTTTAATAAGTGATACTGTAGCGGGTAGATGTAAATTTTCGTTTTTCTTTTTCAATTTCACATTGTTTACTAGCATCGATATATGTATTAGTAAAGTTTTCTTTTCCTTTTTTTACAGATGGGGCAACAAAATCTAAAAAACCACATAAGTGTGATGTATGTAAGAAATGTTTTGTTAGTAAGAGTAGTCTAGCAACACATAGTCGTATACACACAGGTGAAAGACCATATGAATGCCATATATGTATGAAAACATTTAATGTAAAGCAAATTTTAAAAAAGCATGTCTTTTTAGTCCATTCAGGTGCTAAACCATTTAAATGTGATTTGTGTCAAAAATGTTTTGGTTTAAAATCAAAATTATTACAGCATTACCGTATACACACGGGTGAAAAGCCATATAAGTGCGAGATATGTAAAAAAAGTTTTAGTCAAGCTGGTGTTTTAATGAGTCATGTTCGTATACATACCGGTGAAAAACCATATAAATGCAAGTTATGTGATAGCAGTTTTATTCAAAAGTCTATTTTGGATAGTCACGTTCGTACACATACTAATGAAAGACCATATAAATGTGAGATATGTGAGAAACGTTTTAATCAAAAGGTTAACTTAATGAATCATGTGCGTACCCATACAGGCGAGAAACCATATAAATGCGAAGTATGTTATAAATGTTTTGCTCGAACGTCTGATTTATCAAAACATACACTTATACACACTGGTCAAAATCTATATACATGTAATACATGTAGAAAAGGTTTTAGAAAACTCAATAATTTAAACAACCATATTTGTAAACTTACTGGTGAAAAATCTTATAAATGCGAGTTATGTGATAAAGGTTTTACGCACAAACGTAGCTTAACTAATCATATTCGTTTACATAATAATGAAAAACCATATAAGTGTAATACATGTGGAAAATGTTTTAACCGTAAAGATAATTTAAAAGTTCATTACCGTGTACATACTAGCGAAAAATCACATATGTGAGAAATGTTTAAGTCTAAAACATTTAATGAACCACATTTTAGTCATAAGAGTGTAAAGACATGAATGTAATAATGAAAAACTATGTAAGTGTAACTTGTGTGAAAAATGTTTTAGCCAACGTCGTTATTTGAATAGACACGTTGGTATTCACACAGAGAATGAAACAATAAAATTTCAAAGCTGAAGTGTTTATTTATTTGAGTGCGCTAATCTTATGTATATACCACTATTCTGTAAAATGTCAAAGTTTTTACTATAATATTGTCAATTTTCAATTTTACTTTAATCTATTAAACTACTACCAGATCGGGATGCTTTAGCTGCTTAGAAGATTCAGCAAGAAGTACATCGAGCGTTTTCCCTTTTTAAGCTATTGCATAGCTTTTATCGCGGGCTTTGAGCGCGGCGACCGAATCAAGAAATTCCGTAACGAAAATAAAACCTAAGATTGTATGGTTGAAAAGCAGCAGTTAATTTTGCACTGACTATACGCAGGCAGCGTGACCGAGTGGTCTAAGGCGCTGGTTTTAGGCACCGTAGGCGTGGGTTCGAATCTCACCGCCGTCAAACTCTTTTTGCAATTTACATTTGCAAAATTTATTTATAATAATTTAATAATATTATAAATAAAATAGTTTAAAAACGACAATTTGTACGAGATCAGAATGGCTCTAAAACAATTAAAGAACGGAAAGTCACCGGGAGATGACGGAATTACCACAGAGCTCCCGAGGGCAGGCGGCAAGCCAGTTTTAAAAGCCCTACAGTTTAATTCTGTCATTCTCGGGGGTGACGTTCCAGAGTCGTGGACCAGGAGTGTGGTGGTGCTGTTTTTCAAGAAGGGCGATAAAACGCTCTTACAGAATTACAGACCCATCTCACTCCTGAGCCACGTGTACAAATTGTTTTCAAGAGTCATTACGAACCGACTCGCACGCAAGCTAGACGACTTCCAGCCGCCCGAACAAGCCGGTTTCCGAAAAGGTTATAGTGTACCATAGACCACATCCACACGCTACGCCAGATTATACAGAAGACCGAGGAGTATAATCGGCCTCTGTGTCTAGCGTTTGTAGACTATGAGAAAGCCTTTGATTCTGTCGAAACTTGGGCAGTGCTGCAGTCCCTTCAGAGGTGCCAAATTGACTATCGATATATCGAAGTGCTGAAGTGTTTGTATAAAGACGCTACTATGTCAGTCCGCATCCAGGATAACAGTACGAAACCGATCCAGCTGCAGAAAGGCGTGAGACAGGGAGACGTTCTCTCCGAAACTGTTCACCACTGCGCTGGAAGATGTCTTCAAGCTCTTAGACTGGACCGGACTCGGCATCAATGGCGAATACATCACTCACCTTCGATTCGCAGATGATATCGTAGTCATGGCAGAATCCCTGGAGGACCTTGGCACCATGCTCAATGACCTCAGCAAGGTCTCCCAACTAGTAGGGCTGAAAATGAACATGGACAAGACGAAAATCATGTCTAATGCCCATGTCATTTCTGTACCGGTCCTGGTTGGGAATGCGATTCTCGAAGTTGTCGATCACTATGTTTACCTAGGACAAACAGTCCAATTAGGTAGATCCAATTTCGAGAAAGAGGTCAGCCGACGAATCCAACTCGGCTGGTCAGCGTTCGGGAAACTTAGGAGGATCTTCTCGTCTAATGTTCCGCAGTGTCTAAAAACAAAGGTTTATAACCAGTGTGTGTTACCAGCGATGACTTACGGCACTGAAACGTGGTCTCTAAATGTCGGCCTCATAAAAAGGCTCAAAGTCGCTCAGCGTGCTATGGAGAGGGCTATGCTCGGTATTTCTCTACGTGATAAAATCCGAAATACGGAAATCCGTAGAAGAACGGGTGTAACCGACATAGCCCGAAGAATTAGCACGTTGAAGTGGCAATGGGCAGGCCACATCGCTCGACGAACCGACAACCGTTGGAGAAAAAAGGTTCTCGAGTGGCGACCACGACTCGGACGACGCAGCGTAGGACGACCCCCACTCGGTGGACTGATGACCTCATTAAGGTCGCAGGAAACCGTTGGATGCAGGTGGCACAGGACCGTTATAGATGGCATTCTCGTGGGGAGGCCTATGTCCAACAGTGGACGTTTACGGGCTGATGGATGGATGGATGGAGTTTAAAAACGTGTACTTTAAATGTTTTAATAAATTAGTAGTTTTGATAAATAGATGTAACTTGAATTAATATCAAAGAAAAAAGAAACTTCGATTAATATAAAAAAAAAAAAATACTGCATAAATAAAAAATGAATAATTATAATTGCATAAGTTGATAAAATGCTATGCAATAGCTTTACCGCGGCAGTCCCCGAGTGACACACGTAATTTATTGATCTTTTATTTATCATTCAGCCTTTTGCCATCCACTGCTACACGTAGACCTCTCATATTTCGTCACAAAGTGCGGTCTTATACCACTCGAGTACTTTTCTACTCCAACGACTATCGATTCGTCGAGCGATGTGGCTTGCCCATTGTCACTTCAGCGTGCTAATTCTTTGTCCTATGTCGCTTATACATATGTTCTGCGGATTGCGGATTCTATTTCGCAGAGAAATCTCGAGCATAGCCCACTCTATAGCACACTGAGCGGGTTTGACATTGGTCATGAGTCCTACATTTAGGGATCACGTTATTTTTTTATTATATTATACAGGAGAGTCAGAGTTTTCGGCAGTCTATCGTTTGGACACACCGCGCTAATTCCGTCCAAGGCATCGTGTGGTGGCATAACCGACCATGTTCTCTCTTTTTTGCCATTAGGCTGACCACTGGTACCGATTCCTTGGCATCCTTGGCTGGTCTAATCAGCTCCATGTAGTCTAGATCTAGATAATAATATTTTAAATATTTAATTAAACTTATACATAATAATTTTTCATTATAGAATTATAAACCACCATAAGATATATTTAAAAAGGCAGGCATTGAATAAATTGTAATGTTATAATAGTAATTACAGAAAATTAATATTATCCATCCAATGAATTCTAGTGGCTAGTAAAACAACACGGTTGTACATCTCGGCTGTCGGCACCCGAATGAGATATGTATAGCACGCCTTTTCAGTGACGGTTACAATGCCCAGAACCGCAGTGTCATAATATCGAAATATTTAAAAAATATTTATTTAAAAGGCCCATTCCAATGGAATATGATTAAGTTCATGCGGCAATAGAAATACGTAAAAAAGATAACGAGTTGTATGCAGCTTATAATTTTGTACAAATTATTCAAGAATCTATAGCGAACATTATTTTTTTTTATTATTCTGATTTTTTTTTTAATCAATTCGATCTGAAAATAAGACTGGATCACCAAATGTAATACAATTCAGAGGATTGAAGTATAGTAAAGACAAAGAAATATTTAAATTATCCTTTGATAATGATTGCGAGGATCTGCCGCAACGTTTCGATAAGAAATTTTTCGTCCAAATTGAAGCTAAGGACCTGCATTCGAAAGAAATTCCATTAACTAAACAAAAATACAAGAATTTACTATCTCTCAAACCATTATTACCCAAAGACTATCATTATTTTTATGAAAATTTAAAATACGTTAGTGAAAAATAAGAAATACTTTTTTTTTAAACTTGTAAATATTGTCTAGCAGCTATGACGAAAGATAACATGATTTTATATTTTTTTTTTTGAAAAGGCAGTTTAAAGTAATTAAAAGTATTCATGAAACTCGGTATGTGATTCAAATGACTGAAATTTAGCACTTAACATGCTTGATTATTTATAAAAACTTGATGACATTTATTTTTCACTCGTAATTTGAATAACAGGATCGTGTCATAGTTTAATACAATTCTAACTGCAAAGTTAGAATATTAAGTCGGTAATATGTAAACATTGTCGGGTAGATGGCACACGTCTCCTTTAAAGACAAAATACAATACTAGCCGAGAATTGAATGTCATTAGACAGCTCTCGCTGGTGTAAGTGGTAGCACGATTGTAACGGATTTCTAATAGGTAGGTGTGGGTACGAGTCCGACGTGACATTCATTTTTCACTCGTAATCAAGTTTTTAGGTATGTGATATTATTACGAACACTAGAATTAAGCCCAAAAGTTCATCTTACGTTAAAAAAGTACTTATACTGTAATAATTAAGAACTAATATTATTTAAAGTTTAATAATAACATTTTCATTTGCTTAAGAAAAAGTTGTATCGTTCTCAAAATAAAATAATTTATAAAACTTATTTATGTATTTTTATTTGAAAATAACATTACGCAATAACATACGATTATATTATATAAATTACTGAAATTTAGCAATTAATATGCTTAATTATTTATAAAACCTGATTATGAAGCGAAAAATGATTTCACAAGCGGGATTCGAACCCGCGCCTATTGGGATTCCGGCCCAATCGTGCTGCTACTACCCCACTGTGACTTATTGTAGGACGTTTAAAACAATTCTAACAGCAAAGTTTGAAGTATTAAGCCTATAACAATGTGTAAACTTTGTCGGGTAGATAGCATACCGTCACTTTACGACGTAAATATGATACGAAGCGAAATTTGCATGTCCTACAATAAGTCACGGTGGTGTAGTAGCAGCACGATTGGGCCGAAATCCCAATAGGTGCGGGTTCGAATCCCGCTTGTGACATCATTTTTCGCTTCGTAATCGGGTTTTATGATTATATTATATTTTTATTCTTTGCGATAAAAACGTATCTCAGTAATAAAATAATAAATGAAATGATAATAAAAAAATAATGAGAATGATTAAATGTTTTAAATACTATACTTGTCTCGAAAATTTATTAAACAAGTGAATACTTTTTGAATTAATCAAAAAAAAGTTTAGAAAAAATCTTAATTTTTTTTATATAAATATAAAACACTTTTTATCATTCATGAAAAAAAGTTTTTGAGATACGAGGTTGCGTTAGAAAATTTACTTTTAAGTTGGCCCAGATCGTTGTAAGACTCTTAGCTCGTCTTTTACGACATCCACGAGCAAAGTAAGGGTTGGTAGTATTCGTAGCCGCTACTACACAGCAGGCGTGTCTCTATGTTTTCTTTCTCCACGCAGACTTTCAGACGCATCCATAGCCCACCGCAAAAAATAAAATAAGGGTGGATACCCCAACATCGACCTGTAAGGGCCCTGTAAACGTTTGTAAACCTAAACAGTTATTCTTTAACATTATTGATGTATAAACCTCATTTTAAACTTCTATCCAGCCATATATCCAGATATCAAACACTATCTACCTCCTGAATAATATTATTATCTTCTAGTTTTAAATTCATAGTTGCATTTCTTTTACCCCTGTTTTTTTTGGGGTGTTGGCTGCGGTCGGCGCACTCCTCGCACCACTCCGTCCGGGGCGACAGAGGGCGTAAGCACGCACATCCGTAACCCACCCGTGAACCTCGCCTTCGTCGTTGGACCGGCCACCAGAGCAGCGTGAACTTGTCGTCAGTGGCCAGCGATTTCTTTTACCCCTGCTGAACACACACGCTTTAGTTTTTCTAAGTGATATAGTAATACCTATTTCTCCCATTAGGCTACAGAAAGTTGATGCGTCGCCACGGCCTATATCGCCACGGCAACAATCAGTTTGCCCCCGCCTATAGATGTTTCATATCAATAATCCTTTTATTGCGGGGGACATTACATAAATTCAATTTAATGGACACAAGTTATACCCAGACTTAGAACAGCATCTTTTCCGTGTGGTGACGGAGTAAGTATACTATTCACCACCCCATATCTTACCCGTGGGTGATCGTACGAGACGACTAAGGGATATAAAACGCATATAACATCTATGCGAGAGAAGGAAAACTCGAAACAAAACCCTATACCAACACGCCTCACCAGCGCGGTATAGTAGGTTAATTTCCCTCCCATTACAGAGGAGGCCCGAGCCCAACAGTGGGACATTTATGGGCTGTGATGATGATGATAGAACAGCAATTTGTAGATTGCACAACTTATTGTCTGACGTAAGCGGTGACGACCTATGACTGGCAATGGAGCTGGTGCAATAGATCAATATCTTAATATTAGGGATAATGATATATTTTATACCATATCTACTATTCGCTACCTAGTAGTATTGACATAATAATAAATCTTTATTTTCTATTCTTTGTTTCAGATGGTGTAAAAAATATTAAAAAACCACATATGTGTGATGTATGTAAGAAACGTTTTGATAATAAAAGTACTCTATCAGTACATAGACGTATACATACTGGTGAAAAGCCTTACGAATGCAATATATGTAAGAAAAGGTTTCATCGAAAACAATATTTTAAAATCCACGGCCTTTTACATTCAGGTGAAAAACCATTTAAGTGTGATGTGTGTGAGAAATGTTTTAATCAGAAAAAGAATTTAGTAGGGCACATCCGTATACACATAGATGAAAAGCCATTTAAATGTATTGCATGTGAGAAAAGTTTTCGTTATAACAGTGATTTAATAAGACGTTCGTATAGGTACATACCGGTGATAAGCCATATCAATGTAAGTTATGTGATAGCAGTTTTAGTTATAAGGTGCGTTTGGATGCTCATGTTTTTACACATGGTACTAATGATCCACTATATGAGTGTGATAGTGTTTCAAAAACTAAAAAGCCACATATGTGTAATGTATGTAAGAAGTGTTTTTGGAACGAAGTTCCTTATCGCGCGTTGTGAAAGGGGGCTAGACGGAAAAAATTCTTACGAAAAGTTGTCACGACACTTTTTGCTATAGTAAGCTATTGTAAGCTGTGCGGCGTCGCTCGTCGGCTCTCTTATAGAAAGCAAGCCAGATATTTTCATTTCTATTTCGCATTGAACAGTGTGGTGTCGCGACGATTTTTTTTATAGATAGAGTGATTCAAGAGGAAGGTTTATATATATAATATATGCATAATGTACTAGAGAAACACTGATAATTTTAGAGGTTTCTAATGTGATGTCGTAAATAAACACATTATTTTGCGCTTACATTGCAAACGCTGGCTGAACCCTACGAAATAGATCAAAATAAAGTACTACAGTATTATACAGCTTAAAAAGGCCTACAAAAAAGTCCGCGATGGTATATATCTATCTCTTAAGGATAACATACTATATCCATTTTAATACTTTAAAAAATGTTCTATTATAAAACGGTAATTGAAAAGCTATTTACACAAATACTGTATTAATCCTTATCATTTTAAATACATTAGTTGGCTTGAGCATTTCATGAAGATATTTTTTTTCCTTCAGACCATGCAAATTAAATCAATACCTTAAGAGATATAGCAAAATCAAAATAATGCGCAACGAAATTATTTTCGCCCGTGACCGGGCCGCGTGGCCGGCTCGCGTTCGAGCTCGGGGCCGAAAAGTTTTGGTAGTCTAGTGGAATTGTATATCCTATTATTAATATTATAAACGTGAAAGTTTGTAATAATGTATGGATGTGAACATGTTTGTTGCTCTTTCACGTAAAAACTACTGAATGGATTTTGATGAAATTTATAGTAATATAGCTTGCACATCAGAATAACACATAGGCTATAATTTATAAAGATATTTTGCAAATTGGCTAAAATATAACGATAAAAATCGCTTAAGGCAGAAAAAAATTATATAATTAAAATAGAACTTCGTTCCATCCGGGTGTCCCTTGACACCTCCGGTTTTTTTTATTAATAAGAGTGCACTAGCAATACACGCCCGTATATATACTGGTGAAAGACCTTATGAGTGCCATATATGTAAGAAAAGTTTTCATCAAAAACAAGTTTTTAAACAGCATGTACTTTTACATTCAGGTAAAAGACCATTTAAATGTGCAACATGTGAGAAATGTTTTAGTCGCAAAAAAGATTTAGTATATCATTTCCGTATACACACAGGTGAAAAGCCATTTAAATGCAATACATGTGAGAAAAGCTTTCGTCAAACCGGTGATTTAAAAAGACATCCGTATACATACTGGTGAAAAGCCATATCAATGTAAGTTATGTAATAACAGTTTTAATCAAAAGATTTGTTTAGTTACTCATATTCTTACCCATACTAATGAACGACCATATAAGTGTGATACATGCGACAAATGTTTTAATACTAAAGCTAACTTAATAAGTCATATGCTTATACATACAGGTAAGAGACCATATAAATGCGAGTTATGTCATAAACGTTTTATTCGAAGCTCTGAACTAAAAAAAACATGAAAATACATACTGATGAGAAACCATACAAATGTAATATATGTGGAAGAGGTTTTAGAAACCTCATTAGTTTAAACGGCCATATTAATAAACATACCGGTGAAATACTTTATAAGTGTGAGTTATGTGGCAAAGGTTTTATACACAAAAATAGCTACACTTATCATATTCAAGCACACACTAATGAAAAATCATATAAGTGTAACACATGTGAGAAAAGTTTTAATCGTAAAAATAGTTTAAAAGCTCATTATCATGTGCACAATAATGAAAAACCTTTTACATGCGATATATGTAAGAAATGTTTTCGTCAAAAACATCATTTAAAGAATCATATTCGTACACATAAAGGTGGAAAGCCATATAAATGTGAAACATGCGGCAAATTATTTCTAAGAGGTTGTAGTTTGAAGTTACACACACGTATTCACGCTGATGAAAAACCATATAGATGTGACACATGTGGTGAATGTTTTAGACGCAGCGATTATTTGCATAGACACAATCGCCTTCACATAAAGAATGAAAAAAAAAAAACACAAAGCAGTCACGAAGACAGAAGTGAAAACTTAAACGTTTGAAAAAAAAAAAAACAATTACAATAAAAAAAATATGCGTGCATACAAAGTATGTGTACTTTTTTATCAGAAGGTCATCGTCTTTTACGCCATCCACAAGCAAAGTAAGGGTAGTATTCGTAGCCGCTTCCACAACACCATACAAATTACTAAAATTGAAATCAACTACCGTATTTGATACTATCGATTAAGAGAGTACATAGATAAGTCTCTAAAATGATAAGTAGTAACTAAGTAACTTTATCCATATAAACCGTTTAACATATTCAAATTGCAAAATATAAAATGAAAGAGTTATTATCAAATTAAAAATAAAATTAAACTGTGGCTTAAGGAATTAGATTTTCCGTGTGGTGACGTTGTAAGAATACTATTCACCACCCCATATCTTACCCGTGGGTGATCGTAAGAGACGACTAAGGGATGTAAAACGCATGTAACATCTATGCCAGAGAAGGAAAACTCGAAATAAAACCTTATACCAACACGTCTGACTAGCGCGGTATAGTAGGTTAATTTCCCTTCCATTACGGTGGAGGGCCGAGCCCAACAGTGGGGACATTTATGGGCTGTGATGATGATGATGATACTGAAAATATAAAATAGTATAAAAATAAAAATATACATACGCACACACAAATGCAGACACACAATCAACAGTAATATACATATTAATCAATGTACCTATTTTATAACCTAGTCTGTCATTGATGTTGGAATAGAGCTGGTTCCCAATATACAGCTCACGCTAATTAGGGAGCCGAAAACTTAATGATACAATAAAGAATTATTTTTTATTGACCTTGATGACAAACGACCAAATAGCGCACCTGATGATATATGTCTATGCTCAAAAATTAGATATTATATTAAGAAAAGTATGTTTAAAAACAGACAATAAAATTATAATATGCGGCGATTTCAATATTGATATTTTACGAAGAAGCAAAATTACAGTAGAACTAGAAAATGTCTTGCTTAGCTTTGATTTAACTTTATTATTAAGACAGGATCTACACGATTAAGTAGCAACGCCTGCACCGATAATTTCGCTCATAATACAAAAAAAAAAAGGCTGCAAAGTAAAAGTATTTGAGCTAATCCTTTCAGATCATACATCTCAAATACTTACAGTTCCTGTTATAAAAGTTTATAAACTCAAAACGTGGCAAGTGATGAAAAAAGATTTATCATCATCATCACAGCTCATAAATGTCACACTGTTGGGGTCGGGCTTCCTTCGTAATGGAAGGGAAATTAACCTACTATACCGCGCTGGTCAGACGTATTGGTATAGGGTTTTGTTTTGAGCTTTCCTTCTCTCGCATAGATGTTATATGCTTTTTATATCCCTTAGTCGCCTCGTACGATCACCCACGGGTAAGATATGGGGTGGTGAATAGTATTCTTCGTATTCGTATTCTCCATCATCACACGGAAATAGGTATATTTATATATTATACAGTAAAGGTTTAAGGACATTAAATAATTCTCTATCATCATACTACGTAGTAATTTATCTCAGCTGACTTTCTTATTATTAACTGCTTGATAATATAATGATTTCTAATGTTTACGCGGGTATTACACATTTTTTTTTTTTTTTTTTTTTTTTTAATTTATTTAAAGGGCTTTGTCGCTACGCGACTACATCGCCCTGTAAGACACTGTACAAAGATCAACAAAATAATATATGTAAATAAAAAAAAATAAAAAACAATTAAAGTTGACGAAATTAAGGCCTTTGCAGACCCAACTCCGCCAACCTGTATAAAACACTAGCTTCATCAGACTCTGGGGCGGACAACATACTATTACATATTCCCACATCAAAAATTTTACTTCTATTGAAATAGTGCCTTCTATATCCCTCGTTCCGAACACACTCCATCAGAATGTGCTGTATATCTTCCAGCACCCCACAGCTATTGCATATTGGTGATTCTGTTTTTCTCATTAAGAATGAAAACATATTCGATGGAATGTGCCCTGAACGAAGTCTAAGAGCAGTCACTAATACATTGCGTTTTAGTTCACTGTTGCCGAACCAAGGATATTTAAGAATATGTGGTTGGATAGTCCTGTACCATATGCCTTTTTCTATAGAACGCTTATCAAAATATTCTTGCCAAAGTATTCTACACTGCTCTTTAATATGTCTAACGTAATCTGAGGATAGAGGAGTCACCCCCATAGGAATTCCATCCACTATCGCCTGTCTGGCTAATAAGTCAACAACCTCATTCTCTTGCAACTGAATGTGAGATGGAATCCACTGCAGACGTACTTCCCTATGCTCAGCTTGTAAGTTTAAGAGTGATTCCAATATGCTGTAGGCAATCGGGACACCTCTCGCCGCGTGAGAGGTACACCGAGCCAAGTGTTGCAGAGAGCTTTTTGAATCTGTAAGGACTACAAACTTACTATAGTTTATTGACTGAATGTAAGCCAAAGCTTCTGCTATAGCAATTAATTCAATGTGCATAATCGATATATTTGAATCAATCTTAAACTTCACATTTAAATTCTGAATAGGATCAAAAAAGGCAGCACCTCCAACAGTACCATCCTTAGATCCGTCGGTAAAAATTTTGTAGTGGTTTACGTAATATTGATTTATATACTTAGTACACATGCTGAGGAGAGTGCGATTATCATATGAACGCTTTGCCCGATCAATTGTTGGTATTGAGTCAATTAGAACTTGTGATAAATTAAAATTACTCATCCAAGTCTTCAACGTAAACATTTCCGGTTTAAAACTAGTATGAATAGGGACTGAACTAAATTCATCATGGATAGAAACTAGCAGGGGTAGCTTTTTGTTGTGCCAATAATGTGATCTAATACAATTTAAAAGTTCTTGAAGAATTAAAACTGTGTTATTTGATGATAATGATTTTGCTTTAAACCAAAACTTTGCTGCCAAATATCTTCTTCGGTATTGGAGGGGAGGGAGACAAAGGTCACTCTCCATTACATGAATCGGTGAACTGCGAATATAGCCTCCTATGACGCGTAAAGATTGATTCTGAATTTTATCTAATTTAAATAAGTTTGTTTTGCAGCTGTTGTCGTATAAAAAACTAGCATAGTCTATTCTATTGCGAACTATATTAATATACAGGCGTCTTAAATGATTTTGGTGAAGTCCCCAGCCTGAACCAGCTAAAGCTTTCAATATATTTATTAATTTTGAAACTCTATGTGATGTTTCTGAAATATGTTTGCCCCATCTCAGGCGACTATCCAACCAAAGCCCCAAATATTTAAATTCTTTTACCATTGGTAAAGCAACATTATTAACAGTAAAATTAACATCTTTATTGTATCCACCCTTTTTAAATATGCAAATTTTGCTTTTTGATATAGATATATCCAATCCCAGGTTTTTCAACGATATAATTAACTTCTCACAAGCCATTTGTAGTTCTCCGAGCGCTAATTCTATTTTATCATTTGAAACGTATAGTACAAAATCATCGGCGTATTGTGAGATTTGGACATTCTGAATACAACTACATATATTAAATGTCGCAATATTGAACAGTAGTGGGGATAGGGGATCCCCTTGAGCTATTCCCCGCCCCGTAGATCTAACATAATATTTATTATTTATCGAAACGTTCAATCGTCTATCATTTAAAAAAGACCAAAGATAGGAACAGATCTTAGAACCCATTCCCAAATGATCTAGGATGTTTATAAGACATGACACATCAATATTATTATAGGCGCTATCTATATCGACAAAACACGCAGCACTTATTTGATTTTTTGAAAACCCTACCTGCACATAGGAGACTAAACGTGTGAGGTTGTCCAAACAGGAGCGTCCCTTGCGAAACCCTATCATTTGTTCAGGGAACAATTGTTGGCTCTCCATGTACCATTCTATTCGTTTTACTAAAATATTGTGAAATATTTTGCATAGGCAACATATAAGAGAGATAGGTCGTAGCGCAGCCGTACTGAAATTTTTACTAGCTTTGGGAATAGGTACAATCTTAATATCACGCCATTGTGTGGGTACCTGCTCAGAAGATAAAATTCTATTATAAAGATATAGCAAAACATTATAACCACTGGGAGGTAAGTTTTTGATCATGGAGAAGGATATATCATCACTTCCAGGCGCGGTATCGTTTTTCTTAATAGAATTAGTTAATTCTTGCAGCGTTATTTTAGCTTCTAGTTGAATATTACTGGAATATAATCTCGGTCGAGGAGGACTAACAAAGTCCGGGGTTAATTCATTTAACAACTGTTCAACTTTTTCTGGATCAAAATTATGATTGCTATGATTAGTATTATGCCCCTTCAACCATTTCATTTTTCGCCACATATTGGAAGAGGAAGTAGTTTCATCTATAGACGTACAAAACTTTTGAAAAGAGCGAGATTTAGCTGAGCGAATCAATTTCTGTGCATTACGTATTTTATCTTTTAGTAGTTCTGAATTCACAGGTGATGGACAGCGCCTAAATTTTGCTAAAGCTAATCGCCTCTCCGCGACTGCCCTCGATAATGACGAATCCCAATAAGGTTTAGGAGAAAACTTATCGTTAATGTGTTGTGGTATATTTATATATGGAATACATAATTTTGCAGCCGACTGTAATTCTTTTTCGAAGTCATTATAAAATGTTTGTACATTATCTGCAATATTAAAAGTGAGAAATGATGTTTCTAGATGTTGTTTATACGCTGGCCAATCACTTTTCTTAAAATTTCTTTTTTTAATAAAATTTTTGGGTGAATTTATTGTCCCAGATATTTTAATTATCAAATGGTCACTACCGAGGGATTCATTGATAACATTCCAGTTGAAATACGTGGCTAGATCGGCAGAAACAAATGAGATATCGGGCGATGATCTTTGTAAAACACCGTTTACGAGTTTTTCTCTTGTCGTAGCACCGTTATTTAATATTATGTAATTATGATCTAGTAAACTGTCCTGAATTTGATTACCCCTGTTATTGTTTTTATACGACCAGTCTGTATGATGGGCATTAAAATCACCTAATACCAATGATTTAGAACTACAAAGAGAGAATATATAATCCCAGTCACTTTTTGTTGTTTGTACTGGGGATGTACAATATATACCAATTATATTATCAATATGCCGACAATTATAGATTTTAACATATACGAGCTCAATACCTGGGTTCGGAATCTGAGATATGCATATACCTGATTTTATAGACTTATGAATTAATATAGCAACCCCACCACCAGCTTCTGTCCTATCTTGTCTATATATATTATAGCCAGATACATTAAAGTAACTACCCAATTTCAGCCAAGTCTCAGATAAAACAGCTATATGTATTTTTTCTCGTGATAGAAATGACTCGAGTGAAATACATTTGTTATTAATGCTTTGGCAATTCCACTGTATGATATTAAGATTAATTACATTATTATACCTATCCATATTCATTAAATACAACGTTAAATAACGTTGACATTAAAGAACTCAGTGATACATTGTTTTGAGCAACCTTAGATAAAACCCATTCTGTTAAACTTGTGACTACTTGGCGAATTTTAACTTCTAGCGATTCGTTACTTAAAATTATATTTTTTAGTCTAATCAATAAACATATAAAATTTACGTCTTTTGATCTATTCGTAGTATCCGCACCAGTACTTTCGTCCGGTGGAGGTGGGTTAAACTGATTAGGCTGATACCAATCTTCATCGTCAGGCGTAGGTAGCATAGGAGTTGGGGGACGGGCCGTCTGCCGAATTCTCTTTTGTTTCCTACGACTTAGAGATGTTTTATCAGTCTGGTTTTCCTGAGGAGTCTTCAGAACATCTGACATTAATTTTTTTGGCTGTGTAGGCTGGGTAGAGTGCGTAAGTATATCGATCGAAACCTGATTATTGAGTGGTGGATATTCAACTAATGATTCCTGGCTTAATTCTCGTTCTGAGGTAGGAGAAGTTGGTACAAACATACTTAGTGCCTGCCTGTATGTACAATTGAATTCCGACATTAATTCTCTTACTCTTCTTTCTTTTTTATAAATTGGGCAGATCTTTTGTAGGGCCATATGATCTCCTATGCAGTTCACACAACGGAAATTGTCTTTTTTGTCGCAGTTAGCATGGCTTTTAGCGCATTTTGGGCATACCACCTTTTTAGAGGGGCACATTCTTTGATTATGTCCAAATTTCCAGCACCGACTGCACTGAGTGACGGGAAATACATAAGGCTCCACTTTGACTTTCATGCCGAGAATAAATATATGAGTAGGGAGCATAGAACCTTTAAATCCAAGACGTACTGATTCGGAGGAGACCCAGGCCTCCTTAGACAGATTATCATGATTTCTTTTCTTCAGTCTTTTAATAGATACTATTTCTATGCTCGAGGTTAAATTCTCTTTAATATCTTCGTCGGTAAAATCTAACTCGATATCTTTAATTACCCCAAAAGACAAACCCACTTCAGACGTCTTATGGCATCTCCATCCTAAGTCAGCAAAGGCTTGGCAACTAACAAATGTGCTTGCACAACTATCATCATCAAATGTTAATATCATTTTGTATTGGTGTACATATTTAACGCGGCTAATACTTTTAATATTATTATCTTTAAATAAACGCGCCAATGCGAATTGTTTAGGCAACACGTTATCGCTTGTTACAGACACCTGTGGTTTATTTTCGATAATATTATGATCTGATCTACGTATAATTTTACGTCCCTTTCCTTGAATAGCCCATCCTTCGTCCGAGGAAATTTCTTCACGTAATCTCTTTTCCGCTCTGCTATCTCCTTCTCCCTCTATAATTGGTGTAAAGGCACTGCATTCCATTCTATGTGTATTCACTACGTTCGTCTGATTCATATTATCATTCTGTATAATGTCATTTTGTACTGACTCGTCGAAGACATACGGTTCATTCTGCATTGCACGAGTACGTCGTACTCGGTGCAAGCTACCGAGATCGCTCGCTTATCGCACTTGTATGAATTGAATACCTACTGTAAATAAATAAACACGTCCTGCACCGACGAGGGGCAGTCAAACACTGGGTATTACACATTTGAAATAAAACTACTTTTACGGATTTTATCGCGTTTGTATTTGATTTTTAATTCCCCGACGTTTCGAATACTTTAAAGTGATCATGGTCACGGGAGGACTGAGGTGTTTTACGTCCAAAAGTCATCGTTATTACATAAATTTATATCTACCCGCTACAGTATCAGTTATTAAATGTTTAACCCACATTTTTAATACAAATTTATTGCCAGTACAAAAAGAAAATGATTCTATATGTAAAAATAGCATCATAATATTCTACATCCCACCATGCTGGGGATGAAAGATTATTTTTGGGGCTCTTTTGAGAGGGATACATCTATTGGTAGATAGAATAAAAACTTTCTTAATTTCTGAATAGCAATTATGTACATTAATGTACTGGAGGAAAGGAGGCAACTCTCTTATCGTGGCGGTTGAATACTGCGACCAATCCGCTCTTGTTACATTATGTTTCAGCCGTGGATTAAATACAGTCGAAGAAATATGGAACTAGAGGATACTGCAATTCCAACACGTTTGACACCTCCACGGATTATATTTTTAAAGTTGTTTCTGTATAAGAAATGTCCAATCTTGATAGTGTTTAAGGATATGACAGATAAGGACTCTTCAGACGCTGTACTTACGTGCACTAAAAAGGGTGCAATAACAGTATTCGAATTAGCAAGACCGGACCATGAAATTAGGGCTCTAGGCTCATACTACTTAGGGACCCATCTAATTACTCAAAGTATAGGAAAAAATAAGACTATAAAATCTTTGATTTATATTATAATATACATAGTATGCCTTAGTGTTTGTTAAATACGATCGTAAATAAATTGACAAATTATAAAACAACCTTTTTGCACTTTTCTTTGGCAAATTCTTTAAATTACATACATACATACCATCATTCTATGTCCCTTGCAGAGTAGGCAGAGAGAACATAGTGCCAGAGAACTCTATCCTTGCATACTTCACTCGCTTCCTCAACATTCATAATTCTCTTCATACACGCCCGCCGGTTTCGGAAACTATTGACTCCACCTTCCTTCAGTACATGACCGATCTGGTCTAGGTAGGTTAGTCTCGGTCTCCCTCGGTACCGGAAGTATGCAAGGATAGAGTTCTCTGGCACCCTGCTCTCTTTGCCTACCTTGCAAGGGATATGGCGTGATGATATGTATGTATAAAGTGAACAAATATCAATTTATATGATGTAGCATTGATGATGGCACAAATATAATGGTTGCAACGTATAGCATCACCTTTTCAAATAATATAATTATAATCTGTATTCTTCGACATGTTTTGCAGTATTATTTTCTTCGCTGTAGTTATATGTATTTGCCGTATGGTGACGGAGTAAGAATACTATTCACCAACCCATATCTTACCCGTGGGTGATCGTACGAGACGACTAAGAAATATAGAATGCATATAACATCTATGCGTGAGAAGGAAAACTCTAAACAAAACCTTATACCAACACGTCTGACCAGCGCGGTATAGTAAGTTAATTTCCCTCCTATTACGGAGGAGGCCCGAGCCCAACAGTGGGACGTTTATGGGCTGTGATGATGATGAGGTATCATATGTAGGGACTTACATAGCTTTTGTAATTAATGGAATATAGCGTGTTGGACTTCAAAGAGGATGTTGTAATAAAATATTTTATTACTTAATACAATGCTAAATTACATAAATATATATAATTTCTAACATATATAGCCATTAATTATTACTATTGTTCTGTAAAATAAATTAAATTTTCCTTCTTTGATAGAATTTAATTTGATTAATTCGGTTCAATGTCACACCGGATCGATAAGTTGCGAGATTTTTACCTAAGTTATTAATATACACATGTCTCATAGTTATTTTATTATGTATTATATTATATTGCAACTCTAACAGCATCACACTTTTTTTTTTGCTGCGGGCTATGGATGCCGTCTCGCCCCGCCAAATTGGTCCGGGGTAACGGAAGAGGCGGCGCGTGACCACATAAACCCAAAATGCGTTTCTCCTATCTTCGCCGTGCGAGCGGGCCACCGGTACCCGATCTTTGTCTTCGGTGAACAGCATCAGAGTAGAGCTAATACTAACTAGGCATGCTATAAACAATTTTGTATAAAAATCAGCAAAAAATTAAAACATATACAGTCAAACTTGTTGAGTTTTGGGTAGGATCTTCTCAATGTAGTCGCTTTCCAGTTGTACTTATTTGAATTACATACGTATCATCACGCCATATCTCTTACAGGGTACGCAGAGAGAACAGAGTGATAGAGAACTCTGTCATTGCATACTTCACTCGCTCCCTCAACATTCATAATTCTCTTCATACACGCTCTCTTCTATTTAAATTAATTTAAGTTAAAATGTTAAATGTTTTTCTGTGTGTGGACGGAGTAAGAATACAATTTACCACGCCTTATCTTACCCATGAGTGATAGAAAGAGACGACTAAGGGATATAAAACGCATATAACATCTATGCAAGAGAATATAAACCTGGAACAAAACCCTATACCAACACACCTGACCAGCGTGGTATATATTAGATTAATTTCCCTCCCATTATGGAGGAGGCCTGAGCCCAACAGTGAGACATATCAGAGCCGAGATGATTATGAAGAAAAGGTACGGGTTGAGAGCCCTCAGCGCTCACCCATAATCCGGGAAAAGTTGCCATAGCCATCTGAGGCTAACAACTAAGACACACAACAAAAAAAAAAAAATGAAGAAAAGGTAAAAATTTACAATGAATATGATTACTTAGCGGGATTTATGCTTAATAAATAAATTTGAATTTAATACCATCATCATTCACCCACTCTTATCGCAATTACTTGGGGTCGATACAATATGTAACTCTTTTTCGTAGTACATATTGTAGAAGTTATTGGCAAAAGCTTTATGACCGGCCGCCTGCTAGATGTCAACCCTCTTGGGATTGTAATTGTTGACCAAACGGCATCAGATGAAGTTGGCTCAGGTCGTTATAAGGCTCTCATAGACAAATAATTTGCAATAAAATAATATTGCGACTATAAATTGGAATGGAAGCTATCCTAGCCTTTAAGTTGGATCAAACTACACATGCTGTGCAAATTTGATTAAAATCGGTTAAGTACTTTAGGAGTCCATCGCGGACAAACAATGTACCGCGTTATTTATATATATTAAGATTGGTACTCTTTGTTGTAAGCTCTTTTAAACGGGGATTAAAAAGCAATGTCAAGTGATTGTACACGGTGTGATGAATAAAGTGGAATTTTAATCATTATTACATGGTTTCCCTTTTCCCAATTTCCAAGCTTCAAGTGTTGCATGACTGTTGTGATTATCCAAAACTAGCAAAACCGGTGTTTCAGCAGAAGGTTTAATATATTTAATAAAACTACGTAGTCATAAAACAAATATCTTTTCATTCATCATCATCATCTCAGCTCATACATGTCCCACTGTTGGGCTCGAGCCTCCTCCATAGTGAGAGGGAAATTGACTTACTATACCACGCTGGTCAGACGTGTTGGTATAGGGTTTTGCTTCGAGTTTTCCTTCTCTCGCGTAGATGTTATATGCTTTTTATATCCCTTAGTTGTCTCATACGATCGCCCACGGGTAAGAAAGGGGGCGGTGAATTGTATTCTTACTCCGTCACCACACGGAAAGTTCTTTTCATAAGTCCAGCCATTATAAGAACATAATATATAAACTGCTCCCAAAGGTCCAACTTTTTGCAACTGTGAAGTTGTGGGGGAAATATGAAAAGCAGAGGAATGGAAGTTCCAGAAGCAATCATAACACGTATTACTATGATGGTCTTACAACTTTCTCAAAACGTTACAGGTCCAACACGTTTTTGACCTTTGGAAGCAATTTTTTTTTTTTTTCAGTCACTTGGACAATACATATCATCACACCATATCCCTTGCAGGGTAGACAGAGAGAACAGAGTGCCAGAGAACTCTATCCTTGCATACTTCACTCGCTTCCTCAACATTCATAATTCTCTTCATACACGCTCGCCGGTTTCGGAGACTTTTGACTCCATCTTCCTTCAGTACGTGACCAATCTGGTCTAGCTAGGTGAGTCTCGGTCTGAGCTCCGGGAACTGCTCAATACGTGCCTGAGGTCCGGGCAGTTCCCGGAGCAATGGAAATGCGGCAGGTTGTGCTTGCTGCGGAAGGAGGGTCGCCCAGTCGACTCCCCTTCCGCATACAGACCGCTGGTGCTGCTGGACGAGACGGCTAAATTGTTCGAGAAGGTGCTTGCGGACCGTCTCGTCCAGCACCTCGAGGAAGTCGGACCGGGACTGTCAGAGAGTCAATACGGGTTCAGGGGTGGCCGGTCAACTATTGACGCACTGGCCGCCCTGAAGTCCTTGGCCACCGATGCTGTGGCCAGAAAGGAAGTCCTCTTGGCAGTTTCGCTGGACATAAAGAACGCCTTCAACAGCCTCCCGCATGAGACGCTAAAGGAGGCACTCCAGTATCATGAAGTGCCTCCTTACCTCTGGAGGCTGTTGGAAGCGTACCTCGAGGGAAGGCACGTGCTCTGGGAGGGGGGCGACGGGCGCATTCATCGTCATCGGGTGGAGTGCGGCGTTCCACAGGGATCGGTCCTTGGCCCGATCCTGTGGAACGTCGGATTCGACTGGCTCCTACGGGGTCGGCTTCTTTCCGGGATGGGGGTCATCTGCTATGCTGATGATACCCTCATCACGGTGAGGAGGCCTGACTTCCTGGGGGCTGCTCGATTGGCAGAAGAGGGGGTTGCGCTCGTCGTGGGCCGGATCAGCATGTTGGGCCTGAGGGTCGCGGTGGAGAAAACCGAGGCCCTCCTATTTCATGGCCCGGGTCGAGGTCCCCCCCGAGGAGCACACATCAGCGTGTCTGGGGTTGCTGTGCCGGTGCGGGCCCAGATGAAATATCTGGGTCTGCACCTTGATTCTAGGTGGAGTTTCGGGCCGCACTTTGCCCAGCTCGTTCCGAGGCTCATCAAGACAGCCGCGGCGTTAGGTAGGCTTCTGCCAAACACAGGCAGTCCTGGGTCGTCCTGTCGGCGTTTATACGCCGGAGTGGTGCGGTCCATGGCGCTGTATGGTGCCCCTATTTGGGCGGACTCTCTCACCGTCCGCAACAGGGCCCTTCTGCGACGCCCTCAGAGGGCCATGGCGGTGAGGGCTGTCAGGGGCTATCGTACGGTGTCATGGACCGCAGCGACGTTGCTGGCGGGCGACCCACCTTGGCCACTTGTGGCCGAGGCCCTGGCTGAGGTCTACCGGCTCCGTGTCGCGGCGCGGGCCAACGACGAGCAGGTCTCCGTAAGGAGACTGGGCAGAGTACTGGAAGTGGCCCGAAGGGGAGTCACTCAGCGGTGGAGAGAAGATCTGGAGTCCCCCGTAGCAGGGCGGGGGACTGTGGAGGCGGTTGCGCCACATCTCCACCGCTGGATTAGTAGAAGGCACGGCAGCCTAAGCTTTAGGATGGTGCAGGTGCTTACCGGGCATGGGGTCTTTGGTAAGTACCTGCACAGAATTGGAAGAGAAGGGGCCCCAGGATGTCACGAGTGTGGTGCGCCAGTAGATGATGCGCGTCACACTCTGGAGGTATGCCCTGCCTGGGGGCCCCAGCGCCACGTCCTATCGGCGGTCGTTGGGAGAGACCTGTCGTTGTCGACCATCATCTCGAAGATGCTTGACAGCGACAGGTGCTGGTCGTCGATGGCCTCCTTTTGCGAGGTCATCATGAAAAGGAAGGAGGCCGCGGAGCGAGAACGCGAGGCGCTTGCGTCAGCTGACTCGCTTCGCCGCCGGCGACCGGGAAGGAGGAGGCGCCGTTATGCGCACCTCCTCCCACCGCCTTGAGGGACGATAGGACGTGGCCAGAAAGCCAAGCGTGGGGGTGCCGGGGATCGAATGTCAGTAGACGATCTCTCCGGCTCCCCGTAAAAGCGCGGAAGGGGCCGCTGTGGATTAGGTGAGTCTCGGTCTCCCCCGATACCTACATCCTTCCACTTTCGCATTGTATATCTTCTTAACCAGACGTTCGTTCGTAATCGGCTTTTTATAAATAATCAAGCATATTAAATGCTAAATTTCATTAATTTAAATGTTGATTTATCGAAAAATATTGTAATTTTCAATTAACTATTTATAAAAACCGAATACGAGCGAAAAATCTCACAAGTGAGATTCGAACCCACACCTATTAGAAATCCGTTCCAATCGTGTTGCCACTTACACCATCGTGAATTATTGTAGGACATTCAATTCTCGTATCGTATTATATTTGCGTCTTTTTTTAAAGGAGAATGAATATCCTACAATAGTTCACGGTGGTGTAAGTGGCAGCACGATTGGGACGGATTTCCAATAGGCGTGGGTTCGACTCCCACTCGTGACATTTTTAGCTCTTATTGGTTTTTTTTAAATAATCAAGCATATTAAATGCTAAATTTCAGTCATTTCAATTAACTACTTTGTATTATACATTGAATTATCTGTCAGACAATTACTTCAACCACGTATATAACAACATTTCTTTAATTAACTGCTATATTTCAACAGCATATAATGGTTATACGCTTTTAAAATAATTATTTAAATAACCGCTATTAAATTAGTTATTAATATGACCACTTATCACTAGTTGTGAAATACAAGACTGTTTTAACTAGAAGTGCGTTTGTCTGCATACGTAGAAACATTATCAAAGTTTACGCAGTCCGTCTCCAGCGATGATGAATTCAAGTGGAATTTACTTCAATGTCGTGAATAGTTTTGTTTTTACTCTGAAGTTTTTTTAACACAAACAAAACTTGAATTTAAATAATTAATTTGTGTATTTTTTTAGATAATATTAATTTGTTTTTATAGATTTTATATATTGTGTTTTATATCGTGAAGAGAGTAGAAGGTAAGTACATTGATAATATTCAAGTTATAACGACTTTTCTTTTTTAAATACAAATACTCTTATCTCTCATATTCTCATTTCTCATGTTCTCATCTCTCATGTTCTCATCTAAGTTACTTGAGATCGATACAATATATATATATTCATTTTACAACCTACTTATATTATAAACTTGAAAATTTGTGAAGATATTTTGGATTTCTGTTACACAATCACTCGTAAACTATTGAATAGAATTGGATGAAAATTGACACATAGATAGATCATTTCCTGGATTATTATATAGGATAACTTTTATTCCAGTATTGTTCCATAATTTTATGATAAAAATTTATTTTACGAATTACTTTTTAATGCAACCGTGGCCTCACGCATCATTATTTATTTCAGCCTATTGCCGTACGTAGGCCTCCCTCATGTTATGTTACAGAGTGTGGTACTGCAGCCACGCATAAGTGGTACATAACATACATATCATCACGCCATATCCCTTGCAGGGTAGGCAGAGAGAACAGAGTGCCAGAGAACTCTATCTCTGCATACTTCACTCGCTTCCTCAACATTCATAATTCTCTTCATACACGCTCGCCGGTTTCGGAGACTCTTGACTCCACCTTCCTTCAGTACATGACCGATCTGGTCTAGGTAGGTTAGTCTCGGTCTCCCTCGGTACCTACATCCTTCCACTTTCGCATTGTATATCTTCTTAACCAGGCGTTCGTTCGGCATTCTTTCCACATGTCCGAACCATCGGAGCATTCCCTTTCGCATCTTTACACCAATACTCTCTTTCATACCTACTCGCTCTCTTACGTCGTCGTTACGAATGCGGTCGGTCAGCCTAACTCCACAGATTTTCCGCAGAGATCGCATTTCGACCGCATTAATTTTACTATCATACTCTTTTCTGCATACCCAACTCTCGCTTCCATACAGTAATGTTGGGACAAGCACTGCGTTATGTATTGCTACACGTGCCTTCTGGCTGAGGTGGTGGCTGCCGAAAAGTTGCCCCAACGCTCCGTTCACTCTATTTCCCGCATTCACTCTTCGCTCTATATCAGTGGTGTACCTTCCATCTCGGCTAAATCCACATCCAAGATATACAAATTCATCCACTTGCTCTAGTACATCATTACCTATTGTTACTCTTACATCTGTTCTGGTTTTATCTCTTTCAAAGACCATTATTTTGGTTTTGCTCACATTCACGCGTAGACCCCTTTTCTTACAATCTTCTGTCATTGTGTCGACTAGGGTCTGCAGGTCAGTCGCTGACTGTGCCAGCAGGACTGCATCATCTGCATAAAGCAGAGCAGTGACCACTGAGTCGCCCATCTGGACTCCCACATTCATATCGTTCAACCTTTGGAGACATTTATCCAGATATATGATAAACAGCCTGGCTGACAGAACGCACCCCTGCTTAACGCCGATATTGACGTCAAACCAAGGCGACATTCCATCATCCAGCCGCACACAGGCTCTACAGCCCATGTAACTGGACTGCACAGCCTGTAGCAGTTTACCGTTAATACCATACTCCGGTAAAATGTCCCAAAGTTCCTTTCGTACAACCGTGTCAAATGCTCTCTCCAGAGCCACAAAACTGCAGAAAACCCTCTGACCTATAAGTGGTACATATATTGCAAAAGTTGTTTATCGTCAATCATCATCATCACAGCCCATAAATGTCCCACTGTTGGGCTCGGGCCTCCTCCGTAATGGAAGGGAAATTAACCTACTATATCGCGCTGGTCAGACGTTTTGGTATACAGTTTTGTTTCCAGTTTTCCTTCTCTCGCATAGATATTATATGCGTTTTATATCCCTTAGTCATCTCGTACGATCACCCACGGGTAAGATATGGGGGTGGTGAATTGTATTTTTACTCCGTCACCACACGGAAAGATCGTCAATAGCTTTTAGAAAATTTTATGCTTTTAGTCGTCTTTTACGACATCCATAAGTAATATAAGGATTGTTAGTATTCGTAGCCTTGTTTTTTTTCCCGCAAGGTGGACAATGGATGAGGTCGCGCCCCGACAAATCGGTCCGGGGCGACAGAAGAGGCGGCGCGCAATCCCATGGATCCACCCTGCAAACCTCTCTTCGCCGTGCGAACGGGCCACCGGTACCCGATCTTTGTCTTCGGTGGCCCGCCCTACGGCTTAGTATTCGTAGCCTAGCGGCTAAGGTACCTTATAGCACCAAATAAAGACATCCTGCGCTAAAGAAATAATCATTGTACAGTATAGCATCAATTATCCGAACTAATTTTTTTTTTTTTTTCGGGGGATTTTACAAACATGCAATTAACGCAGACAAATTACACCCAGACTCAGAACAACACTTTGTGGCTCGCACAAAGTATTGTCCTGCGTGGGAATCGAACCCACGGCACTGGCACGGAACGTCGGTATCTTAACCACTACGCCATCTGTGCAGTCAATCAATTGGGGGACAAGGGTGTTCAGAAAACTGTTATTTTTCGGATAATCAAACTGTATTGAAATAGCGATACGTATTTATGTACAGATGAATGAAAACCATTTTTTTATATCTTTACAGACAATCATCATTCATCATTCTCCTGCTTTTATTCCAATTACTTGAGGTCGATGCAATATGTACTCTTCTTCCAACATATTGCAAAAGTTATTGGCAATAGTTTTATGACCGGCCCCCTGCTTGACGTCAACCCTCCTTGGGAATGTAATTGTTGACCAAACGGCATCAGATGGAGTTAGTAGTAGTATTCCTAGCCGCTACCACAGAGCAAAAAGGCTGTAGCCTAAATGAAGCTCTTCCGTATCCGTGGAGGCGTACTGCTGCGTATCTGCTTATCGTAGCTGTACACCCATTATTGACTGACTAATCAATTTTGTTTGCCTGTCTCCCGCTTTGCCTAGGAGGGAAGTGGAACCATTTCTCCAACTCCTTTCTAACTTTTTCTAAATTAAATTAATTGCGGTTCCCAAGACAATTAAAGTCATATCCCGGGAATGCTTGAGGATCAAACTTCGGTACCATTTATGGAAACCGTTGTGGAGGCTGGCTTATAGGAGTTATAATGATGGGAATGTGTGGTGGGATTAGATACAATTAAAAAATGCTATAGTATACACCCCGTTCGGGGCGATGGAAAGGTGGCGTGCTGCTCCACTGAATATCCTCCCCATCGCTATTAATCCGTCCATTGGTCCGATTCCTTGACATCCGTGGACGGTCCAAACCCTCGCAGTCCTAACTAATATTATAAATGTGAATGTTATTACGTTAATTATGCTTTCACGCTAAATTGATTTTAAAAATTCTTTCTGCAATGGGGAACGACATTATTAGTGAGTAATGTAGGGTAATGTGGGGTCGCCGGGCGGTCCATCGAAGACAAAGATCGGGTACCGGTGGCCCGCTCGCACGGCGAAGAGATGTGTTTGCAGTGTGGGTCCATGGGGATGCGCGCCGCCTCTTCCGTCGCCCCGGACCGATTTGGCGGGGCGCGTCCATAGTCCACCGCAAAAAAAAGGGTAATGTAGGGTAGAGTTACGTAGGGTAAGTAAGGTACATATTTATCCCCGTATCCCCACAAGAACGTGAAACCGCGGGAATTTGCTAGTGCGTAAATCTATTGTTTAGTAATTAATCAATGACGGCTGTATATGGAGGTGGTACTGTTCATGGTTCTGTATTGCGCATCCGTCTGGGCGAGGTACTTGAACGTCCATCTCAAAGAGTTCTTGATCATAGAAGGCCATGGTGGTTACCCGCGGATACCGCATGGTGGCGACGGAAGAGGCCTGCCCGAACGCTCTTCTTCTACTTGGCGTGGTGCTGCATATATATCACCTATTCTTATCCCATTATATACATATTATTTCTTTTATTTATATTATTTCTTTCCGTGTGGTGACGGAGTAAGAATACTATTCACCTCCCCATATCTTACCCGTGGATGATCGTACGAGACGACTAAGGGATATAAAACGCATTTAACATGTAGATGTTAAATGCGTTTTGTATCCGCGAGAGAAGAAAAACTCGAAACAAAACCCTAGACCAACACATCTGACCAGCGCGGTATAGTAGGTTGTTTTCCCTCCCATTACGGAGGAGGCCCGAGCCCAACAATGGGACAGGATAAACATTTTTATTGGTAATATATAACATTACAAGTCAAAGCTGTTTTGATTACATAATTGTCATTTCGTTATAACTTAATGTCATTACAATAATTTAATATTTTATAAAATACAAAATAAAAAATAAATAGGTAAAAAAATCATTCCCAATCGGTTATTGACCTATCCATTAATTCGTCAACCGTATAAAAGGCATTTTGAGCGAGCCAGCGCCTGAGTTTAGTTTTAAAAGCTGTTCGCGTAACAGCCGAAGTAACAGTCGCTGGCAATCTGTTATATATTTGAGGGCCCATAATATGTGTCAATTTGCTAGACTTTGACAGAAGATGTGGCAGTGACGCGAGCTTGTCAGCCTGACGAGTGGTATAGTCATGTCTGTCTCCTCGCCTTTCATAACTACTTAAGTTGTCCCACATGTACACACATATCTGAAATATTACTATACATGGGAAAGTTAATATTTCCAGTGAAACAAAGAACGGTCTAACTGAAGTTTTTTGTGTGACTTTTACAATGGCTCGAACAGCCCGTTTTTGCATTCTGAAAACATTCGTGTTTTTTGATTTGACACGTTTTTTGATTGAAACATTCTGAAAACACGACATTTATGGGCTGTGATGATGATGATAATGATTTTTATCCCAATTACTTGGGGTCGATATAATATGTACTCTTCTTTCATAGTACATATTGTAAAAGTTATTGGCAATAGTTTTATGACCGGCCGCCTGCCAGACGTCAACCCTCCTTGGGAATGTAATTGTTGACCAAACAGCATCAGATGGAGTTGCACCAGTTCGTTATAAGTCTCTTAGTCGCTATTATACACCATTTTTAGGTTAATTAGGTATAAAATAATTTGTTTTAATATCAAACAAAGTGGTTTTCCTTCTTTGATATATTTTAATTTGATAAGAACCTTTCTGTGTTAATAAAATGTCAAGATAATGCTTATATATTTGATGTAAAATATATAACGGAATAAATTGTATAATATAACTATATTTATAGGTATTTTCAAGTTATTTTCGTGTAGTCATCCATCCATCAGCTCGTAAACGTCCATTATTCGACATAGGCCTCCCCACGGGAATGCCATTTGCAACGGTCCTGTGCCACCTGCATCCAACAGTTTCCTGCGACCTTGATAATGTCATCAGTCCACCTAGTGGGGGGTCGTCCTACACTACGTCGTCCGATTTGTGTTCGCCACTCGAGAACCTATATTCCCCAATGGTCGTCGGTTCGTCGAGCGATGTGGCCTGCCCATTGCCACTTCAACGTGCTAATTCTTCGGGCTATGTCGGTTACACCCGTTCTTCTACGGATTTCCGTATTCCGGATTTTATCACGTAGAGAAATACCGAGCATAGCCCACTCCATAGCACGCTGAGCTTCTTTGAGCCTCTTTATGAGGCCGATATTTCGAAACCACGTTTCGTGTAGTGACAGGCTAAGAATACAATTTACCTTCTTCCTTTCTTATTCATAGATGTTGCGAGAGGTGAGCTAGGGATATATCTATCCTTTTATATATGTTACATAGATATAATAGATTTAGAAATAGTGAAATCTCGAAACATAATCCTATATAAATTCGTCTGACTAGCATGGTATAGTAGGCTAAATTTTCACTAAATGTGGTGTAGGCTGATCTGAAACCAACCGTGAAATGTTGGTGAGCTTAATGATGTAAGGGAAACATATATAGAAATAGTTAATACATTAAGTTTTTGAAGTGAAAACTTCTTTAGGCGCGTTGAGCGTTTTTGGAGGGGAAAAACTTATAGGTTCGCATCACCGACATGCTAATGCTAATAGTATATCCATAGCTATGTGAAAATTTCTTTAGGCGCGTTGAGCGTTTTTGGAGGGGAAAACTTATAGGTTCGCGTCACCGACATGCTAATGCTAATAGTATAATCTATAGCTATGAGTAGTGTTTTTATATAGGTAAATGAATAATGAAAATAAAGAATTTATTTTCAAATATTTTCAATATTCATATCAATATTTGCATTTAAAAGTATGGCATTATTTTTAATTGTATTTTTAATATTTAACCTTTATGTCATGAAATGAGTATCATTGTGGTTTAAAGGTTATCTTACTAGCGTGATAAACCGATTCCTAGATGTTCGATAATATTTTTTATTTTTATATAAAAATTAGAAAATTATTATTATTTCAATTAGTCTTAAGTTAATTGTTTTCACTTCTATCGGCGGTCCCCATGACTGCCTGTTGTTTTATTTGATTAAATACCTCTCCCTAAGGAGAGACTTATGTAAAGCACATTTTTTTTTTAATTAATCTTCCTCCTTTCAGTTTCGGGTCAATATGACCCTTTAATTGGCAACAAAAGTGGTAATTATTAATATAATTTATTACGGCTTCATGACAATTATTAATTATGCATTCACTATGTATTAGTATCGTAAAATTATGGTGAAGTCTTTTATCTTAAGAAAATTACGTTTTTTCTCCTTCTTAGGGTCCTCGGGTCGATAATACCCGAGTATGGAAAAGATCCTCGGGTCAGAAAAGCCCGTGTTCTACAAACAATAATGATTTGTTGCATTCTAAGAATATACTTAAAATTATAAATGCTTGTCATATCTCAATCACTTAGCGTGTTATTGTTGAAGGTAGTTTGAGAAACTTTGATTATTTACATCCAATATGCGGTTAGATTACATTACTTACATGAAACGGTTACTTTTATTTGATTCATTTGTTGTTTGGACTTGACGTGTTCTGCTGGTTTTTGAAATTTGTCTGTAGCTATGCTTTCGCAAATCCTAAACTACGATATAAATGCCGAAGATGAAATAATTATTGAAACGGAGAATAGTTTGGTTGAAAATCCTATCAATAATATTCAAACCAGTTTAGACAATGAAAGCTGTAGTGCTGAAACAAATAGCGATGAAGAGCCTCTTTCAAGATACGTTACATTGGTAATATTAAGTGCTAATGAAAGACAATATATACGGCTTTCATTAGCACTGGTATTAATCAGTGCTAATGAAAACCAAATGCTATCAAAAATGGTGAATTTGTGTGGTCAAGAACCACTTTGGAAGTCAGGGGTCGTTTGAGGAGTGCAAACCTAATAAAACTTACAGCGAGCACTACTAGGTATGATTCTAATCGCATAAATACATTTGGAAGTTCTTTTGATTTATTTCTAAATAAGCGTATAATTTATAAAACCCGATTACGAAATGAAAAATGATGTCACAAGCGGGATTCGAACCCGCGCCTATTGGGATTCCGGCCCAATCGTGCTGCCACTACACCACCGTGACTAATTGTAGGACATGCAAATTTCACTTCGTATCATATTTACGTCTTAAGGTGACGGTATGCTATCTACCCGACAATGTTTACACATTGTTATAGATAGCACATTGTTATAGATAGCACATTGTTATAGATATTGTCGGGTAGATAGCATACCGTCACCTTAAGACGTAAATATGATACGAAGTGAAATTTGAATGTCCTACAATTAGTCACGGTGGTGTAGTGGCAGCACGATTGGGCCGGAATCCCAACAGGCGCGGGTTCGAATCCCGCTTGTGACATCATTTTTCATTTCGTAATCGGGTATTATAAATAATTAAGCATATTAAATGCTAAATTTCAGTAATTTAAATAAGCGTATAATATTAATAATTTGAATACAAACAAATATAGAAGATTCTTCACGTTTTGGAAATGAATGGGAATGGGAAGCGCTAGATGAAACGGAGTTAGAATACCTAGATATGCAATCTAGGTATTCTTATATTCGCTGGAGTTTTCAAGTCTAACGATGAAAGTTTAGAAAGCTTATGGTCCGAAATTTATGGAAGTTTAGACCTATATTTTGGGCAACAATGTACTTGAAACGTTTCAAACAAATTTCAGCGATTTTGCGTTTTGATAAATGTTCTGACCGAGAAGCAAGAAGACGAAGTGATAAATTAGTAGTTGTGAGAGATATATGGGATAAATGGGTGAAGCTGTTGCCTTTGTTTTATAATTCGAATTTAAATATCGCAATTGACGAACGATTACTTTCATTTATAGGTCGATTTACTTTTCGACTATATAATGCCAAGCAAACCAAGTAAATATGGCATAAAATTTTGGATATTGTGTGACCGTGAAACGGGATACGTTCTTTCAATTCCGTGTTATACTGGAAAGCTTCAGGAAAGTGCTCCGGAAAAAAAAAACAAGGAATGCGCGTAGTAGTTTTGTTGAGCACAAATCACAATAAAAAAAATAAAATAGAAATACATGATTCAGAGCAGAAGAAACCAAAAATGATCATGGACTATAATACAACGAAGGGTGCTGTTGATTTTCTACACAACATGATTTCGACCTATAGTTGTAAACGAGTGACTAGAAGGTGACCAATAACTATATTTCATAATATGATTGATATTTCATGTTTCAATGCTTGCGTATTATACTGTGACACCCACCCAGATTGGAAACAGTACAAATATGGTTGTTTCTAGAGAAATTAGGCATGGAATTGGTAAACGATTACATAGAGCGTAGGTAAACTGTTCCTCGGACAAATGCTTCACGGGAATCCGTACAACGAATGCAGTCAGTTGTTACTGAGACAACGAATACTTCCACTACTCAGGGTTCTAATAAAAGAAAAAGGTGAGAGGCGGCACAGAATCCCATTGACACACCCTGCAAGCATCTCTCTTCGCCGTGCGAGCTGGCCACCGATACCCGATCTTTGTTCTCGGTGGCCCGCCCAGCAACCATCCATGACCCAACTATTGCTAAACAGAGGCCTCCCTAAGGGTTGTAATAGCCACGCTTGGTAAACCATATGGAAAAATGTGCTATATATATGCTTAATCTAAGTTAATTATTCTTATTTTATTTAAATATCATAACATATTTTTATTATTTTAAATTATAATATTAGTAAGGATTAAAGAAATTTATAATTTTTACATGAAGTGCTCGTTTTTTTTTTTTAAGTGAAACTTTTTTTGTGTTTTTAGCTGTGTGGTAGCGGCTACGAATACTACCAACCTTTAGTTTGCTCGTGGAAGACGACTAAAAGAGCCTTATAACGACCTGGACCAACCCTATCGGATGCCGTTTGGTCAACAATTACATTCACAAGGAGGGTTGACGTTTGGCAGGTGGCCGGCCATAACACTATTGCCAATAACTTTTACGATATGTACTATGAAGCAAGAGTACATATTGTATCGACCCCAAATAATTTGGGATAAGAGTAGGAGAATGATGATGAATAATTCTTCTTTCAATAATTTACTTTTACTTTTAAAGAAGTTTAGGATACTAAAATTAAATAAACGTTAATTTAAAGTAAGTTAAATTGATACTATCCATATGGTGACGGAGTAAGAATACAATTCCCGTGGATGATGTCGTAAAAGACGACTAAGCGATATAAAACGCATATAACATCTATACAAGAGAATTAAAACTCTAAACAAAACACTATACCAAAACGTCTGACCAGCGTGGTAGTAGGTCAATTTCCTTCCCATTATGGAGGAGGCTCGAGCCCAACAGTGGGATATAAATGAGCTGAGATGATGATGATGATGAGAAGTTTATACAAATGATAGAAAATATTATCATTATTCGTTATTTAGATTTATTTTATAGTGGTAGGGCCACGCTGTTGACAGTTCTCTGTCTACAGCCGCGGGTTTATCCGTTCGGGGTACACTGAGCAGAAAGCCGGAATCGGAGCAGTGAGCGAGAGAGCCGGCAGCCCAACTTTTGGTTGGGTTTGGGGTTTGCGTTGCTAGGCAAACACTTTCAAATCAGGGGTGTAGCTGGCTATTTTGTCACCATCCGCAAAAATATAAAACTTGTGAGTAACGTGTTTTTTTTTTATGTTGCGAAACAAGTAAATAGCTCGATGGTAAGTGTACTGTCTGTGGATTTTTTCATTACAAGGGTTATAGCTAGATCGCAAAACATACCCAAATTGAATTGCCGGCTCTCTTGCTCACCGAACGAAACGGCACAGCTCAATGCCACTGCTTAGACGTCGATTATCTGCGAGAGAGTAGTTTCTGTTCATTATATGTCCGAAAAATCCTACGCAATGCAAGTATTTATTTCTTATTAAAAATGTTATCTCTAAAAAAGGAAAAAATATCTCTTTCTTTTTCTCCCACACCATTTTCATATTGAATGAAAGAATCAAACGCAAGGATTTATTATTCAACTTTCAATATTTCTAAGAAAAGAAAAAATACAAAAAGAAATATATTTTTTAGAAAAAAAAATGCATATATCTTATTTATTTATTTATTTATTTGCATATAATGTGGTAAGTACAGAGATGTTATATATATATACAAAGAAGCATAAGACACATTATGCCATATTCAAATAGCATGCAAATATTTTACAAATTTGTCAAAGACTCAATCATTAACAGTAACAAGAATTTGAATTACATAAACAATAACGTCATATTTACAATATTAGTTGAAATGTCATAATTATAGTACTAGATTTATTGTTATATTTAATATATCCAGTTACAATGTCATGTATATAATATAAGTTACATTCCAATCACAGTAGTATAAACATAAATACATTCACACTGCGTGTCTTAAATAATATGAGTTGCGGCAATACTCTTTCAAAAAGTCATCGACGGAATAGAAGCTTTTATTAATCAACCATTCCTGTAAGGCAGGACCAAAATCACGGAATGACAATTTTACAATTTCTTCAGGGATAGAATTAAAAATAAGTGGAGCCATATACACACAGCATTTGCGGTACCCCTCCAGTCGAGGCACAGGCATTTGCAAATGTTTGTACGTAGCTTTACGCCTGTTCGTATTGTCATTTACTTCAAAGAGATCAATATTTATTTTCACAAATTTAGCGACCTCATAGATATAGATACATGGTACAATTAAGAGATTTTGAGTTTTAAAAACTGTCCTACAAGATTCAGACCATTGCATCCTATAAATTGCGCGAATGCATTTTTTTTGTGCTAGGAATACTTGCATTATTTGAGATGAGTAACCCCAAATCAGAATGCCGTAACGAATTATGGAGCAAACATATGCATGGTACACCAGTAACGCGATTTCTCTAGAAGCTATATCTGCTATTTTTCTCAAAGCGTACACGAACTTATTAATTTTTTTACATAAATTGTCAACGTGCTCTTTCCATATAAGATGTTCGTCAATTATTATACCCAAAAAATTTGTGCTGTGTACTTGTTGTACTTTTTGGCTCTCATGTTTAATTGTGTAATTACTATATTTAGTTCTAATGGATTTAAAATTAATTAATTTAGTTTTTTCAATATTTAGTTTAAGTTCGTTTAATTCTAGCCAGTTACTTACGTCTTTTAATGTATTGTTTATTTCATTCTCATGTGTATCTGGATTCTTACAATCTATGACTATGGTAATATCATCGGCAAATAATACACAATCCTTTCCTGGGATAGCTTGCGGAAGATCATTGATATAAACTAGAAACAAAAGAGGTCCCAAAATAGTACCTTGTCCTACACCATAGGAAACACATCTTTGTTCCGAATCAAAATCTTCTAGATTATTTTTGACGCTGCTGTATTTGGTTACTCTAGTGAATTGTTTTCTATTGCTTAAAAATGACTCAAACCACTGTAGTGCTGGTCCTCGTATGCCATATTTATATAGCTTTTTAAATAGAATATGATGATTAACAAAGTCAAAAGCTTTACTTAAATCTAAAAAGAGCGTACTTGAAGGTATTCTATTATTCAAATTATTAGCTATAGATCTCATCAGAGTATAGACAGCAGTTTGAGTAGACCTCTTCCGTCTGAAACCGAATTGCTCATTAGCCAACAAATTGTGTTTGTTAAAGAAGTTGAGTACTCTCCTGTAAACAACCTTTTCAAAAACCTTGGAGAATATAGGTGTAAGCGCTATTGGTCGATAATTATTTTTATCTGTCTGAAATCCTTTTTTATATATAGGCCTAATGACAGACAGTTTTAGTTTATCTGGAAAACAGCCTTGTTCTAATGATAGATTTATTAAATATGTTAATGTTTGCACTATATATGGAGATATAAGTTTTATTAGTTCTGTGGTAAAATTATCGTAGCCTGATGACTTGGTATTCGCCAGTGATCTTATGAGATTATAAATTTCTATTTCATTTGTCGGCTCTAAAAAAATACTGTGTGAGATACCTACATTTATATATTTATTTGAGGTATTCCTGTGTGCTATCTTCGGTTCATTATCAATAATATCAATGTAAAAATTATTGAATATATTTGCAATGTCATACCCACAAGTCACTTCTGTGTTATTATGAATAATTTTATCAATATATCGGTTTGGTCTACCATTTCCCATGTTGCGCTTTACAACATCCCATGAAGCTTTACATTTATTATTTGAGGCAACTATGTGCTTCATGTTATTGGAGTACTGTAGGCCATTCATGCATTTTCTTAGAATGTTTGAATATTTTTTAAATATTGTTTTTTTGTCAAGCGTTCTGCTTTTATAAAATTGATATCTTAATTTCCTTTTAGTTTTAAAACTAGTTTTAAGACCTTTTGTAATCCATTTTAACTTAGAAGTTATGAAGTATTTTTTTATTTTAATAACAGGAAAGCATAATTTGTAGAATAAAGATAATATACTATAGAACCCTTCGTAAGCATCACTAACCCGAGAAACATCAAAAACCTCCGAAAATGACAATCTGCTTATGCAATCAACAAATTTAGTCTTGTTTTCCTCACAAAGATCATGTTTGGTTATAAAATAGTACCTCTTGTCCTTACCACTTAAATATTCAAATTTTAAGACTTGGGCAGTATTGTGATCGGATAAACATAAATTGAATACCCTGCCAGTGGCATTTGGTATATTACTGGCAATATTGTCAATACACTTGTTTAGCCGTGTTGGTTCATGGATATGACATTTCAATCCATAATTATACATAATTTCCTCAAATTGTCTACTAACTTTACTATTATCTAATAAATTAATATTATAATCACCAGCAATAACAACTTTGCATTTTTTTATTAGTAAATGCGTAAACAATCTGTGCAAATTTTCAAAGAAGTCATTAATACTCGAGTCAGGTGTTCTATATATACACAGGATTATGAGCTTAATTTTTTTAATTTCGATACCACATACTTCAAAAACTTTGTCAATACTCATATTTCTTATGTAAATTATATCTGTGAATTGATATATGTTTTTGCATAATATACATATCTTTTTCTTCTTTCAGAAATAAAGAAATTATGAGACTTATATTCCAATGTCTTCTGCTAGTTATGCTGGGTTCAGCAGACGCAGCGTCCTGTTCAGATCCCTGCAAGTGTTTATTTGGAGATAAATTACAAGATAACATGGCCACTTGTGAGATTGGCGATTCTGCAGTCAATATCAAATGGAGTGAATTTGTTAATCAACAAATACTTACAATTAGTTGTCGGGTAGGTTTTGATTTACCATTGCTGTGTGGTGTGGTAGCGGCTACGAATACAACCAACCCTTACTTTGCTCGTGGATGTCGTAAAAGACGAGCTAAGAACTTTAAAACGACCTGGGCTAACTTCATCTGTTACCGTTTGGTTAACAATTAAATTCCCAAGGAGGGTTGACGTCTGGAAGGCGATCGGTCATAAAAATATTGCTTGTAACTTTTACAATATGTACCGTGAAAGAAGAGTACGTATTGTATCGACTTCCAAGTAATTGGGATGAGAATAGGAGAATGATGGTGATTTTTCCTTTGAAATCCATATTATAGGGATTCCTATAAAACTTATGATCCGCCATTTTGTGAGGTCCGCCATATTGGATCAAAAATGGCGGTATTTAATCGTTCATTATCACACGAACTACAGGTTTGTCTCAACTTTCAGTTCTATAACTTAACTAAAAGTGATTGAAATATTCATTGCAAATTCCCAGGACATTCATTACTGTGACATCAAATAAAATGTTTTAAAAAAGATTTTGAAGTTTAATATGTTGATTCTGAGCTTTGAAGAACATGTTATGACATTGGGCCTTGTCTATCGCAATATAAATAGCCAGACAGACGTTAAGCAGAAACAGACAGACATAAAGCAGGTGAATGGAGGTGGGCATCATCATCATCATCACAGCCCATAAATGTCCCACTGTTGGGCTCGGGCTTCCTCCGTAATGGGAGGGAAATTAACCTACTATACCGCGCTGGTCAGACGTGTTGGTATAGGTTTTTGTTTCGAGTTTTCCTTCTCTCGCATAGATGTTATATGCGTTTTATATCCCTTAGTCGTCTTGTACGATCACCCACGGGTAAGATATGGGGTGGTGAATAGTATTCTTACTCCGTCACCGATGTGGGCATAGTCAGAATATATTATTAATAATGTTTCAGGGTACGTATAATTTTACTTGCGCAAATCTGCCTCAGTTTGATATAAAAGATACAAGCGGCAAAGTTGTGGTAGAGGATTGTGCCTCGAATATGATGAGGTGTGTTCAGGATATTTATCGTCCAATATCAACAATTACCTATTTAGATGTTTTAAGGTTAACTGGAAAGTACACAGTGGAAGATTTTAAGAGCTTTAATAAATTACGTAATTTGAATGTGTATTTAACAGGTAAGAAATTTTTGATGAGAATAATAATAATAGTTATTTTTAGCAACCAGAAGTGAGAATTGAATAAAAAAAATAAGGCGGTTGCTTAGCTTTATTTTATTTATTTAATGTTTTAACAATGAAATCACTAAATACGTTTGCGGCAGACGAAGGATCGAAAAGAAACCAAAATTATCTTAAACTATTTAATTAATATAAATTACATTATTTAATTAGACTAATCTATTCGAAGTATGAATAAGAAGTAGTGCAGAAATTATAACAAAACTGATATTTATGCTAGAATGTAAATAGTGCCAGTGATGATTGCAGCATCAGCTCCTGTTGTTCGGCGGCATAGCGGCGCCGACTCATTTCTCACGTAGTTTTGATGATCTATCATAATAGTTTATTAAATATGTAACAAACTAGGTAAATGGGGTTAGCGACAACTGCAGCGTTAGCTCAACGTAAATCGTGTCAGGCGGCATAGCGGCCTCGATTCATTGCCTCCGTAATTGATGATCTATAATTAAATTTGTATTGCTGCTGAATCCGCAGTCTGCCTGGATTATTAATATATGTATAACAAACTTCAGATGTCAGGTAATAATTACAATCAAATGCAACAAGTTATTCACGACTTACTTCTATATTCGAAAATAGAATGACAAGAATTAATTTAACAACAAAACACAGTAATTTTACAAAATGGCTGAAGTACACCAAGCAATCCAACTATACGCGTCCGTACCGAACTATGTCCTAACAACAAGTGACCGAGCACTTTTTTTTTTGTGTCTGTCTTTTAGCTATTAGCCGAAGATGGCTGTCACAGAATAACCCGGACTATGGGTGAGCGCTGAGGGCTCTCAACCCGGTAAAAATTATAAGCGACAACGCTCGAGGGCTCCTCCAGTGGGGAACGGACCTCGGCTCGCGGCGTCGCTGATAGCAAAGTGGGCGTGCGCATGTTTGAGTTTCTAATTCGAGTATTCCTTCTGTTATAACACAATGGCAAGAAAGAGGATGGTGAATTGTTTACTCTACATAGAGAATAGATTAAATATAATATAATTTAATAGTGGTAGGACCACGCTGTTGATAGTTCTCTGTCTACAGCCGCGGGCCGGTCCGTCCGGAGTAGTAGTACCACACTGAGCAGAAGATCGACGTCTGAGTAATGGCAATGTGCTATTGCGCTTCGTTCGGTGAACGAGAGAGCGGGAAGCCCAACTGGGTGGGTTTGGGGATTTTATTGGTAGGCAGCGGTCTAAGCACTACTACCCTTGTTATTACAAAGGTCCATGGGTGGCAGTGCAGCTTGCTCATTTGCCACCAAAATCTATGAAAAAAAATATGTAATAATTTACCCAGAATTATTTTTATAAAATCTCATTGTCTGATTTCAGATGAAGATAAACAGCTGCCAGCGGCCGTACTGAATTCTTTGCCATCATTACGGCAAGTAGTTATAATGGGTGGCGATTTGCAATTAAATTCAAACGTTTTCAATCAATCAAGAATAGATTATTTTCATTTGGAATACAATAATATAACAAGCATACCAGCTAACGCGTTCAATGGCTTGCCAAGTTTGAGAGAATTTTCAATAGAGGGTAATGACATTAAGGTTATAGATCGTGATGGTTTTAAAGGTACATATTATTATTTTTGATGTGATACGTATTTATAACTTCCAAAGTGGGAGTTGAGGAAACTGATGGTAATAAAATCGGGGTATACAAGGTACAGTAACAAAAAAAAAGTGTGTGTGTCAGCTCCGACGCACGACTGGAGTTTACTCCTTAAGTACGATTATCAAAACAGGTGCAAAAAAAAGCTCATTTGACTAAAAATAATATATATATATATATATATATATATATATATATATATATATATATATATATATATATATATATATATATATATATATGTAGGGAATATGTCAGACATAAGGAACAATAATGTGGATACAAAGTCGTAAATTCTCGTACTGCAAGTAATCACAATTACTTTCACAACTACATACCAATTACAATTTACACTAAGTGAACACACAAAGCAGTCCCAGGCAATCGCCTTTGCACAAACGACTACATGGTACTGGATGACACAGTAAACTGCTATCAGTTCAGTAGTACTAAGGATGACATAGTAACTGATAGATAATACTTCCCCGTGTGACTACGGGACAAGATCACAATTGTCACTACTCTTTTACTTGCATGTGGAATCCTTGGCCAGGAGTTCACCAAAAGAATGAGCAGCAGTTCTTCCTTTGGGAAATACGGCAACAGATAGTTCACTACAGATCTCGCACGTACGTAGGAGAAATGATCGTCGGAAACGTGCAGTCGTGGACCGCATCGTTTCCAAGCGAAATAGATGAACCCTGCTACGGTATCGGAAGACGCTCGATCTTAAACTGATTAAACAGACCAACAAACAAATAAATTACACGACTAGCGCACGACATGTGCACCGTGGCACGCGCGGGCTTAGACTGACTAAACCGCGCGCTCGCCTCTTTTTATAACAAGTTTGCGTGGCGGGGAATGCATGACGCGCTAGGAGGCGTGGTCAGTGAATATGTTAACACGTTGTAACATGTTTTAGCACGTGCAATAAACGCAAGTGCCGTCACGGCCATGCTGACGTGCGTACGTCCTCGTACGCGTCTTCATTAGTCATCTGGGAACAAATAAACAAACATCCTGGCAAGTTCCAGGTATAGCAATTACCAAAATTTTTTACAACAATATTTTTTAATTACAATATTTTCTATTAACTAACATCTTATCATGTCTGGTCCGGTTCACATTAACCCTTCAGATCGTACTGGCCCAGTCAGCAGACCCTTCAGTTACAGATTTTACTAGACCAGATATTGATCTCTATAGAAAGAAAGAAAGAAAGAAAATGCATTTATTTCGGTCTCGGAGTAATAAGCTTACACAAAATTTACATAAAGTTGTCTAATATAAGGTCAACAACCATATTAAACTATACAATTGCAAAATATAACAATAAAAAAAAAAAAAACAAATACTATAATTTACAACAGATACTAGAATAACACTTAAGTACAAAACAGAGACCGAAAGAGGTCCTATCTCAGCATAGGCTACACTGAAACAGTGCAGCGCTGGTTTTCAGATAGAACCACGATGAGATCACGGACAGTCACGTCAAGTAACATAGACCAAACTTGATTCTCAAAATTAACATTGTAATAAAGAATAATTAAATATTAATTGATAAAACGCAGTAAATTACATAAAGTATTGTTGGATAGATAAATAATATAACTATATATATATATATACATACACATACATACATACACACACATATATATATATACATACACATACACACACACACATACTTATACATATAAATAAATAATATATATACATATATACATACATACACACACATACACATGTACATACAGATACATACACATATACACATAACAGATACTAGGACATGGATAGAACATATAAAGCTCCTAGAATGAATCACACCCATAGTCAGCTTAACCACAAGACACAAAACGGCAATCCATTTAAGGCAGAGCCAGTTACTCATCAAGTGTTAGTATTGAAAGACGATAATAGAAATTACAAATAAGCGACAATAAAATCATAAAATTAGGAATTATAGATGTGTATCTATTAACACATATTTCTTAATATCAACAAATATACGCACCTACAATTACGTATATATAATGATATCCTCAGGAGGTGTCCTTTTGTTGAGCTAATAAGTATTGCTTGTAACTTATTTTGAAAGTTTTAACGGACTTATTGATTCGGAATGGAGGTAATAAATCGTTCCAACAGTGAGTTGCTGCAAACTTGAAACTACCTCGGAAAGCTGCCGTCCTATGTCTGGGAGTAGTTAGTAAATAGGAAGATGCTCTTGTGTGTTTTTTATTGAACTCACGTGACCATGATAACTTACTGTAAAGGTAATGGGGCTTTTTATACAGAATTACACCAAACAGCAAACTAGCTAGGTGAAGCTTCCTACGTGCAGCCATTTTCATTAAATTACCCTTGTTCAGATAAGGGGTAACGTGCGATCGACCGGGAATATTATAACAGAACCGTGCACATGCATTTTGAACACGTTGAATCATTTTTTCGGTTCTAACGAGAAGGCAAGGACCGTATACTGTATCAGCATAGTTTAACTTCGATAAGATCAGGCTTTCGCAGAGCATGATACGTAAATCGACATTCAGGAAGGGACGTATGCGATAGAGCAACTTCAAACGATAAAAACAATTGCGTACAGCGTCCAGAACATGAGACTCAAAATGTAACTGACCATCAAATACCACTCCGAGATTTCGCGCCTCTTGAGCTTGTAATATGGGACAGCCATCAATGTTAATGTCGATATTATATTTTTGAAATTTGTTTAGCATCGCCCTTGATCCCATCAAAATATATTTTGATTTACTAGGGTTCAAGACTAAAGAATTTTTTCTAGACCAATTCGAAATCCTGATGAGGTCACTATTCAATTTCTCAACGGCTTCGTCAATATCTTGAGGATGGAAGGAAACGTACAATTGAAGGTCATCAGCGTATAAATGCCAGCTAGAATATTTTAAACAGTTTATGATGTCAGCACTGTATAAAATGAAGAGAAGTGGTCCCAGGATAGAACCTTGGGGAACACCTCTATTCATCTCTTTTGTAGACGATGAAGAATAAGTGCCGTCTCTATTATGAATCTGGACGAATTGTGAACGATTAGATAGGTAGCTGTTGAACCAGTTAAGAGTTTCAGAATGACATCCGTAGTAAGCTAATTTAGAGAGAAGGAGCGAGATATTTATGGAATCGAAAGCACGAGAAAAATCCAAAAGAACAAGCAATGTAGCTTTACCTAGATCCCTGGCTTCAAGCACATTGTCGACCACATCAAGGAGAGCAGTTGTTGTGCTATGTTTTTGTCGAAACCCAGATTGTCTGTTCGGTATTATATTGTGACGCTCAAGATATTGTCGTAGTTGATTACTTACAGCTTTTTCTAGAATCTTAGAAATACATGGCAACAAGCTGATAGGGCGAAGGTCATTTGCAGTAGTAGGACTATGCACTTTTTGAATTGGTTTTATAATCGCTACTTTCCATAATTCGGGAAAAATTGATTCGACTATTGACTTATTTATAATAGAGGTAACTGTAGTAAGTGCGTGTGGTAGTATCATAGTCAACATATTTAGTGATATATAGTCACAGCCCTGGGCATTGGACTTGATACTGCGCAGCAGATTAAGCACTTCCTCCTCCTGTATCATCTCAAGTCGAAAGCTACTGTTCCCGAATCTATTGAATTCAAAGAAGGTTAAATCCGAAATAGTGACTACACCACTACCGGGAACCGCCAGAAAATGTGTATTTAAAATGTCAAGATTCTTACAAGAGTAAGGTAACTCTTGTATTCCCCTATCGGAAGTGGTAATTACTTTTTTTATATTTTTCCACAGTTTTTTAGGATGATTTATATTATTATTTATATATGTTGTGAAATACGCTGACTTTTCACTCCTCATTGCGGCTCTAACAAGATATTTTAGTTTAATATAAAAATTATGATGTCCTTCACTTCTCGAAGATTTATATTTTTTGTGATATTTGTCCCTTAGCCTTATCATTTCCTTGATCGTATCTGTAATCCAGGGGTATGATTTATTTTTAATTAAAACTGATTTTAAAGGTGCATGAGCATTAAATAAACTTGAAATACAAGAACTGAACATGGCTACCATCGTATTTACATCTCCACAGCTCTGGATTACCTCCCAGTTGATACTATTCAGATCAAGATTGAAATAGTCAAGTACAATATTCTTGAGTGGCCTATAGGTGACCCAGAGTGGTGCAGATTTTTCTATTTTGAAACGAAATTCCGCTAAGATTATGGCATGGTGTCCAAGCTCGGGTATATGCAATACTGAAGTCGCGCATACTCTAGCATCGGTGCATATAATGTCTATTAAAGTCTCACTATGTTCTGTGAAGTGAGTCGGCTTATTAATAATTTGATTTAAATTAGAGTAATGAAGAAACGTGGTTAGCAGTTTGGTTTTATTATCGTTTTCATCGAGAATATTAATATTAAAATCGCCGAGAAGCACAACTTTGTCAGCGTAAGAAAAAGAAGTTAGCGATTCGGTAATCGCGTCAATGAAAACGCTAACATCTAGCCAAGGTGGTCTATAAGCCGTACCGATAACAATTGTCTGCGTGTTGAGATTCAGTGATAACCACATCTGTTCGACGCAAGGCGCACGAGGATGTGGTACTGTTCGCGCGCGAACTCCGTGGCGAATGTAAAAACCCACCCCGCCGCCTCGCCCGCCGCGCACCGTGGTCGGGCGCGGTATGTGCCGGAGTCGGTAGTCGGCCAGTGATGGCGCGCGACCTTCCTCACCTACTCTGATCCATGTTTCATTTATCGCCATGATATCGACACTGCATCTATCCATAGCTATGATGAACTCCTCATGACGTGAGCCTAAGGATCCCGCATTAAATAAACCAATTTTAAAATTTTTAATATTATACATTTATGTAACTAAAATATATTGATCGATCAAAAAGAAAAATGCATAGGTGTCCATAATGTGAAATAAAATGAATAATAATAGCGGGCAAGAGGTTGTTATACAGATTGTTATAGCATGAGTATGGGACAAAATATTGTAACAAATAATATACATATATATATACATACATACACGCACACATATACACATACATACACACATATACACATACATACATACATACACATACATGCATATACATAAATATATTGGACAAAAAATTGTAATAAATAATATATATAAATATAAACGAACAAAAAACAAAAAAGTAAAAAATAAGTTAAATGCTCTGACGTGTTCTGGTATTAAGATATGATTTAGACTTATTATATAATTGTATGTTAGAACAAACATTCGCAAACAAATTACAATGACATTAAGCAGGCTTAAGAAATGGAGATGAGAGGGAAAACAGATTAAACGACGTTTTTCCAGAATAATATTGTCAATTAGGTTTAACCTCGCCAGCTGCACAACCAAAAACACGTACGAAATCCTCTTCCGAGCGTATATGACAGATAAGACTACCTTCAGCCTGTCTGGCTAGTATACGCCCCGACTTTGTCCAGGTGAACCTCCAGCCGAGACGATTGGCAGCCTCACGCACACGATAGAACAGATGTTTGTTTTTTTTAGTGAGCCTTTCATTGATATAAAAACGGCGAGGGGGCATATTTAAGCCAAAATCTGCAGTGTTGGCACCGCGGCGTGCGCGCGCGCTCTGCAGCAGATTGTCGCGTAGTGCGCGCCTTGCTAGGCGCACCACGATGCACCGCCCGCGCAGAACCTCCTCACCACCAATATCAGAAATATGCCTGTCTGACGACGATTCATGACCGAGCCGGCGTCCTACCCGCTGTGCAAAAACTATATCACGCTCCTCGAGTGCGACACCGACCTTTGACGCCACCAATTTGACGGTGTGCAGTATATTTTCACCAGCAATTTCCGGCAGATTAGAAATTTCTAGGTCAGAACACAACATATCCTGATCCCTTTCGTTAAGCTCGAGTTGTAATGTTTTTACGGTATGTTGTAACTGTGTCATAATGCTGCCCTCAGACACAATTGTCTCCTTCCTCTCTAGGGTATCAATTCTGGCCTCTAGGCTGTCAACTCTTTGGGCGCAAATGCCAAAAGAAGCATGAAGCTCGGCGACCTCACGTCGAAACTCTCGCAACTCGGTCCTAACCGCTTGCAGTTCAGATCTGAACAACCTTATCTCTTCTCGAAGAGAAAAATCGCTATGGTCAGACTGAGTATTCACACCATCATTTGACCGAAATGCCATGTCGTCAGGTGACCGAGAGCCCGCTTCGCGGCTACACGAAGAAGCCACGACTTCACTCGAGCCGGCGCTTATCTCTTTGACAGGTGTAGCACTATTGTCGCCTCTCGGTATCTTCCTTTTGCAGTCCGGGCATTTCCAGCTGCTGTTCATCTGAGTAGACTCCGGTAATAAAAGACATGCGAGGTGGTATCTATTTACACAGTTAGTACTGCTACAAGTAGCGCCACCTTTTGTCGAGAGGTATTTTCCGCAAGCCGCACATTTCGCCATGTTCAATAAAGTATTAACCAATGCCTTCCAGATGGCGTCTAAAGAAGTAAAATGCGCCAATATTCGTATATTACAATATTTAAACTTGCAACACTATAATAATCACTCAGTCTATTCTTGGGGGTACTATTAACATACGATATATTGAGATAAAAACAGAAACTGCCTTCAAACTTTCAAATAGTCAAACACAAAATAACTTATTTAATATATATTTACGATGTTAATGCACTAGATAACGTTCACACTTGTAAATGATCACGATTGTAACTACAAGAAGACGTTTATGTAAGTTTAGTGACAAAGTTAACCATTATTTTTAAAATTAATCGATCAGCTGATGTTAGCCGTGACTAGACCGTGACGTCACTATAGCAAGCTAGACCAGATCAATTCTCTATAGCAAGCTAGACCAGATCAATTCTCTATAGCAAGCTAGACCAGATCAATTCTCTATAGCAAACTAGACCGGAATTGTCATTCCCTTTAGCCATATCATTGGACCGGCTCAAGCCCTACAATGATGGTAGGCCCCTTTTTCTTACTACTTCTTTTTTTATTTTCTTTTGTTTTTCAATAGCACAGTTCACACGTTAACACCAATCAACAATAAATCACAAAGATTTATTTTACGACTAAGAGTCAATGGGGTTACACCCGTACATAGTCCGATCGTATCGTGGCAACAACTCACTCAACAACTGCCACAATTAACTAGTGGCAACAATTCACTGCAACAACTAACTGATTAACACCAACGACCGACTACTCGTCGATTGCAACCGCGAGACTTATAAACCCATTCGAGATTACCCGTTTTCAAAAACTAGAAGTACTAAATTTGCTTGACTCGATTATATAAATTACCAACACAAAATAAATGACTATTTAATAAAAACTCTATTCATGCCGTTACGGCCGTCCTGCATTTTCACACTTCCTCGTGTGCAATGCTCTTATCCTTAGGCAACAGACAGATTACCATTAAGCTCGCCTCGGTCAACCTGACCAATTAATAAACCACTTCCTACTTTGAAGAGGTTATACAAAGAGCTAACGCTCAATAATTACCACTTTCGCTTAACTTAAACACAACTCATCATTTTAAAGATACTGTCTCGTACACATCTGTCAGTGCCGTGCCTCACAGGGCAGACGGCTATACATTGTATAGTCCATACCATACAGGCTAGTCAACGTCACACAGGCTAATGTGTATTACACATAGTTTGATGCTTACCACCTCCGTTAACTTACCACCGCCGTTAACGGTGCATCCAGACTCATCTAATTCTGAAGAAAGATCTAGTCCAAGATTCAATTCCAAAGGAACACAGCACTCACGCATAAATCTTAAGCGATCATGGACTTGCTTGGACGTCACATTGGAGTACAATGTCTTCAACACGTACCTGTCACCATCGAGCAGCTCTGTAAAATCATTTTTCAAAACCATTTTTTGATAAATCGTAAAAATTTCGTGAACTAGTAGTTCTACTACTACAATAGAGCTACTGTAAAGATAACTAGAACTCACAACACTTAGAAATCACGTTAGACATATTTCTTTATACATCATTACAAATTTATATTGGACTACCTTCAAATTCATATATCATGCAAAAATTTAAAATCTATGCTCAAAATTATCACTCGATGTACAAAATCTTACGATACCGGTTCAGGTTTCGACGTACACGACTACGTAATCTATGCGACGTCGGCATATTGGTATCACTTCACGCGCACACAAAATTAATCTTGTAGGGTAGATTCTTTGTTATATGAAAACGAAACATTTTAAATGTAGATGACCAAACTGAGCAAGGTGGTAGTAGGCTTGGATACTTTATCCCACTTCTGATGTAGGGAAAATGTCAGACATAAGGAACAATAATGTGGATACAAAGTCGTAAATTCTCGTACTGCAAGTAATCACAATTACTTTCACAACTACATACCAATTACAATTTACACTAAGTGAACACACAAAGCAGTCCCAGGCAATCGCCTTTGCACAAACGACTACATGGTACTGGATGACACAGTAAACTGCTATCAGTTCAGTAGTACTAAGGATGACATAGTAACTGATAGATAATACTTCCCCGTGTGACTACGGGACAAGATCACAATTGTCACTACTCTTTTACTTGCATGTGGAATCCTTGGCCAGGAGTTCACCAAAAGAATGAGCAGCAGTTCTTCCTTTGGGAAATACGGCAACAGATAGTTCACTACAGATCTCGCACGTACGTAGGAGAAATGATCGTCGGAAACGTGCAGTCGTGGACCGCATCGTTTCCAAGCGAAATAGATGAACCCTGCTACGGTATCGGAAGACGCTCGATCTTAAACTGATTAAACAGACCAACAAACAAATAAATTACACGACTAGCGCACGACATGTGCACCGTGGCACGCGCGGGCTTAGACTGACTAAACCGCGCGCTCGCCTCTTTTTATAACAAGTTTGCGTGGCGGGGAATGCATGACGCGCTAGGAGGCGTGGTCAGTGAATATGTTAACACGTTGTAACATGTTTTAGCACGTGCAATAAACGCAAGTGCCGTCATATATATTTTTATTTACATTTATTAGAACTGTTCAGTGAAGTATTATCTCACGTCAGAAAGTGAAAGGTGCGCAGAATAGGTTGCGCACCAAAAACGTAACGAGGTCATTCGATCACTAGATTTTACTCCTCAAATTTTCTCATACCGGGCGACTTATATGAAAATCAATTGTTAAGGAGTAATGAGGGGATTACACGGGTCGATTTTCGCCGTGCGGCTAGTCTCTTCACAAATTGCCTCACCAAGCCGCATCGCTAGCCCATTTACACAGGTTACTAAAATCGCTTGTGGCTCGGTTATTTCGTTCGAAAATGTTGAGCAGAATAGCTGTTTGTGCCGGAATTGAAATAGTTAGTTATTCATTTATTCAACAATTGCTTGAAGAACAAAGAGATAGTGATCACTGTAGTGGATACAACGTGTGCGAAACACTCCTTCATGCGGCGGGCGATCGCCTGCAACCGATCGTTTACACGGTCGATTTTAATCACCAGTCGCATGCGGCCGATTGCCGCGCGGCCAAAGTCGGATGCCACCCAACTTTGGGGCTTGCGGCTTTAGTCACTTGTGACCTAGCCGAATCACCATTTAGACAGTCGATTTACGCCGCGCGGCAAAATTGTGCGGCTTTTGTCACCCGTGTAAACCCGCCTTAAACTCCAAAAATAACAACGAAACTATAACGCAAGAGAAACCGCGGTTAAAACATTATTATTGAACAGTTTTTAGGACATTATAAGTAATATAACGCAGAGAAAGTACTAAGTTTCGATTATAACAGAATCGTGCTTTAAGTGTGTTTCACGTTCTACAAAAAAAATCCCAAAGTTACCTCTATCTTTCATTAAAAAGTCTGCGGTTAATTTTAATAGTAATAGGTCCACACCGTTAGCAGTTTTCTGTCCATGGCTACGAGAGTGTGGTAGTGCCCTGGAGTAATATTATACTCTTGTTGCCAATCGACTTCTGAGCAGTGGCAATATGCGTTTCGTACAGTGAGCGAAAAAGTAGGAAGCCTAACTTTTTGGGTGGATTTAAGTTGGTAGGCAGCGCCCTAGTTGGTATTGCAAAGATCCATGAGCGGAAGTAACGCTTACCATCAGGTGTGCTATTTGCTCGTTTGCCACCATAAGTAATAAAAAATTAAAGGTTTGTATTGACAGGGACTTTTAAAAAGCTTCGCACCATAAAAAAACTAATGATTAATTTGTAAAAGAAAATTACGAGTATGTAAGAGTTGACTGCGTGGAATAATTTCCAAAATGTTTGTCAAAACCGCCGAAACAGACCAAATTATAAGAAATTTTAAATATATGATTAGAAAGGAGTATATTATAGAAGTAAGCTTACAAAACTACCTTTATCTTTTTTTATTTTCGTTACAGGTTTAAATAATTTGGAAGAGTTATATCTTACAAATTTGACGATGACCTCTTTAAATCCAGAGGTATTCTTGCCTGTGGAAAATCTCACGTATTTATCTCTATCGGATATGCAACTACAATATCTTCCAAATGGTTTTTTGGAAAGATTTAAAAAATTATCAATGGTAAGTTTTGAGGGCTTTATAGAGGTTTTTAGGACCCTGCATTGACGTTCTACATCAGTGCAGTCGTGTATATTAAATTCAAATAATCTTATTCATGATGTCATCTCGATGACTCTTGGTCGTGGCTAGATGTAGAATATTTAAATAGGGTAAGAGACAAACAGATAAAATCATAACAGCAGATGTATTACCCAAAATAAAATACTATTCAATTCTAAAACCTCCCTGTCCTAAATCAGATTTTATCTGTAATATTGTCTCTTCTCTCTTTAAAAATCTCTTTTACAAAATTTGACTGAAAGAAGATAGCTGTGTGGCTACGAATACTACCAACCCTTACTTTGCTCGTGGATGCCGTAAAAGACGACTAAGAGCCTTATAACGACCTGGGCCAACTCCATCTGATGCTGTTTGGTCAACAATTACATCCCCAAGGAGGATTGACGTCTGGCAGATGGCCGGTTATAAAACTATTGCCAATAACTTTTACGATATGTACTATGCAAGAAGAGTGTACTCTTCTTTCATATTGTCTCGACCGCAAGTAATTGGGATGAGTAGGAGAATGATGATGATGATGACTGGAAGAAGGATTCCAAAACTCGTCGAGAGCCACTTGATTTCCTTCTACTCAATCCACAGAGTATTAAAAAGACTATAGAACAGGTTCATGATTATGTACTGTGACATTTTCATTTCAGAAAATCAGTTTTACCTTAAACGTTATCTATATTATTTTAAATTAATATATTTCAGGTACAGATTAATAGGAATCAAATTGAAATGAAACTGAACTCTGAACCTTTCGCTCGACTACCTCTCACAACAGAAGATATTGTATTATCTGATTGTAAATTAAAGTACCTACCGGAAACACTATTTATGGGATCTAATCACATTCAAGGCTTAACAATAAAAGATAATATGTTCGAAGTTTTGCCACCGAAGATATTTTACAGTTTATACTCGTTGAGGACAATAAGCTTGATGAATAACTCGATAAAAACATTATCCAAAAAGATTTTTTCCAAGAATAAGAAAATAGATACGATCAATTTGAGTTTTAATAATATTGAAAAAGTGAACGGGTAAGTTCTTATAATTGCTGTATCTTTGGCAAGTATTGGAGTTTAGAAGAGAGTATAATGTGTCGATCCTAAGAAATCGAGATAAGATTATGATGCTAAACAGGGATGGACTGCGTGAAGTATGACATGGATAGACATGGATGACAGAAATAACGTCTGATAGGGTTGTATGGAAAAAGAGGACATATTGAGTCAACCCCAAGTGATTGGGATAAAAGCAAGACGATGATGATTATGATGATGATGCAGATGTTATTACGTAAGATTTCGTAAATAAATGAAACATTCAAAATGTACAAATATACAAACTTCTTCTAAAAGCATCTCGTCTAGTGACGGAGTAAGAATAAAATGTTTCAACACCTCTTATTTGCTTGCTAATGATCCTAAAAGACGATTGACTAAAGAATGTAAACAGACCACATCACTCCAAAGGAAGGAAAGCTTAATATAGGACCCTATGCCAACTCGTCTGATCAGTATGTGCATGAAGTGTTCCTATTAGTGTAGTATAGTGGTATAAATGACGATGAGGATGACAGGAAAACTTTATTTATACGAACGTCTAACAGTCTTTTTTTTTATTTTTTTATTGGTGGACTATGGATGCGTCTCGCCCCGCCAAATCGGTCCGGTGTGACGGAAAGGCGGCGCGTGACCCCATAGACCCACCGTAAAAGGCCTCTCTCTTCGCCGTGCGAGCGGACCACCGGTACCCAATCTTTGTCTTCGGTGGTACGCCCGGCGGTTTACCCTCGCGGGTTCCTCTCGTCGACGCCCCGACAGATTTCGCCGTCGGGGCGTCGCCCTCACGCGGTGCCTCACGTCGGGTGACCGGACAATTCCTCGGTCCGATCACCCGAAGCTTTGGTTAGGGCGGCATCAGGCGCAGGTACTCGCGCCTGCGCCGCCCCGACCGCTGGCGGCGGCCCGGGTCACAGGAATCCTCCCGGACTCGTTCCGCCGCCTCCTTCTGCGAGAAGACAGCCTCGCAGAAGGCAGCGACCGCGTCCCAGTTCCTGACGCTGTCGACCATCGCCCTCGCGACAGCTAGCAGCGTCAGGTCGGCACCGATAGCGACGAGATCGCGGCGCTGCCCGTCTCAACCCGAACATTCCTCGAGCGTATGTTGCGCCGTGTCCTCGTCACTACCGCAATGGTGGCAGGCCGGAGTCCATTCCCTATACACGACCGTGTGCAGGTATTTCCCGAAGCACCCGTGCCCCGTCAATACCTGCACCAGTCGGAAAGTGAGGATCCCGTGCCGCCGCTCCATCCATTCCATCAGTACGGGTCGGAGGGCCTCAACGGTAACGACACCGTGTCTAGGCCTCTCCAGCCGCGTAACCCAACGGGCGATGACGTCTCGGCGGGCGTCCTCGCGCCAGGTGGCTATCTCGCTCAACGATGGGGAGCCACCTTCGTCGCGCACTGAGGTAACCCGCCGGTAGAGGTCGGAGAGCATCTCCGCCTCTAGGTCTCACGGGGGTGTCCCGGCCAGTAGGCATGCCGCCTGGGTCGATACCGTGCGGTACCCGCGAATGGCTCTGACCGCCATGGCTCTCTGTGGTCTCCACAGAACAGCCCTGGGCTGGGAGTTCAGAGCCCTCGCCCACACGGGTGCGCTGTACATGGCCATCGAACGGATCACCCGCGAAACTGGGTCCGCCCACAGACGGCATGAGCCGCGATAGGGCGGACGCCGCGCCGATCAGCCGGGGAGCAATTTGGCGGAAATGCTCCCGGAACCACCATCGCCCGTCGAGCACCAGACCCAAGTACTATATCTAGTCTAGTCATATGGGCCTGGATATTGATCTGGATGGAGTTGACGACTAACGAGGCGCCGGTTGGCAGCCTTACGCTTGGCCCATGTAATAATAGGGCCTCCGTCTTATTAAGGCCACCCTGAGCCCCTGCGCCTCGATTCGCCTGACCATCTCCTCGGTGCCGAGAGTGGCCAGGCTCGCCGCCTCTTCGAGTTTCCTGCCCCGGGCTGTGACGAGCGTGTCGTCAGCATAGCATATCACGCTCAGCCCGGGGGAGCGACTCCCTCTCAACGCCCAGTCGTACCCGATGTCCCACAGAGTCGGCCCCAGAACCGACCCCTGTGGAACACCGCACGACATGGGCGTCCGCACAATGTCCCCTGCGGGACCCGTGCAGAGAACACTGCGCCCCTCCAAATAGTCTGCCACCAGCCGCCTGAGGTACAGGGGCACTCCATGGAATCGGAGCGCCTCCCTGATGCAGCTTAATGGCAGACTATTGAATGCGTTGGCGATGTCCAACGACACCGCCAACAGCACTCCTTTGCCGGCGACAGCCTCCGCGGCCGTCTGCCTCAGGCGTACCAGAGCCCCGATGGTCGAACGCCCCCTCCGAAACCCATGTTGGGCGTCCGACAGATTGGGCCCCACCTCCTCCAGGTGCCGGACGATGCGGGCAGCTAGGACACGCTCCAGCAGCTTACCCACATCGTCCAGAAGCACGATGGGCCTGTAGGCCGACGGCAAATCCGGGGGCCGTCCCGGCTTTGGCAGGAGAACCAACCTCCCCTTCTTCCAGCACTCAGGGAACCGTCCAGACGTCAGACAGGCGTTGAACAGTTGCCTGAGGCGAGGCTCGAAGTGCTCGAGGAGTGACGTCAACACCCGGACTGGTATTCCGTCCGGGCCGGGGGCCGTGGTGGAGGAACGAATCCGCGCCACAGCCGCCCCCACTTCCGACTCCGTCACGGGCGGAACACTCTCGTCGGCCTCCCGGTCTTGATCTGGGGAAGCCATGACCAGGGGCGTGTGTCCCGACTGCCGTGGAAACAGCCCCTCGACCACCCTACAGAGGAAGTCGGGCTGGAGGGTCTCGGTGAGGGGAGGGCCCTGCGCGCGAAGCTTGTTCAGCGACGCGCGATACGGGCGACCCCAGGGGTCACGGTCGAGACCGTCCAGCATCTCCTGCCAACTCGCACCCTTGGCGGCTCGGATGGCCAGCCGAAAGGCAGTTCGCGCACTGCGGTATGCCTCGTACAGCTGGCTCTCCCGCTCAGCGTCGCGGTGACGCCGCTGGCTGCGGGTGTAGGACCTTCGGGCACTGATACACGCCGCACGAAGGTCCGCCAGTCTTGGGGACCACCAGTAGACCCTCTGCCTCGGAGGTAGACGCCGCACCCTGGGCATGGCCGCATCGCAGATCTGCGTTAATGCACTGCGGATGAAGACAGCCTCAGCGTCCACTCCGTCCGCTGGGGGTGGTGAGGACAGCCACGTGTGAACGATGGCCGCCTGTGCCAGTAGGTCCCTATCAAGCGGACCCACAGCCCACCTCGGAAACGCGGGAGCTCCGTCCGCCCTGTGACCCATACTGAGGTCCCGGGGGAGACCTCCATCCGGATGTACCGGTGGTCCAACAGGGTCTCCGCCTCCTCCAGGACACTCCAGTTCCTCAACCGTGGCGCGACAGCGGGGCTAGCGAACGACAAGTCCACTATCGACCCGCCCTGCTGCCGCACACACGTGTTCATTGAGCCCCTGTTAACAACACAGAGGCCCAGTGAAGCCGCGCTCTCAACGACCGCCGCCCGCGGTCGTCCGTCATAGGGGACCCCCACGCCGTGGATTTGGCGTTGAAGTCCCCCAGAACCAGGACGAGGCCCGGTGCCAGTCGCCGTATCGAGGCCTCCAAGGTGGTGAGGGAGGCCCCAAAATCGTCCATTCTCCTAGTAGGGGAGAGGTATACGCTGTAGAGCGTGACCCCTCCCCACTCCGCCGTGACAAATTCCTCGCCCCTATCCAAAAGGGACAAGGACGGGAAGTGCCGCTGCGTTGAGACGACGATTGCCGCAGTTCCGTTTCGGCTGACCACCCAATTGGGGCGATCAGGCACGCAGTACGGTTCCGCGATTACGGCTGCACCAATCGACCACTCCGCCATGGATTGCAGGAGGAGATCCTGCGCACCGGCGGAGCGGTTGGCCTGCAGGAGGTGAATGGATTCTGCAGCCATTAATGGGCCGTATCCATCACCTCCGCCTCGCCAGTGGGTGATCGGGCGGCGCTAGGAGCGGGAGCGGCCGTGGTCGAAAAGCCGCCCCGCCCCTTTGGGGCCGAAGCTGGAGGTCTGCACGCCCCAGAGCTCACAGTTTCGGCTGACCACCCAATTGGGGCGATCAGGCACGACGTACGGTTCCGCGACTACGGCTGCACCGATCGACCACTCCGCCATGGATTGCAGGAGGAGATCCTGCGCACCAGCGGAGTGGTTGATGTTGGCCTGCAGGAGGTGAGTGGACTGGGCAGCCATTAATGGGCCGTGTCCATCATCACCTCCTGGCTTGCTGCGGGCGATCGGGCCGCGCTAGGAGCGGGAGCGGCCGGAGTCGAAGGGCCGCTCCGCCCCTTTGGAGCCGAAGCCGGAGGTCTGCACGCCCCAGAGCCCATGCGGTGCTTGGCGAGCTTATTGCCCGCCGCACACGCGGGGCATTGGGGTGGGGTGGCGAAAGATGGCGCCACATGCCCGGTCTGACCATAGCGGAAACACAATCCGCCGCAGTCGAAGCAATTAGTGCACGTTCGTCGAGTGTGTCTGACCGCCATGCACTTATAGCACCTCGCAGGCCGGTACTCAAGCACGGTTACCCGCGCCGAGCTCTAGCCCACGAGGAACCTGCCTGAGCCGGCCAGTTGCCTGACCGACTCCACCGGGCACTGCGCCCAGGCAGCACCTACGCCACCCGGACCGGGGCGAATGGCACCAACCCGGACGGTTTCTATGGGACACCCGGTTTTCGAGGCAATGTCTTCCACCGTCACAGAGTCGTCCAGACCCGCGATGCGTATTTCGGCGCACTTGACGGGCCTGGCGATCTTGATGCCACCCTCCTCGGCGAACAAACCTCGCAGCGTCTCAGCTACGCTGTCAGCCGGGCCTTTCTCAAGACGGCCTCGTAGCTGAGGCCCGTCTCGGCCGCCTCAGGCAGTACAGTGTTCACCACTGCGGCTGTCTTCGGCGGCTTGAGCCCCTTGCGCGGCCTCTTCTTTTTGTCGCCCGCTCCTGCCTTGGGAGCGGAGACCTCAGCGGCGCGCTTGGCCTCCGCTCTCCTTCTTTGGCCGCGACTCCTTTTGTCGCGCTCGGCTACCTGCCAACCCTGTTCGGGTGCGGCGGTCGTGCCAAACGCAGAAGGCCTTGTCGCAGCCTCGCTGGTCGTCGCCGGCGGTGTTGTTGCGGGCGAATTCAGCGGTCCGGCAGGAGCCGGCGCCGTCTTCCTCCTCAGGGCAGGTTCCTTCGGAGCGGGGCCGGGGCCTTTGGGCTTAGGCCCAGCCGCGGCCGCGGCATAGCTCGCCACGCGGCCACCCTGACAAGGCAGCATGACGAGGGCTGGTGCCGTATGTGGCCGCTTGTCTGCGGCAAGAGGCGGCCGGACACGTGGTTCTGGGGGCAGCCTTGCCTCCAGGTGCCTCCTTGGTGACTTCGTCGCCGCGGCAGGAGGCGTCCTCCTTGCTACAGGGACTGTTGTCGGCTCGGTGACCCCGACGGCTTCGGCCGGCGGCGTGCCCTCCGCAGTGGGAGGCGTCCTCCTCGCCGCAGGGACGGGTTTCGGCGCAGCTGCCGTTTTGCGCGCCCTAGTTGACGGCTTTGGCGCAGACGGCAAGAACTGCGCCATTTGGTCCCGCAAGTCGGCCATATCTTGGCCAACAGGCGGTTTACCCGCCGCACCGCCACCAGCTCGGACCCCAACTGGCGTTTCAGGTCCCGCAGGCCTGAGACCTCGCCACTAAGGCGGGCATTTTCAACCTGCAGGTCCGGGGGCCGTCGCTCACGCAGGCAGCAGGCGCCGCCTCACGCCGAGAAGTCGTCGACCTTCCTGCTACTGCGACCCCTCGCCCTCTGCGAGACGCCGGCACCTTCGGTGGAGGCATGATGGTCACGCTCCCCTCGGAGTCGGCGCCCGAGCTGCCTGCCTTGCTCAGGGGGCGCTTTCGCACCTGCGAGGGGAGGGCATCCTCCCTGGTCTTCACAGCCACCGCCACAGGACGCGGCGATGACTTAGCGGAGGCTTTAGATCCGACCCGCTATCACCTCTGGACGGCCCTGCGGATACACCGCCCTCGTCCATCTTAGTGGCAGATCCGCTGCCCTCGTCTCCGGACGGCATTGCGACGTCACTGTCTGTCTTCCTGGGCGACTTCCGCTTCACTTTTTGGGCCTCCACGATTTGTGCCGGGCCCTCGGCGGACGCCTCAAGTCCTGAGGACGAGGCGTCGTTGTCAGTTTTTCTTTGGCTTGACAAGGCCGTGGTGTGAGAATCACAGGGATTCCCGTCGGTTTTTAAAAAAAGGTTTTAAATTTAAGGTATCCATATGATGCCCACGAGAATGGCAGATACACAACGTCGACCCGAGCAGAGATCGCTTTACCCGGGCAAGCCTACATTTACCAACCAGGGGGGCAGCCGGTGCCCTGGCTGGAGCGTGCTAACGACAGAACAACTCATCTGCCATGCATCTTCTCGCCGCACGCCAGAACTTAAGATTCTGGGTGATTTCCGAATTCGAATGTACATTCGAAATTCTTTATAGAGGTTGTCTTCCTCGTGGTTCGGGCGGTTAAGCCAAGACCCTCGCTCCTGAAACTAAGACAAGCAAAGAATCAGGTTTACGATTTGTCGACGGTGGCACATGACTGCCCAGCCCTCAAATAAATGAGTGACTGAGCCCGTCGCGGATTTGCGTCCGGTCACCCTATACAGATAGAGGGCTAGGAGCGAATCAGGGCTTCCCAAACAAGGGGACCTCCCTAGCGCCAGATATTCGCTACGGGAGACAATACTACAGAATGATCTGGGGGACAGCCGCCCGCACCCAGGGTACACCGCCTGGAGGTTTCTGACATCGTACCCCAACGTCTAACAGTCTAAAGTATAAGGAACTATCAAATAAAATATTGAAGTTCCTCATCATCTTACTGTATGCCAATTACTTAAGGTCAGGGCAATATGTTCTCGTCTTCCATCTGTACATATTGCAAATAATTATCAGCAATAGTTTTATGACTTGTCGCCTGTCTGAGAATGTAATTGTTGACCAGACTGCATACATACATACATATCATCACGCCATATCCCTTGTAGGGTAGGCAGAGAGAACACAGTGCCAGAGAACTCTATCCTTGCATACTTCATTCGCTTCCTCAACATTCATAATTCTCTTCGTACACGCTCGCCGGTTTCGGAGACTCTTGACTCCACCTTCCTTCAGTACGTGACTAATATGGTCTAGGTAGGTTAGTCTCGGTCTCCCCCGATATCTACATCCTTCCACTTTCGCATTGCAACCAGACTGCATCAGATAGAATTGGCCAAATTCGTTTTCGTCTTTTACGATATCTACAAGCAAAGTAAAGGTTAGTGGTATTGGTAGCTGCCACAGCTCAAAAGATATATTGAAGTTTCCATGCATGCATTTAATACTGAAAACTCGGCTACTTACCTAAATTCTGAATAATATTCTTAACTAGAATCGATCCACGCACCTGTCGCTCTATCAAAACTTCCTGTTAAAATATTGAAAATATCACATTTGAAAAAAAAATTGCCATCTGTTGGCAATTTCTAAGAAACATACTTATGTAGCAATTATAAAATGAGCAAAAGCCTGCTGTGTGGTAGCGGTTACGAATACTACTAACCCTTACTTTGCTCGCGGACGTCGTAAAAGACGATTAAGAGCCTTATAATCATCTGTACCAACTCCATCTGATGCCGTTGGGTCAACAATTACATTCCCAAGTAGAGATGATGTCTGGCAGGCGGTTGGTCATAAAAATATTGCCAATAATTTTTACAATATGTACTATGAAAGAAGAGTACATATTGTATCAACGCCAAGTAATTGGGATAAGAGTAGGAGAATGATGATGTAAAATGAACAAATTAGTAAATAAAAAGTTAGAGGTGAAAAAAAGGAAAAATTATAACGATGAAGATATTCGCAAAAATGTATAAACAGATCATTTTTCATTTCGTAATCGGATTTTATAAATAATTAAGCATATTAAATGCTAAATTTCAGTAATTTAAATAACAAGGTTGTGTCATCGTTTAATACAATTCTAACTGTAAAGTTTGAAGTATTAAGCCTATAACAATGTGTAAACATTGTCGGGTAGATAGCATACCGTCACCTTAAGACGTAAATATATTACGAAGTGAAATTTGCATGTCCTACAATTAGTCGCGGTGGTGCAGTGGCAGCACGATTGGGCCGGAATCCCAATAGGCGCGGGTTCGAATCCCGCTTGCGACATCATTTTTCATTTCGTAATCGGATTTTATAAATGTATAAACAGAATATAAAATAATCTAGTTTAACTTTACAGAGATGTATTCAAAACCAATACTGAGATGAGATATCTATTTCTTCATAACAATAATATCAGCTATGTTGATATAAATGCATTCGAAGGTATGAACTATTTACGTGTCATAGATCTGTCATCAAACAAATTGGAAAGAATAACAAATAATAAAACAATAACTTGGAAGACGAGGCGACTAAACCTAAGTAGTAATCTATTGAGTGAATTTGAGAATTGGTTCGTTCAGATTAGAGGTCTTTTGTATTTAGAATTAACACATAATCAAATAAGAGAGATTAAGGTAAGACATAAAACAATTATTTAAGTATATCTCCATGTATGGTCCACTATCAAGCTAAGAATACAAAGCATTACTATCCCTGGAAAATATTCTCCTGTAAGTCGAAAAAATTGATCATGGGATCAGCAAGAAAATAGAAAGCGGCACACTTATCGGATATTTAATATTTAAACTGCAGTCGCAAAATTGCTTGTGAGGCGACGGCATAACCCAATGGTTGATGTCCTGAAGCTATTAAATGGATGATTTTTTTTTATGAGAACAGCTTGCTCTGACGAATAAATCCAGGTCTTTCAGAAACATAAAATTAATGAACACGAGTTACACCAAAAATTGCAACAATCGTCTGTTGATCATATAAGAGTTATCTTATGTGGGGATTGAATGGCTTCAAGATACGAGAGGTCGGTGTCTAGTTTATTTCGTCATCTGGGCAATCAGTATTGCAATATCATCATGGGTATTTTCTACCAAAATAACCAAATAATGTCAAATGCTATAAAGTTTATCAGATGATACCTATGGTAATCACATTTTTAAAGTAATCTTAATATTAATCAAATTCTTTAGAGTATTCACTGTAAATTTATCAAATCTTGAGATCAACATATACGTCAAAAATGGATACAGTCCATCGCTCAAGGGTTCCTGAAAGATCCTAAAACTCTAAGACGAGTTTAATTTTTATTAGTAAAAAAGTATCCAAAATATTTTTTGACATTATAATAATAAAAAAGGATAGTCCAAAATGTTCTTAGATAGAAGAAGTAACTTATTTAGTAAGGTGCTATTTCTTTTACAGAAATAAACTAGTTTTTAAAATAATTATAATCTTTTAAAAAAAAATAAGGAACTTCGTTCCAAAAGTCAACATCCCAGCCGATATAAATTCCACAGCTAGTCTCAAACCTCTTCCACAGTGGGAGGGTTCGTATAGAATATAATAGTGAAACAGTTTATTTATTTCCTTCAATTTGACAGTTTAGTCTCATCGCCATTGTAACAAGAATTATATTTATAAAAACCCGATAACATTGTCGGGTAGATGGCGCACGTCACCTTAAAGACGTAAATATGATACAAAGCGAGATTTGCATGTCCTACAATAGTTCACGGTGGTGTAAGTGGCAGCACGATTGGGCCGGACTCCCAATAGGTGCGTGTTCGAACCCCGCTCGTGACATCATTTTTCGCTTCGTTATCGGGTTTAGAATTATATTGTTATTAATAACTAAAGATATTTGTTAACAGGAAAGCATTATATATTCTTTCAATGCAAAAACCGTAATCGATTTAAGAAATAATAAGATATCACACATAATAAGAAACAATACAAGTCCAGAATTTGTGATACCAAAGAGAAATGTCACATTATATTTATCCAATAATCCTATAGAATGTGACTGTCCTGTATTAACAATTCTTAATGTATGGAAAGAATATGGTATATTAGCTGATTATGAAGATATCGTTTGTGTGGATATTGGTAAACTTTCAAGTGTTACAAGAGAACAAGTGAATGATATATGTAGGAAAGAATACGCTTTAGTAGGTCTGATTGGTATCAGTACTATTGGAGCACTAGTTTTGTTTGTATTAATAATAACTATATTTACACGTCGAAAGAAATTAAATTATTATATGTCAATAATTCGAAATAAACAAAATACAGAGGGTATAACACTGTATGAAATGAAGCAGGATGCGCTGAAAAAATACGATCTTTTTATATCTTTCGCACATCAAGATGCAGAATTTGTAACAGATGAACTATTAGTTAAATTAGAGACTGAATTTGGTCAAAAAGTATGTGTGCATTATAGAGATTGGATAGTGGGACATTGGATTTCAGATCAGATAGTAGAGTCAGTGGAAAGTTCGAGATTGACTATAATAATATTAACGGAACATTTTCTAGTGTCCGAATGGGCGTATTTAGAGTTTCGGACGGCGCATAACTTGAGCATACAAGAAGGCAAGCCAAAAGTGATAGTAATTTTATTAGATGAAACTGTATTACAACATGAAAACTTAAATGATGATTTAAAAACATATATTGCTGTCAATACTTACTTGTTGTGGGGAGATGTTATCTTTTGGGAGAAATTGCAAAATGTACTTCCAAGGCAAGGGAGAATAACTCAGAAAGTGGAAAAACAGAAAAGGGCACATACCTTGCTAAGGTGCGGCTGCTAATTACGGCACTTTTATTCTTTCTAGTGATTTGACTAAAATATGAATATGGTACTCTTCTTCAAGCACATCTTTATACCTATTGTCCTACTTTGGAGTATGTATCTATTTTATTGTGTACTAGTGAAATGGATTGATATAGTATTTATATCTACTTTCCATTTTTTTATAGTGATCTTATCTATTCTTAGTTGTATTTTACATTACGAGAATCAAGAGTAGTTGTTTTTTTACTTTATCAACAGATGGAAAATGTCCATATATTTTGTTTTAAACTAAATTAAACACTACATAATAAATAAATTTGGTTTCATTTTATATAATCTAATGCTAATATAATGATATAGATTTTGACGTTGACCCATCGACTGCGAATACAGATACCTACTAAGCTGTCGGTCATTACGGCTCTAAAAAGAGGGATATTCTCATTACGCGCACCGTGTCCAGTAACACCGGTTTCTGCATCAGACCCCCAATCTAATAATCTAATAATTCGAACCTCTTTAAGTGTGTATCGAGGCTTTTCGCTATTAGACCGTTGGTTGAAATAATTATCGGTACAATAATTGTTTTGTCTATATCCCGCATATAGACAATATCGTGAGCCTCAGTCTTGATATTTATTTTTGTTTATCTTGCTCAACCTTCACAAGATTCCCGTCATGAAGACAATCAGTGACATTGACAATCATTTTACTGTGCTCTAGCTGTTCTATCACCATGGTGTCTGGCTTATTAGCCAGGATAGCTCTATCAAAGGTATCATCATATTAGGGGACGTCCATTAATCACGTGATATTTTTTAGTATTTTTGACAGAAGCAAGTTGCTAGTATTTGTTGATTAATAAAGGCGACCCCAGGTGATATTGACTGCAGAATCTCCAATAACACAATTAGCTATGTTATCTTCTGATTCATCTCCAAATACAGACTTGCAGGGATCTGGACATGATGCTGCGTCTGCTGAATACAGCATGACTAACAGGAAACATTGGAATATAAGTCTCATAACTTCTTTATCTCCTACAAATGAAAGATATATTAGTTTTTTTAGAAAATGTTGTAGTTTAAGAGTTTCATTCATCATAAAAATTATGTAGGAATAAAGAAAGTGATATCTTTATTTTTTTGGAGCCAACACTTTGAACTAAGGATAAGGATCCTCGTATTGCGGTGTAACTTAATAATCATACAATTCATCATCACATCATCACAGCCCATAAATGTCCCACTGTTGGGTTCGGGCCTCCTTCGTAATGGGAGGCAAATTAACCTACTATACCGCGCTGATCAGACGTGTTGTTTTAGGGTTTTGTTTTGAGTTTTCCTTCTCTTGCATTGATGTTATACGCGTTCTATATCCCTTAGTTGTCTCGTACGATCACCCACGGGTAAGATATGGAGTGGTGAATAGTATTCTTAGTCCGTCACCACACGGAAAAATCATACAAATAACTGACACAAATTGCACTGATGGCTGTAACTATACAGCTCAGGCTGGCGTCAGGCTTTGTCCGGTCACCCGACGTGAGGCCACCGTGTGCGGAGAACCCGCGAGGGTAAACCACCGGGCGGGCCACTGAAGACAAAGATCAGGTGCCGGTGGCTCGCTCTCACGGCGAAGAGAGGCGCTTACAGGGTGGGTCTATGGGGTGGCGCGCCGCCTCTTCCATCGCCCCGGACCGCTTTGGTGGGGCGCGACCACGTCCATAGCCCACCGAACAAAAGAAAGAAAGCTGGCGTCAGGATTGTGTTGGTTGGTTGATTCTTCTTTGTGCGTTCATAGTATTGAAAAGTATTTTTACTCTATCTGATTGCTCACGCCTTTCCGTACAGCCACCGCTAGTGATCATCTCGAACTGGAGCTCCTCTGGGTGACCGAGGGTCTAATGCAACTATGACTCACTAGCCTTGTTGGTATTTGAGTTACCGGTACTGTGTCTGGTCGTCTTTAAGACTGAACCTTCACGGCAGCGACCAAAACATTGTGATGTTACTGGTCATCTAAAGTTAGAACTCAACTGGGGTCTTTGAAGGGCTGTTCTAGACTAAAACCATTAAATCTTCTAAAAGTCGGATTAATTTGTAACGTGATACATTTATCAAGGACAGATAATAATAATACAATAGTTTGTTCCATTTTCCTTATAAGATTAGTGATTTCTTTATTATCCGTGATTGAGTTTTGTGTGCTACGCGATAGATGTCGCTATCAATATTTTCTGCATCGCACTTTTAACTTTAACAAAAATTATAGTAATTTTATTGAATATTGCAAAATGAAAATATACGGGTTGAGAGCCCTCAGCGCTCACCCGCAGTCCGGGCAAAGTTGTCATAGCCATCTGAGGCTAACAACTAAAAGACACAAAAAAAAAACAATTAGGTCGTGATCTAAAGTAATATATTGCTTTATTTTTTATGGTGGCAAACGAGCAAGTAGCACACCTCATGGTAGGTGTCACTGCCGCCCATGGATCTTTGCAATACCAAGGGCTATAGCTAGGCTGCTGCCTACCAATATAAACCCCAAACCCACCCAGTTGGGCTTCTGGCTCTCTCGCTCACCGAGCGAAGCGCAATAGCACATTGCCATTACTCAGACGTCGATCTTCTGCTCAGTATGGTACTGACCCGGACAGACCAGCAAGCGGCTGTAGACAGAGAACTGTCAACAGCGTTGTCCTACCACTATTAACTAAAGAACTAGAAGTTCTAGTATAAAATGAGATAATCTCTCACAATTAATATGAAAATTGTATCTACATAACACTGAAGGAAGGTGGAGTCAAGAGTCTCCGAAACCGGCGAGCGTGTATGAAGAGAATTATGAATGTTGAGGAAGCGAGTGAAGTATGCAGAGATAGAGTTCTCTGGCACTCTGTTCTCTCTGCCTACCCTGCAAGCGATATGTCGTAATGGTATGTATGTATGTATCTACATAATTATGTAAACTTGAATAATATCCTTATCCTTACTAATATTATAAGTGCGAAAGTAACTCTGTCTGTCTGTCGCTCTTTCACGCCAAAACTACTGAACCGATCTAAATGAAATTTGGTACACAGATGGTCTAAAGCCTGATAAAGGACAAAGGCTACTTTTTAATGCAAAAAAGGGTTGTAAATGGGGATGAAAAGTTGTAAGGAAGTATCGTCATTTTTAAAGCCAGAAGCTTGCAACTTATTTTTAGGTTATTGATTAGATATAAATAAATATGACATTAACATGTTGTAAAAATTTACCTTTAAGGAGTAGAATAAAAATAGCGGATAAAAAACTTTAGGATAGTAACCTTTCACGCGGGCGAAGCCGCGGGCAGAAGCTAGTATTCTATAAAGTAGTCCTATAGAACAGAGGTGTTAAACCCAATTTGCAGAGGGCCATATATTAAATTTTGAATTTGTAGGCGGGCCAGATAGAAAATAAAAAAAAATAACTGATTTATTATAACGTTTTATTTATTAAATTATATAATATAAGGTTGTTAAGAAATCGATGCGATCGCGGGCCTTATTGATACGGTTCAGAAGGCGGATGCAGCCCGCGGGCCGTATCTTTGACATGACTGCTATTCTATAGCAATAATAATAATTAATAATATAAAAAAAAGCTTTTATTTTGTTAATAAGTATAAAAAAGTTAAAAATAAACTGTTACCATTATATTATTTTATACTATATTATTTCTAACTTTTTGGAATTATTTGACAAAAAAAAAATAATAATATTATATTTATATAAAATGTAAATCTAACCGAAAAACAGAAATAAAAGAAAATTTGAAAATAATTAAAAGCTTGTATAATTAGGTATAAATTGATTTTTTAAGACGCTAGAATTTTTAAAAAAGTAAAACCTATTTAAATACTTTTTTATTTTAATACAAGTATTAATAATTAAAAATTATTTTCGTGTGGTGATGGAGTGGTGAATGGTATTCCTACCATTCTTACCATTCACCACCCCATATCCTTCCTATCCGTGGGTGATCCTACGAGACGATTAAGGGATATAAAACGCATATAACATTTATGCGAGAGAAGGAAAACTCGAAACAAAACCCTATACCAACACGTCTGACCAGCGCGGTATAGTAGGTTAATTTACCTCCCATTACGGAGGAGGCCCGAGCCTAACAGTGGGACATTTATGGGCTGTGATGATGATGAAGATGATTAAAAATAATTTTACGTAAATTTAATTTTTAGGCATTTATTATTATATATTTCTTTTCTATTTTACTTCTTTTCTTTCGTGCGGTGACGGAGGTAAGAATACAATTCACCATCATCTTACCCGTGGGTGATTCTAAGAGACGATTAAAGGATATAAAATGCATATAACATCTATGCGAGAGATGGAAAACTCGAAATAAACCCTATACCAACACGTTTAACCAGCGTGGTATAGTAGGTCAATGTTATATGCGTTTTATATCCCTTAGTCGTCTCTTACGATCACCCACGGGTAAGATATGGGGTGATGAATTGTATTCTTACTCCATCATCACACGGCAAGTATTACGTTTAAATTATCCTCAAAATATCATAAAAAATACTCGATATATGTATCATCATACATATATCATAGGTAACTAACTCTTAAGAATACGGCGTTATAATTATGTTTATCTTTTAAATAATATATTATTTACGTATCTATATTAAACAATACAATATTATTTCTTATACAATTAAATACATTAGATATGTGATACATTGAATGTAGAACAATATTGTTATTTACAGTATATCATTAAAATATATATATCTCAGAAGTTTTAAGAGATTTAAAATGCAGAGTTTAAATGAATTTAAAAAAAAAATTCAATTTTTACGGCTTTTATCAGGAGGAATATTTTTCTTAGTGTTTTTTTTTGTTATTGCTTATGGTAGTAAACGAGCAAGCAGCACACTTGATGGTAAGTGTCACTGCAGCCCCTGGATCTTTGCAATACCAAGGGTATATATAGCTTAGGCCGCTGCCTACCAATAAAATCTGCAAACCCACCCAGTTGGGCTTCCCGCTCTCTCGCTCACCGAATGAAACGCAATAGCACATTGCCATTACTCAGACGTCGATCTTCTGCGAGAGTGTGGTACTACCCCGGACGGACCTGCCCGCGGCTGTAGACAGAGAACTGTCAACAGCGTGGTCCTATCATTATTAAAAATGTTCGAAAAGTCAAGCAAATAGATATAAATATAATAATAACTATATTGATTAATAAATAGCTATAGTATCTAAAAAAAAACCGGTTTAAATCTTGTAGCTAAAACGTTATGGTCATCCAAAAACGCGATTTTAATAATAACCGGATTATAGTCATCGCCTGCGTTTATGCAGTGGACTAGTGATGGGTAACGAAATCTCAATAACTGCGTTATAGCCAGTTATTTTAGCTAAAATAGCTGTACCGCTATTTTAGCTATTTGGTTGTGGGATGAATGATTAATTGACTTATAGTTTATTAAATCAGCAGCGTAATTGTAAGATGAAAGCGATATTTGGGTGAAAGTTAAAAGCAATTGATGGTTTTGTGTTATATTCAATATTATAAGGCTATTTCTTTTTTATTGCTTATGGTGGTAAACAAGCAGACAGCACACCTAGTGATAAGTGTACTTGCCGCCCATGGACATTTACAATACTAAGGGTTTAACTAGGGCGCTGCCTACCAATACAAACCCCAAACCCACCCCATTTGGGCTTCCGTCTCTCTCGCTCACAGAACGAAGCTCAACAGCACATTGCCATTACTCAGACGTCAATCTTCAATTATTATCTGTGACTATGCCAAAGAAATATTACTTAGAACAAAATAATGTACTATGAATAGAAGTTCCAAACTGTTTTCTTTTCATATCGTCAGCTTATGTCAATGGAAAGCGCCATCTATTATTTAAATCAATGTATAATTCACGCTCACATATACACATATATAAAAGTTACACACACATAGATTAATCTCTTAGATATTAACTTCAACCGCGTGTAACCAATACAGACTTTTTTTTAATTAGCTGCTATATTTTAACAGCGTATCTAATCGATCTATCTATCTAATATCTTTAAACGAGCAATTCTTGTATATATACAGGATGGAAGTGGACCGCTCGCGAAAACAAAGACAGGTGACCCTACTAGTCCTACTTGTAATGATAGGCTAGAAAAAAATCGATTCGGATGAAAAAATTTTTTTTTTCACAACGAATTTTAAGTTTTTTTTTTTCACATTCCTTCGTATTAGGACAGTGCCATATAACGATAATACCATAAAAACACGTAACTTTACTCAAATGAGAGAAGACGCAATCTATTCAAAACTCACGATCATATGTTCAAGAGTTCAACGACCTCGCGTGGTGAAGAATAAATGTTTTTTTCATCCAGATCGATTTTTTTTCTAGCCTATCATAACAAGTAGGACTAGTAGGGTTACCTGTCTATGTTTTCGGGAGCGGTCCCCATCCACCCTGTATACATTTTCTGAATCTCGGCAACGGCACCAACAATTTTCTTGAAATTTAGCATGCAGGGGGTTTCGGGGATGACTAATCGATCTAGCTCAGTTTCATTTGTAGAAAATATTGTTTTGTTATAGGGTGTGTTTGTGTGGGTCGTGTTGGTATAAGGTTTTGTTTCGAGTTTACCTTCTCTCGCATAGATGTTATATGCGTTTTATATCCCTTAGTCGTCTCGTACGATCACCCGCGGGTAAGATACGGGGTGTCGAACAGTATTCTTACTCCGCCACCACACGGAAAAACCGTTATTTAATTAGTTATTAATATAGCTTACTTATCACTAGTTGTGACGTAAATGCAAAACTATCTCAATTAAAAGTGTATTTGACATTGAAACATTATCAAAAGTTCACTCAGTATGTGACCGACGGTGATGTATTCAACTGGAATGTGCTTCAATGTCGTGAATAGTTTTGTTATCTCGCTGAAGTTTCTTTGACACAAATATAATTTGAATTTATATAATTAGTGTGTGTTTGTTATAGATATCATTCATTTGTTATTTATAGTTATTATATATTGTGATCTGTATCGTGAAGAGGTAAGTACGTATTTAATATTTGGATTACAACGGCTTTTTCTTATATAGAAGTGGTAGGACCACGCTGTTGATAGTTCTCTGTCTACAGCCGCGGGCCGGTCCGTCCGGGGTAGTACCACACTGAGTAGAAGATCGACGTCTGAGTAATAACAATACGCGGCACTTCGTTCGGTGAGAGAGAAAGTAGAGTCCAACTGAGTGGGTTTGGGGTTTATATCGGTAGGCAGCGGCCTGGCTATACCTTTGGTATTGTAAAGGTCCATGGCCGGTAGTGACACTTACCATCAGGTGTTCTGCTTGCTCGTGTGCCACTATAAGCAATAAAAGAAAAGGTTATTGCGACGCACAAAAAATTATGATATTAAGCACTTGTTAAGAAGAAATATTTACGAAATTCAATCGTCTATTGGCATCAATTTAAGCATCAAAGCTTTTCCGTTAAATTCCCGTTAAAACAGACACCTGTTTCAGTGTTTGTCAATTTTCACCCCTTAAGGATGTAAAATAGGGGATTAAATGTTACAGTGATACTTTTAATTGATTTCTTATTGAATAAAATGTGATGTTTGTTACTAAATAAACATTGATTTACTTTTTTGTAATATTACGGAGACTCGCTAAAAAAGCATACTTTGAAAATCAGCCTCTCGAGGATAAATTCTGACTCACTAAAAAGGCATATTGTATAGTGAATTAGATATTGATATTTTGCAAATTACAACAGAAATCATATTCAACAATGACGTCACACATGATTTCTTTGCGAACAAAGTCGCGAACAAAAGTAGTAGTAGATATGATATAGTGATGTTGAGTGTACATTCAGACAGACTGAATACAAATTGCATCATTTATTTTTTGCACTTATTAGTGGTAGGACTACGCTGTAGGCAGTTTTCTATCTACAGCCGCGGGCCGGTCAGTCCGGGGTAGTACCACACTCTCGCGGAAGATTGACGTCTGAGTAATGGCAATGTGCTATTGCACTTCGTTCGGTGAGCGAGAGAGCTGGTAACCCAACTGGGTGGGTTTGGGTTTTTTTTTGTATTGGTAGACAACGGTTTAGCTATTTTTTATTGCAAAGGTTCCCAGTATCACTTACTATCAGTGTTCTGCTTGCACGTTTGCCAACATAAGCAATTAAAAAAAGATTGCAACAGGAAAACTTTGCTTTAATAAACGCATACCTAACAACACTCAAAATAATTAAATCCAGCAAGATTAATAAATAAAATATCTAGTTTTGCTGATGACCGAATATAAAAAGTGCGATGCAGAAAATAGTGACAGCGACATCTATTGAGTCATACCTAAATCTCAACCACGGATAATAAAGAAATCGCTGTTTTTTTAAGGGAAATAGGATAAACTATTCCATTGTCATCCGTCCTTGATAAATGTACAATGTTTCAAATCAATCAGGTAATCATAAAGGGGCGAAAATCACGTTTAAAGATTAAGTACAAACTAACGGGGTAAGAATACAATTCACCTCGCCCTATCTTACCTGTGCGTGACCGTACGAGACGACTATGGAATATAAAACGCGAAACGACTATGAAATAACATCTATGCGAGAGAAGGAAAACTCGAAACAAAACCATATACAAACACATATGACCAGCGTGATATAGTATAGGTCGGTTACCCTCCCGTTATGGAGGAGTCTCGAGCCCAGCAGTGGTACAGATCATATAATCTGAGATGATGATGATGATGAATATTCATGATTAACGAACGTCTCAAATAAAAGGATACATTCTTAATTTTACTAAAAAAAAAATCTCAAAACTAATATCTGTTTCCTTCTTTTTTCAGTGATAAAGGAGTTATGAGACTTATATTCCAATGTCTCCTGTTAGTCATGCTGCATTCAGCAGACGCAGCATCATGTCCAGATTCTTGCAAGTGCGCATTTGGAGATAAATTAAAAGATAACATGGCGAATTGTGTGATTGGAGATTCTTCAGTCAACATCACATGGAGTACAGGCACTTTTCCAAAAGTACTAACCATTAGCTGTTGGGTATGTTTTGATTTCTATAGTCACCTGTCTTATTATAAGTGCTTCACAGATGTTTTGGATGTGATACTCTCCATAGCTTTCTGCATCATGTACTGAATGATTTCGCTGTTCTAAACTTATCATTTAAGGCCAAAAAGCTTGGGCGCTGATTACAAGAGGCATTATTCAAATTACTGAAATTTAGCATTTAGGATGCTTGATTATTTATAAAAACCCGAATACGGCCGAAAAATGATTGTCACAAGTGGGATTCGAACCCACACCTATTGAAAATCTGCCCCAATCGTGCTGCCACTTACACCACCATGAACTATTGTAGGAAATTCAATTCTCTCATCGTATTATATTTACGTCTTTAACCCGCGGTCATGGGGGTTGAAAAGTGTTACACGGACGTTGGGGTGGGTCTCACAGACCCGTTCATTAGATATCAATATTATTCTAATACTTTATAAATTTAATATCATATTTATTCGTATTAAGTTTTTAGGTATGAACGTAAATAAACGAAACACAAATATCATATTATATTATCTTTTAATCATATTTATTAGAACTTTAAAAAAATAACGACAAATATCAACAAACTTTTTCTTTTCGCCTTAAATATAGGTCTCTTATTAATTAACACAATCTTTCTTAATATTTTAACGCCACTTTTGGAACGGAACGGAAACTAAATTATCTTTAGAAGAAAATAACAATTAATTACTCTAAATCACTATTTTGGTACAGTCAGTACAAAAAGGTTCAATATATTCTAAACAACTATATTTGTTGCTCTCTGTTCTCTGTGCTTACCCTGCAAGGGATATGGCGTGATGATATATGTATGTATATTTGTTGCAATTCTCGCACCTGTAGTTTGTTTTATGGTCTTTCTTGGCTAGACACTCTTGGTATCTTTTGCGAACACTAGCTTATTGGTAGGAGGTTCCCTTGTAGATTCACCAACAAATTTTTCAATTTTTTTGCAACACGTAGAAGCTCCGATACATTATGGCGAAGTTCAAGATGTTCCATGACAAGCCCGAGGCGTAGGATTGTATAAAACGCATTCATTTTTTTTTTAAACTATTATTAATTTTGTTTGTTACTAGGCCCTACAGTATCAGACTAAGAAATCGGAGTCAGACTCGTAAAATCGAAAAAATACGCTGTCGTTCTGCTTCTTCTCGATTATTAATTACCTACAAAAACATAAATAACATGCTTTGAACTATGCATCAGCAATTTAATTGTAAATAAAAATAAGAAACAAATAAAAAAGGATAAATACACGGATAATAATTAAAATAATCTCTATACAAAATGGCGCGAAATTGTGACACCAACTGCGGGGATGGGTCTCACATACCCAATTCAATTTCGTGCACGTGTAACTCCCATTGTGGATGTCGCACGACTATCCTGTTAACTTCGACACATAGAACAGCTCAACAGCTCCAGCTATTGAGAAGAACGGCAAATATGTACACTTATAGTCTATCTAATCTAAGAAGTGCACTTTGACAGCCGTCTGAGTAAGTTGTCTAGGTATGTGAACCAAATAATCGCTATCGAAAATATCCGATTTTACTGAGAAATCGATATTGATTCTTTATAATTAATAATCGGTTTATTTTTTAGTTTTCAAAAAGGTGATGAATACATTAAGTGCTAAATTAGTACTAAACAAATTTAATTATTTCAGAATAGAATCTATTTATCATATTTAGTAGGATTAGGTTAATTAAAAACAAAAACTGGATTTGAAAATAGCTATTTATTAAGAATTACTACTATTACTTGAATTATCAGCGTCGCAAACATCAATAATTATTTCCTCATCAATCAAAGTGTCGAAATGTACATCTCTGTCAAATCTCTATTCGATTAATTGTATTATTCTAATTAAAATTTTTTACCGATTATTTGGATATTCGTGAATTGGAAGTTGTCAAGCACTACTGTATAGAACGTGATGACGTGACATTGTTAGGTCGTCAATAACAATTACTATTTACCATGTTATTTTTATTTTAAATTAGTTTTACGAGTTTCAACATTTAGATTATTGTACAAGAAAGTCACCCGCAATGTTAATTATGTACATAACTTAAAAGTTGTTTAAAATTTTAGATTTAGTGTATACAATCATGTGTACACGTTTGACCGAGGTTATTGTGTATTAAAAAATGCAAAACGTCAAAATGCACTTCTTAGATTAGATGAACTATAGTAACCGAACTAGAAGCGAAATAAAATGTGACGGGTCTCACAGACCCAACCTCCATGACGCCGGATTAAGGAGACGTGTGCCATCTACCCTACATACTACAATAGTTAGCAAAATTCCAGGACATGCATGGCCACCGAAGACAAAGATCGGGAACCTGTGGCCCGCTCGCACGGCGAAGAGAGGTGTTTGCAGGGTGGGTCCATGGGGTTGCGCGCCGCCTCTTCTGTCGCCCCCGGACCGATTTGTCGGGGCTCGACCACATCCATTATCCACCTTGCGAAGGAAAAAAAAGGACATGCATATTTTGTAAAAATTAAATTAGAAAGATTTAATAAGATTCTATGATGTCTTGCTTTCATAAATATCTACTGTAACAGAAACAGACACACAAATAAACGTAAGACAAGATCAGATAGACAATAGAACGATAGACAATGTGAGGGAGGTTGGAGGTGATACAGTTGGGTATAGTCAGTTAACTCTTCTTAACAATGTTTCAGGGTACGACTTTGACTTGCGCAAATCTGCCGCAGTTTGATATAAAAGATACAAAAGGCTCTGTTGTGTTAGAGGGTTGCGCCCCGAGCATAATGAGTTGTGTCCACAGTATATACCTTTCACTATCTACAATTGCCTATGTAGAAGTTATAAGACTATCTGAACTGTACTTTGAAGAAGATTTTAGTAGCTTTAATGAAGTAATTGATTTGACTATGCAATTAACAGGTAAGGATGTCACAAAGATATTTTGGACTAAAATTTATTTCCAACATCAAGATATTGTATGTATATGGCAGTGAAAGTTGGATTTGGCAGGGAAGGAATGAAAGTAGAATAAATGCTGTAGAGATAAGAGCTCTTCGCAGTATGTGTGGTGTAAGTCTGAAAGATAAAATTAGGAATAGTGTTATAAGAGAGCGCTGTGGTGTGAATGAAGAAGTAGTGACAAAGATAAAAAAGGGTATGCTGAAGTGGTTTGGACACGTGGAAAGAATAAGTGAAGAAAGGTTGACTAAACAAGTATACAAAGCGAGTGTGAGTGGGACGATTACAAGGGGAAGACCACGTCGTACTTTTCTGGATCAAATTGAAGATGTGTTAGTGAAAGGTCAGATTAAGAGTACGCGTAACCGTAGAGCATGCATGAAAACTGTGATGAGCGTGAATGAAGCGATGGAGGTATGTCAGGATCGTGGTTTGTGGCAATCAGAGACTACGCTCTGCCGACCCCTCTGAGAAACAGGCGTGAGGCTATGTATATATGTATGTATCAACATATTATATTATCTATTTTATCTTTGCACGATTATTATAATTAAGAAAATAAAACCAATTCTACTGATTTTATCGCGGTTACAATTGATTTTTTCATCCGTGACCGTGAACGCTAAGAAACATTTATTTCATAGCCAAAAAGTTTATTTGCTTAAATACTTTGTAGCTATCACTTGCATCAGGTAACTTGTTTATTAAGAAAGATATAATTGTATTCATAACGCTACAATAAACATGAGCGGAGCAACGTCAGCAAATGTTGTGAAATCGGGCAAAATTGGACAAATATGAGACAAAGTATTCATGACAAGTGTCCTCTAGCGACTAAGAAAATCGAAAATTATTCAGAACACCGGTAAAGGGAAAATCAAATAAAACGCGATTATAATAAGTAAAAGTAGTTTTATTTCATTTGTAAATAATGTTAAAAAAAGGGGTCTACGCGTGAATGTGAGCAAAACCAAAATAATGGTCTTTGAAAGAGATGAAGCCAGAACAGATATAAGAGTAACAATAGGTAATGATGTACTAGAGCAAGTGGATGAATTTGTATATCTTGGATGTGGATTTAGCCGAGATGGACGGTACACCACTGATATAGAGCGAAGAGTGAATGCGGGAAATAGAGTGAATGGAGCGTTGGGGCAACTTCTCGGCAGCCACCACCTCAGCAAGAAGGCACGTGTAGCAATACATAACGCAGTGCTTGTCCCAACATTACTGTATGGAAGCGAGAGTTGGGTATGCAGAAAAGAGTATGAAAGTAAAATTAATGCGGTCGAAATGCGATCTCTTCGAAAAATCTGTGGAGTTAGGCTGACCGACCGCATTCGTAACGACGACGTAAGAGAGCGAGTAGGTATGAAAGAGAGTATTGGTGTAAAGATGCGAAAGAGAATGCTCCTATGGTTCGGACATGTGGAAAGAATGCCGAACGAACGTCTGGTTAAGAAGATATACAATGCGAAAGTGGAAGGATTTAGGTACCGAGGGAGACCGAGACTAACCTAGCTAGACCAGATCGGTCAGGTACTGAAGGAAGGTGGAGTCAAGAGTCTCCGAAACCGGCGAGCGTGTATGAAGAGAATTATGAATGTTGAGGAAGCGAGTGAAGTATGCAGAGATAGAGTTCTCTGGCACTCTGTTCTCTCTGCCTACCCTGCAAGGGATATGGCGTGATGATATGTATGTATGTAAATAATGTTCGAAATTTAATAAGAGTTATATGAAATGATTTGACTCGTAAGCTAAGGTTTTCTCATTAGAATAAATTAATCATCTCATCATCATCATCTCCTAGTATATGGACGAGTGATGGACTCGAGCCTCCTACATAATGGGAAGCAGCGATGTTAATTTTCTATATCACGCTAGTCAGACGGGTTGGTATAACAAATTACTGAAATTTAGCATTTAATATGCTTAATCTTAATATATATAAATTACGTGTCACGTTGTTTGTCCGCGATGGACTCCTAAAGTACGTAACTGATTTTAATCAAATTTGCACAGCATGTGTACTTTGATCCAACTTAAAAGATAGGATAGCTTTCATCTCAATTTATAGTAATATTATTTTTATGCAAATTATTTGTTTATTATTTGACAGTCACAATTATCTGTTATCTCCTAACGATTCTAACAGATGACGGTATCTGTTAACTGGATTGAGCAAGTATTTAATAGATGGCGCTATGTTAAACGTACAAACGTTTCATATAAGTTACAATTTATTAGCATAACCACCACGTGTTACTGAGACTACTTTAGCCACAGCGACGCGTGGTCAGGTCTGCTAGTTATTTATAAGTGTACGGTAAAATTATTGAAAGGAGAATGAGGATGGTGTCCGATGGTTTGATGTGTGAGACACAAGGAGGTTTCAGGAGTGGAAGGGGATGCATGGATCAAGTGTTATCTCTGCGCAACATGGTGGAGAAGCATCTGGCTCTAGGTCAGAGGGTTTTCTGCAGTTTTGTGGATCTGGAGAGAGCATTTGACACGGTTGTACGAAAGGAACTTTGGGACATTTTACCGGAGTATGGTATTAACGGTAAACTGCTACAGGTTGTGCAGTCCAGTTACATGACTTGTAGAGCCTATGTGCGGCTGGATGATGGAATGTCGCCTTGGTTTGACGTTAATATCGGCGTTAAGCAAGTGGTGCGTTCTGTCAGCCAGGCTGTTTATCATATATCTAGATAAATGTCTCCAAAGGTTGAACAATATGAATGTGGGAGTCCAGATGGGCGACTCAGTGGTCACCGCTCTGCTTTATGCAGATGATGCAGTCCTGCTGGCACAGTCAGCGACTGACCTGCAGACCCTAGTCGACACAATGACAGAAGATTGTAAGAAAAGGGGTCTACGCGTGAATGTGAGCAAAAGCAAAATAATGGTCTTTAAAAGAGATGAAGCCAGAACAGATATAAGAGTAACAATAGGTAATGATGTACTAGAGCAAGTGGATGAATTTGTATATCTTGGATGTGGTTTTAGCCGAGATGGAAGGTACACCATTGATATAGAGCGAAGAGTGAATGCGAGAAATAGAGTGAACGGAGCGTTGGGACAACTTCTCGGCAGCCACCACCTCAGCCAGAAGGCACGTGTAGCAATACATAACGCTGTGCTTGTCCCAACATTACTATATGGAAGCGAGAGTTGGGTATGCAGAAAAGAGCATGAAAGCAAAATTAATGCGGTCGAAATGCGATCTCTACGGAAAATCTGTGGAGTTAGGCTGACCGACCGCATTCGCAACGACGACGTAAGAGAGCGAGTAGGTATGAAAGAGAGTATTGGTGTAAAGATGCGAAAGGGAATGCTCCGATGGTTAGGACATGTGGAAAGAATGCCGAACGAACGTCTGGTTAAGAAGATATACAATGCGAAAGTGGAAGGATGTAGGTACCGGGGGAGACCGAGACTCACCTACCTAAACCAGATTGGTCACGTGCTGAAGGAAGGTGGAGTCAAGAGTCTCCGAAACCGGCGAGCGTGTATGAAGAGAATTATGAATGTTGAGGAAGCGAGTGAAGTATGCAAGGATAGAGTTCTCTGGCACTCTGTTCTCTCTGCCTATCCTGCAAGGGATATGGCGTGATGATATGTATGTATGTATGTATGTAATTATTTATAAAAATCCGATAACGAAGCGAAAAATGATGTCACAAGCGGGGTTCGAACCCACACCTATTGGGAGTCCGGCCCAATCGGGCTACCACTTATACCATCATGAACTATTGTAGGACACGCAAATCTCGCTTCTTATCATATTTACGTCTTTAAGGTGACCCGCGCCATCTACCTGACAATGTTTACACAATGTAGGCTTAATACTTCAAACTTTGCAGTTAGAATTGTTTTAAACGATGACACAACCTTGTTATTCAAATTACTGAAATTTAGCATTTAATATGCTTAATTGTTTATAAAAAAAACCCAATAAGATAAGATTGAGTTTTCCCTTCTTATTTTTTGTGTGTGTTTAGCTGTTAGCCGCAGATAGCTTTGACAACTTTACGCAAACTATAGGTGAGTGCTGAGGGCTCTCAACCCGAAAGTTTTCCAAAAACCCGAATTTTCCTTCTGTTGCAAAGATGTTAACTGTATCCATATACAGTCCTATTGGATTCCTATTGGATGTCCCAAGGTCAAGAAAGAGGATAGTGAATTCTATTTTTGCTCCACATGGAGAACAGAACAAATGAACACATACATACATACCATCACGCCACATCCATTGCAGGGTAGGCAGAGAGAACAGAGTGCCAGAGAACTCTATCCTTGCATACTTCACTCGCTTCCTCAACATTCATAATTCTCTTCATACACGCTCGCCGGTTTTGGAGACTCTTGACTCCACCTTCCTTCAGTACACAACCAATCTGGTCTAGGTAAGTTAGTCTCGGTCTCCCCCGATACCTACATCCTACAGAACAAATAAATTACGTAATAATTTTTCCAGAATTATATTCATAAAATGAAGTCTGATTTTAGATAGCATCAAGCAGCTTCCAGCGGTCGTACTGAATTCTTTGCCATTATTAGAAAAAGTTGTTATAGTGGGTGGCGATTTCCGACTAAACTCAAACATCTTCAATCAATCAAGAATAGATTATTTTCAGTTGGGATTCAATAATATACCAAGCATACCTGCTAACGCTTTCAATGGCTTGACAGGCTTGAGACAATTGGTAATACATGGTAATGATATTGAAGTTATAGATCGTGATGGTTTTAAAGGTTTGTATTATTGATTCTGTCAGTGATAGGACCACGCTGTTGACAGTTCTCTGTCTACAGCCGCGGGCCGGTCCGTCCGTGGTAGTACCACACTGAGCAGAAGATCGACGTCTGAGTAATGACAATGTGCTATTACACTTCTTTCGGTGAGCGAGAGAGCCGGAAGCCCAACTGAGGTGGGTTTGGAGTTTGTAATGGTAGACAGCGGCCTAGCTATAGTTTTGGTTGTAGCAAAGGTCCATCGGCGGCAGTGACACTTTGGCAGGGCGTGACCAACTCCATAGTCCACCGCAAAAAAAAGGCTGGTCAAAACAAACAAAGTGAACTAAAATAAGATGATTTTAAATAAACTAACAAATATATGTATGTATATATATAATATATATATATATATATATATATATATATATATATATATATATATATATATATATATATATATTAGAGTGTCCCAAAAAAATAAAAGTTTTTTTGTAATGCATACCCTCTAATTATTTTTCAATCGTGTTAAAACACGTATAAATAAATTTTCATGTACCTAGGGCCACAGCAACTCGTGCCGACTTGCATTGATAGATACCTACATGTCAGTACTTGTTGTAGTACTTGTGTACTTCGGCGCGTCGTAAATATCGTATCCGTGTTCAGTCATTACTTGTTTGTTTTCTTAGTGAACGCATTATTTTCGTTTAGTCAAGATGTCAGTGGAATTACGCAGTTCTAGAAAAGGCATATTCTTAATAGGCGATGTAAAACATCAAATTACCAGTTCAAAATTACCCTCTAATGGCCAAGTATTGGCGGTTCTGTTTTATAATATTCGTGAAGTGAATTTAAGTTTTAATGAAAGCGCGAATCTGACTATAAGAGAGTATATTATTTACTGGGAAAAGGTTCGTATACCGACTAAAGCTATACCTAACTGTGTTAAGAAATTAGTTGCCTTATACCAAGTCTGGAGAGATTTACAAAAAAATGCGAACACAATACAACCCATATTCGAACAGCGTCGCCAAGAGTTCATTACAAGCTTGGACAATTTTTTCGACATTACACATGTCGATGCCCTGCAATTAATAAAAATAAATGAAGATAGAATATTCTTGGAGCGGCAGAGAGAGCCAGGCAGACCTGGTCACTTGGCTGGAGTGGATAAAAAGTTGACCGATAAAGAGGAAAAATCGCGCCTTAGAAATATCCAGGAACAAAAACGTCGATCGAGTTACCATGCATCCCTTACTGCATCGACTACATCTTATCAAGGAAAATCATCTTCTGATTTTGAATTGATCGAAGTAATGAATTTGCGGGACGATTTGTCCACCCCAATCGAGATGGCATTGTCCGATATTAACAAAACGCCAACGAGCAAAAATTTTATAATGCCAAAATTAGTGGCAGCTTTGGACAGGTGTCAGTTAAGTATGAGAAATTCTGTGTATATTATCGAAGCTACTATCGAGGCACTAGGACTCAATACTGACGATTATCCTATAAGTCAGTCGACCATTCCAAGAATTCGTACAGAAAAACGAAAAGAGCGGGCAGAAGCTATTAAAATCGATTTCCAAAACCACCTACCAGATACTGTAACTGTTCATTGGGATGGAAAACTGTTGCCAGCTTTAGACGTGCGCAAATGTAAAGAAGAACGCCTTCCAGTAGTCATTTCATATGGCGATAAAGAACAACTGATTGCAGGGCCAAAGTTGGACAACTCCACTGGAAGTGAACAAGCACAAGCAGTTTGGAATGCGGTTACAGACTGGAATCTCGAAGATAAGGTCCAAATTCTTTGTTGTGACACCACTGCTTCAAATACTGGTCGTATTAATGGTGCCTGCGCGCTTCTGGAACAAAAATTTAATAGGGATATGCTTATTTTTGCTTGCCGTCATCACATCTATGAATTAGTATTGAAAGGAGTATTTTGATACAGCAGAGAGAGCAGTTAAATTATATATAAATATATAAAATAAAATATAATAAATAATGTTCTTTTAATAATAAATAATCCTCTTTTATTAAAAAATATTTAATACATGTGAAATAGTTGTTTAATTTAATATTAAAAAAATAGTTCTAAAATTTTTCCCTACAATCTCCATACATTTTTTTTTCTAAAAAGTTTGGCATCAAGTCGGCACGGGTTACTGTTATCCGATTTCGATAATATTTTATATTTTAGTTATTAGGGTCAATTAGAAAAAATATAAAGGGTATGCGTATTCAAAATCGAAAAAAAAAATTCGCCCTTATAGGCTGGGACACCCTAATATATATCTTATCTTAATATATATAAATTACGTGTCACGTTGTTTGTCCGCGATGGACTCATAAAGTACTTAACTGATTTTAACCAAATTTGCACAGCAAGTGTAGTTTGATCCAACTTAAAAGATAGGATAGCTTAAATCTCAATTTATAGTAATATTATTTTATTGCAAATTATATGGCTAATATTTAACAGTCAAAATCATATGTTATATCAAAAGGATTTTAAAAGATGGCGGCATATGTTGATTGGACTATTTAATAGATGGCGCTATGTTAAATGTACAAATGCTTCATATAAGCTAAAATTTATTAGAATATATATATATATATATATCTAGAAATAATTAACATTATAATAGTATTTTTAACTTTTATTATTTTTCCTACAGGTTTAAATAAATTGGGAATGTTACATCTTAACGATCTGAATATGACATCGTTACACCCAGAAGTGTTCTTGGCTGTGGAGAATATCACATTTTTATCACTATCGGATATGCGACTCCACTTTTTTCCAAATGGCTTAATGGAAAAACTTAAAAAAATTTCAATGGTAAGTTTTTGTGGGTATAGAGAGGTTTTTACGATCTGGCATTTAGTGTCTAGTAGACCTGTCTGTCATATATGTAGTCATGCATGCTTAATACACTTAAATAGAACCTTGGTTGAGATTTTGCGTTTAAGATTCTTTCATTCGTACGGCCATGATTTAAATAAAGAGAGAGCCGGAAGCCCAACAGGGTGGGCTTGGGGATTTTGTAGGTAGGCAGCAGCCTAAGATATACCTTTGGTATTACAAAGGTCCATGGGCGGCAGTGACACTTACCATCAGGTGTGCTGCTTGCTCGTTTGCCACCATATCCAATTAAAAAAAAAGTAAGTGTCAATTAGGTAAGAGACCTACAGATGAAATCATAGCCACGGATGTTTTACCTAAAATTAAACAAAACCGCCAGCATTTTAAATTTCAATCAAATCAGATTTGATTTTCCTAGTGTTAAAATGTAAGATGAAGTCTGAACTTTAATTTACATCTATCATTATCATCGTCATCATTTCAGCCTATCGCCGTCCACTGCTGGACGTAGGCCTCCCTCATGTTACCCCACAGAGTACGGTCCCGTGCTGCTTGCATCCATCGACGCCCAGTAACTTTCACTAGGTCGTCTGTCCACCTAGTGGGGGGTCGTCCTACACTGCGTCTTCCGGTACGTGGTCGCCACTCTAGAACTTTTTTGCCCCAGCGGTTGTCGGTTCTTCGAGCGATGTGGCCTGCCCCTTGCCACTTCAATGTGCTAATTCTTCGTGCTATGTCGGTTACACCCGTTCCTCTGCGGATTTCTGTATTTCAGATTCTATCTCGCAGAGAAATCCCGAGCATAGCTTGCTCCTTAGCACTCTGAGCTACTTTGAGCTTGGTTATGAGGCCTACATTTAGGGACCACGTTTCCGTGCCGTAAGTCATCACTGGTAACACACGCTGTTAGTAGACCTACGTTTTCAGACACTGAAGTATGTTGCAGAAGATCCTCCGAGCCGAGTTCAAATCGTTGGCTCTTTCTCGAAATTTACATCTATCAAATACCAATAACCCAAAAACTGTTAGGTCGAACTACACAATCACTTCCAAATTACTATTTCTTAAGCGACATGAATAATATAAAGTGGTAGGACCACGCTGTTGACAGTTCTCTTTCTCAGACAGGCACGGGTCGGTCCGTCCGGGGTAGTACCACACTCTCGCAGAAGAACGACGTCTGAATAATGGCAATATGCTATTGTGCTTCGTTCCGTAAGCGAGACAGCTGGAAGCCCAACTGGGTGGGTTTGGGGTTATATTGGTAGGCAGCGACCTAGCTATACCCTTGGTATCGCAAGAGTCCATGGGTGGCAGTAACACTTGCCATCAGGTACGCTGCTTGCTCTTTTGCCACCATAAGCAATAAAAAAAAAGTCTTCCGAATGATCTATCGAATAACCTATGAAATTGTTGTAATTTGTGAAATGATATCATTATTTATATAAAAATGTATTTTGTCAACAATTACATTACCAAGAAGGGTTGATGTCTGGCAGGCAGCCGGTCATAAAACTATTGCCAATAACTTTTACAATATGTACTATGAAAGAAGAGTACATATTGTATCGACCCCAAATAATTGGGATAAGAGTAGGTGAATGATGATGAGTTGCAGACTTCTTTTTTTATTACCTAAAGTGGTAAAATTTCCAAGCAGTATACCTGATGAAAACATATATAACCTATACAACCTACCTATGAACTTTAGCAACCGACCGATCTTCCTCTTTTGAGATCGGGAGGACGTAGGTTCTCTTCTACGAAGATAAGTGTGAAACTCTATAAGTGTTGTGGAAAAGTTGTAAATTGGAGCATGAGGAAGGGAGTGATCTCGGATGTGCACATCCGAGATCACTCCCTTCCTCATGCTCCGAAGCTCCGAAGATGTCTTCGGGACTATTGCAAGAGTACCATCCAGTCCGCTTGACTTAAGGTAGCAATGCGTAGTGAGTGCGTTATTTGACAGGTTTGGGTAGGTTGTTTTGTCGCCATGCTCACTGTAACTTCATAATCCGATCGCATTTACCTGGTTTCGTGTCAAAACAACGAGACTATGCATGCAATGCAACTGCAACTATCAACCTATTCCATTTTGTTCACGCATTTTGATACAAGACGGTGCCAGGTGATGGATTGCACCTGGACTCTACATGTGCTAGAGCTTCCCCTAACAAAACAGAAGTATTAAAGTGTGTAAATATTAAAATTCTTAGTAACTACCCCGGTTCGGTGGTTAGGCAACGCTTATATTATTATTATTATCTTTGTTAAAACTTAGTACAGTTCTAAATATGATATAAAAAATAATATATTTAAAAACATAAAAAGTGTATTGAACCACCGAAAGCGGATACAGGGACCAAGCCACTGGTGGTTAAGGCTCCGATGAGAAAAACCTTCTTACTATTCGTGCCGTGTCGAGCAACACCGCCTTCTGCATCAGACTTCCATTCCAACTACCTAAGGCGAGTCTCTTTATGTGTTAAACGAGGCTTTTGGCTATTAGACCATTATGTAGATGTTATAAAATAACATTATAAAATTTGACAGAAGAAAATACTCCGAAGGCTGTGAATAGTAGAAAGAGGCGGCTCAATTTCCCTATACTCGATACACAGTGCATTGAAGATATTTTAGCATTACTGGTCTACTAACATCACAATTTATGCATATCTGATACTCAGTTCAAATAATAATTTCAGGTAGAGATTTATAGAAATCAAATAGAAATGACACTGGACTCTGAAGCATTCGCTCGAATGCCTCCTACAATAGAAGATATTGATTTGTCTGAATGTAAATTAAAATATCTTCCGGAAAGACTATTTATAGAATCTGATCACATTAAAAGCTTATTAATAACAGAAAATATGATTGAAGTTTTGCCACCAAAGATATTTTACAATTTATATTCGTTAAAGATAATTAGCTTGATGAATAACTCGATAAAAACATTATCCAAAGAGATTTTTTCCAAGAATAAGAAAATACATGATATCAATTTGAGTTATAATAATATTGAAAAAGTGAACGGGTAAGTTGTTTTCTAAATTACTAGCTTCTGCTCGCGGCTTTGCCCGCGTAAAAGGTTACTTTCCTTCCCAAAATTTTTCATCCCCTATCTTTATTTTACCCCTTAAGGGTAATTTTTTTATAAACTTTTAATGTTACATATATTTATATCTAATCAATAGCCTAAAAATAAGTTTCAATCTTCTGGCTTTAAAAATGACGATATTTCCTTGCAACTTTTCATCTCCATTTACAACCCTTTTTGCATTAAAAAGCCTTTGTCCTTTATCACGCTCTAGAATATCTGTGTACCAAATTTCATTTAGATCGGTTCAGTAGTTTTGGCGTGAAAGAGCGACAGATAGACAGACAGAGTTACTTTCGCATCTATGATATTAGTAAGGATTGCTCTATATTTGGAGTTTTTTTATTGTTTGTCGTGGGAAATGAGCGTGCAGCACACCTGATGGTAAGTGTTACTGCCGCACATCTTTGCAGTACCAGAGATATAATTAGGCTGCTGCCCACCAATTAGAAACTCCAAACCCAGCCCGAAAGTTGGGCTTCCAGCTCTCTCGAACACTAAACGAAGCGCAATAGCACTTTGTAAGGATTAAGCGAGAGTGTGGTATTACCCCGAACGAACCGGCCCACGGCCGTAGAAAGAAAATTGTCAACTATCTGGCCATGCCACAACTAAATTTGAGTTTAAGAGATAGCATAATGCGTTGATACCAATTAATTGAGATAAGATGACGATGGTAAACATATGTTATTATATAAAACTTTGTAAACGCATGAATCATACAAAATTTTCAAGAATAGAAACACATCTCATGTGGTCTTTGAGCAAAAATTCTATGTATCAATCCCTTCTGCTTGCCTGCAGGCGATCTTAAAAGACGAACAACTAAGAAACGCAACCAGATAACATTACAACAAATAGTAAAGGCAAAAAATATATATAACGGTGTGAACTATACGCATGGATCTTTTAGTATAAACAGAACATATAATTTTAACTTCACAGAGATGTGTTTGAAGCCAATACTGAGATGAAATATCTAAGTCTACAAAACAATAACATTAGCTATGTTGACATAAATGCATTCGAAGGTATGAATTATTTAAGTATCATAGATCTCTCGTCAAACAAATTGGAAAGAATAACAAATAATAAAACAGTATCTTGGCAGACGAAGAAACTAAACCTAAGTAGTAATCTATTGAGTGAATTTGAAAATTGGTTCGTTCAGATTAGAGGTCTTTTACATTTAGATTTAGCACATAATCAAATAAAAGAGATTAAGGTAAGACATAATATGTTTTAATATTAACCAAGTGTTTCGGTATCCGGTGATCAGTTGACAATACAAAGCATTACTGCTTCTTATTAAATCGCGGAAGTCGTAAAAATGGATCATGATATTCGCAGTAATTTCATCAGAAACTAATAATAATAACTACAATTACAAAGCTATTTGCTAAGCGACGCCCTATGCCCAACAATGAAAGTACAGAAGTTGTTAAATGAATGACTTTTTAAGACAATACCCAGCTTTGAGGAATAAATCTGGTTCTCTCACACACATGTATTTGATGAGCTCAAATTACAAACAGAATTAGGACAATTGTATGTGGTCACTCTCTTATTTGGGAATTTAATCTATGACATCCGTTTTACATTTCTGTGTCCAGTAGTTTCAGCTATGCACTTTTCACTTTCTTATAGTTTTTTAAATTCACATCGAATTCCAAAAATCCTTTCTTAAGTCTATCATACCTCATAAAAGAAATCTGTGTACAATATTTGACTTGCCTATGCTCAGTAGTTTTGGTTACACGCTTTTCACCCCATTAGAGGTTGAATTGCCTGTTTTAGTTCCGGCATATTTCATAAAAAGAGGTATTTTGGAAAATTTAATGTGCCTGGGACGAATGGTTCTAGTTATACGCACTTCACTCATTTAGGCCTTAAAGTTCCAAAAATCCTTTTTAGGTCTAACGTAAATCATAAAAGGATACCATATGCGAAATTTTATGATCCTAAGGCCAGTAGTTTCGGCTATTTATTTCACCCCTTTAGTGGTTGAATCTCCAAACCTCCTTTCTTAGTGATTTCTTACTTCATAAAAGAAAACTATGTACGAAATTTCATGATATCAGTAGTTTTGGCTGTGTTTATAGATGACTCAAACTCTTATATACGTAGGTATGTACATATATAGACGAACTTTTATTTATTGCATTCAATTTGACAATTTGGTCTCATCGCCATTATAATTAGAATTATATTAGCATTAATCACTAATGATATTTGTTAACAGGAGAACATAGTATATTCTTTCAATACAAAAACCGTAATCGATTTAAGACATAATAAAATATCACACATAATAAGAAACAATACAAGTCCAGAATTTGTAATACCAAAGAGAAATTTCACATTATATTTATCCAATAATCCTTTAAAATGCGACTGTCTTGTGTTAAAAGTTCTTAATGTATGGAAAGAATATGGTATTTTAGCTGATTATGAAGACATCTTTTGTGTGGATATTGGTAAACTTTCAAATGTTACAAGAAAACAAATAAGCATTATATGTAGCAAAGAATACGCTTTAGTAGATCTAATTGGTACCAGTACTATTGGAGCACTAGTTTTGATTATATTAATAATATCTATATATATACGACGAAAGGACTTGGTTTATTATATATCAATAATTCTGAATAAAAAAAATACGGAAAGTATAACACCATATGAAGTGAAACAGGATGCGCTGAAAAAATACGATCTTTTTATATCTTTCGCACATCAAGATGCAGAATTTGTAACAGATGAACTATTAGTTAAATTAGAGACTGAATTTGGTCAAAAAGTGTGTGTGCATTATAGAGATTGGATAGTGGGACACTTGATTCCAGATCAGATAGTAGAGTCAGTGGAAACTTCAAGATTGACTATAATAATATTGACTGAACATTTTCTAGTGTCCGAATGGTCGTATTTAGAGTTTCGGACAGCGCATAACTTAAGTATACAAGAAGGCAAGCCGAGAGTAATAGTAATTTTAATGGATGAATCTGTATTACAACATGAAAACTTAACTGATGATGTAAAGTCATATATTGCTGCCAATACTTACTTGCTGTGGGGAGATGTTTTCTTTTGGGATAAATTGCAAAATGTACTTCCAAGGCAAAGGAGAATAATTCAGAAAGAGGAAAAACAGAAAAGGCTACATGCCTTGCTAAGGTGTGGCTGCTAATCACGTGTCTTTCATTCTCTATAGTGAATGTAATACGTCCTACTTTGGAGCAAGTATTTATGCCGTAGTGGAGGGAAATTAATCAACTATACCATGCTATTCAAATGGATTGATATAGTCTTTATATTCACTTTTAATTTCCTTACAGTGATGTTAGCTGCGTATTTCTCTCAGTCATACTGTACGACACCCACAGGGTGTGAAGTGTGTTGAATAGTATTTTTATTCTGTCACTACACGAAAATGTCAATATATTGATTTATATTAAATTAAACGCTACGTAATAAGTAAAATTGGTTTAATTTTATATTAGTAATAAGCTATAATCTATACTAAGTCTCTGAAAACCATATATTTTAGAGGGCAGTAGCGCTCGACTCGCAAACGGCCAATTACTGGCAGGGCCGGATTATCCATAAGGCAGATTAGGCAACTGCCTAGGGGTCCCGCATCGAGTAGAGTCCTAGTGCACGCACCAAGAAAAAATAAACGTATTATATAGAACGAATTTTGTTTGAACATTTGTATACTTCCTTAATATTATTAGTTTATTTTCGACGCTTGTTGTCAGTTGATGAAATACTTCATATATCTTCCATTTATTGTATTTAACAAGATTGAATTTAAAATAACCACGTTCAGTCTTATTTTCTCTTTCCTGCTCGATCTTGACATCTAGATCATCATCATCATTCTCCTACTCTTATCCCAATTACTTGGGGTCGTTACAATATGTGCTCTTTTTTCATAGCACATATCGTAAAATTTATTGGCAATAGTTTTATAACCGGCCGACTGCCAGACGTCAACCCTGTTTGGGACTGTAATTGTTGACCAAACGGCATCAAATGGAGTTGTTCCAGGTCGTTATAAGGCTCTTAGTCGTCTTTTACGATATCCACGACCAAAGTAAGAGTTGGTAGTATTCATAGCCGCTACCACACAGCTAGATCATCATATATCTATTCATTAAGATCATTATAATGAAGGCAAAACGCAATGAGTCAGCCATGTAAGGTGCCAACTGATGCTGCAGCCTCAACTCATGGTAATGTTCTTATAATATCACATAAGAGATTAAAGTAGCAGGATACCAAAGGAGTTGATATGATCCACTCGACTTTGTTATAGAAATATATATTTTAAATAATAAGAAAAGGATATTGGAAAAGGGCCCCGAGAATAACATTGCCTTGGGGCCCTGATAGGGTTAATCCGGTCCTGTTTACTGGCACGTTATCATACGTAGACAGAATCAAGTAGAGCTCGTTCCTTACTGTCCACAATTTCATATTTATCTTGACTCAGTCTATATGGTCTGCGTTGCAGTACTAATTTTGGATGTATTAATTTAACTTCAAGCTATCCTGTTGTAGCTATTAGTTGGAATACCCTCTGCGAAATAGTCAGAGTATTGTTTAAGTAGTGATTTCAAGAAGTTCGCAACCAAAAAGATATATCGGTGTGTTGGATAGATTAATTATAGGAAAGTGTTTGACTTCGTGCCGCATACATGGCTCCTGAGGAAAAGAGCTGGAATGGTATAAAAATATTTCAGTGCTATGCACCTTTTGGAAGTCTTGCATGGAACCTTGGAAAGTATTTTTCAAATATACAATTCCTTGCTGAGTAGATTGAGGGAGTAACGAAACGATATACATCAGAAGAGGAATGTTTCAGGGTGACAGGTTGAGTCCTCTTTGGTTTTGCCTAGCACTGAATTGTCTTAGTATGTTACTAGATCATTTAGAGTTAGGCAGCAGATGGTGAAAATATAGTCAAATAATTTCTCACTTGCTTTACGTGGATGACATAAAATTATTTACACCAAATAAAATTAGTGGAATTACTAAAAGTTACTGAGACTTTAACGTAGGCAATTCTATCGTATACCTATTTAATTGTATCTAAATGGAGTTTGGTGTAGATAATTGTGCTGTCATGCATATAAAGCAGAGCGAGATTTTTTTTTGCAGCGGGCTACATTACCTCACGTCCCGCTAATATGTCCGGGGCGACAGGAAAAACAAGATACATTTCAACATAGCACTCGTTCATCAAGAATAAAGTTATGTATTACCTGAAATGTAGGAGACAAGGCTTTCTAAATGCTAAATCTTGACAACCTTTGGGGAAGAAAGGTTATCGAGTGGCGACCACAAAACGAACGACGTAGCGTAGAACGAATATACTCAAAGTGCACGACATCTTGAGAGTCCCAGGAAGCCATTGGAGTCAGGGGACACAGGACCGCTCTGAGTGACATTCTCGTGAAGAAGCCAATGTCTAATAGTGGACGTCGAAAAAAATGTTTACATAGCGTGCCTATATATTTTTTTGAAAACAAGACGCTTTTAGAAATAGATAAATTTAAAAAAAAACAAGCACTGCTCAGACGTCGATTTTCTGCGAGAGAGTGGTATCATCTCTGATGGACCGGCCTTTTTTTTTGTGGTGGGCCATGAACGTTGCACCCCACCAAATCGATCCGGGGTGACGGAAGAGGCGGCGCGCAACCCCATTGACCCACCCTGCAAGCACCTCTTCTTCGCCGTGCGAGCGGGCCACCGGTACCCGATCTTTGTCTTCGGTGGCCCGCTCGGCGGTATGCCCTCTCGTGCTCCTCTCCTGTCGACGCCCCGACAGATTTCGCTGTCAAGGCGTCGTCCTCACGCAGTGGCCTCGCGTCGTGTGACCGGACAATTCCCCGGTCCGATCACCCGAAGCCTCGGTTAGGGCGGCATCAGGCGCAGGTATTCGCGCCTGCGGCGGCCCGGGTCACGGGAATCCTCCCGGGCCCGTTCCGCCGCCTCCTTCTGCGAGATGACAGCCTCGCAGAAGGCGGCGACCGCGTCCCAATTCCTGACGCTGTCGACCATCGCCCTCGCGACAGCCGGCAGCGTCAGGTCGGCACCGATAATAGCGACGAGGTCGCGGCGCTGCCCGTCCCAGCCCGAGCATTCCTCGAGCGTATGTTGCGCCGTGTCCTCGTCACTACTGCAATGATGGCAGCCCGGAGTCCATTCCCTGTACACGACCGTGTGCAGGTATTTCCCGAAACACCCGTGCCCCGTTAACACCTGCACCAGTCGGAAGGTGAGGACCCCGTGCCGCTGCTCCATCCATTCCATCGGTACGGGCCGGAGGGCCTCGACGGTAACAACACCGTGTCTAGGCCTCTCCAGCCGCGTAGCGCAACGGGCGATGACTTCTCGGCGGGCGTCCTCGCGCCAGGTGGCTATCTCGTTAAACGATGGGGAGCCACCCTCTTCGCGCATTGAGGTAACCCGCCGGTAGAGGTCGGAGAGCATCTCCGCCTCTAGGTCCCACGGGGTTGTCCCGGCCAATAGGCATGCCGCCTCTGTCGACACCGTGCGGTACCCGCGAATGGCTCTGACCGCCATGGCTCGCTGTGGCCTCCACAGCACCGCCCTGAGCTGGGCGTTCAGAGCCCTCGCCCACATGGGTGCGCCGTACATGGCCATTGAGCGGATCACCCCCGCATACAGCCGTCGGCCCTCGAAACTGGGTCCGTCCACATTCGGCATGAGCCGAGAAAGGGCGGACGCCACGCGGACCAGCCGGGGAGCAATTTAGCGAAAATGCTCCTGAAACCACCATCGCCCGTCGAGCACCAGACCCAAGAACCTCATATGGGCCTGGATACTGATGTGGATGGAGTTGACGACTAACGAGGCGCCGATGGGCAGCCTCACATGGTGCCCATGGAATAGTAGGGCCTCCGTCTTGTTTAGGGCCACCCTGAGCCCCAGCGCCTCGATTCGCCTGACCATCTCCTCGGTGCCGAGAATGGCCAGGCTCGCCGCCTCTTCGAATGTCCTGCCCCGAGCTGTGACGAGCGTGTCGTCAGCATAGCAAATAACGCTCAGCCCGGGGGGAGACTCCCTCTCAACTGATGGACCGGCCTGCGGTTGTAGACAGAAAACTGCCAACAGGGTGACCCTTCCATCATTCTTCCTACTCTTATTCCAATTAATTGGAGTCGATACAATATGTACTCTTCTTTCATAGTACATATTGTAAAAGTTATTGGCAATAGTTTTATGACCGGCCGCCTGCCAGATGTCAACCCTCCTTTTTTTTTTTTTTTTTGGGGGCGGGTTACGGTCGGCACACTCCTCGCACCACTCCGTCCGGGGTGACAGAGGGGCGTAAACATGCACACCCGTAACCCACCCGTGACGTCGCCTTCGTCGTTGGGCCAACTACCGAAGCAGAGTGACTTGACGTCAGTGGTTGGCCCGACGGAATACCCCTGAGGAGTACCCTCTTCTCGACCGACGTCCCCCCCTCGGGTAGGATGTCGGTCTTTCCTCACGCGGTCGGCCTCTCGGCGGGTGACGGTCTAAATCCCCGATCCAGTCACACGCGGCCTCGGCTAGGGCGGCATCAGGCGCAGGTAATCGCGCCTGCGCCGCCCCAGTCGCTGGCGGCGGCTCGCGTCGTCGAGGAGACGCTCCTCGCGCACGCGCTCCGCCGCCTCCTTCCGCGAGACTACTGCCTCGCAGAAGGATGCGACTGCGTCCCAGTTCCTGACGCTGTCGAGCATCGCCCTGGCGATGGTCGGCAGCGTCAGGTCAGCACCGATGATTGTGACGAGTTCACGACGCTGCTCTGCCCAAGCGGCACAAACCTCGAGCGTATGCTGCGCCGTGTCCTCGTCGCAATCGCAGTGGTGGCAGGACGGTGTACTCTCCCTCCTTACGACCGTGTGCAGGTATTTGGCGAAGCATCCATGCCCCGTCAAAACCTGCACCAGTCGGAAGGAGAGCACCCCGTGCCGCCGATTTAGCCACTGCATCAGCACCGGCCGGAAGGCCTCCACGGTCCGCACACCGAACCGAGGCCTCTCCAGCCGGACTGCCCAACGGGCAATGATGTCGCGGCGGGCGTCGACGCGCCAGGTGGTGTGCTCCTTCAACGAGACCACACCGCCCTCCGCTCGCACCCCCAACATCCGCCGATACAAACCGGCGAGCATTGCCGCTTCCAGGTCCCATGGAGGGGTCCCGGCCAATAGACACGCTGCCTCCGTCGACACCGTGCGGTACCCGCGTATGGCCCTGACCGCCATGGCCCTCTGTGGTCGCCACAGAAGAGCCCTGAGTCGGACGGTCAGGGATCCCGCCCACACCGGTGCGCCGTACAGGGCCATCGACCGGATGACCCCTGCGTACAGCTGTCGGCAGGTAGCGCTCGGTCCGCCCACATTCGGCATAAGCCATGATAGGGCGGACGCCGCGCCGACGAGCCATGGAGCGAGTCTGCGGAAATGCTCCCGGAACCACCATCGCCCGTCGAGCACCAGGCCCAAATATCGAGACGCCGATGGGAGGGCCCATGCGGGGCCCATGGAACAAGAGGGCTCCGTCTTGTCCAGGGCCACCCTCAACCCCAGCGCCTCGATCCGCCTGACGATCTCCTCGGTGCCGAGAGTCGCCAGGCTTGCCGCCTCCTCCAGCGTCCCACCACGGGCTGTGACGAGCGTGTCGTCGGCGTAACATATCACGCCCAGCCCGGGCGGGAGGCTCCCCCTCAACGCCCAGTCGTAGTCGATGCTCCACAGGGTGGGTCCGAGGACCGACCCCTGTGGAACACCGCACGTCATGGGCGTTTGCACAACGTCCCCTACTCGGTTGATGTAGAGGACGCTGCGCCCCTCCAAATAGTCTGCCACTAGCCGTCTCAGGTAAACTGGCACTCCGTGATATCGGAGCGCCTCCCTGACGCAGCTAAATGGCAGACTATTGAATGCGTTGGCGATGTCCAGGGACACCACCAACAGCACTCCCCCGCCGGTGACGGCCTCAGTCGCCACGGCCTTCAGGCGCAACAGAGCCGCGATCGTCGAACGACCCCTCCTAAACCCAAACTGGGCATCCGACAGATCGGGCCCCGTGCCGACGAGGTGCTGCTCGATGCGGGCAGCCAGCACCCGCTCCAATAGCTTGCCCGCATCGTCGAGCAGCACGATGGGCCTGTAGGCCGAGGCCGACTCTGGAGACCGTCCCGGCTTCGGCAAGAGCACCAGCCTCCCCTCCTTCCAACACCCAGGGCCCGACGCTAAGCACGCGTCGAACAGCCCCCTGAGGCGGAGACTCAGGTGGTCGAGGACCAGGGCCAGCACGCGGTTGGGAACACCGTCGGGCCCGGGGGCGGTGGATTTTCCGCGCATGCGCGCCACCGCCGCCCCCATCTCGGGTTCCGTGTTGGGCGGAACACTGTCATCGTCGGCTTCCCGGTCGGTGTCTGGCGGAGCCATGACCGGGGGCGTGTGTTCCGCCCGTCGCGGGAACAGATCCTCGACGACCCTGGTGAGGAGGCTGGGCTGGAGAGTCTCGGTGAGGGGAGGGCCCCGTGCGCGGAGCTTACTCAGCGCTGCGCGATAGGGGCGACCCCAGGGGTCACGATCGAGACCATCCAACATCTCCTGCCGACTGACGTCCTTCGCGGTACGGACGGCCAGCCTGAAGGCCGACCGCGCATTGCGGTAGCCCTCGTAAAGCCGGGTCTTCCGCTCCTCGTCGCGATGGTGCCGCCGGCTACGGGTGTAGGCGCGTATACACGCGACCCGAAGGTCCGCCAGCTCCCGGGACCACCAGTGGACAGCCCTCTTCGGGGGCAGACACCGCACACGGGGCATGGCCGCATCGCAAATCTGCGTCAAAGCATTGCGGATGCGGCCAGCCTCGGCGTCCACCCCGTCCAACTCGGTGAACACGTGCGTGCGGCGGCAGGGCGGGTCGATAGTGGACTTGTCGTTCGCTAGCCCCGCTGTCGCGCCACGAGTGAGGAACTGGAGAGTCCTGGAGGAGGCGGAGACCCTGTCGGACCACCGGTACATCCGGATGGAGGTCTCCCCCCGGGAACCCGGTAGGGGTCACAGGGCGGACGGAGCTCCCGCGTTTCCGCGGTGGGCTGTGGGTCGTCTTGACCGGGGATCTACTGGCGGATGCGGCCAATGTCAGCACGTGGCTGTCCTCACCACCCCCAGCGGACGGAGTGGACGCTGAGGCTGTCCGCATTCGCAGTGCGTTAACGCAGATCTGCGATGCGGCCATGCCCAGAGTGCGGCGGCGTCCGCCTCCGAGGCAGGGGGTCTACTGGTGGTCCCCAAGACTGGCGGACCTTCGTGCGGCGTGTATCAGTGCCCGAAGGGCCTACACCCGCAGCCGGCGGCGTCACCGCGACGTCGAGCGGGAGGGCCAGCTGTACGAGGCGTACCGCAGTGCGCGGACTGCCTTTCGGCTGGCCATCCGAGCCGTCAAGGGCGCGAGTTGGCAGGAGATGCTGGACGGTCTCGACCGTGACCCCTGGGGCCGCCCATATCGCGCGGCGCTGAACAAGCTTCGCGCGCGGGCCCCTCCCCCTCGCCAAGACCCTCCAGCCCGACTTCCTTCGTAGGGTGGTCGAGGAGCTGTTTCCACGGCAGTCGGAGCACATGCCCCCGGTCATGGCTCCGCCAGATCAGGACCGGGAGGCCGACGACGACGAGAGTGTTCCGCCCGTGACGGAGTCGGAAGTGGGGGCGGCCGTGGCGAAGATTCGTTCCGCCACCACGGCCCCCGGCCCGGACGGAATTCCAGTCCGGGTGCTGACATCGCTCCTCGAGCACTTCGAGCCTCGCCTCAGGCAGCTGTTCAACGCCTGTCTGACGTCTGGACGGTTCCCTGAGTGCTGGAAGGAAGGGAGGTTGGTTCTCCTGCCAAAGCCGGGACGGTCCCCGGATTTGCCGTCGGACTACAGGCCCATCGTGCTCCTCGACGATGTGGGTAAGCTGCTGGAGCGTGTGCTCGCGGCCCGCATCGTCCGACACCTGGAGGAGGTGGGGCCCGATCTGTCGGACGCTCAGTATGGGTTTCGGAGGGGGCGTTCGACCATCGGGGCCCTATTACGCCTGAGGCAGGCGGCCGCGGAGGCCGTCGCCGGGAAGGGAGTGCTGTTGGCGGTGTCGTTGGACATCGCCAACGCATTCAATAGTCTGCCATTCGGCTGCATCAGGGAGGCGCTCCGGTTCCATGGAGTGCCCCTGTACCTCAGGCGGCTGGTGGCAGACTATTTGGAGGGCCGCAGTATCCTCTGCGCGGGTCCCGCAGGGGACATTGTGCGGACGCCCATGTCGTGCGGCGTTCCACAGGGGTCGGTTCTGGGGCCGACCCTGTGGGACATCGGGTACGACTGGGCGTTGAGAGGGAGTCTCCCCCCCGGGCTGAGCTTGGTGTGCTACGCTGACGACACGCTTGTCACAGCCCGGGGCAGGACACTCGAAGAGGCGGCGAGCCTGGCCACTCTCGGCACCGAGGAGATGGTCAGGCGGATCGAGGCGCTGGGGCTCAGGGTGGCCCTAAACAAGACGGAGGCCCTACTTTTCCATGGGCCCCGTGTGAGGCTACCCATCGGCGCCTCGATAGTGGTAAACTCCATCCACATCAGCATCCAGGCCCATATGAGGTACTTGGGTCTGGTGCTCGACGGGCGATGGTGGTTCCGGGAGCATTTCCGACAGATTGCTCCCCGGCTTGTCGGCGCGGCGTCCGCCCTTTCTCGACTCATGCCGAACGTGGGCGGACCCAGTTTCGAGGGCCGACGGCTGTATGCGGGGGTCATCCGCTCGATGGCCATGTACGGCGCACCCGTGTGGGCGAGGGCTCTGAACGCCCAGCTCAGGGCGGTTCTGTGGAGGTCACAGAGAGCCATGGCGGTCAGAGCCATTCGCGGGTACCGCACGGTGTCGACGGAGGCGGCGTGCCTGTTGGCTGGGACACCCCCGTGGGACCTAGAGGCGGAGATGCTCTCCGACCTCTACCGGCGGGTTATCACAGCGCGCGAGGAAGGTGGCTCCCCATCGTTGAGCGAGATAGCCACCTGGCGCGTGGATGCCCGCCGAGACGTCATCGCCCGTTGGGCTACGCGGCTGGAGAGGCCTAGGCACGGTGTGGAGACCGTTGAGGCCCTCCGGCCCGTATTGATAGAGTGGATGGAGCGGCGGCACGGGGTCCTCACCTTTCGGCTGGTGCAGGTATTGACGGGGCACGGGTGTTTCGGGTTGTACCTGCACATGGTCGTGTATAGGGAGTGGACTCCGGCCTGCCACCACTGCAGGAGTGACGAGGACACGGCACAACACACGCTGGTGGTGTGTCCGGGATGGGAGCGGCAGCGCCGTGACCTCGTCGCTGTCATCGGTGCCGACCTGACGCTGCCGGCCGTCGCGAGGGCGATGGTCGACAGCATCAGGAACTGGGACGCGGTCGCCGCATTCTGCGAGGCTGTCATCTCGCAGAAGGAAGCGGCGGAACGGGCAAGGGAGGATTCCCGCGCCCCGGGCCGCCGCCAGCGGCCGGGGCGGCGCAGGCGCGAATACCTGCGCCTGATGCCGCCCTAACCGAGGCTTCGGGTGATCGGACCGGGGAATTGTCCGGTCACCCGACGTGAGGCCACCGCGTGAGGGCGACGCCCCGACGGCGAAATCTGTCGGGGCGTCGACGAGAGGAACCCGCGAGGGTGAACCGCCGGGCAGGCCACCGAAGTTAAAAATCGGGTCCGCACGGCGAAGAGAGAGGAGTTTTTACGGTGGGTCTATGGGGTCACGCGCCGCCTTCTCCGTCACCCCGGACCGATTCGGCGGGGCGAGACTAATCCATAGCACACCAAAAAAAAAAAAAAAAATAGGCCGGTCCATCAGAGATGATACCACACTCTCGCAGAAAATTGACGTCTGAGCAGTGCTTGTTTTTTTTTAAAGTTATCTATTTCTAAGAGCGTCCTGTTTTTAAAAAAATATATGGGCACGCTATGTAAACATTTTTTTCGATGTCCACTAATAGACATTGGCTTCTTCACGAGAATGTCAGAACGGTCCTGTGCCCCCTGACTCCAATGGCTTCCTGGGACTCTCAAGATGTCGTGCACTTTGAGTATATTCGTTCTACGCTACGTCGTTCGTTTTGTGGTCGCCACTCGATAACCTTTCTTCCCCAAAGGTTGTCAAGATTTAGCATTTAGAAAGCCTTGTCCCCTACATTTCAGGTAATACATAACTTTATTCTTGATGAACGAGTGCTATGTTGAAACGTATCTTGTTTTTCCTGTCGCCCCGGACATATTAGCGGGACGTGAGGTAATGTAGCCCGCTGCAAAAAAAAAATCTCGCCCTGCTTTATATGCATGACAGCACAATTATCTACACCAAACTCCATTTAGATACAATTAAATAGGTATACGATAGAATTGCCTACGTTAAAGTCTCGGTAACTTTTAGTAATTCCACTAATTTTATTTGGTGGAAATAATTTTATGTCATCCACGTAAAGCAAGTGAGAAATTATTTGACTATATTTTCACCATCTGCTGCCTAACTCTAAATGATCTAGTAACATACTAAGATAATTCAGTGCTAGGCAAAACCAAAGAGGACTCAACCTGTCACCCTGAAACATTCCTCTTCTGATGTATATCGTTTCGTTACTCCCTCAATCTACTCAGCAAGGAATTGTATATTTGAAAAATACTTTCCAAGGTTCCATGCAAGACTTCCAAAAGGTGCATAGCACTGAAATATTTTTATACCATTCCAGCTCTTTTCCTCAGGAGCCATGTATGCGGCACGAAGTCAAACACTTTCCTATAATTAATCTATCCAACACACCGATATATCTTTTTGGTTGCGAACTTCTTGAAATCACTACTTAAACAATACTCTGACTATTTCGCAGAGGGTATTCCAACTAATAGCTACAACAGGATAGCTTGAAGTTAAATTAATACATCCAAAATTAGTACTGCAACGCAGACCATATAGACTGAGTCAAGATAAATATGAAATTGTGGACAGTAAGGAACGAGCTCTACTTGATTCTGTCTACGTATGATAACGTGCCAGTAAACAGGACCGGATTAACCCTATCAGGGCCCCAAGGCAATGTTATTCTCGGGGCCCTTTTCCAATACCCTTTTCTTATTATTTAAAATATATATTTCTATAACAAAGTCGAGTGGATCACAACTCCTTTGGTATCCTGCTACTTTAATCTCTTATGTGATATTATAAGAACATTACCATGAGTTGAGACTGCAGTATCAGTTGGCACCTTATATGGCTAACTCATTGCGTTTTGCCTTCATTATAATGATCTTAATGAATAGATATATGATGATCTAGCTGTGTGGTAGTGGCTATGAATACTACCAACTCTTACTTTGCTCGTGGATATCGAAAAAGACGACTAAGAGCCTTATAACGACCTGGAACAACTCCATTTGATGCCGTTTGGTCAACAATTACAGTCCCAAGGAGGGTTGACGTCTGGCAGGCGGCCGGTTATAAAACTATTGCCAATAAGTTTTACGATATGTGCTATGAGTACATATTGTAACGACCCCAAGTAATTGGGATAAGAGTAGGAGAATGATGATGATGATCTAGATGTCAAGATCGAGCAGGAAAGAGAAAATAAGACTGAACGTGGTTATTTTAAATTCAATCTTGTTAAATACAATAAAATATAATAAATGGAAGATATATGAAGTATTTCATCAACTGACAATAAGCGTCGAAAATAAACTAATATTATTAAGGAAGTATACAAATGTTCAAACAAAATTCGTTCTATATAATACGTTTATTTTTTCTTGGTGCATGCACTAGGACCCTACTCGATGCGGGACCCCTAGGCAGTTGCCTAATCTGCCTTATGGATAATCCGGCCCTGCCAGTAATTGGCCGTTTGCGAGTCCAGCGCTACTGCCCTCTAAAATATATGGTTTTCAGAGACTTAGTATAGATTATAGCTTATTACTAATATAAAATTAAACCAATTTTACTTATTACGTAGCGTTTAATTTAATATAAATCAATATATTGACATTTTCGTGTAGTGACAGAATAAAAATACTATTCAACACACTTCACACCCTGCAGGTGTCGTACAGTATGACTGAGAGAAATACGCAGCTAACATCACTGTAAGGAAATTAAAAGTGAATATAAAGACTATATCAATCCATTTGAATAGCATGGTATAGTTGATTAATTTCCCTCCACTACGGCATAAATACTTGCTCCAAAGTAGGACGTATTACATTCACTATAGAGAATGAAAGAGACGTGATTAGCAGCCACACCTTAGCAAGGCATGTAGCCTTTTCTGTTTTTCCTCTTTCTGAATTATTCTTCCCTGCCTTGGAAGTACATTTTGCAATTTATCCCAAAAGAAAACATCTCCCCACAGCAAGTAAGTATTGGCAGCAATATATGACTTTACATCATCAGTTAAGTTTTCATGTTGTAATACAGATTCATTCATTAAAATTACTATTACTCTCGGCTTGCCTTCTTGTATACTTAAGTTATGCGCTGTCCGAAACTCTAAATACGACCATTCGGACACTAGAAAATGCTCCGTCAATATTATTATAGTAAATCTCGAATTTTCTACTGACTCTACTATCTGATCCGGAATCCAGTGTCCCACTATCCAATCTCTATAATGCACGCACACTTTTTGACCAAATTCAGTCTCTAATTTAACTAATAGTTCATCTGCTACAAATTCTGTATCTTGATGTGCGAAAGATATAAAAAGATCGTATTTTTTCAGCGCATCCTGTTGCACTTCATATGGTGTTATACTTGCCGTATTTTTTTTATTCAGTATTATTGATATATAATAAACCAAGTCCTTTCGTCGTATATATATAGATATTATCAATATAATCAAAACTAGTGCTCCAATAGTACTGGTACCAATTAGATCTACTAAAGCGTATTCTTTGCTACATATAATGCTTATTTGTTTTCTTGTAACATTTGAAAGTTTACCAATATCCGCACAAAAGATATCTTCATAATCAGCCAAAATACCATATTCTTTCCATACATTAAGAACGTTTAACACAAGACAGTCACATTCTAAAGGATTATTGGATAAATATAATGTGACATTTCTCTTTGGTATCACAAATTCTGGACTTGTATTGTTTCTTATTATGTGTGATATTTTATTATGTCTTAAATCGATTACGGTTTTTGCATTGAAAGAATATACAATGCTCTCCTGTTAACAAATATCATTAGTGATTAATGTTAATATAATTCTAATTATAATGGCGATGACACCAATTTGTCAAATTCAATGCAATAAATAAATTGTTTCACTTTTAACCTCACTAATATTATACACGTGAAATTAACTCTATCTGCTTATCTAACTGTTACGCTTGCAAGCTATAACTGATTTTGATGCAATTTAGTACAAATAGTCCTTGCGAAAAGATATAGATTTCTTTTTACTGTGGATTCTTCAAGGGGCTGAAATAGGGGATTAAAGCTTGTATGGAAGTACATTATTATCGAAGATAAAACTTTGAAACTTTATATAACTTTATATTCGTTTTCTTCTTACAAATGAATATTTGAAACTTCGACCTGCATGAGGAAGAAATAGGATTTGAAAGTTCATCTATACACATACCTACGTATATAAGAGTTTGAGTCATCTATAAACACAGCCAAAACTACTGATACCATGAAATTTCGTACATATTTTTCTTTTATGAAGGAAGCGATCACTAAGAAAGGAGGTTTAGAAATTCAACCACTAAAGGGGTGAAATAAATAGCCGAAACTACTGGACTTAGGATCATAAAATTTCGCATATGGTATCATTTTATGATTTACCTTAGACCTAAAAAGGATTTTTGGAACTTCAAGCACTAAGTGAGTGAAGTGCATATAGCCAGAACCATTCATCCCAGACACATTAAATTTTCCAAAATACCTATTTTTATGAAATATGCCGGAATTAAAACACGAAATTCAACCTCTGATTGGTTGAAAAGCGTGTAACCAAAACTACTGAGCATAGGCAAGTAAAATATTGTACACAGCTTTCTTTTATGAGGTATGATAGACTTAAGAAAGGATTTTTGGAATTCGAGGTGAATTTAAAAAACTATAAGGAAGTGAAAAGTGCATAGCTGAAACTACTGGACATAGAAATGTAAAACGGGTGTGATAGATTTATACATACATATGTACATACATAGTCTCACGCCTGTTTCCCAGAGACTACGGATTGCTATAAACCACGATCCTGACATACCTCCATCGCTTCATTCACGCTCATCACAGTCTTTATGCATGCTCTACGATTACGCGTACTCTTAATCTGACCTTTCACTAACACATCTTCAATTTGATTCAGGAAAATACGACGTGGCCTTTCAATTTCCAAATAAGAGAATGACCACATACAATTGTTCCAATTCTGTTTGTAATTTGAGCTCGTCAAATACATGTGTGTGAGAGAACCAGATTTATTCCTCAAAGCTGGGTGTTGTCTTAAAAAGTCATTCATTTAACAACTTCTGTACTTTCATTGTTGGGCATAGGGCGTCCCTTAGCAAATAGCTTTGTGATTGCAGTTAGTATTATTAGTTTCTAATGAAATTACTCCAAATATCATGATCCATTTTTACAACTTCCGCGATTAAATAAGAAGCAGTAATGCTTTGTATTGTCAACTGATCACCGGATACCGAAACATTTGATATATTGAAACACACACAATATATTGAAACACTTAATATTAAAACATATTATGTCTTACCTTAATTTCTTTTATTTGATTATGTGCTAAATCTAAATGTATTAGACCTCTAATCTGAATGAACCAATTTTCAAATTCACTCAACTGATTACTACTTAGGTTTAGTTGCTTCGTCTGCCAAGATACTGTTTTACTATTTGTTATTCTTTCCAATTTGTTTGACGAGAGATCTATGATATTTAAATAATTCATACCTTCGAATGCATTTATATCAACATAACTAATTTTATTGTTTCGTAGACTTAGATATTTCATCTCAGTATTGGCTTCAAACACATCTCTGCGAAGTTAAAATTATATGTTCTGTTTATACTAAAAGATCTATGCGTATAGATCACACCGTTATATATATTTTTTCCCTTTACTATTTGTTGTACTGTTATCTGGTTGCGTTTCTTAGTTGTTCGTCTTTTAAGATCGCCTGCAGGCAAGCAGAAGGGATTGATACATAGAGTTTTTGCTCAAAGACCACATGAGAAGTGTTTCTGTTCTTGAAAATTTTGTATTATTCGTGCGTTTACAAAGTTTTATATAATAACATATGTTTACCATCGTCATCTTATCTCAATTAATTGGTATCAACGCATTATGCTATCTCTTAAACTCAAATTTAGTTGTGGCATGGCCAGATAGTTGACAATTTTCTTTCTACGGCCGTGGGCCGGTTCGTTCGGGGTAATACCACACTCTCGCTTAATCCTTACAAAGTGCTATTGCGCTTCGTTTAGTGTTCGAGAGAGCTGGAAGCCCAACTTTCGGTCTGGGTTTGGAGTTTCTAATTAGTGGGCAGCAGCCTAATTATCCCGGACGTCAGCTTGTACGAGATCAGAATGGCTCTAAAATAATTAAAGAACGGAAAGGCACCGGGAGATGACGGAATTACCACAGAGCTCCTGAGGGCAGGCGGCAAGCCAGTTTTAAAAGCCCTACAGAAGTTGTTTAATTCTGTCATTCTCGGGGGCGACGTTCCAGAGTCGTGGACCAGGAGTGTGGTGGTGCTGTTTTTCAAGAAGGGCGATAAAATGCTCTTAAAGAATTACAGACCCATCTCACTCCTGAGCCACGTGTACAAATTGTTTTCAAGAGTCATTACGAACCGACTCGCACGCAAGCTAGACGACTTCCAGCCGCCCGAACAAGCCGGTTTCCGAAAAGGTTATAGTACCATAGACCACATTCACACGCTACGCTAGATTATACAGAAGACCGAGGAGTATAATCGGCCTCTGTGTCTAGCGTTTGTGGACTATGAGAAAGCCTTTGATTCTGTCGAAGCTTGGGCAGTGCTGCAGTCCCTTCAGAGGTGCCAAATTGACTATCGATATATCGAAGTGCTGAAGTGTTTGTATAAAGACGCTACTATGTCAGTCCGCATCCAGGATAAGAGTACGAAACCGATCCAGCTGCAGAAAGGCGTGAGACAGGGAGACGTTATCTCTCCGAAACTGTTCACCACTGCGCTGGAAGATGTCTTCAAGCTCTTAGACTGGACCGGACTCGGCATCAACATCAATGGCGAATACATCACTCACCTTCGATTCGCAGATGATATTGTAGTCATGGCAGAATCCCTGGAGGACCTTGGCACCATGCTCAATGACCTTAGCAAGGTCTCCCAACTAGTAGGGCTGCAAATGAACATGGACAAGACGAAAATCATGTCTAATACCCATGTCATTTCTGTACCGGTCCTGGTTGGGAATGCGATTCTAGAAGTTGTCGATCACTATGTTTACCTAGGACAAACAGTCCAATTAGGTAGATCCAATTTCGAGAAAGAGGTCAGCCGATGAATCCAACTCGGCTGGGCAGCGTTCGAGAAACTTAGGAGGATCTTCTCGTCTAATATTCCGCAGTGTCTGAAAACAAAGGTTTATAACCAGTGTGTGTTACCAGCGATGACTTACGGCACTGAAACGTGGTCTCTAAATGTCGGCCTCATAAAAAGGCTCAAAGTCGCTCAGCGTGCTATGGAGCGGGCTATGCTCGGTATTTCTCTACGTGATAAAATCCGAAATACGGAAATCCGTAGAAGAACGGGTGTAACCGACATAGCCCTAAGGATTAGCACGTTGAAGTGGCAAAGGGCAGGCCACATCGCTCGACGAACCGACAACCGTTGGGTAAAAAAGGTTCTCGAGTGGCGACCACGAATCGGATGACGCAGCGTAGGACGACCCCCCACTCGGTGGACTGATGACCTCATCAAGGTCGCAGGAAACCGTTGGATGCAGGTGGCACAGGACCGTTATAGATGGCATTCTCGTGGGGAGGCCTATGTCCAACAGTGGACGTTTACGGGCTGATGGATGGATGGATGGATGGAGCCTAATTGTATCTCTGGTACTGCAAAGATGTGCGGCAGTAATACTTACCTTCAGATGTGCTGCATGCTCATTTCCCACGACAAACAATAAAAAAAAACTCCAAATATAGAGCAATCCTTACTAATATTATAGATGCGAAAGTAACTCTGTTTGTCTGTCGCTCTTTCACGTCAAAACTATTGAACCGATTTAAATGAAATTTGGTACACAGATAGTCTAGAGCATGATGAAGGACACAGGCTACTTTTTAATGCAAAAAGGGTTGTAAATGGGGATGAAAAGTTGCAAGGAAATATCGTCATTTTTAAAGCCAGAAGATTGAAACTTATTTTTAGGCTATTGATTAGATATAAATATATGTAACATTAAAAGTTTATAAAAAAATTACCCTTAAGGGGTAAAATAAAAATCCATCCATCCATCCATCAGCCCGTAAACGTCCACTGTTGGACATAGGCCTCCCCACGAGAATGCCATCTATAAAAAAATAGGGGATAAATATATAAAAAAAAATAGGGGATGAAAAATTTTGGGAAGGAAAGTAACCTTTTGCGCGGGCGAATCCGCGAGCAGAAGCTAGTAATTTATAAAACAACTTACCCGTTCACTTTTTCAATATTATTATAACTCAAAATGATATCATGTATTTTCTTATTCTTGGAAAAAATCTCTTTGGATAATGTTTTTATCGAGTTATCCATCAAGCTAATTATCTCTAACGAATATAAATTGTAAAATATCTTTGGTGGCAAAACTTCAATCATATTTTCTGTTAATAATAAGCTTTTAATGTGATCAGATTCTATAAATAGTCTTTCCGGAAGATATTTTAATTTACATGCAGACAAATCAATATCTTCTATTGTGGGGGGCAGTCGAGCGAACGCTTCAGAGTCCAATGTCATTTCTATTTGATTTCTATAAATCTCTACCTGAAATTATTAATTTAAAAACATTTTGATAACATGCAACGTTTAAAAGTGTAATGTAACATATAAGAGGAAGTTTGAAAGTTGCGCCAGTGACAGAAAAGTTAAGCAGTGAAAGGTTGACATGCTATGGACATGTGATGAGACGGGATAAAATTAATGTTGTGAGGAAAGTTTTAAGTATGAATGTTGAAGGCTTTAGGGGTAAGGGAAGACCGAAAAAAAGATGGATGGACTGCATGAAACATGACATAGATGGACAAGGAGTGACCACAGAGATGACGTTTGATAGGGTTGTATGGAGGGAGAAGACATTTTGCGTCGACCCCAAATAAATTGGGATAAGAGCAAGTTGATGATGATGATGTAACGTATAAAAGTGAGTATCAGAAATGGATAAATTGTGATGTTAGTAGACCAGTAGTGCTAAAATGTCTTCAACAAGCTGTGTATCGAGTATAGGGAAATTGAACCGTCTCTTTATAATTTTCAAAACTTTCGGAGTCTTTCCTTCTGTCAAATTTTACAATGTTATTTTATAACATAAGTTAATCCGTGTGGTGACGGAGTAAGAAGAATACACCTACCCTTATCTTACCCGTGGGTGATCATAAGAGACGACTAAGTGATATAAAACGCATATAACATCTATGCAAGAGAAGGGAAACTCGAAACAAAACCCTAAACCAACATGACTGATCAGCATGGTATAGGAAGTCAATTTCCCTCCGATTATGGAGGAGGCTCGAGCCCAACAGTAGAACATTTATCAGTTGAGATGATAACATAAGTAATACTAAATAATGGCCTAATAGCCAAAAGCCTCGCTTAACACCTAAAGAAACTCGCCTTAGGTAGTTGGAATGGCAGTCTGATGCAGAAGGCGGTGTTGATCGACACGGCACGCATAGTAAGAAGTTTTCTCTCTTTGGAGCCTTAACCACCGGTGGCTTGGTCCCTGTATCCGCTTTCGGTGGGTCAATACACTTTTTATATTTTAAATATATTATTTTTTATATCATACTAGCAGACCTGGCCACGAGTTGCTGTGGCTAGGGTAGCCTCAGAAACTTGTGGTGGTTATGCTAATAATTTGTAGCTTATATAAAACGTTTCTACGTTTAACATAGCGCCACCTATTAAATACTTACTCAAACCAGTCAACAGATACCGCCATCTGTTTGAACCGTTTGGAGATAACAGATAATTGTGACTGTCAAATAATAGACAAATAATTTAATATATTTTGCAACAATAAAATAATATTTCGACTGTTAATTGAGATGTAAGCTGTCCTATCTTTTAAATTGGATCAAACTACACATGCTGTGCAAATTTGATTAAAATCTGTTAAGTACTTTAGGAGTCCATCGCGGGCAAACAACGTGACGCGTAATTTATAAATATTAAGATAAGAAGATAAGATTTATAAATGTATTAACTAGTTATACGTTTTAATAAAGAAAATAATAATAATATAGGCGTTTTTTTTTTTGGGGGGGCGGGTTACGGTCGGCACACTCCTCGCACCACTCCGTCCGGGGTGACAGAGGGGCGTAAGCACGCACACCCGTAACCCACCCGTGACGTCGCCTTCGTCGTTGGGCCAACCACCGGAGCAGAGTGACTTGACGTCAGTGGTTGGCCCGACGGAATACCCCTGAGGAGTACCCTCTCCTCGACCGACGTCCCCCCCTCGGGTAGGATGTCGGTCTTTCCTCACGCGGTCGGCCTCTCGGCAGGTGACGGACTAATTCCCCGATCCAGTCACCCGCGGCCTCGGCTAGGGCGGCATCAGGCGCAGGTAATCGCGCCTGCACCGCCCCAGTCGCCGGCGGCGGCTCGCGTCGTCGAGGAGACGCTCCTCGCGCACGCGCTCCGCCGCCTCCTTCCGCGAGACTACTGCCTCGCAGAAGGATGCGACCGCGTCCCAGTTCATCATTATGATTGTGACGAGTTCACGACGCTGCTCTACCCAAGCGGCACAAACCTCGAGAGTATGCTGCGCCGTGTCCTCGTCGCAATCGCAGTGGTGGCAGGACGGTGTACTCTCCCTCCTTACGACCGTGTGCAGGTATTTGGCGAAGCATCCATGCCCCGTTAAAACCTGCACCAGTCGGAAAGAGAGCACCCCGTGCCGCCGTTTTAGCCACTGCAACAGCACCGGCCGGAAGGCCTCCCCGTCCGCACACAGAACCGAGGCCTCTCCAGCCGGACTGCCCAACGGGCAATGACGTCGCGGCGGGCGTCGAAGCGCCAGGTGGTGTGCTCCCTTAACGAGACCACACCGCCCTCCGCTCGTACCCCCAACATCCGCCGATACAAACCGGCGAGCATTTCTGCTTCCAGGTCCCATGGAGGGGTCCCGGCCAACAGACACGCTGCCTCCGTCGACACCGTGCGGTACCCGCGTATGGCCCTGACCGCCATGGCTCTCTGTGGTCGCCACAGAAGAGCCCTGAGTCGGACGGTCAGGGATCCCGCCCACACTGGTGCGCCGTACAGGGCCATTGACCGGATGACCCTTGCGTACAGCTGTCGGCAGGTAGCGCTCGGTCCGCCCACATTCGGCATAAGCCATGATAGGGCGGATACCGCGCCGACGAGCCGTGGAGCGAGTCTGCGGAAATGCTCCCGAAACCACCATCGCTCGTCGAGCACCAGGCCCAAATACCTCATATGGGCCCGGATGCTGATATCAACCGAATTGACGGTGATCGAGACGCCGATGGGAGGGCCCATGCGGGGCCCATGGAACAAGAGGGCCTCCGTCTTGTCCAGGGCCACCCTCAATCCCAGCGCCCCGATTCGCCTGACGATCTCCTCGGTGCCGAGAGTCGCCAGGCTTGCCGCCTCCTCCAGCGTTCCACCACGGGCTGTGATGAGCGTGTCGTTGGCGTAACATATCACGCCCAGCCCGGGCGGGAGGCTCCCCCTCAACGCCCAGTCGTAGCCGATGTTCCACAGGATGGGTCCGAGGACCGACCCCTGCGGAACACCGCACGTCATGGGCGTTCGCACAACGTCCCCTACTCGGTTGGTGTAGAGGACGCTGCGCCCCTTCAAATAGTCTGCCACTAGCCGCCTCAGGTAAACTGGCACTCCGTGATATCGGAGCGCCTCCCTGGCGCAACTATATGGCGGACTATTGAATGCGTTGGCGATGTCCAGGGACACCACCAACAGCAGTCCCCTGCCGGTGACGGCCTCAGTCGCCACGGCCCTCAGGCGCAACAGAGCCGCGATCGTCGAACGACCCCCTCCTAAACCCAAACTGGGCATCCGACAGATCGGGCCCCGTGTCGACGAGGTGCCGCTCGATGCGGGCAGCCAGCACCCTCTCCAATAGCTTGCCCGCATCGTCGAGCATCACGATGGGCCTGTAGGCCGAGGCTGACTCTGGAGACCGTCCCGGCTTCGGCAGGAGCACCAGCCTTCCCTCCTTCCAACACCCAGGGAACCGCCCGGACGCTAAGCACGCGTCGAACAGCCCCCTGAGGCGGAGACCCAGGTGGTCGAGGACCAGGGCCAGCACGCGGTTGGGAACACCGTCGGGCCCGGGGGCGGTGGATTTTCCGCGCATGCGCGCCACCGCCGCCCCCATCTCGGGTTCCGTGATGGGCGGAACACTGTCATCGTCGGCCTCCCGGTCGGTGTCTGGCGGAGCCATGACCGGGGGCGCGTGTTCCGCCCGTCGCGGGAACAGATCCTCGACGACCCTGGTGAGGAGGCCGGGCTGGAGAGTCTCGGTGAGGGGAGGGCCCCGCGGAGGGGAGGGCCCCGCTATAAGCGTTGCCTAACAACCGAACCGTGGTAGTTACTAAGAATCTTAATATTTACACACTTTAATATAAATACTGTTGTCTTGCCAGGAGCAGCTCTAGTACATGTAGCGCTCGGGTGCAATCAATAACCTGGCACCCTCTTATATCAAAATGCGTGAATGCATCGCATAACGCACCCACTACGTTTATAAATAGTTAGGCACTCGCTGCGTACGGTGCGCCTGCTCCGTGCGGGAGTTATAGTGGAGGCTCTATATGTTCCGAGCGGCTCTCGATGGCAGAAGAGTACATAATAGGTTGGGGAAAACTGTTTCTAGCATATAGTCTGTATAAACTTTAGATAAAATCTCTTTGGCTGTACTAGTTGTATCTGGCTGGTTTTGATACCATTAAAAGGATAACCTTTTTATAATAACCAATTTCAAAAAAAGAATCAAATATAGTAAATGTTTATTTCCCGCCGTTTTTCATTTGTTTTTTTTTACTGTCAAAATGAGTGAATCTAATGAGGAAATTCGATACATTTTAACATTTTATTAAACTTCAATCCAGGGTTTTTGATGTCAAAGATGCACCTCGCTCTGATCGCCCTATCAGAGCGAGGAGCTATCACTGATAAAATGGACGAATTTTTAGGGACAAAATCGGCATATAAGTAGTTATAATGTAGCTGAAGATAAGGAAATTGAATCACAAAACAGTTTTGACCCATTTGAAAAAAAAAGCTGGGTATACAAAAATCTCGAAATTTGGGTGCCACACGAACTCACTGAAAGAAAGAAATCTAATGAATTTGCGATTCTTTATTAAGACGTATTGAAACCAAACCGTTTTTGAAGAGATTGATAGCTGGTGATGAATAGTGGATCATGTATGATAAGAACGTGTAAAAAAAGTCGTGGTCAAAAGACGGACAGACTGTGGCAAAATCCGGACTAACTCGCAATAAAGTGATGCTATATGTATGGTGGGATTTGAAGAGTATTGCTCAATATGAGCTTTTACCGCTCGGCAGAACCATCAATTCAGATCTCTACTGCCAACAACTAATGAGATTAAAGCAAGAAGTTGAGATTGATTGATCAATAGATGGTCTTTCATTACGATAACGCTAGACCACACCTATGTTTAATCACTCGGCAAATATTAAGAGAGATTGGCTGGGAAGTGATAATGCATCCACCATATAGTCCTGAACTTACACCTTCAGATTTCCACCTGTTTTGGTCTTTTCAGAATTCTTTAGCGAGTACCAAGGTAAAATCAAAAAGAGACTGCCAAAACTACTAGGCACTTCTTTTGATCATAAGTCCTAAAATTTCTACAGTAACGAGATCATGTCATCTATAAGATGGCAGACAGTCATCGAACAAAATGCGGCTTTTAAAAGACCTTAAGTCGAGCGGACTGGATGGTGTTCCTGCAGTAGTCCTGAAGACGTGCGCATCCGAGATCACTCCCGTCCTCATGCTCCTATTTCAAATTTTCCACAACACTTATAGTGTTTCACACTTATCTTTGTAGAAAATAGCGTACATCCACCCGATCTCAAAAGAGGAAGATCGGAAGGTTGTTAATGTCCATAGGCGGTTATATCAGTTTTCATCAGGTATACTGCTTATATGCTGATGATGGGGGGCATAGTCCGGAGCGTGCTCGTCGCGTCCCCTGCCAGTCTAATTAGACTGCTAATCCGGCTCGATATGCGTACTGCAGTGCGGGTTAGGGCGTCCCCCGGAGGCGACGCGTACCGACCCGCCCCCGTCGGTACGAACTTTGGCAGTTGCGGCGATGGGGGCTGCCACCCATCACGCCTTGCCCAGTCAGGCGAGTCGAAGAGGGCAGAGTGCCGGGTGGGCACGTGGAATTTAAGAGGTTGTGTGAAAGGTAAGTTGCACGAGCTGATATCCCTCATGGCGGACAAACAGCTAGACGTGCTCTGTGTAACAGAGACCAAGCGAAGGGGCAGCGACGCCTGCGATCTTCCTGGTGGCGGGATGGCTCTGTGGTCTGGTGTACCACAGAGCGATCGAGCCAGCATAGGGGTAGGAGTGCTGTTGTCCTCTCGCTTGGCCTCAGGTGTGAAGGATTACGGAATGTATGATCCCAGACTTCTTTGGGTCCGTATAAAACTAAATGTCACCAAGGTATTCATGGTTGTAGCATATGCTTCCGTAGGATCCTCGGTGGCATCAGACCTAGGGAAGTTTTGGGATAATGTTAGGGAAGTTCTGGATATGGCAGAAACCAGTGAACGCGTGATTGTATGCGGAGATTTGAACTGATGGGTGGGGACCAAGCGTCCCGACTATGAGGACGTACTTGGTCCCTTTGGTGATAAGAGAGTGAACGACGCAGGTAGGCTCATAGCGGATGTATGCATGGAGAGAAACCTTATTGTGTCAAACACATTTTTCCAACATAAGGACATCCATATGTATACATGGAGAAGGAATGAACAGAAAAGTACAATAGATTTAATTTTGGTAGACAGTCGCCTCCGAAGCAAAATATTGGACGCAAGAGCCTACAGGGGCCCCACAGTCGATGCGGACCACTATCTCGTTATTGCGAGACTTAGTGATCTGTTCAGAAAGTGGAGGCACTGGCGAGAGCGTGTCCACTTCGGAGGGCTTGAAAGAATAAAGGTTGAAAGGTTGCAAGAAGAGTGTGTAAGAGAAAAGTATGCAGAGGGTGTCCGAGAACGGCTGACGATGGCAAGCCAGCCGCAATCGGACATTGAAGAATGCTGGAGAATATTGAAAGAGAGTATGGTAGATACAGCGAAAGAAGTATGTGGAAGTTCAAAGAAGCATAGAAAAACAAATGGTGATGCATGGTGTGATGCGGAAGTGGCAGCTTCCGTAGAGCAAAAGAAGAAAGCGTGGCTGGACTATGTCTCTTCTTTGAATCTGAATGACAGTATGACTGAACAGAAGAAAGAAATATATCGGCAATGTAAGAATGACACCAAGGCCTTAGTGTAAGAGAAACGTGATAGAGCAAGTATGAGTGCAGAAGATAGGCTGACTTAAAACTTCGAGGGTAACACCAAACTCTTTTGGAGGGAGGTGAAGAAGTCTCGGGGTGGTTGGTCAGCCTTCAGAATGAATAAAATAAGGTCTGAAGGTGGAGAAATTCTTACACAAACACAAGACGTGTTAAGCCGATGGAGTGAATATTTTGGCGATATGTATGCGGATGCTACGCTTGGCGCCGGTGTCGCATGTGGTTTAGTAGATCAACATTCGACAACGGCATCCTCCGATGGCATCAGTATGGATGAAGTTGAATGGGCGATAAGAAGTTTGAAAAATGGTAAGGCAGCGGGCATTGATATGGTGTCTGCCGAGATGATCAAGCTTGGTGGCTCCTGTGTCTGGGAGGCGTTCCTGTTGCTCCTCAATTTATGTTGGAGCTCGGGAATGATTTCCAGGGGACTGGAATGGGGCTCGAATTCTCGAGTTCCCTGGGGCCGAGGGCGCCAAGGCGGCTGATAGTGTGGCCTCGAAGCTGAGGGGGCTGTTCGGGCCGGAGGATGGAGTCCGAATCGCCAGGCCCGTCAAGTGCGCAGAGATGCGCCTCACGGGTCTGGACGATTCCGTGACGGTGGAGGACGTCCGGGAGGCCATTATGGTGCGTACCGGATGTGCCTCGGACACCGTCCGGATTGGCACCATCCGTCCTGGTCCGGGCGGCGTCGGTGCTGTCTGGGTGCAGTGCCCGGTGGAGTCGGTCAAGAAATTGGCCGACTCAGGCAGGCTCCTCGTGGGCTGGAGTTCGGCGCGGGTAACTGTGCTGGAGCCCCGGCCCGCGAGGTGTTACAAATGCATGGCGGTCGGGCATACCCGACCGACGTGTCGCAACTGCTTTGACTGCAGCGGGCTATGCTTCCGCTGCGGTCAGGCTGGGCACCAGGCAGCATCGTGCTCTGCGGTGCCCCACTGCCCCGCGTGTGCGGCGGGCAATAGGCCTGCCAAGCACCGCATGGGCTCTGGGGACTGCAGACCCCCGGCATCGGCCCCAAAGGGGCGGGGCGGCTCATCGACCGGGCCCGCTCCCGCTCCGATCGCGACCCGATCGCCCGTTAGCGCGGAGGAGGAGACGATGGATACGGCCCGTTAATGGACCACGAAGCCATCCGTCTCCTCCAAGCCAATCTCAACCACTCCGCCGGTGCGCAGGACGTTTTCCTGCAAGCCATGGCGGAGTGGTTGATAGCAGTAGCCGTAGCCGCAGAGCCGTACGTGGTGCCCGACCGACCTAACTGGCTGGGTAGCACCGACGGCACTGTGGCAATCGTCGCCTCCACGTCGTGGCCTTCGTCGTCCCTGACCCTTAGGGATAGGGGCGTCGGATACGTCGCGGCGGACTGGGGAGAGATTACGCTTTTCGGAGTCTATCTCTCCCCTAACAGGAGCGTGACTGATTTTGGGGCCTCCCTGACCATCTTAGGGGCCTCGTTACGGCGACTGGCACCGCGCCAAGTCTTCGTTCTGGGGGACTTCAACGCCAAGTCCATGGCGTGGGGGTCCCCCAGGACGGACGACCGAGGACGGGCGGTCGAGGAGTGGGCGGCGGCACTGGGCCTCTGTTTGTTGAACAGGGGCTCGGTGCATACGTGCGTGCGGCAGCGGGGCGGGTCGATAGTGGACTTGTCGTTCGCTAGCCCCATTGTCGCCGCACGCGTGAGGAGCTGGTGCGTCGCGGAGGAGGTTGAGACCCTATCGGACCACCGGTATATCCGGATGGAGGTCTCCCGGACCCTCCCGACGCCCGGCAGGGGTCATCAGGCGGACGGACGTCCCGCGTTCCCGCGATGGGCTGTGGGTCGTTTGGACCGGGACCTGCTGGCGGAGGCAGCCATCGTTCACTCGTGGCTGTCCTCTGCCCACCAGTTGGACGGGGTGGACGCCGAGGCTGGCCGCATCCGCAATATGCGATGCGGCCATGCCCCGTGTACGGTGTCTGCCCCCGAAAAGGGCTGTCCACTGGTGGTCCCGGGAGCTGGCGGATCTTCGGGCCGCATGTATATGCGCCCGGAGGGCTTACACCCGCAGCCGGCGGCACCATCGTGATGAGGAGCGGGAGGGCCGGCTTTATGAGGGCTACCGCAATGCGCGGTCGGCCTTCAGGCTGGCCGTCCGTACCGCCAAGGACGTCAGTCGGCAGGAGATGCTGGACGGTCTCGATCGAGACCCCTGGGGTCGCCCCTATCGCGCGGCGCTGAGTAAGCTCCGCGCGCGGGGCCCCCCCCTCACCGAGACCCTCCAGCCCGGCCTCCTCACCAGGGTCATCGAGGACCTGTTCCCGCCACGGGCGGAGCACACGCCCCCGGTCATGGCTTCGCCAGACACTGACCGGGAGGCCGACGATGACAGTGTTCCGCCCATCACGGCAACCGAGATGGGGGTGGCGGTGGCGCGCATGCGCAGCAAATCCACTGCCCCCGGGCCCGACGGTGTTCCCAACCGCGTGCTGGCCCTGGTCCTCGACCACCTGTGTCCCCGCCTCAGGGGGCTGTTCGACGCGTGTTTAGCGTCCGGGCGGTTCCCTGGGTGCTGGAAGGAGGGGAGGCTGGTGCTCCTGCCGAAGCCGGGACGGTCTCCAGAGTTGGCCTCGGCCTACAGGCCTATCGTGCTGCTTGACGATGCGGGCAAGCTATTGGAGAGGGTGCTGGCTGCCCGCATCGAGCGGCACCTCGTTGGCACGGGGCCCGATCTGTCGGACGCCCAGTTTGGGTTCAGGAGGGGTCGTTCGACGATCGCGGCTCTGCTGCGCCTGAGGGCCGTGGCGACTGAGGCCGTCACCGGCGGAGGAGTGCTGTTGGTGGTGTCCCTGGACATCGCCAACGCATTCAATAGTCTGCCATTTAGCTGCATCAGGGAGGCGCTCCGATACCACGGAGTGCCAGTTTACCTGAGGCGGCTAGTGGCAGACTATCTGGAGGGGCGCAGCGTCCTCTACACCAACCGAGTAGGGGACGTTGTGCGAACGCCCATGACGTGCGGTGTCCCACAGGGGTCGGTCCTTGGACCCACCCTGTGGAACATCGGCTACGACTGGGCGTTGAGAGGGAGCCTCCCACCCGGGCTGGGCGTGATCTGTTACGCCGACGACACGCTCGTCACAGCCCGCGGTGGGACGCTGGAGGAGGCGGCAGGCCTGGCGACTCTCGGCACCGAAGAGATCGTCAGGCGGATCGAGGCGCTGGGGTTGAGGGTGGCCCTGGACAAGACGGAGGCCCTCTTGTTCCATGGGCCCCGCATGGGCCCTCCCATCGGCGTTTCGATCACCGTCAATTCGGTTGACATCAGCATCCGGGCCCATATGAGGTATTTGGGCCTGGTGCTCGACGGGCATTGGTGGTTTCGGGAGCATTTCCGCAGGCTCGCTCCGCGGCTCGTCGGCGCGGCGTCCGCCCTTTCATGGCTAATGCCGAATGTGGGCGGACCGAGCGCTACGTGCCGACAGCTGTACACGGGGGTCGTCCGGTCGATGGCCCTGTACGGCGCACCGGTGTGGGCGAGGTCCCTGACCGTCCGACTCAGGGCTCTTCTGTGGCGACCACAGAGGGCCATGGCGGTCAGGGCTGTACGCGGGTACCGCACGGTGGCGACGGAGGCAGCGTGCCTGTTGGCCGGGAGTCCCCCGTGGGACCTGGAGGCGGAAATGCTCGCCGATTTGTATCGACGGGTGTCGGGGGTGCGCGCGGAGGGCGGTGTGGTCTCTTTGAGGGAACTCACCGCCTGGCGCGTTGACGCCCGCCTAGATGTCATTGCCCGTTGGGCAGTCCGGCTGGAGAGGCCTCGGTTCGGTGTGCGGACCGTAGAGGCCTTCCGGCCGGTGCTGATGCAGTGGTTGGAACGGCGGCACGGGGTGCTCTCCTTCCGACTGGTGCAGGTTTTGACGGGGCATGGATGCTTCGCCAAATACCTGCACAAGGTCGTCAGGAGGGAGAGTACACCGTCCTGCCACCACTGCGATTGCGACGAAGACACGGCGCAGCATACGCTCGAGGTTTGTGCCGCTTGGGCAGAGCAGCGTCGTGAACTCGTCGCAATCATCGGTGCCGACCTGACGCTGCCGACCATCGCCAGGGCGATGCTCGACAGCGTCAGGAACTGGGACGCGGTCGCAACCTTCTGCGAGGCAGTAGTCTCGCGGAAGGAGGCGGCGGAGCGCGTGCGCGCGGAGCGTCTCCTCGACGGCGCGAGCCGCCGCCGGCGACTGGGGCGGCGCAGGCGCGATTACCTGCGCCTGATGCCGCCCTAGCCGAGGCCGCGGGTGACTGGATCGGGGAATTAGTCCGTCACCCGCCGAGAGGCCGACCGCGTGAGGAAAGACCGACATCCTACCCGAGGGGGGGATGTCGGTCGAGGAGAGGGTACTCCTCAGGGGTATTCCGTCGGGCCGACCACTGACGTCAAGTCACTCTGCTCCGGTGGTCGGCCCAACGACGAAGGCGACGTCACGGGTGGGTTACGGGTGTGCGCGCTTACGCCCCTCTGTCACCCCGGATGGAGTGGTGCGAGGAGTGCGCCGACCGTAGCCCACCCCCCAAAAAAAAAAAAAAAAAAGGGGACTGGAATAGTACAGTCATCGTGCCTTTGTTTAAAAACAAGGGTTCACGTTATGACTGCGCAAATTACAGAGCCATAAGCTTGACCAGTTTGGCAGCAAAAGTGTATGGTAAAATTATTGAAAGGAGAATGAGGATGGTGTCCGATGGATTACTGTGTGAGACACAAGGAGGTTTCAGGAGTGAAAGGGGATGCATGGATCAAGTATTCTCTCTGCGCAACATTGTGGAGAAGCATCTGGCTCTAGGTCAGAGGGTTTTCTGCAGTTTTGTGGATCTGGAGAGAGCATTTGACACGGTTGTACGAAAGGAACTTTGGGACATTTTACCGGAGTATGGCATTAACGGTAAACTGCTACAGGCTGTGCAGTCCAGTTACATGGGCTGTAGAGCCTGTGTGCAGCTGGATGATGGGATATCGCCTTGGTTTGACGTCAATATCGGCGTTAAGCAGGGATGCGTTCTGTCAACCAGGCTGTTTATCATATATCTGGATAAATGTCTCCAAAGGTTGAACGATATGAATGTGGGAGTCCAGATGGGCGACTCAGTGGTCACTGCTCTGCTTTATGCAGATGATGTAGTCCTGCTGGCACAGTCAGCGACTGACCTGCAGACCCTAGTCGACACAATGACAGAAGATTGTAAGAAAAGGGGTCTACGCGTGAATGTGAGCAAAACCAAAATAATGGTCTTTGAAAGAGATGAAGCCAGAACAGATGTAAGAGTAACAATAGGTAATGATGTACTAGAGCAAGTGGATGAATTTGTATATCTTGGATGTGGATTTAGCCAAGATGGAAGGTACAAAGGATATAGAGCGAAGAGTGAATGCGGGAAATAGAGTGAACGGAGCGTTGGGGCAACTTCTCGGCAGCCACCACCTCAGCCAGAAGGCACGTGTAGCAATACATAACGCAGTGCTTGTCCCAACATTACTGTATGGAAGCGAGAGTTGGGTATGCAGGAAAGAGTGTGAAAGTAAAATTAATGCGGTCGAAATGCGATCTCTGCAGAAAATCTGTAGAGCTAGGCTGACCGACCGCATTCGTAACGACGACGTAAGAGAGCGAGTAGGTATGAAAGAGAGTATTGGTGTAAAGATGCGAAAGGGAATGCTCCTAAGGTTCGGACATGTGGAAAGAATACCGAACGAACGTCTGGTTAAGAAGATATACAATGCGAAAGTGGAAGGATGTAGGTACCGAGGGAGACCGAGACTAACCTATCCAGATCCAAATCGGTCATGTACTGAAGGAAGGTGGAGTCAAGTCTCCGAAACCGGCGAGCGTGTATGAAGAGAATTATGAATGTTAAGGAAGCGAGTGAAGTATGCAAAGATAGAGTTCTCTGCCACTCTGTTCTCTCTGCCTACCCTGCAAGGGATATGGCGTGATGATATGTATGTATGTATGTACTGCTTAGAACTTTTACCACTCTAGGTAATTAAAAAAAAAGTCTGAAACCTGGCAATGGACAGGCCACATCGCTCGAAGAACCGACAACCATTTTTTTTTTTTTTTTTTTTTTTTTTTTTTTTGCGGTGGGCCATGGACGTCGCACCCCGCCAAGTCGGTCCGGGGTGACGGAAGAGGCGGCGCGCAACCCCATTGACCCACCCTGCAAGCACCTCTTCTTCGCCGTGCGAGCGGGCCACCGGTACCCGATTTTTGTCTTCGGTGGCCCGCTCGGCGGTATGCCCTCTCGGGCTCCTCTCCTGTCGACGCCCCGACAGCTTTCGCCGTCAAGGTGTCGTCCTCACGCGGTGGCCTCACGTCGGGTGACCGGACAATTCCCCGGTCCGATCACCCGAAGCCTTGGTTAGGGCGGCATCAGGCGCAGGTATTCGCGCCTGCGCCGCTCCGGCCGCTGACGGCGGCCCGGGTCACGGGAATCCTCCCGGACTCGTTCCGCCGTCTCCTTCTGCGAGATGACAGCCTCGGAGAAGGCGGCCACCGCGTCCCAGTTCCTGACGCTGTCGACCATCGCCCTCGCGACAGCCGGCAGCGTCAGGTCGGCACCGATAACAGCGACGAGGTCACGGCGCTGCCCGTCCCAACTCGGACACACCTCCAGTGTGTGTCTCGCCGTGTCCTCGTCACTGCTGCAATGGTGGCAGGCCGAAGTCCACTCCCTATACGCGACCGTGTGCAGGTACAAACCGAAATACCCGTACCCCGACAATACCTGCAGCAGCCGAAAGGAGAGGACTCCGTGCCGCCGCTCCATCCATTCCATCAGTACGGGCCGGAGGGCCTCGACGGTAACGACACCATGTCTTGGCTTCTCCAGCCGCGTAACCCAACGGGCGATGACGTCTCGGCGGGCGTCCTCGCGCCAGGTGGCTATCTCGCTCAACGATGGGGAGCCACCTTAGTCGCGCACTGAGGTAACCCGCCGGTAGAGGTCGGTGAGCATCTCCGCCTCTAGGTCCCACGGGGGTGTCCCGGCCAATAGGCACGCCGCCTCTGTCGACACCGTGCGGTACCCGCGAATGGCTCTGACCGCCATGGCTTGCTGTGGCCTCCACAGCATCGCCCTGAGCTGGGCGTTCAGAGCCCTCGCCCACACGGGTGCGCCGTACATGACCATTGAGCGGATCACCCCCGCATACAGCCGTCGGCCTTCGAAACTGGGTCCGCCCACATTCGGCATGAGCTGAGAAAGGGCGGACGCCGCGCCGACCAGCCGGGGAGCAATTTGGCGAAAATGCTCCCGGAACCACCATCGCCCGTCGAGCACCAGACCCAAGTACCTCATATGGGCCTGGATACTGATGTGGATGGAGTTGACGACTAACGAGGCGCCGATGGGCAGCCTCACACGGGGTCCATGGAATAGTAGGGCCTCCGTCTTGTTTAGGGCCACCCTGAGCCCCAGCGCCTCGATTCGCCTGACCATCTCCTCGGTGCCGAGAGTGGCCAGGCTCGCCGCCTCTTCGAATGTCCTGCCCCGGGCTGTGACGAGCGTGTCGTCAGCATAGCAAATAACGCTCAGCCCGGGGGGGAGACTCCCTCTCAACGCCCAGTCGTACCCGATGTCCCACAGAGTCGGCCCCAGAACCGACCCCTGCGGAACACCGCACGACATGGGCGTCCGCACAATGTCCCCTGCGGGGCTCGCGTAGAGAACACTGCGCCCCTCCAAATAGTCTGCCACCAGCCGCCTGAGGTACAGGGGCACTCCATGGAACCGGAGCGCCTCCCTGATGCAGCTGAATGGCAGACTATTGAAGGCGTTGGCGATGTCCAACGACACCGCCAACAACACTCCTTTGCCGGCGACAGCCTCCGCGGCCGTCTGCCTCAGGCGTAGCAGGGCCCCGATGGTCGAACGCCCCCTCCGAAACCCAAATTGAGCATCCGACAGATCGGGTCCCACCTCCTCCAGGTGCTGGACGATGCGGGCAGCGAGGACACGCTCCAGCAGCTTACCCACATCGTCCAGAAGCACAATGGGCCTGTAGGCCGACGGCGAATCCAGGGGCCGTCCCGGCTTTGGCAGGAGAACCAACCTCCCTTCCTTCCAGCACTCAGGGAACTGTCCAGACGTCAGACAGGCGTTGAACAGTCGCCTGAGGCGAGGTTCGAGATGCTCGAGGAGCAACGTCAACACCCGGACTGGGATTCCGTCCGGGCCGGGGGCCGTGGTGGCGGAACGAATCTTCGCCACGGCTGCCCCCACTTCCGACTCCGTCACAGGCGGAACACTCTCGACGGCCTCCCGGTCGTGATCTGGCGAAGCCATGACCGGGGGCGTGTGCTCCGACTGCCGCGGGAACAGCTCCTCGACCACTCTACGAAGGAAGGAACCGACAACCACTGGGGCAAAAAGATTTTAGAGTGGCGACCACGTACCGGATGACGCAGTGTAGGACGCCAACTAGGTGGACAGACGACCTAGTGAAAGTTACTGGGCATCGATGGATGCAAACGGCACAAGACTGTCCTCTGTGGGGTAACATGAGGGAGGCCTACGTCCAGGAGTGGACGGCGATAGGCTGAAATGATGACGATGATAATGTTACATGTAAATTAAAGTTCAGACTTCATCTTCCATTTTAACACTAGGAAAATTAAATCTGATTTGATTGAAATTTAAAATGCTGGCGGTTTTGCAAAATAATGTTTAATTTTGGATAAAATATCCGTTGCTATGATTTCATCTGTAGGTCTCTTACCTAGTTTACACTTTCTTATTTTTTTTTTAATTGCTTATGGTGGCAAACGAGCAAGCAGCACACCTGATGGTAAGTGTCACTGCGGCCAATGGACCTTTGCAATACCAAGAGTATATCTTAGGCCGCTGCCTACCAATTAAAACTCCAAACCCACCCAGTTGGGATGCCGGCTCTCTCTTTATTTAATCATGACCGTACGAATGAAAGAATCTTAAACGCAAAATCTCAACCAAGGTTCTATTTAAGTGTATTAAGCATGCATGACTACATATATGACAGACAGGTCTACTAGACACTAAATGCCAGATCGTAAAAACCTCTCTATACCCACAAAAACTTACCATTGAAATTTTTTTAAGTTTTTCCATTAAGCCATTTGGAAAAAAGTGGAGTCGCATATCCGATAGTGATAAAAATGTGATATTCTCCACAGCCAAGAACACTTCTGGGTGTAACGATGTCATATTTAAATTGTCAAGATGTAATATTCGCAATTTATTTAAACCTGCAGGAAAAATAATGAAAGATAAAAATACTATTATAATGTTACTTAATTATTCTACCTATATATATAAACTCATTTGCAAAAAAAACGGGCGGTTTTGATTTTCATTCATATTTAAAAAGATACAATACCAAAAAGGTTTCAATCGTTTGTACACGTTACTGGCCGGTTTTAAAAATGCTGTGGTATTTAAAAAAGTACGTTCTAAATTCAATTTTTCATTTGATGTTCATTTTTACAGAAAACCCCTTTTTATCCTACATTTTTGGCGCGAAGTTCCAGAAGTTAACATCGACTTTCATAACTTTTATTCAATTTTTATCGATTAATTTCATATCCTTGACTGTCAAAGCTTTATTTAATGCTGTTTGGCTGTATCAAAAATGGTAGATAAAGTGGTAAAAGCTACCAAAATTATCGCGCTGCTTGAAGAGGGTTGCAGCCAATGTTTCGTGGCTAGGAGGCTAAATGTTAGTCGCTCGACAGTCCAAAGGACCTGGCAGCGATATCAGGAGACTGGTTCCGTCGAGAGAAGGCCTGGTTCTGGAAGAAAACCATATACCCAACCACGGGATGATCGTTTTCTTGTGAGTCGCGCATTGAGAAATCGCAAATCTTCGTATGTGGATCTTAAGAACAACCTCCAAGAAGTAAGAAATGTGCATATTAGTCTATGGACGGTCAGGAGGAGGCTTCTCGCTGCCAATATACGCAGTCACCGCCCGGCCCGCGGCCCCAAATTACTCCGTGAGCACAGAGTTCACAGGCTTAGGTTCGCTAGAAATTGTGAATCATGGACTCAAGACGATTGGAATAGGGTTTTGTTCTCTGATGAAGCCAGGATATCTCTGTTCGGTGAAGATCGACGTCGGCGAGTGCTAAGAAGACAAGGAGAACGCTTTGCAGAGGCATGTTTCGCAGAAATCACACCTTATGGTGGGGGCTCTGTTATGTTTTGGGCAGGAATAAATTCAATGGATCGTACAGAGTTAGTCTTCATTGAAAACGGCTCACTGACTGGGCATCGATACATAACGGAAGTTCTAATTTCTCATGCACAACCCGCATTGGCCGCTCTAGGTGAAGACTCGATTTTTATGGACGACAATGCTCGCGCCCACCGATCCCGCGATGTTAATGCGTATGTGCAAGAGGTCGGCATTCGTCGTTTGGATTGGCCAGCTCGAAGTCCCGACCTCAATCCCATAGAGCATATCTGGGACGTTCTGAAACGGCGTGTGAGATCAGTACACCCGGCTCCGCAGACCATCAGAGAGCTGAAGAATGTGATTATGCGGAGTGGGAACGTATTCCGCAAGCAAGTATCCGGGATATACTCGTTAGCATGCCCAGACGAATTCAAGCTGTGATTTTAGCTAGAGGGGGTCACACTCGATACTATACATTTATCTGCTTTTACTTTATTAAAGAAAAACAAACAAAAAAACTTTTTTATTTTTACTTCATGAGCATATGCACTACTAGCGAATATACACTACTAGCGAGGTTTAGCATTATTTCCCATAAATTGTATCAAAATTTTATGAAATACTGATGAAAACGATTATTTTCTTATTAATTTACCAAATTGTGTGGATAAAACTACCTATAATTATCAAACAAAGAAATATTAACATTTGAAATGGTTCATTGCTTAGGTGCCCGTTTTTTTTGCAAATGAGTGTATATATATATATAGTTTTGACCAGCCTTTTTTTTGCGGTGGACTATGGAATTGGTCACGCCCTGCCAAAGTGTCACTGTCGCCGATGGACCTTTGCTATAACCAAGATTATAACTAGGCCGCTGTCTACCATTACAAACCCCAAGCCCACCCCAGATGGGCTTCCGGCTCTCTCGCTCACCGAAAGAAGTGTAATAGCACATTGCTATTACTTAGACGTCGATCTTCTGCTCAGTGTGGTACTATCCCGGACGGACCGGCCCGCGGCTGTAGACAAAGAACTGTCAACAGCGTGGTTCTACCACTGACAGAATCAATAATACAAACCTTTAAAACCATCACGATCTATAACTTCGATATCATTACCCTGTATTACCAATTCTCTCAATCTTGGCAAGCCATTGAAGGCGTTAGCAGGTATGCTTGTTATATTATTGTATCCCAAATGAAAATAATCTATGCTTGATTGATTGAAGATGTTTGAGTTTAGTTGGAAATCGCCACCCACTATATCAACTTTTTCTAATAATGGCAAAGAGTTGAGTACGACTGCTGGAAGCTGCTTTATGCTATCTGAAATCAGACCTCATTTTACGAAGATAATTCTGGGAAAATGATTACGTAATCTATTTGTTCTGTAGGATGTAGGTATCGGGGGAGACCGAGACTAACTTACCTAGACCAGATTGGTTACGTACTGAAGGAAGGTGGAGTCAAGAGTCTCCGAAACCGGCGAGCGTATATGAAGAGAATTATGAATGTTGAGGAAGCGAGTTAAGTATGCAAGTATAGAGTTCTCTGGAACTCTGTTCTCTATGCCTACCCCGCAATGGATGTGGCGTGATGGTATGTATGTATGTGTTTTTTTGTTCTGTTCTCCGTGTGAAACAAAAATAGAATTCACTATCCTCTTTCTTGACCTTGGGACATCCAATAGGACTCCATATACAGTTAACATCTTTGCAACAGAAGGAAAATTCGGGTTTTTGGAAAACTTTCGGGTTGAGAGCCCTCAGCACTCTCAAAGCCATTTGCAGCTAACAGATAAACACACACAAAAAATAAGAAGGAAAAGTCAAATTGAAAACTTATGCCAACCCGTCTGTCTAGCGTGATATAGGAAACTAACATCGCTGCTTCCTATTATGTAGGAGGCTCGAGTCCATCACTCGTCCGTATACTAAGAGATGATGATGAGGTGATTAATTTATTCTAATGAGAAAATCTTAGCTGACGATTCAAATCATTTTTCAAGTCAAATATAACTATTATTAAATTTCGAACATTATTTACTAAATGAAATAAAACTACTTTTAGTTATTATAATCGCGTTTTTATTTGATTTTCCTTTTACCGGTGTTACACTTGTCATGAATACTTTGTCTCATTTTTGTCCAATTTTGCCCGATTTCACAACATTTGCTGACGTTGCTCCGCTCATGTTAATTATAGCGCTATGAATACAATTATATCTTTCTTAATAAATAAATTATCTGATACAAGTGATAGCTACAGAGCATAGAGCGTTTAAGCAAATGAACTTTTTGGCTATGATATAAATGTTTCTCAGCTTTCACGATCACGGGTGAAAAAATCAATTGTAACCGCGATAAAATCAGTAGAATTGGTTTTATTTTCTTAATTATAATAATCGTGCAAAGATAAAAGAGATAATATAAATATTATGTTGATACAAACATATATACATAGCCTCACGCCTGTTTCCCAGAGGAGTAGGCAGAGACTACGGATTGCCACAAACCACGATCCTGACATACCTCCATCGCTTCATTCACGCTAATCACAGTCTTCATGAATGCTCTACGGTTACGCGTACTCTTAATCTGACCTTTCACTAACACATCTTCAATTTGATCCAGAAAAGTACGACGTGATCTTCTCCTTGTAGTCGTCCCACTCACACTCGCTTTGTATACTTGTTTAGTCAACCTTTCTTCACTCATTCTTTCCACATGTCCAAACCATCTCAGCATACCCTTTTTTATCTTTGTCACTACTTCTTCATTCACACCACAGCGCTATCTTATAACACTATTCCTAATTTTATCTTTCAGACTTACACCACACATACTACGAAGAGCTCTCATCTCTACAGCATTTATTCTACTTTCATGTCTTCCCTACCAAATCCAACTTTCACTGCCATATATATATATATATATATATATATATATATATATATATATATATATATGTTGATGTTGGAAATAAATTTTAGTCCAAAATATCTTCGTGACATCCTTACCTGTTATTGCATATTCAAATCAATTACTTCATTAAAGCTATTAAAATCTTCTTCAAAGTACAGTTCAGATAGTCTTTTAACTTCTACAAAGGCAATTGTAGATAGTGAATGGTATATACCGTGGACACAACTCATTATGCTCGGGGCGCAACCCTCTAACACAACAGAGCCTTTTGTATCTTTTATATCAAACTGCGGCAGATTTGCGCAAGTCAAATTCGTACCCTGAAACATTGTTAAGAAGAGTTAACTGACTATACCCAACTATATTACCTCCAACCTACCTCACATTGTCTGTCGTTCTATTGTCTATCTGATCTTGTCTTACGTTTATTTGTGTGTCTGTTTCTGTTACAGTAGATATTTATGAAAGCAAGACATCATAAGTTGTTCTTAGATCCTTCTAATTTAATTTCACAAAATATGCATGTCCTGGAATTATGCTAACTATTGTAGTATGTAGGGTAGATGGCACGTCTCCTTAAAGACGTAAATATAATACGATGCGAGAATTGAATGTCCTGCAATAGTTCACGGTGGTGTAAGTGGCAGCACGATTGGGACGGATTTCCAATAGGTGTGGTTTCGAATCCCACTTGTGACAATCATTTTTCGCCCGTATTCGGGTTTTTATAAATGATCAAGCATCCTAAATGCTAAATTTCAGTAATTTGAATGATGCCTCTTGTAATCAGCGCCCAAGCATTTATTTATAATCACAAGAATACAGAAATACCGTGAAAAATACGTTTAACATACATTCTAGTTGAACACTTTTCCGTGTGGTGCCGGAGTAAGAATACAATTCACCACCCCTTATCTTACCCGTGGGTAATCGTAAGAGACAATTAAGAGATATAATATGTATGACATCTGTGCAAGGAAATGAAAACTCAAAATAAAACCCTATACCAACACGTCTGACCAGCGGGGGTAAGCCAATTTCTCTCCCAATGTAGAGGAGGCCCGAGCCCAACAGGACATATGTGGGCTGAGATGATGATGATACTTTAGTTGAAATATATTTTTGGCCTTAAATGATAAGTTTAGAACAGCGAAATCATTCAGTACATGATGCAGAAAGCTATGGAGAGTATCACATCCGAAACATCTGTAAAGCAACTACTTATAATAAGACAGGTGACTATAGAAATCAAAACATACCCAACAGCTAATTGTTAGTACTTTTTGAAAAGTGACTGTACTCCACGTGATATTGACTGCAGAATCTCCAATCACACAATTCGCCATGTTATCTTTTAATTCATCTCCAAATGCACACTTGCAGGGATCTGAACATGATGCTGCGTCTGCTGAATGCAGCATGACTAACAGGATACATTGGATAATAAGTCTCATAACTCCTTTATCACTGGAAAAAGAAGGAACCAGATATTATTTTTGAGGTTTTTTTTAAGAAAAATAAAAAAATATTCTTTTGAAACTTTCGTTAATCATGAAAATTCATCGTCATTATCATCTCAGCTCATATATGTCCTACTGCTGGGCCTGAGCCTCCTCCATACCGGGAGGGTAACCGACCTGCTATACCACGTTGGTCAGACGTGTTGGTATAGGGTTTTGTTTCGAGCTTTCCATCTCTCGCATAGATGTTATATGCGTTTTATATTCCTTAGTCGTCTCATACGATCACCCACAGTTAAGATAGGGGGAGGTGAATTGTATTCTTACTCTGTCACCACACGGAAGATCATCATGAAAATTATATGGGGGGAAAGAACAACTATTTTTATTTTTCCTTTTTTAGAGCCAAATTTTTGGTTTGACTTTGCAAGCATACAATTTACACTACTTATGGTGGTAGGGGCAAGCTGTTGACAGTTTTCTATTTACAGCCACGCGCCAGTTCTGCCGGGGTAGTATCAAAATCTCGCAGAAAATCGACACCTGAGTAGTGGCCATGTGCTGTTGTACTTCGTTTGGTAAGGGCAGCCCAACTTTCTAAATGAGTTTAGAGTTTTCATTAGTAGACAGCGATCTAGCTACACTCCTAGTATTGAAAAGCTGTGCAGCAGTAACACTTAATAACTGTTGTGCTACTTGATCGTCGTTTGCCAATATAAGCAATGACAAAACAGAACACAATGTACACATGTACACACAGACGCAAATTTAGCCGAGATGGAAGGTACACCACTGATATAGAGCGAAGAGTGAATGCGGGAAGTAGAGTGAACGGAGCGTTGGGGCAACTTCTCGGTAGCCACCACCTCAGCCAGAAGGCACGTGTAGCAATACATAAAGCAGTGCTTGTCCCAACATCACTGTATGGAAGCGAGAGTTGGGTATGCAGAAAACAGTATGAAAGTAAAATTAATGCGGTCGAAATGCGATATCTACGGAAAATCTGTGGAGTTAAGCTGATCGATCGCATTCGTAACGACGACGTAAGAGAGCGAGTAGGTATGAAAGAGAGTATTGGTGTAAAGATGCGAAAGGGAATGCTCCAATGGTTCGGACATGTGGAAAGAATGCCGAACAAACGTCTAGTTAAGAAGATATACAATGCGAAAGTGAAAGGATGTAGGTACCGGGGAAGACCGAGACTAACCTACTTAGACCAGATCGGTCATGTACTGAAGGAAGGTGGAGCCAAGAGTCTCCGAAAACGGCGAGCGTGTATGAAGAGAATTATGAATGTTGAGGAAGCGAGTGAAGTATGCAAGGATAGAGTTCTCTGGCACTCTGTTCTCTCTGCCTATCCTGCAAGGGATATGGCGTGATGATATGTATGTATGTAATTATTTATAAAAATCCGATAACGAAGCGAAAAATGACGTCACAAGCGGGGTTCAAACCTACACGTATTGGGAGTCCGGCCCAATCGGGCTACCACTTATACCATCATGAACTATTGTAGGACACGCAAATCTAGCTTCGTATCATATTTACGTCTTTAAGGTGACCCGCGCCATCTACCTGACAATGTTTACACAATGTAGGCTTAATACTTCAAACTTTGCAGTTAGAATTGTTTTAAACGATGACACAACCTTGTTATTCAAATTACTGAAATTTAGCATTTAATATGCTTAATTATTAATAAAAAAACCCGATAAGATAAGATTGAGTTTTCCCTTTTTATTTTTTGTGTGTGTTTAGCTGCTAGCCGCAGATGGCTTTGACAACTTTACGCAAACTATAGGTGAATGCTGAGGGCTCTCAACCCGAAAGTTTTCCAAAAACCCGAGTTTTCCTTCTGTTGTATAGATGTTAACTGTATATGGAGTCCTATTGGATGTCCCAAGGTCAAGAAAGAGGATAGTGAATTCTATTTTTGGTCCACATGGAGAACAGAACAAATAAACACATACATACATACCATCACGCCACATCCATTGCAGGGTAGGCAGAGAGAACAGAGTGCCAGAGAACTCTATCCTTGCATACTTCACTCGCTTCCTCAACATTCATAATTCTCTTCATACACGCTCGCCAGTTTTGGAGACTCTTGACTCCACCTTCCTTCAGTACACAACCAATCTGGTCTAGGTAAGTTAGTCTCGGTCTCCCCCGATACCTACATCCTACAGAACAAATAAATTACGTAATAATTTTTCCAGAATTATATTCATAAAATGAAGTCTGATTTTAGATAGCATCAAGCAGCTTCCAGCGGTCGTACTGAATTCTTTGCCATTATTAGAAAAAGTTGTTATAGTGGGTGGCGATTTCCGACTAAACTCAAACATCTTCAATCAATCAAGAATAGATTATTTTCAGTTGGGATTCAATAATATACCAAGCATACCTGCTAACGCTTTCAATGGCTTGACAGGCTTGAGACAATTGGTAATACATGGTAATGATATTGAAGTTATAGACCGTGATGGTTTTAAAGGTTTGTATTATTGATTCTGTCAGTGATAGGACCACGCTGTTGACAGTTCTCTGTCTACAGCCGCGGGCCGGTCCGTCCGTGGTAGTACCACACTGAGCAGAAGATCGACGTCTGAGTAATGACAATGTGCTATTACACTTCTTTCGGTGAGCGAGAGAGCCGGAAGCCCAACTGAGGTGGGTTTGGAGTTTGTAATGGTAGACAGCGGCCTAGCTATAGTTTTGGTTGTAGCAAAGGTCCATCGGCGGCAGTGACACTTTGGCAGGGCGTGACCAACTCCATAGTCCACCGCAAAAAAAAGGCTGGTCAAAACAAACAAAGTGAACCAAAATAAGATGATTTTAAATAAACTAACAAATATATGTATATATATAAATATATATATATATTAGAGTGTCCCAAAAAAATAAAAGTTGTTTTTTTGTAATGCATACCCTCTAATTATTTTTCAATCGTGTTAAAACACGTATAAATAAATTTTCATGTACCTAGGGCCACAGCAACTCGTGCCGACTTGCATTGATAGATACCTACATGTCAGTACTTGTTGTAGTACTTGTGTACTTCGGCGCGTCGTAAATATCGTATCGGTGTTCAGTCATTACTTGTTTGTTTTCTTAGTGAACGCATTATTTTCGTTTAGTCAAGATGTAAGTGGAATTACGCAGTTCTAGAAAAGGCATATTCTTAATAGGCGATGTAAAACATCAAATTACCAGTTCAAAATTACCCTCTAATGGCCAAGTATTGGCGGTTCTGTTTTATAATATTCGTGAAGTGAATTTAAGTGTTAATGAAAGCGCGAATCTGACTATAAGAGAGTATATTATTTACTGGGAAAAGGTTCGTATACCGACTAAAGCTATACCTAACTGTGTTAAGAAATTAGTTGCCTTATACCAAGTCTGGAGAGATTTACAAAAAAATGCGAGCACAATACAACCCATATTCGAACAGCGTCGCCAAGAGTTCATTACAAGCTTGGACAATTTGTTCGACATTACACATGTCGATGCCCTGCAATTAATAAAAATAAATGAAGATAGAATATTCTTGGAGCGGCAGAGAGAGCCAGGCAGACCTGGTCACTTGGCTGGAGTGGATAAAAAGTTGACCGATAAAGAGGAAAAATCGCGCCTTAGAAATATCCAGGAACAAAAACGTCGATCGAGTTACCATGCATCCCTTACTGCATCGACTACATCTTATCAAGGAAAATCATCTTCTGATTTTGAATTGATCGAAGTAATGAATTTGCGGGACGATTTGTCCACCCCAATCGAGATGGCATTGTCCGATATTAACAAAACGCCAACGAGCAAAAATTTTATAATGCCAAAATTAGTGGCAGCTTTGGACAGGTGTCAGTTAAGTATGAGAAATTCTGTGTATATTATCGAAGCTACTATCGAGGCACTAGGACTCAATACTGACGATTATCCTATAAGTCAGTCGACCATTCCAAGAATTCGTACAGAAAAACGAAAAGAGCGGGCAGAAGCTATTAAAATCGATTTCCAAAACCACCTACCAGATACTGTAACTGTTCATTGGGATGGAAAACTGTTGCCAGCTTTAGACGTGCGCAAATGTAAAGAAGAACGCCTTCCAGTAGTCATTTCATATGGCGATAAAGAACAACTGATTGCAGGGCCAAAGTTGGACAACTCCACTGGAAGTGAACAAGCACAAGCAGTTTGGAATGCGGTTACAGACTGGAATCTCGAAGATAAGGTCCAAATTCTTTGTTGTGACACCACTGCTTCAAATACTGGTCGTATTAATGGTGCCTGCGCGCTTCTGGAACAAAAATTTAATAGGGATATGCTTATTTTTGCTTGCCGTCATCACATCTATGAATTAGTATTGAAAGGAGTATTTTGATACAGCAGAGAGAGCAGTTAAATTATATATAAATATATAAAATAAAATATAATAAATAATGTTCTTTTAATAATAAATAATCCTCTTTTATTAAAAAATATTTAATACATGTGAAATAGTTGTTTAATTTAATATTAAAAAAATAGTTCTAAAATTTTTCCCTACAATCTCCATACATTTTTTTTTTCTAAAAAGTTTGGCATCAAGTCGGCATGGGTTACTGTTATCCGATTTCGATAATATTTTATATTTTAGTTATTAGGGTCAATTAGAAAAAATATAAAGGGTATGCGTATTCAAAATCGAAAAAAAAAATTCGCCCTTATAGGCTGGGACACCCTAATATATATCTTATCTTAATATATATAAATTACGTGTCACGTTGTTTGTCCGCGATGGTCTCATAAAGTACTTAACTGATTTTAACCAAATTTGCACAGCAAGTGTAGTTTGATCCAACTTAAAAGATAGGATAGCTTAAATCTCAATTTATAGTAATATTATTTTATTGCAAATTATATGGCTAATATTTAACAGTCAAAATCATATGTTATATCAAAAGGATTTTAAAAGATGGCGGCATATGTTGATTGGACTATTTAATAGATGGCGCTATGTTAAATGTACAAATGCTTCATATAAGCTAAAATTTATTAGAATATATATATATATATATATATATATATATATATATATATATATATATATATATATATATATATATATATATATATATATATATATATATATATATATATGTATATATATATGTATATATATATATATATATATATATATATATATATATATATATATAATAATTAACATTATAATAGTATTTTTAACTTTTATTATTTTTCCTACAGGTTTAAATAAATTGGGAATGTTACATCTTAACGATCTGAATATGACATCGTTACACCCAGAAGTGTTCTTGGCTGTGGAGAATATCACATTTTTATCACTATCGGATATGCGACTCCACTTTTTTCCAAATGGCTTAATGGAAAAACTTAAAAAAATTTCAATGGTAAGTTTTTGTGGGTATAGAGAGGTTTTTACGATCTGGCATTTAGTGTCTAGTAGATCTGTCTGTCATATATGTAGTCATGCATGCTTAATACACTTAAATAGAACCTTGGTTGAGATTTTGCGTTTAAGATTCTTTCATTCGTACGGCCATGATTTAAATAAAGAGAGAGCCGGAAGCCCAACTGGGTGGGCTTGGGGATTTTGTAGGTAGGCAGCAGCCTAAGATATACCTTTGGTATTGCAAAGGTCCATGGGCGGCAGTGACACTTACCATCAGGTGTGCTGCTTGCTCGTTTGCCACCATATCCAATTAAAAAAAAAGTAAGTGTCAATAAGGTAAGAGACCTACAGATGAAATCATAGCCACGGATGTTTTACCTAAAATTAAACAAAACCGCCAGCATTTTAAATTTCAATCAAATCAGATTTGATTTTCCTAGTGTTAAAATGTAAGATGAAGTCTGAACTTTAATTTACATCTATCATTATCATCGTCATCATTTCAGCCTATCGCCGTCCACTGCTGGACGTAGGCCTCCCTCATGTTACCCCACAGAGTACGGTCCTGTGCTGCTTGCATCCATCGACGCCCAGTAACTTTCACTAGGTCGTCTGTCCACCTAGTGGGGGGTCGTCCTACACTGCGTCTTCCGGTACGTGGTCGCCACTCTAGAACTTTTTTGCCCCAGCGGTTGTCGGTTCTTCGAGCGATGTGGCCTGCCCCTTGCCACTTCAATGTACTAATTCTTCGTGCTATGTCGGTTACACCCGTTCCTCTGCGGATTTCTGTATTTCAGATTCTATCTCGCAGAGAAATCCCGAGCATAGCTTGCTCCATAGCACTCTGAGCTACTTTGAGCTTGGTTATGAGGCCTACATTTAGGGACCACGTTTCCGTGCCGTAAGTCATCACTGGTAACACACGCTGTTAGTAGACCTACGTTTTCAGACACTGAAGTATGTTGCAGAAGATCCTCCGAGCCGAGTTAGAATCGTTGGCTCTTTCTCGAAATTTTCATCTATCAAATACCAATAACCCAAAAACTGTTAGGTCGAACTACACAATCACTTCCAAATTACTATTTCTTAAGCGACATGAATAATATAAAGTGGTAGGACCACGCTGTTGACAGTTCTCTTTCTCAGACAGGCACGGGTCGGTCCGTCCGGGGTAGTACCACACTCTCGCAGAAGATCGACGTCTGAGTAATGGCAATGTGCTATTGCGCTTCGTTCGGTGAGCGAGAGAGCCGGAAGCCTAACTGGGTGGGTTTGGGGTTATATTGGTAGGCAGCGACCTAGCTATACCCTTGGTATCGCAAGAGTCCATGGGTGGCAGTAACACTTGCCATCAGGTACGCTGCTTGCTCTTTTGCCACCATAAGCAATAAAAAAAAAGTCTTCCGAATGATCTATCGAATAACCTATGAAATTGTTGTAATTTGTGAAATGATATCATTATTTATATAAAAATGTATTTGGTCAACAATTACATTACCAAGAAGGGTTGATGTCTGGCAGGCGGCCGGTCATAAAACTATTGCCAATAACTTTTACAATATGTACTATGAAAGAAGAGTACATATTGTATCGACCCCAAATAATTGGGATAAGAGTAGGTGAATGATGATGAGTTGCAGACTTCTTTTTTTATTACCTAAAGTGGTAAAATTTCCAAGCAGTATACCTGATGAAAACATATATAACCAATACAACCTACCTATGAACTTTAGCAACCGACCGATCTTCCTCTTTTGAGATCGGGAGGACGTAGGTTCTCTTCTACGAAGATAAGTGTGAAACTCTATAAGTGTTGTGGAAAAGTTGTAAATTGGAGCATGAGGAAGGGAGTGATCTCGGATGTGCACATCCGAGATCACTCCCTTCCTCATGCTCCGAAGCTCCGAAGATGTCTTCGGGACTATTGCAAGAGTACCATCCAGTCCGCTTGACTTAAGGTAGCAATGCGTAGTGAGTGCGTTTGGGTAGGTTGTTTTGTCGCCATGCTCACTGTAACTTCATAATCCGATCGCATTTACCTGGTTTCGTGTCAAAACAACGAGACTATGCATGCAATGCAACTGCAACTATCAACCTATTCCATTTTGTTCACGCATTTTGATACAAGAGGGTGCCAGGTGATGGATTGCACCTGGACTCTACATGTGCTAGAGCTTCCCCTAACAAAACAGAAGTATTAAAGTGTGTAAATATTAAAATTCTTAGTAACTACCCCGGTTCGGTGGTTAGGCAACGCTTATATTATTATTATTATCTTTGTTAAAACTTAGTACATTTCTAAATATGATATAAAAAATAATATATTTAAAAACATAAAAAGTGTATTGAACCACCGAAAGCGGATACAGGGACCAAGCCACTGGTGGTTAAGGCTCCGATGAGAAAAACCTTCTTACTATTCGTGCCGTGTCGAGCAACACCGCCTTCTGCATCAGACTTCCATTCCAACTACCTAAGGCGAGTCTCTTTAGGTGTTAAACGAGGCTTTTGGCTATTAGACCATTATGTAGATGTTATAAAATAACATTGTAAAATTTGACAGAAGAAAATACTCCGAAGGCTGTGAATAGTAGAAAGAGGCGGCTCAATTTCCCTATACTCGATACACAGTGCATTGAAGATATTTTAGCATTACTGGTCTACTAACATCACAATTTATGCATATCTGATACTCAGTTCAAATAATAATTTCAGGTAGAGATTTATAGAAATCAAATAGAAATGACACTGGACTCTGAAGCATTCGCTCGAATGCCTCCTACAATAGAAGATATTGATTTGTCTGAATGTAAATTAAAATATCTTCCGGAAAGACTATTTATAGAATCTGATCACATTAAAAGCTTATTAATAACAGAAAATATGATTGAAGTTTTGCCACCAAAGATATTTTACAATTTATATTCGTTAAAGATAATTAGCTTGATGAATAACTCGATAAAAACATTATCCAAAGAGATTTTTTCCAAGAATAAGAAAATACATGATATCAATTTGAGTTATAATAATATTGAAAAAGTGAACGGGTAAGTTGTTTTCTAAATTACTAGCTTCTGCTCGCGGCTTTGCCCGCGTAAAAGGTTACTTTCCTTCCCAAAATTTTTCATCCCCTATCTTTATTTTACCCCTTAAGGGTAATTTTTTTATAAACTTTTAATGTTACATATATTTATATCTAATCAATAGCCTAAAAATAAGTTTCAATCTTCTGGCTTTAAAAATGACGATATTTCCTTGCAACTTTTCATCTCCATTTACAACCCTTTTTGCATTAAAAAGCCTTTATCCTTTATCACGCTCTAGAATATCTGTGTACCAAATTTCATTTAGATCGGTTCAGTAGTTTTGGCGTGAAAGAGCGACAGATAGACAGACAGAGTTACTTTCGCATCTATGATATTAGTAAGGATTGCTCTATATTTGGAGTTTTTTTATTGTTTGTCGTGGGAAATGAGCGTGCAGCACACCTGATGGTAAGTGTTACTGCCGCACATCTTTGCAGTACCAGAGATATAATTAGGCTGCTGCCCACCAATTAGAAACTCCAAACCCAGCCCGAAAGTTGGGCTTCCAGCTCTCTCGAACACTAAACGAAGCGCAATAGCACTTTGTAAGGATTAAGCGAGAGTGTGGTATTACCCCGAACGAACCGGCCCACGGCCGTAGAAAGAAAATTGTCAACTATCTGGCCATGCCACAACTAAATTTGAGTTTAAGAGATAGCATAATGCGTTGATACCAATTAATTGAGATAAGATGACGATGGTAAACATATGTTATTATATAAAACTTTGTAAACGCATGAATCATACAAAATTTTCAAGAATAGAAACACATCTCATGTGGTCTTTGAGCAAAAATTCTATGTATCAATCCCTTCTGCTTGCCTGCAGGCGATCTTAAAAGACGAACAACTAAGAAACGCAACCAGATAACATTACAACAAATAGTAAAGGCAAAAAATATATATAACGGTGTGAACTATACGCATGGATCTTTTAGTATAAACAGAACATATAATTTTAACTTCACAGAGATGTGTTTGAAGCCAATACTGAGATGAAATATCTAAGTCTACAAAACAATAACATTAGCTATGTTGACATAAATGCATTCGAAGGTATGAATTATTTAAGTATCATAGATCTCTCGTCAAACAAATTGGAAAGAATAACAAATAATAAAACAGTATCTTGGCAGACGAAGAAACTAAACCTAAGTAGTAATCTATTGAGTGAATTTGAAAATTGGTTCGTTCAGATTAGAGGTCTTTTACATTTAGATTTAGCACATAATCAAATAAAAGAGATTAAGGTAAGACATAATATGTTTTAATGTTAACCAAGTGTTTCGGTATCCGGTGATCAGTTGACAATACAAAGCATTACTGCTTCTTATTAAATCGCGGAAGTCGTAAAAATGGATCATGATATTCGCAGTAATTTCATCAGAAACTAATAATAATAACTACAATTACAAAGCTATTTGCTAAGCGACGCCCTATGCCCAACAATGAAAGTACAGAAGTTGTTAAATGAATGACTTTTTAAGACAATACCCAGCTTTGAGGAATAAATCTGGTTCTCTCACACACATGTATTTGATGAGCTCAAATTACAAACAGAATTAGGACAATTGTATGTGGTCACTCTCTTATTTGGGAATTTAATCTATGACATCCGTTTTACATTTCTGTGTCCAGTAGTTTCAGCTATGCACTTTTCACTTTCTTATAGTTTTTTAAATTCACATCGAATTCCAAAAATCCTTTCTTAAGTCTATCATACCTCATAAAAGAAATCTGTGTACAATATTTGACTTGCCTATGCTCAGTAGTTTTGGTTACACGCTTTTCACCCCATTAGAGGTTGAATTGCCTGTTTTAGTTCCGGCATATTTCATAAAAAGAGGTATTTTGGTAAATTTAATGTTCCTGGGACGAATGGTTCTAGTTATACGCACTTCACTCATTTAGGCCTTAAAGTTCCAAAAATCCTTTTTAGGTCTAACGTAAATCATAAAAGGATACCATATGCGAAATTTTATGATCCTAAGGCCAGTAGTTTCGGCTATTTATTTCACCCCTTTAGTGGTTGAATCTCCAAACCTCCTTTCTTAGTGATTTCTTACTTCATAAAAGAAAACTATGTACGAAATTTCATGATATCAGTAGTTTTGGCTGTGTTTATAGATGACTCAAACTCTTATATACGTAGGTATGTATATAGACGAACTTTTATTTATTGCATTCAATTTGACAATTTGGTCTCATCGCCATTATAATTAGAATTATATTAGCATTAATCACTAATAATATTTGTTAACAGGAGAACATAGTATATTCTTTCAATACAAAAACCGTAATCGATTTAAGATATAATAAAATATCACACATAATAAGAAACAATACAAGTCCAGAATTTGTAATACCAAAGAGAAATTTCACATTATATTTATCCAATAATCCTTTAAAATGCGACTGTCTTGTGTTAAAAGTTCTTAATGTATGGAAAGAATATGGTATTTTAGCTGATTATGAAGACATCTTTTGTGTGGATATTGGTAAACTTTCAAATGTTACAAGAAAACAAATAAGCATTATATGTAGCAAAGAATACGCTTTAGTAGATCTAATTGGTACCAGTACTATTGGAGCACTAGTTTTGATTATATTAATAATATCTATATATATACGACGAAAGGACTTGGTTTATTATATATCAATAATTCTGAATAAAAAAAATACGGAAAGTATAACACCATATGAAGTAAAACAGGATGCGCTGAAAAAATACGATCTTTTTATATCTTTCGCACATCAAGATGCAGAATTTGTAACAGATGAACTATTAGTTAAATTAGAGACTGAATTTGATCAAAAAGTGTGTGTGCATTATAGAGATTGGATAGTGGGACACTTGATTCCAGATCAGATAATAGAGTCAGTGGAAACTTCAAGATTGACTATAATAATATTGACTGAACATTTTCTAGTGTCCGAATGGTCGTATTTAGAGTTTCGGACAGCGCATAACTTAAGTATACAAGAAGGCAAGCCGAGAGTAATAGTAATTTTAATGGATGAATCTGTATTACAACATGAAAACTTAACTGATGATGTAAAGTCATATATTGCTGCCAATACTTACTTGCTGTGGGGAGATGTTTTCTTTTGGGATAAATTGCAAAATGTACTTCCAAGGCAAAGGAGAATAATTCAGAAAGAGGAAAAACAGAAAAGGCTACATGCCTTGCTAAGGTGTGGCTGCTAATCACGTGTCTTTCATTCTCTATAGTGAATGTAATACGTCCTACTTTGGAGCAAATATTTATGCCGTAGTGGAGGGAAATTAATCAACTATACCATGCTATTCAAATGGATTGATATAGTCTTTATATTCACTTTTAATTTCCTTACAGTGATGTTAGCTGCGTATTTCTCTCAGTCATACTGTACGACACCCACAGGGTGTGAAGTGTGTTGAATAATATTTTTATTCTGTCACTACACGAAAATGTCAATATATTGATTTATATTAAATTAAACGCTACGTAATAAGTAAAATTGGTTTAATTTTATATTAGTAATAAGCTATAATCTATACTAAGTCTCTGAAAACCATATATTTTAGAGGGCAGTAGCGCTCGAACGGCCAATTACTGGCAGGGCCGGATTATCCATAAGGCAGATTAGGCAACTGCCTAGGGGTCCCGTATCGAGTAGAGTCCTAGTGCACGCACCAAGAAAAAATAAACGTATTATATAGAACGAATTTTGTTTGAACATTTGTATACTTCCTTAATATTATTAGTTTATTTTCGACGCTTATTGTCAGTTGATGAAATACTTCATATATCTTCCATTTATTGTATTTAACAAGATTGAATTTAAAATAACCACGTTCAGTCTTATTTTCTCTTTCCTGCTCGATCTTGACATCTAGATCATCATCATCATTCTCCTACTCTTATCCCAATTACTTGGGGTCGTTACAATATGTACTCTTTTTTCATAGCACATATCGTAAATTTTATTGGCAATAGTTTTATAACCGGCCGACTGCCAGACGTCAACCCTGCTTGGGACTGTAATTGTTGACCAAACGGCATCAAATGGAGTTGTTCCAGGTCGTTATAAGGCTCTTAGTCGTCTTTTACGATATCCACGAGCAAAGTAAGAGTTGGTAGTATTCATAGCCGCTACCACACAGCTAGATCATCATATATCTATTCATTAAGATCATTATAATGAAGGCAAAACGCAATGAGTCAGCCATGTAAGGTGCCAACTGATGCTGCAGCCTCAACTCATGGTAATGTTCTTATAATATCACATAAGAGATTAAAGTAGCAGGATACCAAAGGAGTTGATGTGATCCACTCGACTTTGTTATAGAAATATATATTTTAAATAATAAGAAAAGGATATTGGAAAAGGGCCCCGAGAATAACATTGCCTTGGGGCCCTGATAGGGTTAATCCGGTCCTGTTTACTGGCACATTATCATACGTAGACAGAATCAAGTAGAGCTCGTTCCTTACTGTCCACAATTTCATATTTATCTTGACTCAGTCTATATGGTCTGCGTTGCAGTACTAATTTTGGATGTATTAATTTAACTTCAAGCTATCCTGTTGTAGCTATTAGTTGGAATACCCTCTGCGAAATAGTCAGAGTATTGTTTAAGTAGTGATTTCAAGAAGTTCGCAACCAAAAAGATATATCGGTGTGTTGGATAGATTATAGGAAAGTGTTTGACTTCGTGCCGCATACATGGCTCCTGAAGAAAAGAGCTGGAATGGTATAAAAATATTTCAGTGCTATGCACCTTTTGGAAGTCTTGCATGGAACCTTGGAAAGTATTTTTCAAATATACAATTCCTTGCTGAGTAGATTGAGGGAGTAACGAACCGATATACATCAGAAGAGGAATGTTTCAGGGTGACAGGTTGAGTCCTCTTTGGTTTTGCCTAGCACTGAATTGTCTTAGTATGTTACTAGATCATTTAGAGTTAGGCAGCAGATGGTGAAAATATAGTCAAATAATTTCTCACTTGCTTTACGTGGATGACATAAAATTATTTACACCAAATAAAATTAGTGGAATTACTAAAAGTTACTGAGGCTTTAACGTAGGCAATTCTATCGTATACCTATTTAATTGTATCTAAATGGAGTTTGGTGTAGATAATTGTGCTGTCATGCATATAAAGCAGGGCAAGATTTTTTTTTGCGGCGGGCTACGTTTCCTCGCGCCCCGCTAATGTGTCCGGGGCGACAGGAAAAACAAGATACGTTTCAACATAGCACTCGTTCATCAAGAATAAAGTTATGTATTACCTGAAATGTAGGGGACAAGGCTTTCTAAATGCTAAATCTTGACAACCTTTGGGGAAGAAAGGTTATCGAGTGGCGACCACAAAACGAACGACGTAGCGTAGAACGAATATACTCAAAGTGCACGACATCTTGAGAGTCCCAGGAAGCCATTGGAGTCAGGGGACACAGGACCGTTCTGAGTGACATTCTCGTGAAGAAGCCAATGTCTAATAGTGGACGTCGAAAAAAATGTTTACATAGCGTGCCTATATATTTTTTTGAGAACAAGACGCTTTTAGAAATAGATAAATTTAAAAAAAAACAAGCACTGCTCAGACGTCGATTTTCTGCGAGAGTGTGGTATCATCTCTGATGGACCGGCCTTTTTTTTTTTTTTTTTTTTGTGGTGGGCCATGGACGTCGCACCCCGCCAAATCGGTCCGGGGTGACGGAAGAGGCGGCGCGCAACCCCATTGACCCACCCTGCAAGCACCTCTTCTTCGCAGGGCGAGCGGGCCACCGGTACCCGATCTTTGTCTTCGGTGGCCCGCTCGGCAGTATGCCCTCTCGGGCTCCTCTCCTGTCGACGCCCCGACAGATTTCGCCGTCAAGGCGTCGTCCTCACGCAGTGGCCTCGCGTCGGGTGACCGGACAATTCCCCGGTCCGATCACCCGAAGCCTCGGTTAGGGCGGCATCAGTATTCGCGCCTGCGCCGCCCCGGCCGCGGGCGGCGGCCCGGGTCACGGGAATCCTCCCGGGCCCGTTCCGCCGCCTGCGAGGCTGTCATCTCCATTCCCTGTACACGACCGTGTGCAGGTATTTCCCGAAACACCCGTGCCCCGTTAACACCTGCACCAGTCGGAAGGTGAGGACCCCGTGCCGCTGCTCCATCCATTCCATCAGTACGGGCCGGAGGGCCTCGACGGTAACAACACCGTGTCTAGGCCTCTCCAGCCGCGTAGCCCAACGGGCGATGACTTCTCGGCGGGTGTCCTCGCGCCAGGTGGCTATCTCGTTAAACGATGGGGAGCCACCCTCTTCGCGCATTGAGGTAACCCACCGGTAGAGGTCGGAGAGCATCTCCGCCTCTAGGTCCCACGGGGGTGTCCCGGCCAATAGGCACGCCGCCTCTGTCGACACCGTGTGGTACCCGTGAATGGCTCTGACCGCCCTGGCTCGCTGTGGCCTCCACAGTACCGCCTTGAGCTGGGCGTTCAGAGCCCTTGCCCACACGGGTGCGCCGTACATGGCCATTGAGCGGATCACCCCTCATACAGCCATCTGCCCTCGAAACTGGGTCAGCCCATATTCGGCATGAGCCGAGAAAGGGCGGACGCCGCGCCGACCAGCCGGGGAGCAATTTGGCGAAAATGCTCCCGGAACCACCATCGCCCCTCGAGCACCAGACCCAAGAACCTCATATGGGCCTGGATACTGATGTGGATGGAGTTGACGACTAACGAGGCGCCGATGGGCAGCCTCACACGGTGCCCATGGAATAGTAGGGCCTCCGTCTTGCTTAGGGCCACCCTGAGCCCCAGCGCCTCGATTCGCCCGACCATCTCCTCGGTGCCGGGAGTGGCCAGGCTCGCCGCCTCTTCGAATGTCCTGCCCCGGGCTGTGACGAGCGTGTCGTCAGCATAGCAAATAACGCTCAGCCCGGGGGGGAGACTCCCTCTCAACTGATGGACCGGCCTGCGGTTGTAGACAGCAAACTGCCAACAGAGTGGCCCTACCATCATTCTTCCTACTCTTATTCCAATTAATTGGAGTCGATACAATATGTACTCTTCTTTCATAGTACATATTGTAAAAGTTATTGGCAATAGTTTTATGACGGGCCGCCTGCCAGATATCAACCCTACTTTTTTTTTTTTTTTTTTTGCGGTGGGTTATGGACGTCGCACCCCGCCAAACCCGGTACCCGATCTTTGTCTTCGGTGGCCCGCTCGGAGATATCAACCCTCCTTGGGACTACCACTATTTAATAATGTAATTAATTAAGAAAATAATTCAAAAGTTTATCGCTTATTTATCCATGTGGTGACGGAGTAAGAATACAATTCACCACTCCATACCTTACCCTTGGGTGATCGTAAGGGACGACTATGGGATATAAAACGCATGTAACAGCTATGCAAGAGAAGGAAAACTCGAATTAAAACTCTATACCAACACGTCTGACCAGCGTGGTATAGGTCAATTTCCCTCCCATTACGGAAAAGGCTCGAGCCCAGCAGTGGGACGTAAATGACCTGAGATGATGGTGATGATAAAAAATATCTCGTTATGTATAGTTTTACAGGCATGGCATAGAATGTTCACGGTACGGTTTTCGATAAGTTTTCTTGTAAAATTAATGAAATGAATATTTTTTTAAAAAAATATCAAAGCTTAAAACGTGTGTTTTCTTGACTTGCATATATTTATATTATTCCACAAGTGGAATAGGATAGAGATATTTTTCGTTTCAGCATAAGGTAAGGCTACAGTAGAAGCACTAGCTTAAGGCCTAGCGTTGAAGCGTACAGTAATTATTATAAAATTTAAATTAAAGATGGCAGTCTCAGATGCATTTGTTTTTATGTATTTATATAATATTACTCATAAGTCAGCTGTGCATATGAGTTTTAATGTATCGCATCTAGTTTTCCATGTAGAAATAGAGCTTAAAACAAGATTAGTTTAAATTGGTCTTGTTAATCAAAATAGCTTACAGTGGAAATGAGCGAAATTGCATCGAACACGTCCATACCATAGCTCATCATCACAATTCTCTGGCTCTTATCCCAACTACATGAGGTCGACGCAATACGTCCTCTTTTTCCATACAGCCCTATCAGACGTCATCTCTGTAGGCACTCCCTGTTTATACATATCATGCTTCACGCAGTCCATCAATCTTTTCCTTGGTTTCCTTTTACCCCTAAAGCCTTCAATATTCATACTTAAAACTTTCTTCGCATCATTACTTTCATTCCGTCTCATCACATGTCCATACCAGGTCAAACATTCACTCCTTAATTTATCCGTCACTGGCGCCACTTTCAAATCATCATCAAATTCTTGTATAATAAGTAGGTAGAGAAGTAATATATACCAAACTAGCGTTAGATTTGTTTGCAAAAAATGAGAATTTTTGTTTACGCTGAAGACAACGTGAAAGTTATCCTCAAAATCGAACTGTCCCTTCAGGAATGAGACTTATAGTCTCGTCATGTATCTACTACATTAGAATCATACATTCATTGTATTTGTTGCCACCTACAAATTCAGCATTACGTGACATCGTCGGACTTACATCATCTACATCTGACCTACTAACCTACTACACCGACATTTACATAGGAAGCCCGACCTTAAGCATAAGCACTTTTCGCACGTAATATTATAGTATTTAAGCCGCACCACATCTTACAATAAACCAGACTAAAACTAGATCTTGTGTCTCATTATTCTCTCCGTCCGCAAGAACCCTACAGTGGTGACCCCGAAGAAAAGAATAAGCAACATGGCGCAACCCACGTGCAAAGCAAACGGCAGTCAACAAGAAGCATTAGAAGTAGCAGCTGGTACCTCAGTACTATCCCAAATTCCGGCATTCTGGAAAGATCAACCGAGATTATGGTTCACACAACTCGAAGCCATAATAGCACCACAGAAACAAGGAGACGAATACAAGTACCGTACAGTGGTGGCGAAGCTATCAAAAGAAGAAATACTACAGGTTAGTGACCTAATCACGTCACTTCCGCCTACGGAAAAATACAAAACCATCAAGGAACGTCTGATTAATTGCTATGAAGAATCAGAACAACAGCAATTTCAAAAATTACTATCAGAGACAGAACTTGGCGACCAAAAACCCTCGCAATTATTACGCAAGATGCGGGTTCTCGGAAGAGGAAAGATGAGCGACGAAACAATCAAACTACTATGGTTCCGACTCCTACCACAATCAGTAACTACGGTCCTAGCGGTCACGGAAGACATGGAAATAGACAAAATAAGCCAGATTGCGGACAAAATAATAGCAAACTCAAAATTAACAGAAGTATCAACAGTAAGCACTACAAGTGACACAGAAACGGCGTGCATTTTAGCTCAATTAGCTAAATTACAAATAGATATAAACGCTATTCAGCAAGGTCAAAGGAACCATCGATACAACACGCAAAACAATTCCATCAAACGTCAACATTTTCCAACGAGGTCAAGATTAAACTATAGACGTATTAATCAATTTTGCTATTACCACGAAAGATTTAGAAAATACGCTAGGAACTGTACACAACCATGTAGTTGGAAACCGACACCTCACGCCAAGAACCAGGGAAACGAATAAGAGCACAGAGAGCGGCGAAACTCTGTGCAATCCACCCATCCAATCGCCTCACTATTACCGACCGAAAAAGTGGTATAAAGTTTTTGATTGACACGGGCGCAAACATCTCAGTAATTAGCAAGCAACAGAGACATTCAACATTACCAAACGATCATTACACACTCTACGCCGCCAACGGGACAAAAATCAAGACATACGGCGAGAAAACTCTCACCTTAGACTTGGGACTTCAACGTTGTTTTAAATGGAATTTTGTTATCGCCGACGTCACTCAACCAATCATCGGAGCGGATATCCTAGAGCACTACAAATTATTAGTCGACATAGCGGGTCGTAGAATTATCGACAAGGTTACACAGCGGACAACGCATGCAACCTTTAGAAAAGCGACACAGCAAACAATTCGTACCATCGCAGCGGGGAATTAACCCACACATCACGCAACTTCTAAACAAATACGAAGACATCACGAGATACTCAACCCTCCGCGCCACGCCCAAACACAAAATTGAACACCACATTATTACCCAAGGACCACCCGTTGCAGCTCGCGCAAGGCCATTGCCTCCCGAAAAATACGATATAGCCAAAAAAGAATTTCAAGATATGATCGAACTCGGCATTTGCCGACCATCAGAGAACCCATGGGCAAGCCCATTACACATGGTACAAAAGAAAAATGGCGAATGGAGACCATGTGGAGACTACCGGATGCTCAATAGTGTGACAGTACCGGATAAATACCCACTACCAAGATTAACCGATTTCACCTACATATTAGAAAACAAGAAGATACTGAGCAAAATTGATATACGCAAAGCATACCATTGTATTCCCGTAAAAGACATTGAAAAAACCGCCATCATCACGCCTTTTGGACTTTTCGAATACCTAAGAATGCCCTTCGGCTTACGCAATGCAGCACAAACATTCCAACGCTTTATGGACTCCTTATTCAGAGATTTAGACTTCGTATTCATATTCATCGACGATTGTCTCATCGCATCCGATAACGAAGAAACACATTATCAACATTTAGAAATAGTTTTCAAGCGTCTACATGAAAACGGAATAACCATTAACCTCGAAAAATGCGAATTCCTCAGAAGGGAAATAGATTTCTTAGGTTATCACATAACGAGCCAAGGAATACACCCAACGGAAGAAAATTACAAAGCAATCATGGAATTCCCAAAACCAAAAACAATTAAAGAATTAAGAAGATTTTTGGGCATGGTTAATTTCTACAGAAACAACCTCCCACAAGCAGCAAACAATCAAAGGATTCTTAACGCCTATATACACGGTTCAAAAAAGAACGACAACTCGCCTATCCCTTGGACAACGGAAGCCGAAAAAGCTTACGAAAAATGCAAGGAGAGCATAAAAAACGCAATAATTACAGCGCACCCTTCCCGCAACGCACCACTCTCACTTATGACAGACGCTAGCGCTACTTGTATCGGTGCAGTTCTGCAACAAAAATACGGCCTATTGAAAACCATGGACAGAAGAATGAAAGTATTTACAAAAAAAAATCAACACTCATGCAATGGATAACAAGGCATTTGAACTCAGCACATAAGTCACAACACCGTCAGCGCATACGTCGCACTCGACACCACAACAACCGTCAGCACATTCCACGCCTCAATGTCAAGGCCATACCCCATCATAATCGTTTACAATAATAGACAACCTATATATTTTTTTCTTTTTTAAAGGGGGGTGTACTGTTGCCACCTACAAATTCAGCATTACGTGACATCGTCGGACTTACATCATCTACATCTGACCTACTAACCTACTACACCGACATTTACATAGGAAGCCCGACCTTAAGCATAAGCACTTTTCGCACGTAATATTATAGTATTTAAGCCGCACCACATCTTACAATAAACCAGACTAAAACTAGATCTTGTGTCTCATTATTCTCTCCGTCCGCAAGAACCCTTTTTTTTTTTTTTTTTTTTTTTTGTGGTGGGCCATGGACGTCGCACCCCGCCAAATCGGTCCGGGGTGACGGAAGAGGCGGCGCGCAACCCCATTGACCCACCCTGCAAGCACCTCTTCTTCGCCATGCGAGCGGGCCACCGGTACCCGATCTTTGTCTTCGGTGGCCCGCTCGGCGGTATGCCCTCTCGGGCTCCTCTCCTGTTGACGCCCCGACAGATTTCGCCGTCGAGGCGTCGTCCTCACGCGGTGGCCTCGCGTCGGGTGACCGGACAATTCCCCGGTCCGATCACCCGCAGCCTCGGTTAGGGCGGCATCAGGCGCAGGTATTCGCGCCTGCGCCGCCCCGGCCGCGGGCGGCGGCCCGGGGCACGGGAATCCTCCCGGTCCCGTTCCGCCGCCTCCTTCTGCGAGATGACAGCCTCGCAGAAGGCGGCGACCGCGTCCCAATTCCTGACGCTGTCGACCATCGCCCTCGCGACAGCCGGCAGCGTCAGGTCGGCACCGATAATAGCGACGAGGTCGCGGCGCTGCCCGTCCCAGCCCGAGCATTCCTCGAGCGTATGTTGCGCCGTGTCCTCGTCACTACTGCAATGATGGCAGCCCGGAGTCCATTCCCTGTGCACGACCGTGTGCAGGTATTTCCCGAAACACCCGTGCCCCGTTAACACCTGCACCAGTCGGAAGGTGAGGACCCCGTGCCGCCGCTCCATCCATTCCATCAGTACGGGCCGGAGGGCCTCAACGGTAATGACACCGTGTCTAGGCCTCTCCAGCCGCGTAGCCCAACGGGCGATGACTTCTCGGCGGGCGTCCTCGCGCCAGGTGGCTATCTCGTTAAACGATGGGGAGCGCCACCCTCTTCGCGCATTGAGGTAACCCGCCGGTAGAGGTCGGAGAGCATCTCCGCCTCTAGGTCCCACGGGGGTGTCCCGGCCAATAGGCACGCCGCCTCTGTCGACACCGTGCGGTACCCGCGAATGGCTCGTCCGCAAGAACCCTACAGTATTCATTATTTTGTTAAAGAATCAATGACTTTTAATCAGTCAGTATATATTTAAAACTAAAATTAGTTCTGATAAAACCAATTTATAAAAAAAAAAAAAAAAAAAAAAACATGATTACGAGCGAAAAATAAATGATTGGGATTCGAACACAAACCTATTGGGAACCCGTTCCAATCGTGCTACCACTTGCGCGAGCTGAGATGCATGACAATCATTTTTCACTCGTAATCAAGTTTTTATAAATAATCGAGCATGTTAAATGCTAAATTTCAGTAATTTGAAAGCCAATTTAGTTGATTACAAGGTGAAATGAAATCTTAAGATACATCTTACGCAAAGACATTGAGATGCTTACTCTAGAATTGTCCCCGGGCAACAAAAGTTAAAGACATTGGAACTATATCAACAAGACAAACTAAACGTGCTGAATCTGCTACTGCTAATGCTACCTCGACTATTTCAAAAGAACGTACGGAAAATACATCTGCAAATATGGCAACAGCCGCATTATCGATTACCACTGCCGAAGGATTCGTTTTTACCACTAATGCACCTATAAGGCAGCCACCTATAGAACCTTACAGTATGGCAAAGAAGATATCAGGCGGACTGATGAGAAAGGCAGAGATAGCGATTTAAACTATTTGTTTATCGATAGTTATCACCTATTACTCTTAGTGAAAGAAAGAGCATATAAAAATATATTTACTGGATTCCTGGATACCAAAACTGGAAAAATGATTTCTAATGTAATCATTTTGCCTTATACAATAAAACAAAAGAAACGTTAAAAGCGAAATCGGGCGCAACTATAGGAATAGATCATGTGTGATTTATAGATGAACTGTGAATTGACAGCCAATAAGTTCTATTTTTGCTGTTACCTGTAATTTTATTACTGATGACTTTAAATAAAAGACTTCTTCTTCTTCTTCTTATGTATTGGCAATCAGCTACATATACGAGCTATTGGTGCCAGTGTCAAGTTATAAATATTTTCACGTTTTTGGTCTTTCAAGTCAGTCGTTGTCTAAGTCAAATTGTCACCATTAACAGTGCAATGGCCACACTGTTAATGGTATCTTGTGGGAATTTTGATGGAAAACGAAAACGTTGTAAAGCACTTTTATATGATATTCACTGACTGTTTTTTGCTTTTTTATACTTTGCAAAAAGGTTTTTATACAGATCATCTATGGCAACGACAAGTCAAAGTCACACTACATGTCACTTTTCAGTTTAGAAATCTCAGCGTTTGACTATAAAATAAATACACGTGATATCTTACTACTATCACCCTTGTGATATTTCGTGATTATTGTCAAACAATTTTCAAACCTCACGTGATTAATGGACGGCCCCAAACTCAATGGTTGGAGTGCACCTGCATCTCCGGCCACAAGTTGCGCTCAATTCTATTTTATTTTTACAACTATTTAATTTTATGGTGCCTTTTATGTTATATTTTTCTTAAATTATAAAATATATAAAGATCTATCTTTCTTTCTTTTTTCATCAACAGAACCTGTTAAATACGCATACAATATTTGATTCTTATATGGGGCACTTATTTTGTTTATAATATACAGTTATAGTTATTGAATACTCGCGTATATGTGCGTATAATATTTATAAATAGTACTTAATTAAAACACATTATCCGCGTGGTGACAGGGCGTCCCCCGGAGGTGACGCGTACCGACCCGCCCCCGTCGGTACAAACATCGGTAGTTGCGGCGATGGGGGCCGCCACCCATCACGCCTTGCCCAGTCAGGCGAGTCAAAGAGAGCAGAGTGCCGGGTGGGCACGTGGAATGTAAGAGGTTGTGTGGAAGGTAAGTTGCACGAGCTGATATCCGTTATGGCGGACAAACAGCTAGACGTGCTCTGTGTAACAGAGACCAAGCGGAGGGGCAGCGACGCCTGCGATCTTCCTGGTGGTGGGATGGCTCTGTGGTCTGGTGTACCACAGAGCGATCGAGCCAGCATGGGAGTAGGAGTACTGTTGTCCTCTCGCTTGGCCTCAGGTGTGAAGGATCCGTATAAAACTAGGTGTCACCAAGGTATTCATGGTTGTAGCATATGCTCCCGTAGGATCCTCGGTGGCATCATACCTAGAGAAGTTTTGGGATAATGTTAGGGAAGTACTGGGTATGGCAGAAACCAGTGAACGCGTGATTGTATGCGGAGATTTGAACTGATGGGTGGCGACCAAGCGTCCCGACTATGAGGACGTACTTGGTCCATTTGGTGATAAGAGAGTGAACGACGCAGGTAGGCTCATAGCGGATGTATGCATGGAGAGAAACCTTATTGTGTCAAACACATTTTTCCAACATAAGGACATCCATATCTATACATGGAGAAGGAATGAACAGAAAAGTATAATAGATTTAATTTTGGTAGACAGTCGCCTCCGAAGGAAAATATTGGACGCAAGAGCCTATAGAGGCCCCACAATCGATACGGACCACTATCTCGTTATTGCGAGATTTAGTGGTCTGTTCAGAAAGTGGAGGCACTGGCGAGAGTGTGTCCACTTCGGAGGGTTTGAAAGAATAAAGGTTGAAAGGTTGCAAGAAGAGTGTGTAAGAGAAAAGTATGCAGAGGGTGTCCGAGAACGGCTGACGATGGCAAGCCAGCCGCAATCGGACATTGAAGAATGCTGGAGAGTATTGAAAGAGAGTATGGTAGATACAGCGAAAGAAGTATGTGGAAGTTCAAAGAAGCATAGAAAAACAAATGGTGATGCATGGTGGGATGCGGAAGTAGCAGCTTCCGTAGAGCAAAAGAAGAAAGCGTGGCTGGACAATGTCTCTTCTTTGAATCTGAATGACAGTATGACTGATCAGAAGAAAGAAATATATCGGCAATGTAAGAATGACACCAAGGCCTTAGTGAAAGAGAAACGCTATAGAGCAAGTATGAGTGCAGAAGACAGGCTGACTAAAAACTTCGAGGGTAACACCAAACTCTTTTGGAGGGAGGTGAAGAAGTCTCGGGGTGGTTGGTCAGCCTTCAGAATGAATAAAATAAGGTCTAAAGGTGAAGGAGACATTCTTACACAAACACAAAACGTGTTAAGCCGATGGAGTGAATATTTTGGCGATATGTATGCGGATGCTACGGTTGGCGCCGGTGTCGCATGTGGTTTAGTAGATCAACATTCGACAACGGCGTCCTCCGATGGCATCAGTATGGATGAAGTTGAATGGGCGATAAGAAGTTTGAAAAATGGTAAGGCAGCGGGCATTGAAATGGTGTCTGCCGAGATGATCAAGCTTGGTGGCTCTTGTGTCTGGGAGGCGTTCCTGTTGCTCCTCAATTTATGTTGGAGCTCGGGAATGGTTCCCGGGGACTGGAATAGATCAGCCATCGTGCCTTTGTTTAAAAACAAGGGTTCACGTTATGACTGCGCAAATTACAGAGCCATAAGCTTGACCAGTTTGGCAGCAAAAGTGTATGGTAAAGTTATTGAAAGTAGAATGAGGATGGTGTCCTATGGTTTATTGTGTGAGACACAAGGATGTTTCAGGAGTGGAAGGGAATGCATGGATCAAGTGTTCTCTCTGCGCAACATTGTGAAGAAGCGTCTGGCTCTAGGTCAGAGGGTTTTCTGCAGTTTTGTGGATCTGGAGAGAGCATTTGACAGGGTTGTACGAAAGGAACTTTGGGACATTTTACCGGAGTATGGTATTAACGGTAAACTGCTACAGGCTGTGCAGTCCAGTTACATGGGCTGTAGAGCCTGTGTGCGGCTGGATGATGGAATGTCGCCTTGGTTTGACGTCATTATCGGCGTTAAGCAGGGGTGCGTTCTGTCAGCCAGGCTGTTTATCATATATCTGGATAAATGTCTGCAAAGGTTGAACGATATGAATGTAGGAGTCCAGATGGGCGACTCAGTGGTCACTGCTCTGCTTTATGCAGATGATGCAGTCCTGCTGGCACAGTCAGCGACTGACCTGCAGACCCTAGTCGACACAATGACACAAGATTGTAAGAAAAGGGGTCTACGCGTGAATGTGAGCAAAACCAAAATAATGGTCTTTGAAAGAGATGAAGCCAGAACAGATGTAAGAGTAACAGTAGGTAATGATGTACTAGAGCAAGTGGATGAATTTGTATATCTTGGATGTGGATTTAGCCGAGATGGAAGGTACACCACTAATATAGAGCGAAGAGCGAATGCGGGAAATAGAGTGAACGGAGCGTTGGGGAAATTTTTCGGCAGCCACCACCTCAGCCAGAAGGCACGTGTAACAATACATAATGCAGTACTTATCCCAACATTACTGTACAGAAGCGAGAGTTGGGTATGCAGAAAAGAGTATGAAAGTAAAATTAATGCGGTCGAAATGCGATCTCTGCGGAAAATCTGTGGAGTTAGGCTGACCGACCGCATTCGTAACGACGACGTAAGAGAGCGAGTAGGTATGAAAGAGAATATTGGTGTAAAGATGCGAAAGGGAATGCTCCGATGGTTCGGACATGTGGAAAGAATGCCGAACGAACGTCTGGTTAAGAAGATATACAATGCGAAACTGGAAGGATGTAGGTACCGGGGGAGACCGAGACTAACCTACCTAGACCAGATCGGAATGTTGAGGAAGCGAGTGAAGTATGCAGAGATAGAGTTCTCTGGCACTCTTCTCTCTGCCTACCCTGCAAGGGATATGGCGTGGTGATATGTATGTATGTATGTGACAGAGTCAGAATACAATTCACCACCCCCTATCTTACCCGTGGGTGATCGTAAAAGACGACTAAGGGAAATAAAATGCATATAACATCTATGCAAGAGAAGGAAAACTTGAAACAAAACCCTATGTCAACACGTCTGACCAGCGTGGTATAGTAGGTTAATTTCCTTCCCATTACGGAGGAGGCTCGAGCCCAACAGTGGGACATATATGGGTTGTGATGATGCTGATAAAAACATGTTATGTATAGCATAAATTATTTATAAAATGATCATATAATCGTTTTGTACCAATATTTTACAATATAGCTAAACTATCATATGTCCTAAAGCCTGATAAAAGTATGAAGCGCGGTACATTTTTTCATACAAATATTAGTTACTATTTTAATAATCAATTCAACTAAAATCGTATTGATCATGACGATATATTGTAAATATAGCGCATTGGACTAGAAGTCGTAGGACCACGCTGTTGACAGTTTTCTGTCTACAGCCGCGGGCCGGTCCGTACAGGGTAGTACCACACTGAGCAGAAGATCGACGTCTGAGGAATGGCAATGTGCTATTGCGCTTCGTTCGATGAGCGAGAGAGCCGGAAGCCCAACTGGGTGGGTTTGGGATTGTAATAGTAGGCAACTGCCTAGCTATACCCTTGGTATAGCAAGCTTGGGTAGCAGTAACGCTTACCATCAGGTGTGCTACTTGCTCGTTTGCCACCATAAGCAATAAAAAAAATTGGAAGCATATCTAGCAGCGTCCCATACAGTTTCTATTTTCGAGGTTTGGTAAACAGATTCAGATAAGCAGATTCATAAGAAACGGTATTACCTACCCACTCCGACGCAGAGGTGCCGTGCAGGTATTACCAGAACCAGTTCTCGAAAATGATCGTGCCACCTTGTACTGGGACCGATCGATCATCATTGATAAGATCTATACTATCCTGGCTAATAAGCCAGACACCATGGTGATAGAACAGCTAGAGCACAGTGCAATGATTGTCGATGTCACTGATTGTCCTCATGACGGGAATCTTGTGAAGGTTGAGCAAAATAAATAAAAAGAAAAATCAAGACTAAGGCTCACGAAATTGCCGATATGAGTGATGGTAATTATTGTACCGATAGTTATTTCAACTAACGGTCTAATAGCGAGGAGCCTCGATAAACACTTAAAGACGTTCCAGTTAGATAGATTGGGGGTCTGATGCAGAAGGCGTTGTAACTGGACACCACGGCGCGCATAGTGAGAAGATCTCTCTCTTTGGAAGCCTAATCACTGGCAGCTTGGTTCCTATATTAACAGTCGATGGGTCAACGTCAAAATCTAGTCATTATATTGGCATTAGATTATATAAAATGAAACCATCATCATTCTCCTACTTTTATGACCTGCCTGACGCAATAGAAGCAATAGTTTTATGACCTGCCTGACGTCAACGCTCCTTGGGAATTTAATTGTTGACCAAACAGTATCATCAGATGGAGTTGTCCCAGGTCGTTATAAGGCTGCCACCGAAGACAAAGATTGGGTACCGGTGGCCCACTCGCACGGCGAAGAGAGGAGTTGCACGATGGGTCTATGGGGTCACGCGCCGCCTCTTACGTCGCCCTGGACCGATTTGCCGGGGCGAGAAGCATCCATAGTTCACCGTATAAAAAACAAGTCGTTATAAGGCTCTTAGTCGTCTTTTACGACATCGCAAAGCAAGGGTTGGTAGTATTCGTAGCCGCTACCATACAGACATTATATAAAATGAAACCAAATTCACTTATTACGTAGTGTTTTTATTATTTAGTAAAAATCAAATATATGAACATTTTCCATCTGGTGATAAAGTAAAAAAACAATTCATTACTCTTGACTCCTGTAAGGCAAAGTACAACTAAGAATAGAATAACATCACTGTAAGAAAAAGGAAATTTGATATAAAAACTATATCAATGCATTTGACTAGCGTGATATAGTAAATTAATTTATCTGCACAATGGAATAGATACATGCTCCAAAGTAGAACGTATATAGATATAGACGTGCTTAAGGGAGAATACCATATTTTAGTCATTCACTATAGAGAATGAAAGAGCCGTGACTAGCAACCACACCTTAGCAAGGCATGTGCTCTTTTCTGTGTTTCCTCTTTTTGAGTTAATCTCCCTTGCCTTGGAAGTACATTTTGCAATTTCTCCCAAAAAAAAGCATCTCCCCACAATAAGTAAGTATTGGTAGCAATATATGATTTTAAATCATCACTTAAGTTTTCATGTTGTAATATAGTTTCATTCAATATAATTATTATAACTTTCGGCTTTCCTTCTTGTATGCTCAAGTTATGCGCCGTCCGAAACTCTAAATACGACCATTCGGACACTAGAAAATATTCAGTCAATATTATTATAGTCAATCTTGAGCTTTCCACTGATTCTACTATTTGATCTGGAATCAAGTGTCCCACTATCCAATCTCTATAATGCACACACACTTTTTGACCATATTCATTCTCCAATTTTGCTAATAGTTCATCTGTTACAAATTCTGCATCTTGATGTGCGAAAGATATAAAAAGATCGTATATTTTCATCGCATCCAGTTTCATTTCATATGCTGTTAAATTTACCGTATTTTTTTTATTTAAAATTATTGATATGTAATAACCTAAGTTCTTTCGTCGTATATATATAGATATTATTAATATAATCAAAACTAGTGCTCCAATAGTACTGGTACCAATCAGACCTACTAAAGCGTGTTCTTTCCTACATATATCATTCACTTGTTCTCTTGTAACACTTGAAAGTTTACCAATATCCACACAAAAGATATCTTCATAATCAGCTAATATACCATATTCTTTCCATACATTAAGAATTGTTAATGCAGGACAGTCACATTCTATAGGATTATTCGATAAATATAATCTGACATTTCTCTTTGGTATCACAAATTCTGGACTTGTATTGTTTCTTATTATGTGTGATATTTTATTATGTCTTAAATCGATTACGGTTTTTGCATTGAACGAATATACAATGCTCTCCTGTTAACAAATATCATTAGTTATTAATAACAATTTAATTGCAGTTACAATGGTAATTAGACCAAATTGCCAAATTCATCATCATCATCATCATCAGCATCACAGCTTATAAATATCCCACTATTGGGCTTGGGCCTCCTCCGTAATGGGAGGGAAATTAACCTACTACACCGAGCTGGTCAGATGTGTTGGTATAGGGTTTTGCTTCGAGTTTTGCTTCTCTCGCATAGATGTTATATGCGTTTTATATCCCTTAGTCGTCTCGTACGATCATCCACGGGTAAGATATGGGGTGGTGAATAGTATTCTTACGCCGTCACCACGTGAATAGTATTCTTACTACTTCACTTTTATTCTTACTATTATTATAAATGTTAGTAAAAATCTATCTTCTTATTTTTGTTACACTTTCATGCCTAATCTAATGAATTAATTTTGATGTAATTCAGTACAAATAATCCTTGGGAAAGGAAATCCTTTGATTTTTTCAGGATAACAGAAAACCTATATAGGTTTTATCTTTTATACCAAAAAAAGTTTTAAGGGGTTGAGAGCTTGTATGGAAGTTCGTCATTATCGAAAAGATAAAATTCTTAATTAGGCACTTGATACTCATTTAAGTCGAAATTACAAAAGAACAGATATCCATAGACCTAAGAAAGGACAGCGGACGTCCATTTAACATCTTTTAGTCATTCATTGTTGGGCATAGGACGTCACTTAGTAAATAGGTTTGTGTTTGCAGTTAGTATTATTAGTTTCAAATGAGATTACTGCTGATCCCATGATCGATTTTTACAACTTCCACAAGAAAATAAGGAGCAGTAATGCTTTGTATTGTTAGCCGATCATACCATCCTGGACGGATTTAGCAGGGTGTGTGAACACTCCATAGCACACCGCCAAAAGAAACCCGATCATGCCATTGCCACTTACGTAATATTTGCGAAATACTTGGTAATATTAAAATAAAAAAAAAAGTGTGTGTGTGTCAGCTCCGACGCACGACTGGAGTTTACTCCTTAAGTACAATTATCAAAAGAGGCGCAAAAAAAGCTCATTTGATTAAAAATAATATATATATTTTACCCGTGTGGCGACGGGATAGAATACATGTGTCGCCACCCCTTGCTTGCCCGTGGGAGTCGTAAAAATCGACTAAGGGTTCACCAGGAGAGTGGGCAGCAGCTCTCTCCTGGGAAACGTATTACACCACACTGCGATCGCCAACCCGCCTGCCAAGCGTGGCGATTACGGCTTTAACCCCTCATGAGCAACACAAATAGAGAAACGGCCCCCAGTCACGGCAGCTCCGCTATCCTACAGGCTCATCGTGGTAGCGGGCCTGGTAGCGATGGAGTAGGGGGTGCGAAGAATCTCCGGCAGCGATCCGGCTACCAATCAAAACGACCTTTGGCCCTGGTAACACACAACATTCGGACACTCAGGACCGATGAGAAGGTCATCGAGCTGGAAGAGGAATTGAGCAAAATCCGCTGGGACATTGTAGGATTATCAGAAGTGCGAAGAGAGGGCGAGGGCACGATAATCCTACGTTCTGGAAACTTGCTCTTCTACCGGGAGGGAGATCACCCGTCCCAAGGCGGTATAGGGTTTATCGTTCGAAGGTCTCTCGTAGGCAACGTGGAGAGGATCGAGAGTGTGTCGGCAAGGGTAGCATACCTTATACTCAGAATTACCAAACGGTATTCGTTGAAGGTCATACAGGTATACGCACCGACCTCGGCATACTCCGACGACGAGGTGGAGGTCTTTTACGAGGATATCTCGAAAGCCATACACGCGTCCAAAACCCACTTCACGGTGGTTATGGGAGACTTTAACGCGAAACTAGGCAAAGGGAGTGATGATGAGCTGAGAGTGGGGAAACATGGATATGGACAGAGAAACCAGAGGGGCCAGAAACTGGCTGAATTTCTGGAGAAGGAAAGCCTCTTTATGATGAATTCCTTCTTCAGAAAGCAGCCACAAAGGAAATGGACCTGGATTAGCCCCGATGGTTCAACAAAAAACGAGATAGACTTCATCTTGTCGGACAAACGACATATATTTAATGATGTCTCAGTGATCAGCCGGATTAAAACTGGGAGCGATCACCGAATAGTACGAGGCACATTAAATATCCACACAAAAGTCGAACGGTCACGCTTGATGAAGTCTACCCTCCGACCTACACCTGTCCAATACCAGAACCTTGAAAACTTTCAACTCGAACTACACAATCGCTTCGAATGTCTAGACGAGTGCGAATCTCCGAACGATATAAACAACAGATTCGTGGAAACTGTCCACGCGGTTGGGTCGAAATTTTTCAAGGCTCACCGCGCTAATAGACCTAAAAAACTTTCTGACCAGACTCTCAAGCTCATGGAGCGGAGAAAAGAAATGACAGTACAGTCTTCAGCCGATTGGTCCGAACACAGGCAGCTAAATAGGCAGATCTCCAGGTCTGTGCGTCGCGATATTCGCCAATTTAATACGCTCCGTATTAAAGAAGCGATAGAGCGGAATCGTGGCTCAAAAGTGTTCGCACAAGATCTGTCTATCGGGCAAAGCCAAATGACTAAGCTGAAGACCGATGACGGCACTGTCATTTCATCCCAAAGTGAGATCTTGGGAGAGGTCGAAAGGTTCTATGGACAGTTATATAAAACATCCCGAAATCCTGTTGTCGGCTTGGTCCAAGATCCCAGATCCAAGCTAACTCGGCACTATACCGAAGAAATCCCGGACATTAGCTTGTGCGAGATCAGAATGGCTCTCGAACAACTAAGAAACGGTAAGGCACCGGGAGATGACGGAATTACGGCAGAGCTCCTGAAGGCAGGCGGCAAGCCGGTCTTAAAAGCCCTTCAGAAGCTATTTAATTCCGTTATCCTCGGGGGCAACGTTCCAGAGTCGTGGACCAGGAGTGTGGTGGTGCTGTTCTTCAAGAAAGGCGACAAAGCTCTTCTAAAGAACTACAGACCCATCTCACTCTTGAGCCACGTCTACAAGTTGTTTTCGAGAGTCATTACCAATCGACTCACGTGCAAGCTTGATGACTTCCAGCCGCCCGAACAAGCTGGCTTCCGAAAAGGCTATAGCACCATAGACCATATCCTCACGCTTCGGCAGATTATCCAGAAGACCGAGGAGTACAATCGGCCTCTGTGTATAGCGTTTGTGGACTATGAGAAAGCCTTTGATTCAGTCGAAACTTGGGCGGTGCTGCAGTCCCTTCAGCGGTGCCAAATCGACCATCGTTATATCGAAGTGCTGAAGTGTTTGTATAGGAACGCCACAATGTCAGTCCGTATTCGGGATAAGAGTACGAAACCGATCCAGTTGCAGAAAGGCGTGAGACAGGGAGACGTCATCTCTCCGAAACTGTTCACCACTGCACTGGAAGATGTCTTCAAGCTTTTAGACTGGACCGGACTCGGCATCAACATCAATGGCGAATACATCACTCACCTTCGATTCGCAGACGATATTGTCGTCATGGCAGAATCCATGGAGGACCTGGGCACCATGCTCAACGATCTCAGCAGGGTATCCCAACTAGTGGGTTTACGAATGAACATGGACAAGACGAAAGTCATGTCAAATGCCCATGTCATTCCTGTACCGGTCCTAGTTGGCAATGCGATTCTCGAAATCGTCGATCATTATGTTTACCTTGGACAAACAGTCCAGTTAGGTAGATCCAATTTCGAGAAAGAGGTCAGCCGACGAATCCAACTCGGTTGGGCAGCGTTCGGGAAACTTAAGAAGATCTTCTCATCCAACATACCTCAGTGTTTGAAAACACAGGTCTATAACCAGTGTGTGTTACCAGTGATGACTTACGGCACGGAAACGTGGTCCCTAAATGTAGGCCTCATAACCAGGCTCAAAGTCGCTCAGCGTGCTATGGAGCGGGCTATGCTCGGGATTTCTCTGCGAGATAGAATCCGAAATACGGAAATCCGCAGACGAACGGGTGTAACCGACATAGCACGAAGAATTAGCATGCTGAAGTGGCAATGGGCAGGCCACATCGCTCGAAGAACCGACAACCGCTGGGGAAGAAAGGTTCTAGAGTGGCGACCACGTACCGGACGACGCAGTGTGGGACGCCCCCCCACTAGGTGGACAGACGACCTAGTGAAGGTTGCTGGGCGTCGTTGGATACAGGCGGCACAGGACCGCACTCTGTGGCGTAAAATGAGGGAGGCCTACGTTCAGCAGTGGACGGCAATAGGCTGAAATGATGATGATGATGATGATATATTTTTATTTACATTTATTAAAACTGTTCAGTGAAGTATTATCTCACATCAGAAAGTGATAGGTGCGCAGGATAGGTTGCGCACCAAAAACGTAACAAGGTCATTCGATAACTAGATTTTACTCCTCAAATTTTTCTCATACCGGGCGCCTTATATGAAAATCGATTCTTAAGGAGTAAACTCCAATAAATTCGAAAATTTCGAAGTTTCGAATACTACCAACACTTGCTTTTGCTCGTGAGTATCGTAAAAGACGACTAAGAACCATATCAACGACCTGGGCCAACTCCATCTGATGCCATTTAGTCAACAATTGCATTCTCAAGAAGGGTTGACGTCTAGCAGGCGGGCGGTCATAAAACTATTGCCAATAACTTCTACAATATGTACTATGAAAGAAGAATACATATTGTATCAACCCCAAGTAATTGGGATAAGAGTAGGAGAATGAAGACCTGGTATTAAAATATATTATGTCTTACCTTAATCTCTTTTATTTGATTATGTGCTAAATCTAAACGTAAAAGACCTTTAATCTGAACGAACCAATTCTCAAATTCACTCAATAGATTACTACTTAGGTTTAGTTGCTTCGTCTTCCAAGTTATTGTTTTATTATTTGATATCCTTTCCAATTTGTTTGACGACAGATCTATGACACGTAAATAGTTCATACCTTCGAATGCATTTATATCAACATAGCTGATATTATTGTTATGAAGAAATAGATATCTCATCGCAGTTTTCGCTTCAAACACATCTCTGTGAAGTTAAAATTGTATATTTTATGTTCTGTTTATACTGAAAGATATAGATCACACCGCCCTATATATATATATATATATATATATATATATATAGGGGGGGATAAGTCCGGAGCGTGCACGTCACGTCCCCTACCAGTCTACTCAGACTTCAATCCGGCTCAAATGCGTACCGCAGTGTGGGTTAGGGCGTCCCCCGGAGGCGACGCGTACCGACCCGTCCCCGTCGGTACGAACATCGGCACGTGCGGCGATGGAGGACGCCACCCATCACGCCTTGCCCAGTCAGACGAGTCGAGGAGAACAGAGTGCCGGGTGGGCACGTGGAATGTAAGAGGTTGTGTGGAAGGTAAGTTGCACGAGCTGATGACCGTCATGGCGGACAAACAGCTAGACGTGCTCTGTGTAACAGAGACCAAGCGAAGGGGCAGCGACGCCTGCGATCTTCCTGGTGGTGAGATGGCTCTGTGGTCTGGAGTACCATAGAGCGATCGAGCCAGCATAGGTTTGAAGGACTCTCGCTTGGCCTCAGGTGCGAAGAATTATGGAATGTATAATCCCAGACTTCTTTGGGTCACAAAACTGCAGAAAACCCAGATCCACAAAACTGCAGAAAACCCTCTGATCTAGAGCCAGATGCTTCACCACAATGTTGCGCAGAGTGAACACTTGATCCCTGCATCCCCTTCCACTCCTGAAACCTCCTTGTGCCTCACACAGTAAACCATCGGACACTATCCTCATTCTCCTTTCAATAATTTTAGCATACACTTTTGCTGCCAAACTAGTCAAGCTTATGGCTCTATAATTTGCGCAGTCATAACGTGAACCCTTGTTTTTAAACAAAGGCACGCCGACTGCGCTAGTCCAGTCCCCGGGAACCATTCCCGAGCTCTAACATAAATTGAGGAGCAACAGGAACGCCTCCCAGACACAAGAGCCGCCAAGCTTGATCATCTCGCAGACACCATATCAATGCCTGCTGCCTTACTATTTTTCAAACTTCCTATCACCCATTCAACTTCATCCATACTGATGCCATCGGAGGACGCCGGTGCTGAATATTGATCTATTAGACCACATGCAACACCGGAGCCAACTCGAGTATCCGCATACATATCGCCAAAATATTCACTCGATCGGCTTAACAAACACGTCTTGTGTTTGTGTAAGAATGTCTCCACCTTTAGACCTTATTTTATTCATTCTGAAGGCTGACCAGCCGCCCCGAGACTTCTTCACCTCCCTCCAAAAGAGTTTGGTGTTACCCTCGAAATTTTTAGTCAGCCTATCTTCTACACTCATATTTGCTCTATCACGTTTCTCTTTCACTAAGGCCTTGGTGTCATTCTTACATTGCCGATATATTTCTTTCTTCTGTTCAATCATACTGTCATTCAGAGGCAAAGAAGAGTCATAGTCCGGCCATGCTTTCTTCTTTTGCTCTACGAAAGCTGCCACTTCCGCATCCCACCAGGCAACACCATTTGTTTTTCTATGCTTCTTTTCAGTTTCCACATACTTCTGTCGCTGTATTTATCATACTCTCTTTCAATATTCTCCAGCATTCTTCTATGTCCAATTGCGACTGGCTTGCCATCGTCAGCCGTTCTCGGACACGCTCTGCATACTTTTCTCTTACACACTCTTCTTGAAAACTTTCAATTTTTCTTCTTTCAAGCCCTCCGAAGTGGACACGCTCTCGCCAGTGCCTCCACTTTCTGAACAGACCACTAAATCTCGCAATAACGAGATAGTGGCCCGTATCGACTGTGGGGCCCCTGTAGGCTCTTGCGTCCAATATTTTGCTTCGGAGGCGACTGTCTACCAAAATTAAATCTATTATACTTTTCTGTTCATTCCTTCTCCATGTATACATGTGGATGTCTTTATGTTGAAAAATGTGTTTGACACAATAAGGTTTCTCTCCATGCATACATCTGCAATGAACCTACCTGCATCGTTCACTCTCTTATCACCAAATGGACCAAGTACGTCCTCATAGTCGGGACGCTTGGTACTCACCCATCCGTTCAAATCTCCGCATACAATCACGCGTTCACTGGTTTCTGCCATATCCAGAACTTTCCAAACATTATCCCAAAACTTCTCCAGGTCTGATGCTACCGAGGATCCTACGGGAACATATGCTACAACTATGAATACCTTGGTGATACCTAGTTTTATACGGACCCAAAGAAGTCTGGGATCATACATTCTATAATCCTTTACACCTGAGGCCAAGCGAGAGGACAACATCACTCCTAACTCCATGCTGGCTCGCCATGGCATATATATATATATATGTATATATATATATTTATTTATATGTATATACATACACATATATATATATATATATACATACATACATATCATCACGCCATATCCCTTGCAGGGTAGGCAGAGAGAACAGAGTGCCAGAGAACTCTATCTCTGCATATTTCACTCGCTTCCTCAACATTCATAATTCTCTTCATACGCGCTCGCCGGTTTCGGAGACTCTTGACTCCACCTTCCTTCAGTACATGACCGATCTGGTCTAGGTAGGTTAGTCTCGGTCTCCCTCGGTACCTACATCCTTCCACTTTCGCATTGTATATCTTCTTAACCAGACGCAGAGATCGCATTTCGACCGCTTTAATTTTACTTTCATACTCTTTTCTGCATACCCAACTCTCGCTTTCATACAGTAATGTTGGGACAAGCACTGTGTTATGTATTGCTACACGTGCCTTCTGGCTGAGGTGGTGGCTGCCGAGAAGTTGTCCCAACGCTCCGTTCACTCTATTTCCCGCATTCACTCTTCGCTCTATATCAGTGGTGTACCTTCCATCTCGGCTAAATCCACATCCAAGATATACAAATTCATCCACTTGCTCTAGTACATCATTACCTATTGTTACTCCTACATCTGTTCTGGCTTCGTCTCTTTCAAAGACCATTATTTTGGTTTTGCTCACATTCACGCGTAGACCCCTTTTCTTACAATCTTCTGTCATTGTGTCGACTAGGGTCTGCAGGTCAGTCGCTGACTGTGCCAGCAGGACTGCATCATCTGCATATAGCAGAGCAGTGACCACTGAGTCGCCCATCTGGACTCCCACATTCATATCGTTCAACCTTTGGAGACATTTATCCAGATATATGATAAACAGCCTGGCTGATAGAACGCACTCCTGCTTAACGCCGATATTGACGTCAAACTAAGGCGACATTCCATCATCCAGCCGCACACAGGCTCTACAACCCATGTAACTGGACTGCACAGCCTGTAGCAGTTTACCGTTAATACCATACTCCGGTAAAATGTCCCAAAGTTCCTTTCGTACAACTATGTCAAATGCTCTCTCCAGATCCACAAAACTGCAGAAAACCCTCTGATCTAGAGCCAGATGCTTCTCCACAATATTGCGCAGAGAGAACACTTGATCCATGCATCCCCTTCCACTCCTGAAACCTCCTTCTGTCTCACACAGTAAACCATCGGACACCATCCTCATTCTCCTTTCAATAATTTTACCATACAATTTTGCTGCCAAACTGGTCAAGCTTATGGCTCTGTAATTTGCGCAGTCATAACGTGAACCCTTGTTTTTAAACAAAGGCACGATGACTGCGCTATTCCAGTCCCCGGGAACCATTCCCGAGCTCCAACATGAATTGAGGAGCAACAGTAACGCCTCCCAGACACAAGAGCCACCAAGCTTGATCATCTCGGCAGACACCATATCAATGCCCGCTGCCTTACCATTTTTCAAACTTCTTATTGCCCATTCAACTTCATCCATACTGATGCCATTGGAGGACGCCGTTGTCGAATGTTGATCTACTAAATCACATGCGACACCGGCGCCAGCCGTAGCATCCGCATACATATCGCCAAAATATTCACTCCATCGGCTTAACACGTCTTGTGTTTGTGTAAGAATGTCTCCACCCTTAGACCTTATTTTATTCATTCTGAAGGCTGACCAACCACCCCGAGACTTCTTCACCTCCCTCCAAAAGAGTTTGGTGTTACCCTCGAAGTTTTTAGTCAGCCTATCTTCTGCACTCATACTTGCTCTATCACGTTTCTCTTTCACTAAGGCCTTGGTGTCATTCTTACAGACCACAGAGCCATCCCGCCACCAGGAAGATCGCAGGCGTCGCTGCCCCTTCGCTTGGTCTCTGTTACACAGAGCACGTCTAGCTGTTTATCCGCCATGACGGATATCAGCTCGTGCAACTTACCTTCTACACAACCTCTTACATTTCACGTGCCCACCCGACACTCTGCTCTCCTCGACTCGCCTAACTGGGCAAGGCGTGATGGGTGGCAGCCCCCATCGCCGCAACTGCCGATGTTCGTACAGACGGGGGCGGGTCGGTACGCGTCGCCTCCGGGGGACGCCCTAACCCGCATTACGGTACTCATATCGAGCCGGATTAGCAGTCTAATTAGACTGGCAGGGGACGCGAACGAGCACGCGCCGGTCTATGCCCCCCTAATTTAAATATAATAAAAATATATAGATATATATATATATATATATATATATATATATATATATAGCTGTACATAAGGGCGTATTAGTTCCCACTCTCATGTATGGCAGTGAAAGCTGGATTTGGCAGGGAAGACATGAAAGTAGCATAAATGCTGTAGAGATGAGAGCTCTTCGTAGTATGTGTGGTGTAAGTCTGACAGATAAAATTAGGAATAGTGTTATAAGAGAGCGCTGCGGGATGAATGAAGAAGTAGTGACAAAGATAAAAAAGGGTATGCTGAGGTGGTTCGGACACGTGGAAAGAATGAGTGAAGAAAGGTTGACTAAACAAGTATACAAAGCGAGTGTGAGTGGGACGATTACAAGGGGAAGACCACGTCGTACTTTCCTGGATCAAATTGAAGATGTGTTAGTGAAAGGTCAGATTAAGAGTACGCGTAATCGTAGAGCATGCATGAAGACTGTGATGAGTGTGAATGAAGCGATGGAGGTATGTCAGGATCGTGGTTTGTGGCAATCCGTAGTCTCTGCCTACCCCTCAGGGAAACAGGCGTGAGGCTATGTATGTATGTATGTATATATATATATATATATATTTATTATTTTTACTTATAACTATTAGCAGTCGTCGTTGTCGTCCGTCTTGCTCAAAATCCACATGAAAATTGTTTCTATACTTGACCATCATCATCTTATTCAAACTATTTGAGGTTGACGTATTATTCTTAGGAAATTAAACACTAAAAATTGAGCAATCATTTATAAAAACTTACCCGTTCACTTTTTCAATATTATTAAAACTCAAATTGATCGTATTTATTTTCTTATTCTTGGAAAATATCTCCTTTGATAATATTTTTATCGAGTTATTCATCAAGCCAATTGTTTTCAACGAATATAAACTGTGAAATATCTTTGGTGGCAAAACTTCAATCATATTGTGTGTTATTGATAAGCCTTGAATATGATCAGATTCTATAAATAGTCTTTCTGGAAGGTCCTTTAATTTACAGTTGGATAATGCAATATCTTGAGTTGTGACAGGTAATCTACCGAAAGCTTCAGAGTCTAGCGTCATTTCTATTTGATTTCTATCAATCTGTACCTGAAATTATTATTTTTAACCGACTTCAAAAAAGGAGGAGGTTCTCAATTCGTCTGTATTTTTTTTTTATTATGTTTGTTACCTCATAACTTTCGACTGGCCGAAGCGATTTTAATGATAATTTTTTTATTTGAAAGCTGGTGCTTAACGTATGGTCCCATTTTAATTTGGTCCAGTTCTGACAATGGCACCCATGAGAAAACTATATAAGTCTAAAATTAGCATTAAGTATGTGTGCAACAAATGAACGAGTAACACAAGCCCGGCTACTAATAGAACAACCTATGTGTGTATGTAACACTAAAAAGTAAAAAATAAAAAAAAACAAAACTACGTTTAAAAAAACCGACTTCAAAAACTGAAAAGTACAAAATAACTTAAAATACTATCATTTGTATGTGCTATCTATTGATAGGTTTGAAGTCGGTGCCGGTATCGGTATTTTTAGCGTAGGAATTTCATTACAGTAAGTAAGCTGTTTATAATTTTGTTTAGGGCTTGGCACCGATTTCAAACCTATCAATAGATAGCACAAATGATAGTATTTTAAGTTATTTTGTACTTTTCAGTTTTTGAAGACGGTTTTTTTAAACGTAGTTTTTAGAAACATGTGCATAACATGTAAAGTAAAACTGAGTTTCAGAACACAGACCTAGTAATTCTATAGTTTTTTCGATATGCTGTGTATTGAGTAGAGTTAAATAGTAGTAGGACCACGCTGTGAACAGCTCCACAGTCTGGGGTAGTACCACACCGAGCAGAACATCGACGTCTGAGTAATGGCAATGAGCTATTGCACTTCGTTCAGTGAGCGAGAGAGCCGGAAGCCCAACTGGATGGGTTTGGGGTTTGTATTGGTAGGCAGCGGCCTAGCTATAACCTTGGTATTACAAAGGTCCATGGGCGGCAGTATTACTGACCATCAGGTGTGCTTTCTGCTCGTTTGCTACCACAAGCAATTAAAAAAAAAAGTGCGTGTCAGCTCCGACGCACGACAGGAGTTTACTCCTTAAGTACGATTATCAAAACAGACGCAGAAAAAGCTCATTTGACTTAAAATAATATATATATTTTTATTTACATTTATTAAAACTGTTCAGTGAAGTATTATCTCACGTCAGAAAGTGAAAGGTGCGCAGAATAGGTTGCGCATCAAAACGTAACGAAGTCATTCGATCACTAGATTTTACTCCTCAAATTTTTATCATACCGGGCGCCTTATATGAAAATCGATTCTTAAGGAGTAAACTCCAAAAAGAGGGAAATCGAGCTGACCCTCTCTACTTTTCACTAGCTTCAGTATTTCCTTTAATCAAATTTTAAAATGTATAATAATAAAGGATTGCATATTATGGCGTTGAATAGGTCTACACAATATGTACGTACTTAAATATTACATACATTAAATCCTTATTAATATTATAAATGCGAAAGTAACTCTGTCTGTCTGTCTGTCGCTCTTTCACGCCAAAACTACTGAACCGATCTTAACGAAATTTGGTACACAGATAGTCTAGAGCCTGATAAAGGACATAGGCTACTTTTTAATGCAAAAGGGTTGAAAAGGGGGATGAAAATTGTAAGGAAGTATCGTTACTTTTAAAGATAGAATATTAAATCTTATTTTTAGGCCATTGATTAGATATAAATAAATATGACATTAAAATTTTCTAAAAAAAATACCCTTAAGGCGTAAAATAAAAATAGGGGATGAATAACTTTAGGAAAGTAACCTTTTCCGCGGACGAAGCCGCGGGCAGAAGCTAGTATAGATATATGTCAATAATACGAAATACACAGAAACAATTTCACGGATCATTCGGAAGTCTATTATTGACCTCACTCTGAAAGCGATTTTGTAGTTCGACCAATTTTTTTTTTTGGAGTTTTGAACGCCTGTGAAATATACAGACGTAAATTAATAATCAAAATTCATCTTACGTTTTAATATTAGAAAAATAATTAGAAAAATAAATTCTGATTTGATTAAATTTTTCCGTGTGGTGACAGAGTAAGAATACAATTCCACCCCCTATCTTATCCGTGGATGATCGTAAGAGACGACTAAGGGATATAAAACGCTAATAGATGTTCTATGCGAGATAAAGAAAACTCAAAATTAAACCCTATACCAACACGTCTGACCAGCGTGGTATAGTAAGTCAATTACCCTTCCATTATGGAGGAGGCCCGAGCCCAAGAGTGGGACATATGGGTGGTAAATTGTATTCTTATTCCATCACCACACGGAAAGTTTTATATTATATTATATATATTATATTAGAGCGAGTAGGTATGAAAGAGAGTATTGGTGTAAAGATGCGAAAGGGAATGCTCCGATGGTTCGGACATGTGGAAAGAATGCCGAACGAACGCCTGGTTAAGAAGATATACAATGCGAAAGTGAAAGGATGTAGGTACCGAGGGAGACCGAGACTAACCTACCTAGACCAGATCGGTCATGTACTGAAGGAAGGTGGAGTCAAGAGTCTCTGAAACCGGCGAGCGTGTATGAAGAGAATTATGAATGTTGAGGAAGCGAGTGAAGTATGCAAAGATAGAGTTCTCTGGCACTCTGTTCTCTCTGCCTACCCTGCAAGGGATATGGCGTGATGATATGTATGTATGTATATTATATTACTTACTACGGGGTTGTAAAAAAAAACTCCAAACGCTCAAAAACTTACCATTGCTAATTTTTTAAATCTTTCCAGAAAACCATTTTGGATATATTGCAGTTGCGTATCTGATAGTGATAAAAATGTGAGATTTTCTGCAGCCAAGAACACTTCTGGGTCTAAAGATATCATTTTTAAATTTGCAATAAATAAATCTTCTAATTTATTTAAACCTGTAGCAAAATTAATAAAAGATAAAATACTATTATACGCTTACTTAAATCATCATCTCAGCTCATATATGTCCCACTGCTGGGCTCGACCCTCCTCCACATTAGGAGGGGAATTGACCACGTTTATCAGATGTGTTGGTTAAAAGTTTTTATTTCGAGATTTTCTTGTCTTTCATAGATGTTATATACATACATATTTTAGCCCTTGGTCGTCTTTTATGATCACCCACGGGTAAGAAGTAAATGGATGGAGAATTGTATTCTTACTCAGTCACTACACAGAGATTATTTAAATATATTTTTTTTTTATTGCTTTTGGTGGCAAACGAGCAAACAGCAAACCTGATGGTAAGTGTCACTGCTGCCTATGGACTTTTGCGATACCAAAGGTATAGCTAAGCCGCTACCTACCAATACAAACACCAAACCCACCCAGTTGGACTGCCGGCTCTCATCGTTCATTACCACCCCAGGGCCTATATAATAAGAAGTAATAATATTCAGTCAACCATCAACGTCTCACATATTTTATTAATGGTACTTATTGTACGCAGCGTTTTTTCAATTCTCAAGAAGGTTTGACGTCAGGCAGGCGACCATTCATAAAACTATTAACTACTACTACTACTACTAACTAAATAAGTCTACATCTTTGGCCAGCTTCTCATTAATAAAACAGATAACTGAGGCATTAGATAAAAAAAATGCAGTTTTAGGCGTATTCTTAGATATGAGCAAAGCTTTTGATTTCGTCAATCATAGGCGGCTGCTCTGCAAATTAGAAAGTTATGGAATACGAGGCAATTCTTATAATTGGTTAAAAAGTTATCTTACAGACCGTCAACAAAGTACAATTATAACATAAATTGTTAATAATTCAGAAATAACGTATACGTCAGATAAACAAATAAATAGTTGCGGAGTACCACAGGGTAGTATATTGCGACCGTTACTGTTTTTATTGTATATAAACGACATCACTAGTTCTCTTAAGCATAACTGTATATTATTTGCTGATGATACCACACTCATAGTCAAATGTAAGAATAAACTGCAAATAGAGGCAGAAACCAACAATGAATTACAAAATATAGTGAACTGGTAACAGTTAATAATCTACAACTAAATATCGAGAAGTCTAAATTTGTTCAATTTCAAACGTATAATAGTAAAGATAACATACCACTACCGATGATAAAGATAAATAAAACAGCGATAGAAGCAGTAAATACAGCTTTGTTTCTTGGCATAACAATAGATAAGGAATTAAATTGGAAAACACACATAGAAAACATTTGCAATAAATTAGACAAGTTTGTGTTTGCTTTAAGGAAATTGAGGTCCACCGTTTCCAGAGAAGCAGCTCTGGCGGCGTATCATGGATATGTATCGTCGGTCATGCGATACGGAATAATTATCTGGGGAAACTCCGTAGAAATGAGTAGGGTATTTATAGCACAGAAAAAATGTGTACGAGCTCTTTACGGTGCAGAATATTTGGACCATTGTAGACCTATCTTCAATGAAATGAAAATTTTGACACTGCCATGTCTATATATTTTTGAACTATGTCTATTTGTAAAAACAAATCCTCAAATGTTTCCACTACATGACAAGGTAATGAAAAAAACACATAGTAGAGATCCCAGTAAATTATTAATACCCCATCAAAGATTGCAAATATTCGCTAAAAATGTATATTGTATGGCAATTACAATTTATAATAAACTACCAACTGATGTTAGACTATTAACTATTAATAAATTTAAGACATATTTATTTAAATGGTTGTTGGACAAAAATTTTTACAAAGTTAATGAATTCTTAAATCACAAATTTTAATGTTGACATTGATCATTTTATTGTTATTGATTTCTAGTTATAATTGTAATAATGTATAATTGAATTTAGATATTCTTTATTTTGTTATGAATTATAATAATCTCTTAATGTTTAATTGTTAAAGTTACAGTATGTTAATTTACAAAAGTGACTAATATTTCTACACCAGCTTATGGTAGAATATGTGAGACGCACAAAATATTAATAACTAAATGTACCATATTCTGAGAAATAAATTATTATTATTATTATTATTATTTCCAATATATATAATATTTCAATGTTCAAATGAATGGTGTGGCCCTAGAAATTGTGGAGTCCACTATATTCTTAGGTATTACTATTGATGCTAAACTCCATTGGGGCCCTCATATTGAGAAATTATCAAGTAGGCTAAGCTCAGCGGATTATGCGGTAAAAAAAATTCGAATGTTAACCGATATTGAAATGGCTAGAATTGTTTATTTCGCTTACTTCCACAGTCTTATGTCTTATGGCATACTACTTTGGGGATGCTCTGCAGATTTGAATAATATCTTTGTTCTCCAAAAACGGGCTGTCCGCGCGATTTATAATTTAGGCCCAAGAGCATCACTGCGCGAAAAATTTAGGGAAATAAACATTCTAACTGTTGTATCACAATATATATTTGAAAACATATTATATGTAAAAAAAAAATTGATAAATTTGATAAATATAGTGACATTCATCACGTGAATACTAGGAATAAGGATAATCTAGTTATACATCATACTCGCCTACAAAAAATTAGTAGGTCTTTCATGGGGCAATGTATACGCTTTTACAATAAACTACCTAATGATATCCGAGATATGCCCATAAATAAGTTTAAAAAGGCTATCAAAAATAGACTTTGCAAAAAAGGATATTACAATATTTCGGATTATCTAAATGATAATACGGAATGGTTATGAGTGGCTCCTCTCTCAGCAATTACTTTATATAATTTTAACTTTTACATTGTTTTAGTGCTGATCCTCACTGTCGTCTGAACTCTGTATTCTTATCATTGTCACAAATTGTACAGTGTAGCGTGTTTTGCCTAACGAGTTATTTATTTATTGATTTGATTGAGCTATCTGATTGTAATTTATAGATCTTGGTGTGGTCATGCTCACTAAAAAGGTCTCTGCCTGCGTTAGCTACGTGAGCGGGTCTCTCCCTTCCCTCGAATGTGGTTAAGGGGCGTGATGGCTGCTTTAGTAGTTAACTCGTGATCGAGTGCCGCTTGTGGAATCTGGTCCAACCATTTCTGTTCTTTTTTGTTTTTTTTTTGTTAATGTTGTATTTAACTTTAAAAAAATAAATCTTTACTCGAAGGGCATCGCACTGGAGCTTAAATGGTCTAAACATGTATCCAATAATATTAAGAAAACATGTAATTTAAAAAAAAAATGACGAGCCCGCTGAGTTTCTTGCCGGATCTTCTCAGTTTGTGGCGGCTTTCCGATCCGGTGGTAGATTAATTTTAAAAAATATGTAATATTGACAATATGTAAGTGCACTTTTAGGGCTTATGCATAATAAATGATTTGATTTGATTTGAATAACTTTTGGAATAAGTATGTTTATATATTGCGTTGACCCCAAATAAATGGGGGATAGGAACAGGAGAATGTTGATTATTATACGCAGCGTATTCAAAATCCCTGTCAATACAGATTTAAATTTAATTAACCGCTGACTTCTCATTGAAAGGACTTGGAATTTTTATAGAACATTAAACATATATTTATCATCATCATTATTTCAGCTTATATATGTCCCACTGTTGGGCTCGAGCCTCCTCCATAACGGGAGGGAAATGAACCTACTATACCACGATGGTTGAACTTATTGGTTAGTGTCCAGTTTCTTTCTCTTGCATAAATGTTATATGCGTTTTATATCCCTTAGTCATCTCGTACGATCACCCACGGGTAAGATATAGGGTGGTGAATTGTATTCTTACTCCGTTATCATACGACAAATACCGTGTATACCTCGGTGTTATTATCATCAGTATCCTTAACTTCCACTTTAAAAGTTTTAAATGCGAATTCACATCAAAATTAATAATACAAACCTTTAAAACCATCACGATCTATAAATTCAATATTGTTACCCTCCATTGACAATTCTCTCAAACTTGGCAAGCCATTGAACGCGTTAGCTGGTATGCTTGTTATATTATTGTATTCCAAATGAAAATAATCTATTTGTGATTGATTGAAAACGTTTGAATTTAATTGCAAATCGCCACCCATTATAACTACTTGCCGTAATGATGGCAAAGAATTCAGTACAGCCGCTGGGAGCTGTTTATTTTTATCTGAAATCAAACAATGAGATTTTATAAAGACAATTTTTATATCCCTTAGTCGTCGCGTACGATCACCCACAAGTCCATTAATCACGTGAGATTTGAAAGGGGTCCATTAATCACGTGAGATTTGAAAGTATTGACAAAAATCACGAAGTCCTAAACCTTCATAGTCTTAAACCTCACCATGTATCACCAAGGTCGGGTTAAAAATGCTAAAAAAAGATCACGTGATTAATGGACGTCCCCTAAGTTAGGGGGTGGTGGTAGGTGGTGCACGGTCCAGGTAAAATATCAAATACAATCGCGATAATAATCGTATAAAGATAACAGAGATAATATAGATATGATCATGTTTTTTTTTTTGGCGGCGGGCTATGTTGTGGTCACGCCCCGCTAATCCGTCCGGTGCGACAGAAGAAGCGGCACATGACTCCATACACCCGCCCTACAAGTACCTCTCCACGCCGTGCGAGCGGGCCACCGGAATCCGGTCTTTGTCTTCGGTGACCCACCCGGCGGTTTACCCTTGCGGGTATTGTCCCGAGTCGACGCCCCGGCAGCTTTCGCCGTCGGGGCGTCGTCCTCACGCGGTGGCCTCGCTTCAAGGCGACCAGACTAATCCCCGATCCGGTCACCCGCTGCCTCGGCTAGGGCGAGATATGTTCATGTTGGAAATAAATTTTAGTCAAAAATCTCATCGAGAAATTCTTACCAGTTAAATGCATATTTAAAGTATGTACTTCATTAAAACTACTAAAATCTTCGCCGGTGTACTCTCCAATTAGTTTTTTAACATCTACATAGGTAATTGTAGATAGTGGAAGGTATATACCGTGGACGCACCTCATTATGCTTGGGTCGCAACCCTCCACCACAAGTCCGCCTTTTGTATCTTTTATATCAAACTGCGGCAGATTTGTGCAAGTCAAATTCGTACCCTGAAACATTGTTAAGAAGAATTAACTGACTATACCCAACTATATCACCTCCAACCTACTTCATATTGTCTGTCGTTCTATTGTCTATCTGTCTGTCTGTTTCTATTATAATAGATGTTTATGAGTAATCTTTGATTTTATTTCACAAAATATGTAGGTATGTCCTGAAATTTTGCAAACTATATTTCATTCACTTTTAAATTATCCGTGTGGTGACGGAGTAAGAATACAATTCACTACTCCCTATCTTACCCGTGGGTGATCGTACGAGACGACTAAGGGATATGCAACGCATATAACAACTATGCAAGAGATAGAAAACTCGAAATAAAAACCTATACCAACACGTCTGACTAGCGTTGTATAGTAGGTCAATTTCCCTCCCATTATGGAGGAGGCTTTAGCCCAACAGTGGGACATATATAAGCTAAGATGATGATGTTGATGACAGTGCTAAAAATTGCCATACACGTTTTTTATTTGTGATAATTCACGATTACTTAAATGCCACCATTATTGATCCAATATGGCGGATATCACAAAATGGTGATTTATAGTAGTAACCTTAGGGGTTATTATGTAAATATCAAATGAAAGAACTTAAAAAGCCAAACAATAAGTGAGGTGACATAATAATCAGTAATGTTGGCCCGAGTGTAACGCATTTTACATTTTTACTAAATCCGTGTTTTGTATTCTTTACAACGTGTATGGTCACAGGAGAACATTCTCCTATAGTAGATGTTGCCACCAAAAGTTTAAAAATTGCACAACAGATCTAATCGGATCATTTCTGAACGGTGGCGATAAGTACTTGCTAGCGCCTCCCTCCCCTCGCCCCGCCACGCATGTCAGCCGCATACGCCGCTCGGTAACAAATATCTCGCTAAAGGCAATTATTATCCAAAAATCAATATTAACAAGATAAAAGACATTTTGGCAGTGCTTCCCCAGTTCCTGACTTGGAAATTGGTAAGTGCTTGTTTTATACCCGACAGTAGATATTACATACATACATACCATCACGCCATGTCCCTTGCAGGGTAGGCAGAGAGAACAGAGTGCCAGAGAACTCTATCCTTGCATACTTCACTCGCTTCCTCAACATTCATAATTCTCTTCATACACGCTCGCCGGTTTCGGAGACTCTTGACTCCACCTTCCTGCAGTACATGGCCGATCTGGTCTAGGTAGGTTAGTCTTGGTCTCCCCCGGTACCTACATTCTTCCACTTTCGCATTGTATATCTTCTTAACCAGACGTTCGTTCGGCATTCTTTACACATTTCCTAACCATCGGAGCATTCCCTTTCGCATCTTTACATCTTTAGATAGATATTCAGTAGATATTAAAATTATAAAATAGCAGTTGTAAAAAAAAAGCTAAAAATTATGAACATTTTGAGTATAATTTCACTCACAATAAGCGCCCAAGCTTTTATTCATAATCATAAGAATACAAAGAAAGAAAGAAATATCGCAAAGAAACAGGTTTAAGATATATTTTTAACCCAAAATAATAACCTATTTTTTGGGGCGGTCTTTGGAATGGTCACACCCCTCTAAATCAGTCCGAGGTGACAGAAAAAGTGGCGCGCGACCCTATAAACCTGCCCTACATGTACCTCTCTTCGTTGACCGGGCCACCAGAACCCGGTCTTTATCTTCGGTGGCCCGCCCAGCGGTTTACCCTCACGGGTTCTTTTCGAGTCGATGCCCCGGCAACTTTCGCCATCGGGGCATCATTCTCACGCGTTGTGTCAAAATGATAAGCTTAAAACAGCAAAAGGCTGAATGATGAAATCGTGGAGAGGATCACATCTGAAATATCTGTGTAGCAACTAGTTGTATTAGTAAGAAGCGTAACTATAAAAATCAAAGCATACCCTACAGCTAATTGTTAACATTTGTTGATTAATGAATGTACTCCATGTGATATTGACTGTAGAATCTCCAATCTCACAAGTGGCCATGTTATCTTCTAATTTATGTCCAAATGCACACTTGCAAGGATTTGGACATGATGCTGCGTCTGCTGATTGCAGCATGACTAACAGAAGACAATGGAATACAAGTCTCATAGCTCTTTTGTCTCTGAAAAAAGAAAGAGATATTAAAGATTGTTTTTAGTAAGTGTTTCAGACTTTCATTCATCGTGAAAATGATGTGGGGATAAAAAAGGGGATATTTTTTTTTGAGCCAACACTTTGAATAAGGATAAAGATCCGTGTATTGCGGAGGGACTTAACAATCGTATAACTAAAATTAACTCTGAATGCACAGCTCAGGCTGGTCACAGGCCTGCAAGCAACCAATCTCAAGAGGTTGGTTGGTTGATTCTCTCTCAGACGTATCTTTGACTCTATTTGCTAATGGCTCTCCGTACAGCCGTCGCTACTGTCGCTGACCATATGAAACTGGAGCTCCTCCGAGTGACCGCGGGTCTAATACGACTTTGACTGGCTAGCCATGAAGGTGTTTCAGTTGCCGCTACTGTGTCTGGTCGTCTTTAAGACTGAACCTTCACGACGGGTACCAGGACGTTGCTGATGTTACTGGTCATCTAAAGTTGGAAATCACTGGGTTCTTTAACAGACTCGTCCAGACTTAAAACCTTTATTAACCCTTCTAAAAGTCGGATTAATTTGAAACGTGGTACATTTATCAAGGACATATGATAATAACAAAGCTATAGTTTGTCACATTTTCCCTACAAGATTAGCGATTTCTTTATTATCCGTAGTTGAGTTTTGCATGTTACGCGATAGATGTCGCCGTACCTAACTTTTGCATCGCGCTTTTAACTGCGGTTATCAACAAAAACGTGGTTGTTTTGTTAATTATTGTTTTTATTTCAACTAGGTAGTTACTTATTTTATACAATAAATTTGCTTGATATCATTGTTTTGTTTTTAGGTATTTATTAAAGCGACTTTTTCCTGTTACAAAATGTTGCAATTGTATTTGATGTTCGTCTGAATGTACGTCAATATTATCATTTATTTATTTTTTTACTTATTTACTAGCTTTTGTCCGCGACTTCGTTCGAGTAGAAATCATATGTGACGTCACCATAGAATATGATTTTCATTATATCCGTTGTATAGTGCAAAATATTAAAATATAATTCAACCTTTTTTTTTACCGTCGTCGCACTCCTCGCACCACTCCGTCCGGGGCGACAGAGAGGCGTGAGCTCGCACACCCGTAGCCCACCCGTGACACGTCGCCTTCGTCGTTGGGCCGGCCACCGGAGTAGAGTAACTTGACGTCAGTGGTCGGCCCGATGGAATACCCCCTGAGGAGTACCCCTCGACCGACGTCCCGCCCTCGGGGAGGACGTCGGTTGTTCCTCACGCCGTCGGCCTCTCGGCGGGTGACGGACTAATTCCTTGATCCAGTAACCCGCGGCCTCGGCTAGGGAAAATATAATTCACCCGAAAGGAATTTATCCCCTGAGGGGTGATTTTCAAAATATACCTTTTTAGTCTATAATCTCGCAAAAATAAATCAATGTTTAATATTAAAAATAATTCAATAAGAATTCAATTAAAAGTATCACTGCAACATTTACTCCCCTAATTTATACCCTTTTTTTTTAGGGTGGACTATGGATGCGTCTCGCCCCGCCGAATCGGTCCGGGGTGACGGAAAGGCGGCGCGTGACCCCATAGACCCACCGTAAAACTCCTCTCTCTTCGCCGTGCGAGCGGACCACCGGTACTCGATTTTTGACTTCGGTGGTCCGCCCGGCGGTTTACCCTCGCGGGTTCCTCTCGTCGACGCCCCGACAGATTTCGCCGTCGGGGCGTCGCCCTCACGCGGTGGCCTCACGTCGGGTGACCGGACAATTCCCCGGTCCGATCACCCGAGGCCTCGGTTAGGGCGGCATCAGGCGCAGATATTCGCGCCTGCGCCGCCCCGGCCGCTGACGGCGGCCCGGGTCGCGGGAATCCTCCCGGACTCGTTCCGCCATCTCCTTCCGCAAGATGACAATCTCGCAGAAGGTGGCGACCGCGTCCCAGTTCCTGACGCTGTCGACCATCGCCCTCGCGACAGCCGGCAGCGTCAGGTCGGCACCGATAACAGCGACGAAGTCACGGCGCTGCCCGTCCCAGCTCGGACATACCTCGAGCGTATGTTGCGCCGTGTCCTCGTCACTGCTGCAATGGTGGCAGGTCGGAGTCCACTCCCTATACGCGACCGTGTGCAGGTACAAGCCGAAGCATCCGTGCCCCGACAAAACCTGCACCAGTCGAAAGGAGAGGACTCCGTGCCGCCGCTCCATCCACTCCATCAATACGGGCCGGAGGGCCTCAACGGTAACGACAACGTATCTAGGCCTCTCCAGCCGCGTAGCCCAACGGGCGATGACGTCTCAGCGGGCGTCCTCGCGCCAGGTGGCTATCTCGCTTAACAATGGGGAGCCACCTTCGTCGCGCACTGAGGTAACCCGCCGGTAGAGGTCGGAGAGGATCTTCGCCTCTAGGTCCCACGGGGGTGTCCCGGCCAGTAGGCATGCCGCCTCGGTCGATACCATGCGGTACCCGCGAATGGCTCTGACCGCCATGACTCTCTGTGGTCTCCACAGAACAGCCCTGAGCTGGGCCCTGACCTGAGCCCTCGAAGCTGGATCCGCCCACGTTCGGCATGGGCCGCGAAAGGGCGGATGACGCGCCGACCAGCCGGGGAGCAATTCGACGAAAATGCTCCCGGAACCACCATCGCCCGTCGAGTGCCTGACCGAAGTACTTCATATGGGCCTGGATACTGATTTGGATAGAGTTGATGACTAACGAGTCGCCGATTGGCAGCCTTACGCGTGGCCCCACCTAATTTATACCCTTTTTTTTTTTTTTTTTTTTTTTTTTTTTTTTTTTTTTTTTTATTGGTGGGCTATGGGTGCGTCTCGCCCCGCTGAATCGGTCCGGGGTGACGGAAAGGCGGCGCGTGACCCCATAGACCCACCGTAAAACCTTCTCTCTTCGCCGTGCGAGCGGACCACCGGTACTCGATTTTAACTTCGGTGGCCCGCCCGGCGGTTTACCCTCGCGGGTTCCTCTCGTCGACGCCCCGACAGATTTCGCCGTCGGGGCGTCGCCCTCACGCGGTGGCCTCACGTCGGGTGACCGGACAATTCCCCGGTCCGATCACCCGAGGCCTCGGTTAGGGCGGCATCAGGCGCAGGTATTCGCGCCTGCGCCGCCCCGGCCGCTGACGGCGGCCCGGGTCGCGGGATTCCTCCCGGACTCGTTCCGCCGCCTCCTTCTGCGAGATGACAGCCTCGCAGAAGGCGGCGACCACGTCCCAGTTCCTGACGCTGTCGACCATCGCTCTCGCGACAGCCGGCAGCGTCAGGTCGGCACCGATAACAGCGACGAGGTCACGGCACTGCCGGTCAAAGCCCGGACACGCCTCCAGCGTGTGTTGCGCCGTGTCCTCGTCACTGCTGCAATGGTGGCAGAACGAAGTCCACTCCCTATGTGCGACCGTGTGCAGGTACGAGCCGAAGCATCCGTGCCCCGACAACACCTGCACCAGTCGAAAGGAGAGGACTCCGTGCCGCCGCTCCATCCACTCCGTCAGTACGGGCCGGAGAGCCTCGACGGTGACGACACCGTGTCTAGGCCTCTCCAGCCGCGTAGCCCAACGGGCGATGACGTCTCGGCGGGCGTCCTCGCGCCAGGTGGCTATCTCGCTCAGCGATGGGGAGCCACCTTCGTCGCGCAGTGAGGTCACCCGCCGGTAGAGGTCGGAGAGCATCTCCGCCTCTAGGTCCCACGGGGGTGTCCCGGCCATTAGGCATGCCGCCTCGGTCGATACCGTGCGGTACCCGCGAATGGCTCTGACCGCCATGACTCTCTGGGGTCTCCACAGAACAGCCCTGAGCTGGGCGTTCAGAGCCCTCGCCCACACGGGTGCGCCGTACATGGCCATAGAACGGATCACCCCCGCATACAGCCGTCGGCCCTCGAAGCTGGGTCCGCCCACGTTCGGCATGAGCTGCGAAAGGGCGGACGCCGCGCCGACCAGCCGGGGAGCAATTTGACGAAAATGCTCCCGGAACCACCATCGCCCGTCGAGCACCAGACCCAAGTACTTCATATGGGCCTGGATGCTGATGTGGACGGAGTTGACGACTAGCGAGACGCCGATTGGCGGCCTTACGCGTGGCCCATGAAACAATAGGGCCTCCGTCTTATTTAGGGCCACCCTGAGCCCCAGCGCCTCGATTCGCCCGACCATCTCCTCGGTGCCGAGAGTGGCCAGGCTCGCCGCCTCTTCGAGTGTCCTGCCCCGGGCTGTGACGAGCGTATCGTCAGCGTAGCATATCACGCTCAGCCCGGGGGGGAGACTCCCTCTCAACGCCCAGTCGTACCCGATGTCCCACAGAGTCGGCCCCAGAACCGACCCCTGTGGAACGCCGCACGACATGGACGTCCGCACAATGTCCCCTGCGGGACTCGCGCAGAGGACACTGCGCCCCTCCAAATAGTCCGCCACCAGCCGCCTCAGGTACAAGGGCACCCCATGAAATCGGAGCGCCTCCCTGATGCAGCTGAATGGCAGACTATTGAATGCGTTGGCGATGTCCAGCGACACCGCCAACAGCACTCCCCCGCCGGTGACAGCCTCCGCGGCCGTCTGCCTCAGTCGTAGCAGGGCCCCGATGGTCGAACGCCCCCTTCTAAAACCGAATTGAGCGTCCGACAGATCGGGCCCCACCTCCTCCAGGTGCTGGACGATGCGGGCAGCGAGGATGCGCTCCAGCAGCTTACCCACATCGTCGAGGAGCACGATGGGCCTGTAGGCCGACGGCGAATCCGGGGGCCGTCCCGGCTTTGGCAGGAGAACCAACCTCCCCTCCTTCCAGCACTCAGGGAACCGTCCAGACGCCAAACAGGCGTTGTACAGCTGCCTGAGGCGAGGCTCGAGGTGCTCGAGGAGCGACGTCAGCACCCGGACTGGTATTCCGTCCGGGCCGGGGGCCGTGGTCGCGGAACGAATCCGCGCCACAGCTGCTCCCACTTCCGTCTCCGTCACGGGCGGAACACTCTCGTCGTCAGCCTCCCGGTCTTGTTCTGGCGAGGCCATGACCGGGGGCGTGTGTTCCGACTGCCGTGGAAACAGCTCCTCGACCACCCTACAGAGGAAGTCGGGCTGGAGGGTCTCAGTGAGGGGGGGGCCCTGCGCGCGAAGCTTGTTCAGCGACGCGCGATACGGGCGACCCCAGAGGTCACGGTCGAGACCGTCCAGCATCTCCTGCCAACTCGCACCCTTGGCGGCTCGGATGGCCAGCCGAAAGGCCGTCCGCGCATCGCGGTACGCCTCGTACAGCTGGCACTCCCGCTCAGCGTCGCGGTGACGCCGCCGGCTGCGGGTGTAGGACCTTCGGGCTCTGATACATGCCGCACGAAGGTCCGCCAATCTTGGGGACCACCAGTAGACCCCCTGCCTCGGAGGTAGACGCCGCCGCACTCTGGGCATGGCCGCATCGCAGATCTGCGTTAACGCACTGCGGATGCGGACAGCCTCAGCGTCCACCCCGTCCGCTGGGGGCGGTGAGGACAGCCACGTGTGAACGATGGCCGCCTCCGCCAGTAGGTCCCTGTCAAGACGACCCACAGCCCACCGCGGAAACGCGGGAGCTCCGTCCGCCCTGTGACCCCTACCGGGGTCCCGGAGAGGGGAGACCTCCATCCGGATGTACCGGTGGTCCGATAGGGTCTCCGCCTCCTCCAGGACACTCCAGTTCCTCACCCGTGGTGCGACAGCGGGGCTAGCGAACGACAAGTCCACTATCGACCCGCCCCGCTGCCGCACACACGTGCTCACTGAGCCCCTGTTATGAACACAGAGGCCCAGTGAAGCCGCCCACTCGATGACCGCCCGCCCGCGGTCGTCCGTCATAGGGGACCCCCACGCCGTGGATTTGGCGTTGAAGTCCCCCAGAACCAGGACGAGGCCCGGTGCCAGTCGCCGTATCGAGGCCTCCAAGTTGGTGAGGGAGGCCCTGAAATCGTCCATTCTCCTGGTAGGGGAGAGGTATACGCTGTAGAGCGTGACCCCTCCCCACTCCGCCGCGACAAATTCCTCGCCCCTATCCAAAAGAGACAAGGACGGGAAGTGCCGCTGCGTAGAGACGACGATTGCCGCAGTACCGTTTCGGCTGACCACCCAATTGGGGCGATCAGGCACGCAGTACGGTTCCGCGACTACGGCTGCACCAATCGACCACTCCGCCATGGATTGCAGGAGTAAATCCTGCGCACCGGCGGAGTGGTTGGTGTTGGCTTGCAAGAGGTGGTGCATGGATGGTGTAGCCATTAACGGGCTGTATCCATGACCTCCCCCTCGCCGGCGGGCGATCGGACCGCGCTAGGAGTGGGAGCGGCCGTGGTCGGAGGGCCGCCCCGCCCCTTTGGGGCCGAAGCTGGAGGTTTGCACGCCCCAGAGCCCATGCGGTGCTTGGCGGGCTTATTGCCCGCCGCACACGCGGGGCAGTGGGGCGGGGCGGCGCAAGATGCCGCCACGTGCCCGGTTTGACCGCAGCGGAAGCACAGTCCGCCGCAGTCGAAGCAATTAGTGCACGTCGGTCGAGTATGTCCGACCGCCATGCACTTATAGCACCTCGCAGGCCGGTGCTCAAGCACGGTCACCCGCGCCGAGCTCCAGCCCACGAGGAGCCTGCCTGAGCCGGCCAGTTGCCTGACCGACTCCACCGGGCACTGCGCCCAGGCGGCACCTACGCCGCCCGGACCGGGGCGAATGGCACCAACCCGGACGGTGTCTATGGGACACCCGGTTCTCGAGGCAATAGCCTCCCGGATGTCGTCCACCGTCACGGAGTCGTCCAGACCCGCGATGCGCATTTCGGCGCACTTGACGGGCCTGGCGATCCTGATGCCACCCTCCCCGGCAAACAAACCTCGCAGCTTGTCAGCTACGCTGTCGGCCGTCTTGGAGCCCTCGGCCCCGGGGAACTCGAGGATTCGAGCCCCTGTCCGGCCCTTGCGGGTCCTGGCTTCGACGCCTCCAATATCGGAGACGTCTAGCTCCCGCCGGGCCTTCCTCAAGACGGCCTCGTAGCTGAGGCCCTTCTCAGCCGCCTCAGGCAGCACAGTGATCACCACTGCGGCTGTCTTCGGCGACTTGAGCCCCTTGCGCGGCCTCTTCTTTTTACCGGCTCCTGCCTGTGAAGCGGGAGCGGGGACCTCAGCGGCGCGCTTGGCCTCCGCTCTCCTCTTCTGACCGCGACTCTTCCGGTCGCGCTCGGCCACCTGCCAACCCTCGGGCGCAGCAGGCGCGACAGGCGCGAAAGGCGCAGTCGTTGACGCGCTAGTCGTCGCCGGCGGTGTTGTTGCCGACGATGACTGCGGTCCGGCAGGAGCCGGTACCGTCCTCTTCCTTGGCTTTGGCGCGGGCCCCTTAGGCTTGGGCGCCGCCGCGGCCGCGGCGTAGCTGCCCCCCACGCGGCCACCCTGACAAGGCAGCGGGGCGGGGGCTGATGCCACATGCGACCGCTTGTCCGCGACGAGAGGCGGCCGAACACGTGGTTCTGGAGGCAACCTTGCCTCCAGAACGGCCACGCGCGCATCGACGAGTTTTCCGACTGCGTCGATGATTTGGCGCAGGGCCTCGTCCGGTAAGCCTCCCACCGCAAGCATCGGGGTCGGCTGAGCCTCTTCAGGGGCCCGTTCTGCGGCGCCCGGCGGCTTTGGCGCCACAGGGGCGCTAGCCGGCGGCACGCGGTCCGCAGTGAGAGGCGTCATCCTCACCACGGGGACCAGTTTCGCCGCAGCGACCGCGCCAGCGTCAGCCGGCGATGCGCGCTTCACAGCGGCAGGCGTCTTTCTCGCTGCGGGGACGGGAGTGACGGTTACGCCAGTGCCCAACGTCGTCGGCACCGCAACGCGAGGCGGCTTTGGCGCTGCAGTGGCCGCCGAGCAGCCGGCCTTGGCCGGCGGCGCGACTGACGTAGGCGGCACAAGCCGCGCCATCTGCGCCTTTAATTCGGCCACGTCCTTCATCAATTGGCGGTTTGCCCGCCGCAATCCCGCCAGCATGTCCCCTTGCTGTCGGTTCTTGGTCCGCATGGCTGTCAACTCGCCGTTAAGGCGGGCATTTTCGGCCCGCATGTCTGGAGAGTCGTCGTTAGCGCGGGCAGCGGCCGCCGCCGCCCTTTCTTCTTCCGAGGCCCCTCGCCCTCTTCGGGAAGCCGGCACCTTAGGTGGGGGCATGTTGGCCACGCTCCCCTCTGAGTCGGCACCCGAGCTGCCACCCTTGCTTAGGCGGCGCTTCCTCACCTGCGAGGGGAGGGCCTTCTCCTTGGTCGTCAGCGTTGTCGCTGTCGCCGCCGGGCTCTTTGCCACAAGACGCGCTGACGACCTGGCAGGGGCTTCAGCAGCCGGCCCGCTATCCTTCTTGGACGGCCCTGCGGGAATGTCACCGCCCTCGTCCATTTTGGCGGTAGAACCGCCACCCCCATCTTCCCCGGACGGCTCTGCGACATCGCTGTCGCCCTCGTCCGTCGACGGCTCCGTTTCGGCTCTACCGCCGTCCTTCCTCGCTTCCGCGGCGGCAGCCTTCCTACGCGCTCGCCGCTCCTCCAGTCGCCTTTTGAAGCTAGAGGTCTTCCCCCGGCTCCTCCTGGGCGACCTCCGCTTCGATGTTTGGGCCTCCCCGATTTGTGCCGGGCCCTCGGCGGACGCCTCAAGTCCCGAGGACGAGGCGTCGTTCTGGTCAGTTTTGCGTTGGCATGACCAGGCCTTAAGGTGGGCATCACTAAGATCCCCGTCGTTAATTATGTTTTTTAATTTAAGAGTATCCATAGTTAGACCCACGAGTATGGGAGATACTATTACGTCGACCCGGGCAGAGATCCCTGTACCCGGGCAAGCCTACATTTACCAACCAGGGGGGCAGCCGGTACCCTGGCTGGAGCGTGCTAAGAACAGAACAACCCATCTGCCATGCATCTTCTCGCCGCACGCCAAAACTTAAGATTGTGGGTGATTTCCGAATTCGAATGTACATTCGAAATTCTTTATAGAGGTTGTCTTCCTCGCGGTCCGGGCGGTTAAGCCAAGACCCTCGCTCCTGAAACTAAGACAAGCAAAGAATCAGGTTTACGATTTGACGACGGTGGCGGTGGCACATGCCTGCCCAGCCCTCAAATGAATGAGTGACTGAGCCCGTCGCGGATTCGCGTCCGGTCACCTTCTACGGATAGAAGGCTAGGAGCGAAGCGCCAGATATTCGCTGCGGACGACAGTACAACAGAAGAACTGGGGACCGCCGTCCGCACCCAGGGTACACCGCGTGGAGGTTTCTGACATCGTACCCCCACCTAATTTATACCCTTAAAGGGGTGTAAATTTACAAACGCTGAAACAAATGTTTTGTTATTGAAGTAAAACTTCTTTACAATCGTTGTGATTTCAAACTCGATGAAACGAAAAAAATAAGTCCATAGAGACACAAATACATAAATGTATTTTTTTTTTCATCCGAATCGATTTTTTTTCTAGCCTATCATTACAAGTAGGACTAATAGTGTCACCTGTCTTTGTTTTCGTGAGCGGTCCACTCCCACCCTGTATAGTGTATTATTTTCGCTAAGTATATAAAGTAGTGGATTAAATTATGTAGACACTAAATAGAAACGAAATATCACGAGGATTTTTAGTAAATTGTGTTTTTCGGTATTATTGCTAGAAAACACTGACAAACATCCTCATTCTCCTACTCTTATCCCAATTACTTGTGGTCGATACAATATGTACTCTTCTGTCATAGTACATATTGTAAAAGTTATTGGCAATAGTTTTATGACCGACCGCCTGCCAGACGTCAACACTACTTGTGAATATAATTATTGACCAAAAGGCATCAGATGGAGTTCGCCCAGGTCGTTATAAGGCTCTTAGTCGTATTTTACAATATCCACGAGCAAAGTAAGGGTTGGTAGTATTCATAGCCGCTACCACACAGCTAAAAACACTGACAAATATTATATTTGTAGTTTTTATTGCAGGCATTTATTAGTGGTTGGCCCACGCTATTGACAGTCTCTGTCTACAGCCGCGGGCCGGTCCGTCCGGGGTAGTACCACACTGAGCAGAAGATCGACGTCTGAGTAATAGGAATGTGCTATTGCGCTTCGTTCGGTGAGCGAGCCAGAAGCCCAACTAGGTGGGTTTGGGGATTTTATTGGTAGACAGCGGCCTAAGCTATACCCTTGGTATTGCAAAGGTCCATGGGCGGCAGTGACACTTACCATCAGGTGTGCTGCTTGCTCGTTTGACACCATAAGCAATAAAAAAAAAAAAAAAAAAAAAGGCAATAGTTTTATGACCAGCCCACCTTATTCAATTTCCCTGGCAATTAAATTGTTGTTCACAAGCATCAGGTATAGTTGACTCAGATCAATATACCTAAAGCTTTTGGTCGTTTTTAACAATGTTCCGCATGACTCACAATATAAAATTTTATTACTGTATATCTGAAAGGAACAAATGAGCAGGATTAAAAGTATCCTATATGTTAATTAAGGATGAATGAAATGATTTATCCATGTGGCAAATTTTCATCCAATTCTGCTGAATAGTTTAAAAAAAAAAAAAAAAAAAAAAAAAAAAAAAAGCCAAATATCTTTATAAACTTTCACGTTTATAATATTAGTAGGATGTAAAAAAAAGAAGTATATATATATATATTGTATATATTGTATCGACATCAAGTAATTTATATGAAAGAATGTTGATAATGATCAGCATATCGACTTTTCTAAAAAAAACAAAAAAAAAAAAAAAAAAAAAAAAAAAAAAAAAGGAAAGCAGTTGTAAATTTATTATTATCTATGTACTTACCTCTTATCTCTTCACGATACAAAGCACAATATATAATAACTACAAATACAAATGATTGATATTCATAACAAACACACATTAATTATTTAAATGTAAATTATATTTGTGTCAAAGAAACTTCAGAGAGAAAACAAAACTATTCACGACATTGAAGCACATTCCAGTTGAATTCATCATGGTCGGTGACTGGCTGAGTAAACTTTGATAATGTTTCTACGTCTGCATACAAACACTAGTTGAAACAGTCTTGCATTTAAATTCACAACTAGTGATAAGTAAGCTATATTAATAACTAAATTAATAACGGTTATTTATAGCAAGTATTATAAAGCGTTTAACCGTTAACCTTTCCTTATGGTGATGGAGTAAGAATACAATTCATCAGCCTCTATCTTATCCGTAGGTGATCGTAAAACGACTAAGGGATATAAAACGCATATAACATCTATGCATTAGAAGGAAAACTCATAATAAAACCCTATACCAACACGTCTGACCAGCGTTATATAGTAGATTAATTTCGTTCCCATTATGGATGAGGCTAGAGCCGAACAATGGGATATATACGAGCTGAGTTGATGATGATAATAACCGTTATTCGCTGTTAAAATATAGCAGCTATTTAAAAAGTCTGTATTGGTTACACGTGGTTGAAGTAAATATCTAAGAAATAAATCTATGTGTATATACATTTTATGTATGTGTATATGTGAGAGTGAATTAAACATGGATGTAAATAATAGATGGCGCTTTTTATTGACATTAGCTGACGATATGAAAAGGAAACTGTGGCATTTTTATTCATAGTACACTATTTTGTTCTAATTAATATTTCTTTGACATTGTAACAGATAAGAATTAAGGTAATAGCTAATAAATGAGTCATAATATATATATATATATATATATATATATATATATATATATATATATATATATAACGCGTCACGTTGTTTGTCCGCGATGGACTCCTAAAGTACTTAACCGATTTTAATCAAATGTGCACATCATGTGTAGTTTAATCCAACTTAAAAGATAGGATAGCTTCCATCTCAATTTATAGTCGCAATATTATTCAATTGCAAATTATTTGTTTAATATTTGACAGTCATAATTATCTGTTATCTCCAAACGAGTATGTGTTACCAGCGATGACTTACGGCACTGAAACGTGGTCTTTAAATGTCGGCCTCATAAAAAGGCTCAAAATCGCTCAGCGTGCTATGGGGAGGGCTATGCTCGGTATTTCTCTACGTGATAAAATCCGAAATACGGAAATCCGTAGAAGAACGGGTGTAACCGACATAGCCCGAAGAATTAGCACGTTGAAGTGGCAATGGGCAGGCCACATCGCTCGACGAACTGACAATCGTTGGGGTAGAAAGGTTCTCGAGTGGCGACTACGAATCGGACGTATATATAGGACGACCCCCCACTAGGTGGACTTACCCAGAAATGTAGGTATAGGGTTTTATTTCGAGTTTTCTTTGATATTATATGTACATTCTATACCCTAGTCGTCTTTCATGACAGTCACGAGCAATAGAAGGGATGACGAATTGCCATCTTTCTGCATTACCACACGGGAAAAAGTATTACAATAATTTATTATTGTAATGTATAGCAAATATTAACAATATTGTAGCGTCTAAGTAATTTTTTGGAGTTTACTCCTTAAGAATCGATTTTCATATAAGGCGCCCGGTATGAGAAAAATTTGAGGAGTAAAATCTAGTGATCGAATGACCTCGTTACGTTTTTGGTGCGCAACCTATTCTGCGCACCTTTCACTTTCTGACGTGAGATAATACTTCACTGAACAGTTTTAATAAATGTAAATAAATATATATATATATTATTTTTAGTGAAATGAGCCTTTTTTGCGCCTGTTTTGATAATCGTACTTAAGGAGTAAACTCCAGTCGTACGTCGGAGCTGACACACACACTTTTTTTTTCAATGCCACTTATTAATAAGGTATGCTGCCACGTTTTTCACTTATCAGCAGTCAAGCGCATACTGTCACGAGACCCGCCTGTTGGTTTATTGAAATATGTTTTTTTTTTTTTTCATTTTGGATAGGTTGATTAATGGGGCAAATGGATAGGTGGATGTATGGATAAGACGATGGTGGATTTATAAAACAATCCCTCAAATATCTGAGTTTTAACTTTCAATTACGCTGCTAATTTTATAAATCACCAGCTTCTGCCCGCGGCTTCGCCCGTGTAAAAGGTTACTTTCCTAAAGATTTTCATCCCCTATTTTTATTTTACCCCTTAAGGGTAATTAATATCATATTTATTTATATCTAACCAATGGCCTAAAAATAAGTTTCAAGCTTCTGGATTTAAAAATGACGATACTTCCTTACAACTTTTCATCCCACTTTACAACCCTTTTTTGCATTAAAAAGTAGTCTATGTCCTTTGTGAGGTTCTAGACTGTCTGTGTTCCAAATTTCATTTAGATCGGTTCAGTAGTTTTGGCGTGAAAGAGCGACAGATAGACAGAGTTACTTTCGCATTTATAATATTAGTAAGGATTAGTCAGTGAATCATTGATCCCAAAATCAAATAGCTAAAATAGCGGTACAGCTATTTATTCAAACAAATAACTGGCTATAACGCAGTTATTGAGATTTCGTTGCACATCACTAGTCACTACATAAACGCAGGCGATGACTTCAATCCAATTATTATTAAAATCGTGGTTTTGGGTGGGGATAAAGTTTTACCTAAACTGAGAATATATTAAGTATGTATATTAATAAACGATGGAAACCAGTTTTATTACAAATTATCGCGATTGTATTATAAAATTAATACACATTTTCGTTTCTGTTGAAATCAAATTTTAATTTTTGGAGTTTACTTCTTAAGAATCGATTTTCATATAAGGCGCCCGGTATGAGAAAAATTTGAGGAGTAAAATGACCTCGTTACGTTTTTGGTGCGCAACCTATTCTGCGCACCTTTCACTTTCTGACGAGATAATACTTCACTGAACAGTTTTTTTTTTTAAGTAATTATTTCTCTGATAATCCACTATCATCTCAGTTCATATATCTCCCACTGTTGGGCTCCAGCCTCCTCCACACTAGAAGGGAAATTAACCTACTACACCACACTGGTTAGACATGTTGGTATAGGCTTTTATTTCAAGTTTTCCTTCTCTGGCATAGATATTAAATGCATATTTTATCCTTATACATCTTTTACGATTACCCACGGGTAAGATAGGTGGTGAATTGTATTCTTCTTCCGTCACCACACGGAAATTTTCTTAATATCATTTTTTTAATGCGTCGCAATGATTGAAAAGAAATATTTATAATCATTGTGTTTCTAGCGATGACTTATGACACTAAAAGGAAGAAGACTTCATTTCTTTCTTTCTAATAGTGGTAGGACTACGTTGACAGTTCTCTGTCTACAGCCGCGGGCCGGTCCGTCCGGGGTAGTACCACACTGAGCAGAAGATCGACGTCTGAGTAATGGCTATACGCTATTGCGCCTTGTTCGGTGAGCGAGAGAGCCGGAAGCCCAACTGGATGGGTTTAGGGTCTGTATTGGTAGGCAGCGGCCTAGTTATACCCTTGGTATTGCAAACATGGGCGGCAGTAACACTTACCATCAGGTGTGTTGTGTGCTCTGTGCTCTTGTACTTTGTGCTGTACTTTGTGCTCTTTTGCCACACTAAGCAATAAAATAAATGATTATATATATATATATATATATTCTGAATCTCGGCAACAGCACCAACCTTGAAATTTAGCATGCAGAGGGTTCCGGTCACGGCTAATCGATTTAGCTAAGTTTCATTTGTCGAAAATATTGTTTTGTCAATATTTTCAGGCAATGAAATAATATAATTTTGCATTGGCTGACAACTATTAAAATAAGAAGGCAAATTTTGATGCTGTTATTAAGACACCTCAATTGGATAATGGAGCAGTCGAATCAAGGCCGCTTCGGATCCTGTTTCTCTTTTTTAATACTTTTTATTTTTTTAGGGTTCCGTACCTCGAAAGGAAAGAAAGGAACCCTTATAGGATCACTTTGTTGTCCGTCCGTCCGTCTGTCCGTCTGTCTGTCTGTTAAGATCCTTTTTCTCAGGAACGCGTGGAGGTATCAAGCTGAAATTTATATCAAATACTCAGGTCTACTGTCCCTTGGAGCTGTGAAAAAATCAAACTTCTATGCTACAGCTAAAGATACAGCTATTTATGTCGCAAATTTCTGCAAATTTTTGACACTCGCAAGGGAATCAAAACCTACAGAGTACTTCCCGTGAACCCAGTTTATTATTATTTAATTAATTATATTTATTATATTTAAATATATCTTCAAAACATACTAGAAAGATAATACCGAGCGAAATCTCGTTCATCCAGATATTTTTTATGATGTCACATCAAAAATACGAATTGGTATTTAGTTCATTTATTTATTGAGTCCAAATTGAATACTTTAGATACAAATTAGTACAACATTAGAAACAAATTTATAAGAAAAATAACATTATTATTGTCATCATTAAAGTTTCTAATGAAATTTTTACAAATCAATCTATAATATGTTAATATTTGAGAAGTTATATAAAAAAAATACAATAGAAAAGAATAAAGTACATAAAAATTAATTTGAAGTCATCTCAGCTCATATATGTGCCACTGTTGGGCTCGAGCCTCCTCCATAATGGGAAGGGAAATTGACCTACTATACCACGCTGGTCAGACGTGTTGGTACAGGTTTTTGTTTAGAGTTTATTCTCTCTTGTATATATGTCATTTTCGTTTTATATCCCTTAGTCGTTTCTTACAATCACCCACAGGTAAGATAGAGGATGGTGAGCTGTACCTATACCTACTCCGTCTCCACGCGGAAAAAAAAGTGCAAAAGAAAAGTAATTTATAAAAGTAAATGCATAAAAAATAAATTCACAAAATTAATTTTAATATTAACATTAAAATAAGAACATTCTAATAGATTTTATTTTCTTAAAAATTCTACTGTCTTAAAAATAATTATATTCAACATTTCACCCTACCGCCTTCCACTGTTGAACCTAGGGCCCCCTTTATGTTACGCCCCAGAGTGCATAAGTTAACCCCAAATTATATTGCAAGCTTTTATTTATTTTCAATTTTTCGCTTTCGTCTTTGGGTTAGATATATTTTATGTAAATATAATAATATTTTTTTTTTGTCAAATAATTCTAAAAGGTTAGAAATAAAATATACTTTATTCTCTATTGCTTACAAATATTTTGCTAAGAGATTAATTTTAACTTTTTTATACTTATTAACAAAATAAATGCATGTTTTTTTAATCTATTTCGTACTTTATAGGTTATAACTAACACTCGGAATTATTGTCACATCTGTATTATTCAAGTTTATATAATTATGAAGATACAATTTTCTTAGTTATTATGAGAAAATCTATAAATCTATCCTTATTTTATACTAGAACTAGCAAACTCAGCCTATTGGTTTGTTTGTAGAAGTTGATATATCGCAGTCCCACCTGGTGGCGAGTTACATCAATAGGGATATATAAACCTTTTTTTTTAAAGTCCACCCTGCACTCAGGCAATAATCCTTGTAATGCGGGGAATTTTACAAACATATAACGCAGACAAATTACACGCAAACTCAGAACCTCACTTTGTGGATATCACGAAGTATTGACTTGCGTAGGAATCGAACCCACGGCACTGACACGGAAGGTCGGTATCTAAAGCACTACGCCATCTGTACACATAAACCTTCTCCGTCAAATATAATACATATACAAACCAATTTTCAACATGAATAGTCAAATAGTTTCTGAGTTTGAGCGATGTCATATATACAAACATCCACTTTTATAGATAATATAACTTCATTTAAGCTTAAATTTACAAATTTATAATAACACAGCAACTACACTTTCTCGAAATTCTTTACCTTCTTACTTCCCTCTTTTTGTTTTATTTGCACACCTTTAGGCAATTTCTCCTGCAATTTCTTCCAAAAATCACCATCTTCCCATAACAAATAATTATTTACAGCAATATATGACTTTAAATCATCACTTAACTTTTCATTTTGTAATATATTTTTATCCAATAAAATCACAATCACTCTTGGCTTCCCTTCTTGTATGCTCAAGTTGTGCGCCGTCCGAAACTCTAAATACGACCATTCAGACACCAAAAAATGCTCCGTCAATATTATCATTGTCATACGTGAACTTTCAACAGATTGTACTATCTGATCTGGTATCATATCTCCAACAATCCAGTCTCTATAATGTACACATACTTTTTGACCAAAATCATTCTCTAGTTTACTTAACAATTTATCAGTTACAAATTCACCATCTTGATATGCGAAAGATATAAAAAGATCATATTTCTTCAACGAGTCCTGTTTCATTTCGTATGGTGACAAATTTTCTGTATTTCTATGAAGTAAATTGGATATATAATTACTTACTTTCTTTCGGCGTGAATATATTGATATTATTAATAAAATCAAAATTAATATACCAACAGTGCATGAACCAATGAGACCTATCAAAGCATCGTCTTTGTTACACAATGAGCTAACTTCTTTATCAGTAATAATTGATAGTTTACCCATATTTTCGCAAATAATATCATCAAAATCAGATAACATATTATTTCTTTTTAATTCTTTTAGTATTTTTAATGATATACAATTGCATTCTATAGGGTTATGTGATAAATATAAGGTGATTCTGTTTATAGATGCAAAGGTTTTCGAATCTGTACTATTACTTATTAATTGCGATATTTGATTGTGTCTTAGATCGATTGCAGTTCTTGATTCGAAGGAATATAGATCGCTTTCCTTAAAAAAATGAGTTAATTAATAATTATATGATGTCAGTATTTCATCTTTATGTCCCACTGCTTGGCTGGAACCTTCTCCACACTAGAAGGAAAATTGACCTCTCCATGCTGATCAGGCGTGCTAGTATAGGCTTTTATTTCAAGTTTTCTTTCTCTTCCATAGATATTATATGCGCCAATAACTTTTACAATATGTACTATAAAAGAAGAGTACATATTGTATCGACCTCAAGCAATTGGGATTGATAGTAGGAGAATGATGATGATGAGATCTTATATGCATATTTCATATCTTAGTTCGTCTTTTACAATTACCTACGGGTAAGATTGGGTGTGGTGAATTTTATTCTTACTCCGTCATCATACGAGTAGTATCATTATCATCATCATCATCGTCATTCTACTGTTCTCATGCCAATTACTTGGGGTCGACGTCAACTCTTCTTGGTAATATAATTGTTGACCTAACGTCATCAGATGAAGTTGGTCCAGGTTCATGAAGCTCTTAGTCGTCTTTTACGAAATCCACGATGTTAGGGTTGGTAGTATTCGTTTCCGCTACCACACAGCAAAGTAGTACGTATTAAATACATAACTATTAAGACCTAACTTCATCATCATCATCATCATCATCATCATAGCCCATAGATGTCCCTCTGTTGGGCTCAAGCCTCCTCCGTAATAGGAGGAAAATTAACCTACTATACCACGCTGGTCAGACGTGTTGGCATGGGATTTTATTTCAAGTATTCCTTCTCTCGCATAGATGTTATATGCGTTTTATATCTCTTAGTCGTCTCGTACGATCACCCACGGGTAAGATATTGGATGGTGAATAGTATTCTTACTCCGTCACCACACGGAAATAGACCTACCTTAATGGTCGTTATATTATTATGTGTTAAATCCAAATGTATTAAACGTTTCATTTGATAAAACCAATCTTCGAGCTGGCTCATTTGATTGTTACTCAAATTCAAACTTCTTGTCTGCCATAATGCTTTCTCTTTCAACGTTATTCTTTCCAATTTATTTGATGATAAATCAAGTTTTCTTAAATTCTTACCATTAAATACATTTAAATCTATATAACTGATATTATTATCATGTAGATTAATCATTTGTAATTCGTTATTCGCAGCGAATAGATCTCTGTAAAGATAATAATAATATTCTATATTAAATCGATTAGTTTAAATGCAATAATTATTGTGAAAATAATGACTAGAAAATTTTTCAGTGTTGTGACGGAATAAGAATAGAATTTACTACGCCTATAATGCCCGAGGAAGCTGTGTGTTAGTTATGAATACTACCAACCCTTGCTTTGCTCGTGGATGTCGTAGAAGACGACTAAGAGCCTTATAACAACCTGAGCCAACTACATCTGATGCCGTTTGGTCGACAATTACATTCCCAAATAGGGTTGATGTTTAGCAGGCGGCCGGTCATAAAACTATTGCCAATAACTTTTACAATATGTACTATTAAAGAATATATTGTATGTATAATATTGTATCAACCCCAAGTAATTAGGATAAGAGTAGGAGAATGATGATGATCATGCCCGAGGATATCGTAGAAGATGATTAAGTTATTAAAATGCATATAGCTTTTATGCAAAAGAAGGCAAACTTAAATAAAAACCCTATACCAACACGTCTGACCACCGTGGTATAGCCGGTTAATTTTCTTTTTATTGTGGACTAGCGACCCGCCCTCGCTTCGCTTCGGTTACGTTAATTCAGTTGTGTTGTTTACTTTTCGTACATAGAATTCCTTTCGAAGAAGGAATTTATTAAAACCCTACTTCATCTGACCTTTATAGGCCAGAAAGAAAGTCCACACCAAATTCGAAGTCTGTAGGGCCAGTATATGGAAATGTAGATTTTTTGCTCCTCTCTTCGCCGTGCGAGTGGGCCACCGGTACCCGATCTTTGTTTTCGGTGGCCCGCCCATCTTGAGCATATAGACATTTATGCCATGGCGGACTATATAAGATATACTCGTACAATTCCACTACACTACCAAAACTTTTAGGCCCCGAGCTCGAACGCGAGGGGGCCACGCGGCCCGGTTGAATCGCAGGCGGCGCGGCGGCACGAAAATAATTTCGTTGCGCATTATTTTAATTTTGCTATATCTCCAAAGGTATTGATTTAATTTGCATGGTCTGAAGGAAAAAAAATATCTTCGTGAAATGCTCAAGCCAATTAATGTATTTAAAATGATAAGGATTAATACAGTAATTGTGTAAATAGCTTTTCAATTATCGTTTTACCGAGACTAACCTACCTAGACCAGATCGGTCAGGTACTGAAGGAAGGTGGAGTCAAGAGTCTCCGAAACCGGCGAGCGTGTATGAAGAGAATTATGAATGTTGAGGAAGCGAGTGAAGTATGCAGAGATAGAGTTCTCTGGCACTCTGTTCTCTCTGCCTACCCTGCAAGGGATATGGCGTGATGATATGTATGTATGTATGTTTTATAATAGACCATTTTCTAAAGTATTAAAATGGATATAGTATGTTATCCTTAAGAGATAAGCATATACCATCGAGGACTTTTTTGTAGGCCCTTTTAAGCTGTACAATACTGTAGTATATTATTTTGATCTATTTCGTAGGGTTCAGCGAGCGTTTGCAATGTAAGCGCAAAATAATGTGTTTATTTACGACATCACATTAGAAACCTCAAAAATAACAGTATTTCTCCACTATTTAATGGATGTTATTATACATATGTATAAACCTTTCTCTTCAATCACTCTATCTATTAAAAAAAACCACATCAAAATCCGTTGCGTAGTTTTAAAGATTTAAGCGTACAAGGGGACACGAAGACAGAAAAAGCGACTTTGTTTTGTATTATGTAGTGAAGAGACTCGAGCCCAGCAGTGGGACATATACAAGCTGATATGATGATGATGATTGTGAACAATTGGAACGGATTTTCAATAGGCGTGGGTTCACATCCCACTTTTGATAATCATTTTTCGCTCGTAATCGGGTTTATATAAATAATCAAGCATATTAAATGCTAAATTTCAGTAATTTGAAAAAAAAAACAGGTTAAAGTTGGCTGCAAAAAATGAATCAATCAGTTCCGAAAACTTACCTACTAATTATGCTAATATTGTTGTGACTCAAATTAATCGAATCTATTTTCTTCAATGTGGCAAAAATCTCTTTGTTTAACATTTTTATAGAATTATTCTTTAAACTGATTGTATTTAAGGAATATAAATCCGAAAATATCTTCGGTGGTAAATTTTCAATCATATTATTATCCAAAGTTACACTTCTTAAGTGACTGGATCCCTTAAATATGTTATCTGGTAGTATCCTTATTCTGCAGTCAGATACCAGAATGTCATATACCGAGAGAGGTACTCGAGCGAATACACCTGAATCCAATGTCATGTTTATTTGATTATTCTTAATCTGTAACTAAACATACACATAAAATGTTTTTCATATCATTATCACTTTATTGTAGAGGAAAATTAAATTGAAAATTAGATTGAAATTGATGCGAAAGGGAATGCTCCGATGGTTCGGACATGTGGAAAGAATGCCGAACGATGGTTAAGAAGATAAACAATGCCAAAGTGAAACGATGTAGGTACCAGGGGAGACCGAGACTAACCTACCTAGACCAGATCGGTCATGCACTGAAGGAAGGTGGAGTCAAGAGTCTCCGAAACCGCCGAGCGTGTATGAAGAGAATTATGAATGTTGAGGAAGTGAGTGAAGTATGCAAGGATAGAGATCTCTGGCACTGTGTTCTCTCTGCCTACCCTGTAAGGGGCGTGATGGTATGTATGTATGTAAAATTAGATTAATTTAGCACACTATCGAAAAATTAGATTAATTTAGCACAGTCATCATCATCATCTCAACTCATAATATGTTCCCACTGTTGAGCTCGAGCCTCTTCCGTAATGGGAAGGATATTAACCTACTATACCACGCTGGTCAGACGTGTTGGTATATGGTTTTGTTCCGAGTTCTCCTCTTGCATAGATGTTATATGCCTTTTGTATCCCTTAGTCGTCTCTTACAATCACCCACGGGTAAGATAGGGGGTGGTGATTTGTATTCTTACTCCGTCACCACATGGACAATTTAGCACAGTATTCAAGACAAAATAATTGTACGATGCATGAATTGAAAATAGCGAAAATATAACTCATAATAAAAGTTTCCAGTCCATGTTTTTGTGTATATGTCTATGATAAGCATTCAACAAGCATTAGTTGTTATTACAACAAGTATCATGGTAGCTTAATATTATTTATACATACATATCATCACGCCATAACCCTTGCAGGGTAGGCAGAGAGAACAGAGTTCCAAAGAAATCTATCCTTGAATACTTCACTCGCTTCCTCAACATTCATAATTCTCTTCATACACGCTCCCCGGTTTCGGAGACTCTTGACTCCACCTTATTTCAGTGACCAATCTGGTCTAGGTAGGTTAGTCTCGGTCTCACCCGGTGCCTACATCCTTCCACTTTCGCATTGTATATCTTTTTAACCAGACGTTCGTTCGGCATTCTTTCCACATGTCCGAACCATCGGAGCATTCCTTTTCGCATCTTTACACCAATACTCTTTTTTACACCTACTCGCTCTCTTACGTAGTCGTTACGAATGCGATCGGTCAGCCTAATTATTATTTGCGGGTGCCTGGATCGGGGAATTAGTCCGTCACCCGCCGAGAGGCCGACTGTGTAAAGAAAGACCGACATCCTACCCGAGGGGGGGACGTCGGTCGTGGAGAGGGTACTCCTCAGGGGTATTCCGTCGGGCTGACCAATGACGTCAAGTCGTCGTCGACGTCACGGGTGGGTTACGGGTGTGCGTGCTTACGCCCCTCTGTCGCCCCGGACGGAGTGGTGCGAGGAGTGCGCCGACCGTAACCCAGCCAAAAAAAAAAGAAAAAGCCTAATTATTTTTTTTACCCTTACCATATTTAATTTTTTAAATCCATCCAAAAAGCCACTAGGGATATTTTTCATTTGAGTATTAACTAGAGTTAAATAAACAAGATTTTTTGCCCCCAAAAATACTCTAGAATCTATAGATGGCATTATCAAATTTGAAATATATAAATCTTCCAATTTATCTAAGCCTGTAAATAAACAAAAAATATATAAAATATTATTTGCAAAAAATCAATATTTAGGTAAAAACATTTAAAATTAAACGGTTTTATTGAAACACACAACATTTAAAATTAAACGGTTTTTTTTAAAATTCAAAATGACGGCGATGCGGCTCGCAACCCTTCTTGTCTCGTTCTCAATGAGGGCGAAAAGCGGTCTACGGAGTGCCGCTTTGCCACGCTAAATGTAGGAGGAGGAATGAAAGAGAAATTAAATGAGGTATGTCAAATGATGGATGATAAAAAGATTGATGTCAGGATCGTGGTTTGTGGCAATCCGTAGTCTCTGCCTACCACTCTGGGAAACAGGCGTGAGGATATGTATGTATGTATTTTATTGAAAATAAATATAATAATTGTGTAGGTATTATAGGAATAGCTAAAAATATTCAACCACCATCTTGTATAGGCGGCCATATTTTATTTAAAATTTTACATAGTTTTTTGGCACAGGATATATGTGTAACGCAGTAACGCAGACAAATTACACCCAGACTCAGAACAACAATTTTGTGGATCTGGATGGTCTTGTGTAGGAATTGAAACCACGTCACTGGCACAGAGGGTCGGTATTTCAATCACTACGCCATCTGTACAGTCAATCTGTGCAGAGAATTCAAATTACTGAAATTTAGCATTTAATATGCTTAATTATTTTATAAAAACCCGATTACGAAGCGAAGAATGATGTCACAAGCGGGTTCGAACCGTCACCTATTGGGAGTCCGGCCCAATCGTGCTGCCACTTACACCACCGTGAATTATTGTAGAACATTCAAATCCTGCTATAAGATAGGACTGAGGTAGAATAGAATATAAGGAAACTTCTTCGTCCTATGTGGTGAGCAACTTCACTTAAGCAACTTTAACTTGAGATTTGAGACATGTTTTGCCTCTTTTGTTTTTTTCCGCGGCGACGGAAGGTCAGCGCGTGGCCCCATAACCCACCGTATTCCCTCCCTATCACCATTGGGCCGGCTACTGGTACCGCTTCCTTGCCATTGGTGACCAGCCCAGCATCAAATTCACTCTCTTATATATTGAATAACCATTAACCCTCTTCGTATACTTCATCATCAACTAGCTGTTATTACAATTATTTGGGGTTGACACAATATGTCATCTTGTTTTATACAGTCTTATCAGACAGAAGAGATGATCTCTTTAGTCACTCCTTGTCTGTCCATGTCACGTAGGCCATAAATCTTTTCTTTTATCTTCCTTTACCCCAAAATCCTTCATACTTAAAACTTTCTTTATAACATTACTTTCATCCCGTCTCACCATAAAATCTATAAAATCTCAAGTGTATCATACTTCACTTTTTAACTGTTCCATCACTTACTCTAATATATTTATTCTTTATTATATCCATTCTCGTCACATCACACATTTATTTATTTATTGCATCAAAGAAACATACAGTATTATAATTAATTACAATAAAATAAAAAAAATAATTAACACTGTCACCAATGAAGTTTCTAATATTAATTAAGAGATAAGTAATTAAAAGTCTATTAGATATTATATAAAATAAAAGTAAAAGTAAAGAAGTAGGTAAAGACATACATGAAAACACAAGTTATGCCGCAAATTTGGAAAGTTGAGATCTAAAAGTACTAAGAGTTTCATTAAAAATATCTATGTTGTTATACTTAATATTGTAACAGCTACAAGCACGTTTTATAAATACATTTTGTCCATATAAAGTTCTTGAATAAGGTATATTAAAAAGAGATAAACAACGAGAAGTTTGCCTTTTACAACGTAATCCTATTTGGCTTAAACATCCATCTCAACATTCACATCTCCGCTATATGCAGTCGTCTCTCATCCGTCGCGTTTTTCTATTCCTGTATCTGGTCCCTACATATCCTACATTACAAAATAATAATGGATATTCATCATTTATTGTTTAATTTAATCAATTGAATCAGTTTCGTTTATATTTCGAAAATTAATTTATATAATTAGCATAGCTAGTGTGATAGGACCACGCTGTTGATAGTTCTCTGTCTACAGCCGCGGGCCGGTCCGTCCCGAGTAGTACCACACTGAGCAGAAGACCGACGTCTGAGTAATGGCAATGTGCTGTTGCGCTTCTTTCGGTGAGCGAGAGAGCCGGGAGCCCAACTGGGTGGATTTGGGGATTGTAATGGTAGGTAGCCTAGCTATAGCCTTGGTTATAGCAAAGATTCATGGGCGGCAATGACCTGATGGTATCAGATGTACTGCTAGCTCAAATGCCACCATAAGCAATAAAGAAAATAGTATTTCTAACATTAGAACAATAAAAAAAAAAAAATACATACCTCTAAACGCATCAATATTTATATCCTCAATATTATTACCCTCTATTGAGAACTCCATCACATTTGGTAAGCCATAAAATGCATCAGCGGGTATGCTTTTTATATTATTATACTCTAATCGAAGAAAACTTATTCTAGATTGATTAAATACGTTTGAATGCAAACTCAAATTGCCGCCTATAATAACTAAATGTTGCAGTTTTGGCAAAGAATTAATCACTGCAGCTGGTAATTCTTCATCAGTATCTGTAATCATGTTAAGACATTGTAAAAAAAATCTTCCGTGTGGTGACAGAGTAGAAATATAATTCCACCCTATATCTCAGCCGTGGGTGGTCGTAAGAGAGGATTAAGGTGAGAATACGTGTAAAGGTTTAAAAAAAAATCATTTTTTTTATCATCGATTGTAAATCTATTCAAAAATATAAGTTTAAAATTTCAAGACAATATTCCTATTCGTTCAAAAGTTATAAGCGATTTATTAAGTGCCCTTAAATACTGCGCGTAGCGTAGCGCGACAAAATCAACGCAGCTCCTTGGACATTAAAGAAAAGTTGCAAGCTAAAAATGAAGCATATGAAGCTGAAAAAGGTTTGCAATATAGTACTGGAGTAGCTGATTAATTGGGAAATTGTTTTAATTAGTTTAATACTACTTTAACTTTTTCTGCCACTTTTTTTTTAAAAGCGTTTTATTGGCAACTATTATAGTTTTATCGAAACGTTATACACTCTAGCATAAAAAGTGTTAAACCAATCATCATGAAATTTGTTTTATAATTTCCTTACACAATTATGCTGTATATGAACCTCAATCATATATATATATATATATGATTGATATATTATGATTTCATATATATATATATATATGATTATTTTTAAATTCAGATTTATATAGCAGATACACATATAAAAAACAGTAATTTTTCTGTGCCATTGATTTCAGATAAAAATTGATAGAAGATTGTGGAAGGCAAGAACGTGTTGTGCCGAACCCACTTAACGAGGGATGAGGGCAGGCAAATGACGATGACTTTTGGCTTCTAATATTTTATTTATTTTAACTCTTAAACATCTAATTGTTTGAGGCGAAGTTGCTTCACGTTAAAGGAGAGATATTGACCTACTTTAAATCAGACTAGTTGATATAAAACTTTATATTGGGGAGCGGTCCCCTTCCACCTTGTATAGTAGCAGTGACGAATGCTACCAACATTTATTTTACTTGTAAAAGCCGTAAAAGACGACTAAGAGCCTTATATCGACCTGTACCAATTCCATCTGATGCCGTTTGTTCAACAATTACATTCACAAGTAGTATTGACGTCTGACAGACGACCGATCATAAGATTAAAGCCAATAACTTTTGAAATATGTACTATGAAAGAACAGTACATATTGTATCGACCCCAACTAGGGTTCCCAAACCTCCTGGATTGCCAGTACACAGTCGCAAGGGTGGAGACGACTCCGTCCTGCCAACAGTGCGGCAGCGACCGGGACACGGCGCAGCATACGCTCGAGGTCTGCGTGACCTGGGCTCAGCAGCGCCGTGCCCTTGTCGCCGCTATCGGTGCCGACCTCTCGCTGCCGGCCGTCGTGAAAGCGATAGTCGACAGCGAGAGGAATTGGGACGCGATCGCCTCCTTCTGCGAGGACGTCATCTCGCAGAAGGAAGCGGCGGAGCGAATCCGAGAGGAACTTCTCTTCGAGGATTCGCGCCGCCACCGGCGACTGGGGCGGCGGAGGCGTGAATACCTCCGCCTCATGCCGCCCTAGCCGAGGCAGCGGGTGACCGGACCGGGGATTAGTCTGGTCGCCCTGGGAGCGAGGCCACCGGGGGAGGACGACGCCCCGACGGTGCAAACTGTCCGGGCGTCGACATTACAGCGAGGATACCCGTGAGGGTAGACCGCCGGGTGGGACTGAAGTAAAAGACCGCGTACCAGTGACCCACCCGCAGGGCGTCGAGAGGTATATTGTAGGGCGGGTCTACGGGGTCTTGCGCCGTTTTTCCTGTCGCCCCGGACGGATTAGCGAGGTTTGACGTACCGTAGCCCGCCGCCAAAAAAAAAAAAAAAGAGTCTTATATCGACCTGTACCAACTCCATCTGATGCCGTTTGTTCAACAATTACATTCACAAGTAGTGCTGACGTCTGACAGACGACCGATCATAAGACTAAAGCCAATAACTTTTGAAATATGTAATATGAAAGAACAGTACATATTGTATCGACCCCAACTAGGGTTCCCAAACCTCCTGGATTGCCCGGAAGATGCCGGTAATAATGGTTATCCTCCCGACCTCCCGGATAGCAATAATTTCTCAGGTTTTTCTAAAATTTAAATGCATCCGTCGCTAGATTATTTAGGTGCTGCTCGAAAAGAAAATAAATTTAAAAATTAATTCACGATTTTCTTTCAAACTTATTAAGCACGTTCTCCAATTTCTTAAACATCTCCCGGGTCCTTTCAAGAGTTGGTAACCATAAACCCCAACTGAAGGAAAGTGGAATAGATTTGGCGTCTACCATAAATAATTGGAATACATACCTGTTAAATTCACGTACAAGCTATGAATGCTGTTGAAACCTTCGAAATATTCAGCTGTGTACTCTCCAGACATTTTGTGAAGATCAACAGTCAAAATTATGGATGACGAGCGGTACATACCGCTAACACATTTCATTATACTTGGTGCACAAGTATTTACTGTTACTCTTGCTTTGTCAACGGTTACATCAAATTTTGGTAAATTTTCGCAAGATATATTCGTGCCCTGAAATATTATTGAAAGAAATGACAAGGTTTCCAAACACATGCGCGTGGTATTCTTGCTATGTAGCGAAGTAAACAGTGTGAGCGTCGTGAAATTAGCTGAAAGTGCTGTGAGACTTTTGACGGGAATTTGAAAACGTCATGTGGTGCTCTTGTATTATATTCGATATCTTAGTGTTTTAACATGTTATATTAGATCATTTTAATGGCATTTTATGGATGTGATGCGGCGGAACTACTGGGATGTAATGAATATCATATAAAAGTGCTTTACAACGTTTTCGTTTTCCATCAAAATTCGCACAAGATACCATTAACAGTGTGGCCATTGCACTGTTAATGGTGACAATTTGACTTAGACAATGACTAACTTGAAAGACTAAAAACGTGAAAATATTTATAACTTGACACTGGCACCAATAGCTCGTATATGTAGCTGATTGCCAATATATAAGAAGAAGAAGAAGATATTAGCTGAAATACGTACTTGTTGTTCTATTTTAATTTATAATATTCATTATTCAAATTATTGAAATTTAGCATTTAATATGGTTGATTATTTATAAAAACCCGATTAAGAGCGAATAAATAATAATCAAGCATATTAAATGCTAAATTTCAGTAATTTGAATAACCAAGTTGTGTCGTCGTTTAATACAATTCTAACTGCAAAGTTTGAAGTATTAAGTCTGTACAATGTGTAAACATTGTCGGGTAGATGGCACACGTCTCCTTTAAGACGTAAATATAATACGATGCAAGAATTGAATGTCCTACAATAGTTCACGGTGGTGTAAGTGGTAGCACGATTGGTACGGATTTCCAATACGTGTGGGTTCGAATCCCACTTATGACAATCACTTTTCGCTCGTAATCGAGTTTTTATAAATATTCAATACTAGCTTCTGCCCGCGGCTTCGCACGCGTAAATGGTTACTTTCCTAAAGTTTTTCATTCCCTATTTTTATTTTACCCTTTAAGGGTAATTTTTTTACAAAATGTTAATGTCATATTATATCTAATCAATAGCTTAAAAATAAGTTTCAAGCTTTTGGCCTTAAAAATGACAACCTTTTTTTGCATTAAAAAGTAGCCTATGTCTTTTATCAGGCTCTAGACTGTCTGTGTACCAAATTTCATTTAGATCAGTTTCGTGTTTTGGCGTGAAAGAGCGACAGACAGACAGACAGACAAAGTTACATTCGCATTCTTAATATTAGTAAGGATTTTCATAGATTTAAGTTTTCACTTCTGTCGCCAGTCCTCACGGCTGCTTTGTATTTTTTTTTTATATAATGAATAGAAGGAAGCTACTAAAACTCGGGTAGATATTTCTAGTACCTCCGACCTGATTCCGGTGGTCTACCCTCTCGACATCGAAAGGTATATTGCAGGGCGGGTCTGTGGTGTCGTCTTATTCTGACGCCCTAGACAAATTTAACAGGATGTGACCAATTACATAGTCTTCCGCCAAAAAAAAGGACGTCTTTCGTCTATTTTGGAAAGAATATAAATCCTAATATAATAAATGCGAAAGTAACTCTGTCTGTCTGTCTGTTTGTCGCTCTTTCACGCCAAAACTACTGAACCGATCTAAATGAAATTTGGTACACATATAGTCTAGAGCCTGATAAAGGACATAGGCTTTTTAACGCAAAAAAAAGGATTGTAAAGTGGGATGTAAAGTTGCAAGGATGTATCGTCATTTGTAAAGCCAGAAGCTTGAAACTTATTTTTAGGCTATTGATTAGATATAAATAAATATGAAAATTAATGTTTTGTAAATAAAAATAGAGGATGAAAAACTTTAGGAAAGTAACCTTTTACGCGGGCGAAGCCGCGGGCAGAAGCTATTATTGAATATTTACAAAAACTCGATTACGAGCAAAAAGTGATTGTCACAATTGGGATTTGAACCTACACCTATTTGAAACCCGTACCAATCGTGCTACCACTTACACCACCGTGAACTATTGTAGGACATTCAATTCTCGCCTCGTATTATATTTACGTGTTTAAAGAGACGTGTGCCATCTACCCGACAATGTTTACACATTGTACACACTTAGTCTTTAATTAAATAGAAACCAGAGTTTACCTGACAAGTAACTTGTAATGTGTACCGAGTAATCTTTTCACTCCAAGTTATATTTACTGTAGAGTTGCCCTCTACACAATCACTTCTGCTTTCCGGTAAAAAATCATTAAATTCACATTTGCAAGAAGCTGGGCAGGACGCTTGCACACCAGATTGTAGCACAGCTATCAAGAGCACTTGAAACATGAGACTCAGAACTGCCATTGCTCTGAAAAATAAAAGAAATAAATACATACATACCATCACGCCATGTCCTTTGCAGGGTAGGCAGAGAGAACAGAGTGCAAGAGAACAAATAAAAAGAATATAAAAAATAAAGGGTATTAAAAAAACAGTCGTGAGGGAGTCTCGTTCAAAGGCAAAACACGTGGAAGTTTATCAAAAATCACGAAATCGTACATATCACCAAGGTGGGTTAAAAAATGATTAAAAAAAACATCACGTGATTAATGGACGTCCCCTAAGTTTCCAAATATATACATAACAAAACCGAAACAGTGTAGTTGTATTTTTGATGTATTGTGGTGCTGTACGGACGGATTTTTATCCGTGTGGTGACGGAGTAAGAATACAATTCACCACCTATCTTACGTCTACCCCTATCTTACCCGTGGGTGATCGTAAGAGACGACTAAGGGATTTAAAACGCATATAACATCTATACGAGAGAAGAAAAACTGTAAACAAAACCCTATACCAACACGTCTGACCAGCGTCGTATAGTAGCCCAATTTCCCTCCAATTATGGAGGAGGCTCGAGCCCAACAGTGGGACCTATATGATCTGTGATGATGATATGATGAAACATTTGTTGACATTATCTATATATCTATTCTATATATATATATATATATATATATATATATATATATATATATATATATATATATATATATATAAAGCCGTTAGGTGACTGACCTATCAACGCCGAGCCAAAACCACTGATTCGAGACACATGAAATTTTGACCGTAGTTTCTTTTTATGACGTAGAGATCCACTAAGAACGGATTTTACGAAATTCTACCCTAAAGGGGTGAAACAGAGTGGTAAAGTTTATATCGGGAGAAACAAAAATCTTTATCGATTCTTTTCAAAATACGTACAAATATTCTTCGGTAAAAATAAATGAGCACGTATTTCAGCATTTGTCAATTTTCACCCCCTGAGGGTGTAAATTAGGCCTGCGAAGCTGATTGGACGACTAATTAGCGCCGAGCCGATACTATTGAAGCTAGAAACATGAAATTTTGACTGTAGTTTCTCTTTATGATGTATAGTTCTATTACGAAGGGATTTGACAAATTCTGCCCCTAGGGGGTTGAAACAGTGCGACAAAGTTTGTATAGGGAGAAAAAAATCTTTAACGATTCTTTTCAAATTACGTTCAAATATTCTTCGATAAAAATAAATTAATACGTGTTTCAGCATTTGTCAATTTTCACCCTCTGGGGGTATAAATTAGACCTGCGAAGGTGTTTAGATGACTCATTAGCACCGAGCCGATTATTGATATTAGAAACATAAAATTTTGACTGTAGTTTCGTTTTATGATCTATAGTTCCACTACGAAAGGATTCGACGAAATTCCACCCCTAAGGGGGCGAAACAGAGTGACAAACTTTGTATGGGGAGAAAAATAAATGTTAATTGATTCTTTTGAAATTACGTACTAATATTCTTCGGTAAAAACATATAAAAATGTGTTTCAGAATTTGTCTATTTCCACCCTCTGGGTGTTGAAATTAAGCCTAAGACGCTGATTGAACGCCTCATTACCGCCGAGCCGAAACTACTAAAGCTAAAAACATGAAATTTTGATGATAGTTTCTTTTAATGACGTAAGGATCCATTAAGAAAGTATTTTACTAAATTCCATCCCTAAGGGATTGTAACAGAGTGGCAAAGTTTATATGAAAAAAAAAACCTTTTATTGATTCTTTTTAAATTACGTACAAATATTCTTCGGTATAAATAAATAAACATGTGCTGTAACATTTGTCAATTTTCACCCTTTGCATAAGAAGCTGGTTAAATGACTCAGTATCGCTGTTTCAAAATAAATTCCTCCAAAAGTTAGGTAGTTCTTGCACGATGGTAATACTGTGAATGGTCTGTATAAAGAGGTGCTGCACTGATATGTGTACGTTAACATCTTTATACAACAAAAACAGGATATGAAAGGCAATATAGTTTATAGAATGAATTGAAATATAGCTTTACGTTTATCTCTGTTACAGTTTTCATCCTCTGAAGGTGAAATAAGGGATTTTATTTTGCGTTGATACTTTTATTCGAATCTTATTGCATTAATAATTAGGACAGATAAGTACCAAACAGCCTTTGAATTTTATTATATTGAGACTCACTAACACAGAAACACAGGTCTATGACCAGTGCGTGTTACGGAAACGTGGTCCTTAACTGAAGACCTAATAATAAAGTCGCTCAGCGTGCTATGAAGCGTACTGTACTCGAGTATTCTCTGCGAGAGAGAATTTGTAATACGACAATCCGCAGAAGAACGGGTGTAACCGACATAGCACGTTGAAGTAGCAATGGGCAGACCACATCGCTCGACGAACCGATATCCATTTGGGGAAGAAAGGTTCTCGAGTGGCGACCACGTATCGGACATCGCAATGTTGATCGCCCAATAGTGGGCCGACGACCTGGTGAAGGTTGCTGGGAATCGTTGGATGCGGGTAGAACTAGACCGCACTTTATGGTGAAATATGAGGGAGGCCTACGTCCAGCAGTGGATTACAATAAGCTGAATGATGAGACTCACTAAAAATATATTTTTTTGAAAAAGAGTCAGTAGTAAAGGGTTTGAATGAGGGGATGAAAATTGTTTTGATATTTCTCATATTTTCAACCTACAATACAAATAATGGAAATCATTTTGAACCTCAGTTTCGCCAACAGTCAGGTAATTCTTGCACAGAGAAGTAATATTTGAAACTACACTAACACATGTACGTTAATCTTTTTTAATCAACAGAAACATATTCCGTTCACTATTAGACATAAGCCTCCCCACAAATGAGATGAGTGCAGTAATCACTACGATTGGCAGGCGGGTTATGATAGCTGTGCGTCCATATATACGTTTCCCAGGAAGAGACTGCAGCATATTTTGCTGGTGAGACCAACTCTGCTGTTGAAATAAAACGGTCAAATAATGGGTGGCGATAATTATAATCTTATCCCATCGCTACACGGTAAATAGGATATTAAAGGCAATATAATTTGCAGAATGAATAGAACCATGAACAACCTTTTTCTTTAATGACTGGCTATGTTATATAGACACATGAATCGCTCAATCCGTCCGAGGCGACGCATGACTCCATAAGCCGCCGTACGGGTACCTCTACGCCGTGCGGGCCTCTGCAACCGAATGTTTGTTAGCGGTGGCCCATCCGGTGGGTTAATCTTTCGGGTATCATCTCAAGTCGAAGCCCTCACGCAATGAACCTCGCTACAGGTACTCACGCCTGCACCGCTCAACGCACCGACGGTAAAGCGTGTCACCGTAGAGTATTTTCTCGCCGACCCGCCCTATTACCTAATTCCGAAAGACAATTAACTCGTAGAAGGCAGCGACCACATCTCAGTTTCTCATGCTGTCGAGCATTGTCTAAGCGAAAAACCTTCCACACCTTGCATTGCTTTTTCTATTTGCCTCTGTCAGAGACGACTTCTGCGTGGACGAAGTCGCGGGCAAAAGCTAGTTGTATATAAGTATAAATTTATGTAATGCTATGCGATACTATAACCAATACTTCTAATAGAACGTAAAAGGAAAACGCAAGCTACATTAGATGCCTTCTTGAAAAGAAAGGAAGTAAAAGGCCCAAGTCAGGCTGACCGACCGCAATCGCAACGACGACGTAAGAGAGCAAGTAGGTATGAAAGAGAGTATTGGTGTAAAGATGCGAAAGGGAATGCTCTGATGGTTCGGACATGTGGAAAGAATGCCGAACGAACGTCTGGTTAAGAAGATATACAATGCGAAAGTGGAAGGATGTAGGTACCGGGGGAGACCGAGACTAACCTACCTAGACCAGATTGGTCACGTACTGAAAGAAGGTGGAGTCAAGAGTCTCCGAAACCGGCGAGCGTGCATGAAGAGAATTATGAATGTTGAAGAAGCGAGTGAAGTATGCAAGGATAGAATTCTCTGGCACTCTGTTCTCTCTGCCTACCCTGCAAGGGACATGGCGTGATGATATGTATGTATGTATATTATTTGTACAAAATATTGAATTCCCAGTTTCATTTCTAATAATTATTTTCGTCTGAAATAACCTGTTTATTTAAAATTAATTGTATATTATGTTTATTTGTATACTGAATTCTTGCAGGAAATAAAGTTTTAAAATTATATTATGTATAAGGAAGTTGGTTGTTTGATTCACGAACCGTTTGAAACTGGGGACACGCTATTTTCACAATTGTTTCTTCATCATCATCATCATCATCTTCTTCACCCAATGTTGGGCTCGAGCGTCCTCCATAATGGGAGGGAAATTGACCTATTATACCACGCTAGTCAGACGTGTTGGTATAGGGCTTTTTTGTGTTTTCATCACTCGCTATGTTATATGCGTTTTATATCCCTTAGTCGTCTCGTACGATAAGATGGTGGTAAATTGTATTCTTACTTCGTCACCACACGGACATTTTTGTTTCTTACTGTAATATATAAATATAACAAGATATAATTTATATATTAGCTGTGTGGTAGTGGCTACGTATACTACCAACCCTTACTTTGCTCGTGGATGTCGTAAAAGACGACTAAGAGCCTTATAACGGCCTGTACCAACTCCATCTGGTGCCGTTTGGTCAACAATTACATTCCCAAGTAGTGTTGACGTCTGGCAGGCGGCCGGTCATAAAACTATTGCCAATAACTTTTGCAATATGTACTATGAAAGAAGAGTACATATTGTATCGGCCACAAGTAATTGGGATAAGAGTAGGAGAATGATGTGTAAGGTAAGGCATATAGAATAATTTATTTTATGCCATATTATTGTGTTATTCGTCTCATTCCTAGTTAAAAGTCTCCTAGATATTAATAAGGAAATTAATATACCACGTTGGAAGGCTGAATTTATCGTTTTTTGCTGTAATATCAGCTCGCGTACCTTCATCATCATCACAGCCCATATATGTCCCACTGTTGGGCTCAGGCTTCCTTCGTAATAGAAGGGAAATTAACCTACTATACCGCGCTGGTCAGACGTGTTGGTATAGGGTTTTGTTTTGAGTTTCCCATCTCTCGCATAGATGTTATATGCGTTTTATATCCCTTATTCGTCTCTTACGATCACCCACGGGTAAGATATGGGGTGGTGAATAATATTCTTACTCCGTCACCACACGGAAAAGCTCGCGTACCTTAGTCATCTTTTAAACAGGAAAAGAATGGTTATTTTATTGATTCATATATTTAATTTTAAATTATTTATTAAAATTATTAAGCATAAAACAACACGGAGGCCTATATTTATTGTTAATTTTTAACTTAAAATAATTTAAATAACTACTAGCGAATAAGGGTCGCTTTTTATTTTTTTTGGAGTTTACTCCTTAAGAATCGATTTTCATATAAGGCGCCCGGTATGAGAAAAATTTGAGGAGTAAAATCTAGTGATCGAATTACCTCGTTACGTTTTTGGTGCACAACCTATTCTGCGCACCTTTCACTTTCTGACGTGAGATAATACTTCACTGAACAGTTTTAATAAATGTAAATAAATATATATATATATATATTATTTTTAGTCAAATGAGCTTTTTTTGCGCCTTTTAATAATCGTACTTAAGGAGTAAACTCCAGTCGTGCGTCGGAGCTGACACACACACTTTTTTTTTTGTTTTGACTTTTAGCTGTTAGCCGCAGATAGTTTTCACAGTTTAACTCGGTTATGGATGAGCGCTGAGGGCTCTTAACCTGGCGAAAAACCTTTAAGCGTCATCGCCCAAGGGTTCCGCCTTTGGGATCGGACCCCGGTTTAGGGCGTTGCTGATGAGAATAGCGGTCGCATTGAGAAGAACAATAAAATCAGCGAGTTTTGTATATTTTTTATATATTTGTCGTTTTTTTTAAAGTTCTTTAGGCGCATTATGAAAAAAAATGAGAGTGCAATTTTAAAATAAGCTCGCATCATTGTAACACAAAAGTATTAATTATTGATTAAGTCTCAAAAAAAGTTGCCAACAAAATAGAAATAAAACCTCTTTCCAGTTTCTACATTCACAACACGTACAACACGAGTTTCATTACAATTGCGAATTATATATGTGCTAATAAATTATATTCAGTAGTGATTTAAATTCAATTTTATTTATATCTACGAGTATATATGCATTTAGCAACGGCATTCCTGGTATAGCAAAAGTCCATGGGAGGCAGTGACACTTACCATCAGGTGTGCTGCTTGCTCGTTTGCCAACATAAGCAATAAAAAAAAATACAATATACTTAGTTAATATTAGCTCGCGTTAGGGGCCATTCATAAATTACGTAAGGGATTTTGAAGAATGATCTGGCCCCAACCAAACCGTAAGACATCATAAGATTGCAACTACTCCCCTCGCCCTTAATAAGATTTATTGTAAGAAAAGGTTTATTCTGAAAATATCTTTTATTACATTCTTCTTACTACAAGTAGGTATCATTAACTCACTGCAATAACATTAATCTTATTAATCTATCACAGTTTTGACTAAAATTAGTAATTCTCAATTTAATATCTTACGTAATGTCAGATTCACTACCTTCCTCCCCCAGCCCATAGTAAGAAGTATCATCATAATTCTCCTACTCTTATCCCAATTTCTTGAGGGCAATACAATATGTACTCATCTTTCATAGTACATATTGTAAAAGTTATTGGCAATAGTTTTATGACCGGCCGCCTGCCAGACGTCAACACTACTTGTGAATGTAATTGTTGGCCAAACGGCATCAGATGGAGTTGGCCCAGGTCGTTATAAGATTCTTAGTCGTATTTTATGACATCCACGAACAAAGTAAGGTTTGGTAGTAGCCGCTACCACACAGCAAAGTAAAAAGTATAAGAATATTCAGTCAATAACGTCTTACATAATTTATGAATGGCCCTTTAGTCGTTATAATACATATCATACATACATACATATCATCACGCCATATCCCTTGCAGGGTAGGCAGAGAGAACAGAGTGCCAGAGAAGTCTATCCTTGCATACTTCACTCGCTTCACATTCATAATTCTCTTCATACACGCTCGCCAGTTTCGGAGACTCTTGATTCCACCTTCCTTCAGTACGTGACCAATCTGCTCTAGGTAGGTGAGTCTCTGTCTCCCCCTGTACCTACATCCTTCCACTTTCGCAATGTATATCTTCTTAACCAGACGTTCGGCATTCTTTCCACATGTCCGAACCATCGGAGCATTCCCTTTCGCAACTTTACACCAATACTCTCTTTCATACCTACTCGCTTTCTTACGTCGTCGTTGCGAATGCGGTCAGTCAGCCTAACTCCACAGATTTTCTGTAGAGATTGCATTTCGACCGCATTAATTTTGCTTTCATGCTCTTTTCTGCATACCCAATGCATATACTTTATATATATATATATATATAGATATATATATATATATATAAATATATATATATATATATATATATATATATATATATATATATATATATATATATATATAATTATATATTATATATATTATTATATATAAATAAATACCAAATACAATATACTTGGTTAATATTAGCTCGCGTTAGGGGCCATTCATAAATTACGCAAGGGATTTTGAGGAATAATCTGGCCCCGTCCTTCCCTACCGTAAGACATCATAAGATTGCAACTCCTCCCCCCTTAATAAGATTTTTTGTAAGAAAAGGTTTATTCTGAAAATATATTTTATTACATTCTTCTTACTACAAGTAGGTATCATTAACTCACTGCTAACATTAATCTTATTAATATATCATAATCTATCATAGTTTTGAGTAAAATCAGTTATTTTCAATTTAATATCTTACGTAATGTCAGGTTTACTACCTCCCTCTTAGGCAGGAGCCTATAATAAGAAGTATCATCATCATCATTCTCCTATTCTTATCCCAATTACTTGGGGTCGATACAATATGTACTCTTCTTTCATAGTACATATTGTAAAAGTTATTGGCAATAGTTTTATGAACGGCCGCCTGTCAGACGTCAACCCTCCTAGGGAATGTAATTGTTGACCAAACAGCATCAGATGGAGTTGGCCCAGGTCGTTATAAGGTTCTCAGTCGTATTTTACGACATCCGCGAAAAAAGGGTTAGTAATATTCGTAGTCGCTACCACACAGCAAAGTAAGAAGTATAATAAGTATCTAATAAATAAGTAAGATTTTTCTTTTTATTGTTTGTGGTGGCAGACGAGCAAGCAGTACACCTGATGTTAAGTGTCACTGCCGCCCATGGACCTTTGCTATACCAAGGGAATATCTAGGCCGCACCCTGTTGAGCTTCCGGCTCTCCCGCTCACCGAACGAAATGCAATAGCACATTGCCATTACTCAGACGCCGATCTTCTGCGAGAGTGTGGTACTACCCCGGACAGACCGGTCCGCGGCTGTAGACAGAGAACCGTCAACAGCGTGGTCCTACCACAATAGAAGAAGTAAGAATATTCAGTCAATAACTTCTCACATAATTTATGAATGGCCCTTTAGTCGTTATAATACATATCAAATACCTACAAAACATGTTTACATGAAAAACTTACGTAAAAATCATTGAATATTTAATTCCGCTAACATTGAATTAAGTTAATCAAAGAAGGAAAAACCTTATTTGTTATTTTATGAAACAATAGAAATAATTGATACCTATACAATATTAGATATTATATATATTAATGTATTTGTATTAATTTAACGTTGTATTGTAAGATAAAATGTATTTTATCAGTTATATTAATGAGGTATATATTACTTATAATAATAATAAGTCACTGTATATAATAAACTAGCAAAAAGCTTGGAGCTTTATGAGGTTTTTCCTAACAGGTAATTAGTGACTCTTTGATTTTCTAATAGATGGCGTTAGTAGTACCATAATATTCTATTCAATGAATACCAAAAATTGTTAATATTCATTGTTTTATTTTTTTTTTTTACTTTTTTTTTGCACAGATAACACATCTAGATATGACGTTTAATTACTATGTTAAATCACAAATCTATAGGGGTGATAGTTTTTCAGTAAAGTGTACCACGAAAATGTTCAGGTTGTGAGATAGTGAAGCCGCGGGTGACTGGACCGGGGAAATAGTCCGTCACCCACCGAGAGGCTAATCGTGCGAGGAAGGACCGACGTGCTTCCCCAGGGGGACGTCGCTCAAGAAGAGGGTACTCCTCAGGAGGTATTCTGTCGGGCCGGCCACTAACGACAAGTTCACGCTGCTCCGGTGGCCGGTCCAACGAAGAAGGCGAGGTTCACGGGTGGGTTACGGGTGTACATGCTTACGCCTCTCTGTTGCCCCGGACAGAGTGGTGCGAGGAATGCGATTATTGTAGCCCACCACCAAAAAAAAAAAGGTTGTTAGATAGTTTGCGATGGTAGTAAACTAGCAGTAACAGTAATGGTTAATTTTTTTTTTTGACAGATAACACATCTAGATATGAAGTTTAATTACTATGTTAAAGCAGAAATCTATAGGCGTGATAGGTTTTCAGTAAAGTGTACCACAAAAATTCTCAGGCTGTGGGATAGTGTTAGGGCTAGCTTCCATCGCCCTGATAAGCAGAAAATGTGCGATCCAAAAACGAAGGGTTGTGATCTATTCTTTCCATCTATTTGAAAGCGTTTAAAGAAAATATGGCTCGTAATTGATCACTATGCAGCACAATTCCTCATAGGTCTTGGGAATTTTAGAGGTAGAATAATTTATTTTAAATTAGCATCTTCACCATTTTGTCAATGTTGCACATCTAAGGGGACGTTCATTAATCACGTGATCCTTTTTTTAGCATTTTTAAACCCTTCCTATTTTTTCGTTTTTCTTTTTTATACTTCGCAAAAAGGTCTTTATACAGATCACCTACTTTAAACTTCGTTCGTTGCCTGGCAACGGCAAGTCAAAGTCACACGACACGCAGCTTTTCAGTTTAGTAATTTCAGCGTTTGACGAAAAAATAAATACACGTGATATCTTACCACAACCTTGTAATATTTCGTGATTTTTGTCAAACGCCGCCCCAAAACAAACCTCACGTGATTAATGGACAGCCTCTAACTGCGAGTTTGAACAAACAGCTTACCACATCTTCTAAAAGTGTAGTCTCTGGTAAAACAAGGGGGATCTTATGTTAGACAATCTGAAAGTCATGTCTGGGAGTAATATATTAAACGGACTTTGTAGCAACTCAAGAAAATTTCTGTGCGTTCAGGCGTTTCTTCCATGCCTACTATTTTCTTAATCTTTAAGTAATATCCGTAGTGTTGTACTGTTTTTTTTTTTTTTTGCACTGGTTATTGACCCTGCACCGCGTAACCTCTAACAGGATTGGAGATTTCCTAATCTTAGTTATAGCTAACAGGACAATTCAGTTTTTCAGAGCCCTATTCGGGGCTGCTTAAAGGTGTTGTACTGTTGCGCTTCTCGTAATCAGTACATTCTTTTATCAATTGCCTTTTAGCCAATTTTTGCTTTATGTCTCCTACTTTGCATAGGAGGGAAGTGGAATTTTTTCAACACCTCCTGTTTTTTTCTCCAATTAGATTTGTTGCAGTTACCAAGACAATTAAAAACATTTTCCGGGACTGCGAGGTTCAAACCTTGGTGTCTTTTACAGAGATTATTATGGATCCTAGCTAACAAGAGTTACAGTAGTGGAATTAATCCCAAAAAATATCTAACAATATACCAAAGAGTCCCCGTTTTGGTGTTGGACATACGCCTCCCTACGAGAATTGCTCTCAGAACGGGTCCTGTGCTACCTGCATTCAAAGGTTTCCTACGCCTTCCTTAATGTCGACTGTTCAAGTGGTGGAGCTGGACCTTTTTTTTGGCGGTTGGCTACGGTACGTCACGCCCCGCTAAACCATCCGGGGCGAAAGAAAAGCGGCGCGCGACCCCGTAGACCCGCCCTATAACATACGTCTCGACGCCGTGCGGATGGGTCACTGGAACTGTGGTGGCAAAGTAAGAATACAATTCACCAGCCCCTCTTTTTTACCCGTGAGTGTCGTATATGTCAATTTCCCTCTTACTAAGTAATAAGTTTGAGCAACAATTAGACTCAAATCAAATCAAATCATTTATTATACATAAGCCCTAAAAGGCACTTACATATTGTCAATATTACATATTTTTTAAAATTAATCTACCAACGGATCGGAAAGCCGCCACAAACTGAGAAGATCCGGCAAGAAACTCAGCGGGCTCGTCATTTTTTTTTAAATTACATGTTGTCTTAAATATTATTGGATACATGTTTAGTCCCTATTAGCTCCAGTGAGATACCCTTCGAGTAAAGATTTATTTTTTATAAGTTAAATACAAGATTAACAAAAAAAATCAAAAAGAACAGAGAAATGGTTGGACCAGATTCCACAAGCGGCACCCGATCAGACTTGATATGGCAATGATTGCAGCAAAAATAGTCGAACCACATTACTTGTCAAAATATTACAAGTAAGGTGATTCTTCACCTTACTTGTAATCCTGGTCCTCAAGAATCGAATGATGCAAGCCCTCTTGATACCTATAAGTCCAACTGGATTTATTGGTAAAGTCGCAAGGAATTTCTGTATTGTTTTATCAAAAGTTTACGCTCAACAGTAAACACCAAAAGGTTAATGGATGCATTTATTAACCTCGGAATAACCCATCTGATATCTTCGACAAAAAACTGTAAGCCGATAAAAAATAATTACATAAATATTATTATATATCCTTATCTTTTTATATAGTATAAAAATGAAATCGCTTCGCACAGAATATACACTTAGAACTTTTAAATTCCGCAACGGATTTTAATACAGTTTAACACCAATAGATAGAGTGATTCAAGAGGAATGTTTATATGTATAACACATGTGTATTATAGAAGAGAAAATACAAGAATTTAAAATATTTGTCATGTGATGTCATAAAAATATATTTCCGCGTTTAAATTGCAAACGCTGATTAAATCTTACGAGATAGATCAAAATAATATACTACGAAATTGTATATATTAAAAATTTCTACAATAAAGTCGACGATGTTTTATTTTTTTATATTATTAAGTAATTATTAGATTACTTACGAGCAAGGGCGTCGCTAGCTTATGACTAAGGGGGGTGACACTTTTAAAAGCCGTTTTTAAAACGGTCAATTGCTCGCAGTTTGGTCGCTTTGCGGCTAGCTATATTTGATCTCTATAGGCAACTGCTCCCCCTTGGCGACGCCCTTTCTCACAAGGTTATTTTCAATAATATAGTATGTGATATCATTATAAGAACATTTCTTCCTATATTACTTTATTTTCAGAATCTCAGCAATGGCATCAACAATTTTAATTAAATTTAGTATGCAAGAGGTTTCCGGGATTGATAAATAGATCTAGCTAGATTTCATTCATATAAAATATCGTTTTGTCAGTACTTTTAGCCAACGAAAAAAATATTTTTTCGTTGGTTAAAAATACGCTAACTGTAAACTATTAGAATATGAAAGGAAATTATGCCAATGATATTGAGAATAGGCATAGCTTAGTTGAGAAATTGAGTATTCTAATCCTTAGTTTTCACTTTTTTAATATTTTATTTTCCATAATATTAATATCTAAATATATTTTCTAAAAAACACGAAAAGAAAATAGCTTTGGTCATCCAGATATTAATTTCTTATACAATTAAATACATAAGATATGTGATACATTGAATGTAGAACAATATTGTTATTTACAGTATAACATTAAAATAAATATCTTAGACATCATTAGACATTTAAAATACGCAATCAGAGCAACCGAAATTGAAGCGAGACGAGGACGAGTCGCTAGTTTAAAATAAAGCAAACTTTCTCGTGTTTGATTTAAATGAAATTATTCCTAAAACCCGATTGAAGCACAAAATGATTGTCACAAGTGGAGAATCATTTTTTGCTCATAATCGATTATAAATAATCAAGCATATCAAATGTTAAATTTCAGTAATTCAAATCATTTCGCTATTCTTTTAAAAAAAAAATATTTAAAAACTTAAATAAGCGAATATTTCCTGTTGCTATATTCACCACAAAAAAAAACCGTAAGCCGTCAAAAACTAGTTATATAAATTTAACATCTTACCTCTCTACACTCTTAATTATTACATATTTTTAAAATATTCATTATTTTTTTGTTATTTTTTCTATTAATTATTGAATTTTATTTTTTGTAATATAATATAAACAAATCACAATAAAAAACCCGTCTCAAAAAAAATTTATAAAACACGATACAACATTTTTATTTATGTTAAATCTAAAGTTGCTTCTTAATTTTTATTGAAATTAATATTTAAAAATATATAATCACTACTTACCTAAAAGATTTTTTCCTGTTTCTATATATCGCCATGTTGGCTCTCGCACGTCTTTTCATATACGAAACTCTGCTCGTATTGTATGTACGTACTTGGCTATTGACTTGGGAAGTACAATGATTAGGAAACTGGTATTTTATAAATACGTATATATTTGCGTGTTATATTTTCAAACCGTAAAACAATCTTAGTCAATGGGTGTCTTATGAATTTCTTGAGGGGGTTTTTTACTCTGTTGTTTACGTCAATTTAAGTTATAACTTTATTTGTCAGTATTTGAATGTCCCTTTCCGTGTGGTGACGGAGTAAGAATACTATTCACCACCCCATATCTTACCCGTGGGTGATCGTACGAGACGACTAAGGGATATAAAACGCATGTAACATCTATGCGAGAGAAGGAAAACTCGAAACAAAACCAACACGTTTGACTATCGCGGTATAGTAGGTTAATTTCCCTACCATTATGGAGGAGGCCCGAGCCCAATAGTGGGACATTTATGGGCTGTGATGATGATGATGAATGTCCCAAGACTAGCTCGGGTATTTTCTTTTTAGTGCTTTTTTTGGTAAATATATTTAAATTACTGAAATTTAGCATTTAATTATGCTTGATTATTTATACAAATCTAATTACGAGCGAAATATGATTGTCATAAGTGGGATTCGAACCCACGCCTATTGGGAAGCCGTCCCAATCGTGTTGCCACTTACACCGTGAACTATTATAGGACATTCAATTCTCACATCGTATTATATTTTCGTCTAAGACGACGTCTCCTTAAAAAAGATCCCACGAATTCCACTTGTGACAATCATTTTTTCGCTCGTAATTGGGTAATATAAAATAAATATATTTAAATATTAACAAGAATATTTTATGTTCTCCCGTAATTATGTAAGCTATGAAGTGTTCGAAACGGTGAGATTTTTTATTACTCTTGGTGGCAAACGAGCAAACAGCACACCTGATGGTAAGTGTCACTGCCGCCCATAGACCTTTGCAATACCAAGTGTATAGCTAGGCCGCTACCTACCAATACGAACCCTAAATCCACCCCAGTTGGACTTCCGGCTCTCTCGCTCACCGAACGAAGCGCAATATCACATTGCCATTACTCAGACGTAGATCTTCTGCTCAGTGTGGTACTACCCCGGACGGACCGGCCCGCGGCTGTGGACAGAGAACTGTTAACAGCGTGGTCCTATCACTATTAATGGCCGCATACGTCGATTTTTTTGTGTTTAATTAAATAATACAATACTGTTTGTCTGACGTCAATCCTCCTTGGGAATGTAATTGTTGAACAAACGCCATCAGATGTTGCTGAAAGCTGGCCACCAAAGACAAAGATCGGAGAAGCACGACGGAGAGGAGATTGCATAAGGTCTATGGGATCACACGCCGCCTCTTCCGTCACCCCGGACCGATTTGGCGGGGCGATACGCATCTATAGTACATCACAAAAAAAAAGTGTGTGTGTCAGCTCCGACGCACGACTGGAGTTTACTCCTTAAGTCCGATTATCAAAACATGCGCAAAAAAGCTCATTTGACTAAAAATAATATATATATATTTTTATTTACATTTATTAAAACTGTTCAGTGAATTATTATCTCACGTCAGAAAGTGAAAGGTGCGCAGAATAGGTTGCGCACCAAAAACGTAACGAGGTCATTCGATCACTAGATATTACTCCTCAATTTTTTCTCATACCGGGCGCCTTATATGAAAATCGATTCTTAAGGAGTAAACTCCAAAAAAAGAAGCAAAAAAAAAAGGTCGTTATAAAGCTCTTAGTTGTCTTTTACGACATCCACGAGCAAAGTGAGGGTTGGTAGTATTCGTAGCCGCTACCACACAGCACGCGTGAGCCAGCTAATAAACTAATTAAAATATGTATGTAGGTAATTCACGTATGCGAAAGTGGAAGGTTGTAGGTACCGGGGGAGACCGAGACTAACCTACCTAGACCAGATCGGTCACGTACTGAAGGGGGTGGAGTCAAGAGTCTCCGAAACCGGCGAGCGTGTCTACGGTCTTTAACAAAATTGAATTGTATTTTATAGAACACTGACATCTTGACTGCACAGATGGTGTAGTGGTTAAGATACCGACCTTCCGTGCCAGTGTCGTGGGTTCGATTCCCACGCAGGACATTACTTTGTGGGATACACAAAATGTTGTTCTGAGTCTGGGTGTAATTTGTCTGCGTTAATTGCATGTTTGTAAAGTCCCCCGCAATACAAGGATTATTTCCTTAGTGCAGGGTGGTCTTTTTAAAAAAAAAAAACATCTATGAATTATTTAAAGAATTTATTCTTATATTATTCTTCATTTCTAGAGCATTAGGTAAAACATTACAATAAGAAATTGATAGATAATTTTGTAAAACACGCCATCTACCAAGATGAAATTTCATTACAATATGTATATCCTACGGCACTATCCAATAGATGGCTCTGTTTAAGGAGTGATTTGTACCACCATTCAATTTCATGTTTCAAGTACATAGTTTATAATAGATGGCGCTTATATATATATTTTAAAACAAGGTAACTTTATACAAACTTATATAAAGTTATCGGAATATGGTATGTATATATATACGCATGTAAACATAGTGACCGACAACTTCAAGAATCGCATTCCCAACCAGGACCGGTACAGAAATGACATGGGCTTTAGACATGGTTTTCGTCTTGTCCATGTTCATTTGCAGCCCTACTAGTTGGGTGGCCTTGCTGAGGTCATTGAGCATGGTGCCAAGGTCCTCTAGGTATTCTGCCATGACTACAATATCATCTGCGAATCGAAGGTGAGTGATGTATTCGCCGTTGATGTTGATGGCGAGTCCGGTCCAGTCTAAGAGCTTGAAGACATCTTCCAGCGTAGTGCTGAACAGTTTCGGAGAGATAACGTCTCCCTGTCTCACGCCTTTCTACAACTGGATCGGTTTCGTTCTCTTATCCTGGATGCCGACCGACATATTAGCGTTTTTATACAAACACTTCAACACTTCGATATATCGATAGTCAATTTGGCACCTCTGAAGGGACTAAAGCACTGCCCAAGTTTCGACAGAATCAAAGACTTTCTCATAGTCCACAAACGCTAGACACAGAGGTCGGTTATACTCCTCGGTCTTCTGTATAATCTGGCGTAGCATATGGATGTGGTCTATGGTACTATAACCTTTTCGGAAACCAGCTTGTTCGGGCGTGTATATATATGTATATATATATATATATATATATATACATATTCGTATATCGTTCTATGTTTACCTAGGACAAACAGTCCAATTAAGTAGATCCAATTTCGAGAAAGAGGTCAGCCGACGAAGCCATCTCGGCTGGGCAGCGTTCGGGAAACTTAGTAGGATCTTTTCGTCTAATATTCTGCAGTGTCTGAAAACAAAGGTTTATAACCAGTGTGTGTTACCAGCGATGACTTACGGCACTGAAACGTGGTCTCTAAATGTCGGCCTCATAAAAAGGCTCAAAGTCGCTCAGCGTGCTATGGAGAGGGCTATGCTCGATATTTCTCTACGTGATAATATCCGGAATACGGAAATCCGTAAAAGAATGGGTATAACCGACATAGCCCGAAGAATTAGCACGTTGAAGTGGCAATGGGCAGGCCACATCGCTCGACCAACCGACAACCGTTGGGGAAGAAAGGTTCTCGAGTGGCGACCACGGATCGGACGACGCAGCGTAGGACGACCCCCCTCGGTGGACTGGTGACATTGTCAAGGTCGCAGGAAACCGTTGGATGCAGGTGGCACAGGACCGTTGCGAATGGCATTCTCGTGGGGAGACCTATATCCAACAGTGGACGTTTATGGCCTATGGATGGATGGATGGAATATGGTATGATGGCACTGGGTTGAGAGCCCTCAGCGCTCACCCATAGTCCGAGTTAAGCTGTGACATCCATCTGCGGCTAACAGCTAAAAGACAGACAAAAAAAGGTATGATGTTTAAAATGGTTTTTACTATCACATCCATAAATACTTTTTTTTTTTTTTTTTTTTTTGGTGGACTATGGATTAGCCTCGCCCCGCCAAATCGGCCCGGGGTGACGGAGAAGGCGGCGCGTGACCCCATAGACCCACCGTAAAACTCCTCTCTCTTCGCCGTGCGAGCGGGTCACCGGGACCCGATTTTTAACTTCGGTGGCCCGCCCGGCGGTTCACCCTCGCGGGTTCCTCTTGTCGACGCCCCGACAGATTTCGCCGTCGGGGCGTCGCCCTCACGCGGTGGCCTCACGTCGGGTGACCGGACAATTCCCCGGTCCGATCACCCGAAGCCTCGGTTAGGGCGGCATCAGGCGCAGGTATTCGCGCCTGCGCCGCCCCGGCCGCTGGCGGCGGCCCGGGGCGCGGGAATCCTCCCTTGCCCGTTCCGCCGCTTCCTTCTGCGAGATGACAGCCTCGCAGAAGGCGGCGACCGCGTCCCAGTTCCTGATGCTGTCGACCATCGCCCTCGCGACGGCCGGCAGCGTCAGGTCGGCACCGATGACAGCGACGAGGTCACGGCGCTGCCGCTCCCATCCCGGACACACCTCCAGCGTGTGTTGCGCCGTGTCCTCGCCACTCCTGCAGTGGTGGCAGGCCGGAGTCCACTCCCTATACACGACCCTGTGCAGGTACAACCCGAAACACCCGTGCCCCGTCAATACCTGCACCAGCCGAAAGGTGAGGACTCCGTGCCGCCGCTCCATCCACTCTATCAATACGGGCCGGAGGGCCTCAACGGTCTCCACACCGTGCCTAGGCCTCTCCAGCCGCGTAGCCCAACGGGCGATGACGTCTCGGCGGGCATCCACGCGCCAGGTGGCTATCTCGCTCAACGATGGGGAGCCACCTTCCTCGCGCGCTGTGATAACCCGCCGGTAGAGGTCGGAGAGCATCTCCGCCTCTAGGTCCCACGGGGGTGTCCCGGCCAACAGGCACGCCGCCTCTGTCGACACCGTGCGGTACCCGCGAATGGCTCTGACCGCCATGGCTCTCTGTGGCCTCCACAGAACCGCCCTGAGCTGGGCGTTCAGAGCCCTCGCCCACACGGGTGCGCCGTACATGGCCATCGAGCGGATGACCCCCGCATACAGCCGTCGGCCCTCGAAACTGGGTCCGCCCACGTTCGGCATGAGTCGAGAAAGGGCGGACGCCGCGCCGACAAGCCGGGGAGCAATCTGTCGGAAATGCTCCCGGAACCACCATCGCCCGTCGAGCACCAGACCCAAGTACCTCATATGGGCCTGGATGCTGATGTGGATGGAGTTTACCACTATCGAGGCGCCGATGGGTAGCCTCACACGGGGCCCATGGAAAAGTAGGGCCTCCGTCTTGTTTAGGGCCACCCTGAGCCCCAGCGCCTCGATCCGCCTGACCATCTCCTCGGTGCCGAGAGTGGCCAGGCTCGCCGCCTCTTCGAGTGTCCTGCCCCGGGCTGTGACGAGCGTGTCGTCAGCGTAGCACACCAAGCTCAGCCCGGGGGGGAGACTCCCTCTCAACGCCCAGTCGTACCCGATGTCCCACAGGGTCGGCCCCAGAACCGACCCCTGTGGAACGCCGCACGACATGGGCGTCCGCACAATGTCCCCTGCGGGACCCGCGCAGAGGATACTGCGGCCCTCCAAATAGTCTGCCACCAGCCGCCTGAGGTACAGGGGCACTCCATGGAACCGGAGCGCCTCCCTGATGCAGCCGAATGGCAGACTATTGAATGCGTTGGCGATGTCCAGCGACACCGCCAACAGCACTCCCTTCCCGGCGACGGCCTCCGCGGCCGCCTGCCTCAGGCGTAATAGGGCCCCGATGGTCGAACGCCCCCTCCGAAACCCATACTGAGCGTCCGACAGATCGGGCCCCACCTCCTCCAGGTGTCGGACGATGCGGGCAGCGAGCACACGCTCCAGCAGCTTACCCACATCGTCGAGGAGCACGATGGGCCTGTAGGCCGACGGCAAATCCGGGGACCGTCCCGGCTTTGGCAGGAGAACCAACCTCCCTTCCTTCCAGCACTCAGGGAACCGTCCAGACGTCAGACAGGCGTTGAACAGCTGCCTGAGGCGAGGCTCGAAGTGCTCGAGGAGCGACGTCAGCACCCGGACTGGAATTCCGTCGGGGCCGGGGGCCGTGGTGGCGGAACGAATCTTCGCCACGGCCGCCCCCACTTCCGACTCCGTCACGGGCGGAACACTCTCGTCGTCGTCGGCCTCCCGGTCCTGATCTGGCGGAGCCATGACCGGGGGCGTGTGTTCCGACTGCCGTGGAAACAGCTCCTCGACCACCCTACGAAGGAAGTCGGGCTGGAGGGTCTCGGTGAGGGGGGGGGCCCGCGCGCGAAGCTTGTTCAGCGCCGCGCGATATGGGCGACCCCAGGGGTCACGGTCGAGACCGTCCAGCATCTCCTGCCAACTCGCGCCCTTGGCGGCTCGGATGGCCAGCCGAAAGGCAGTCCGCGCACTGCGGTACGCCTCGTATAGCTGGCCCTCCCGCTCGACGTCGCGGTGACGCCGCCGGCTGCGGGTGTAGGACCTTCGGGCACTGATACACGCCGCACGAAGGTCCGCCAGTCTTGGGGACCACCAGTAGACCCCCTGCCTCGGAGGCGGACGCCGCCGCACTCTGGGCATGGCCGCATCGCAGATCTGCGTTAACGCACTGCGAATGCGGACAGCCTCAGCGTCCACTCCGTCTGCTGGGGGTGGTGAGGACAGCCACGTACTGACAATGGCCGCCTCCGCCAGTAGATCCCTGTCAAGACGACCCACAGCCCACCGCGGAAACGCGGGAGCTCCGTCCGCCCTGTGACCCCTACCGGGTTCCCGGGGGGAGACCTCCATCCGGATGTACCGGTGGTCCGACAGGGTCTCCGCCTCCTCCAGGACACTCCAGTTCCTCACCCGTGGCGCGACAGCGGGGCTAGCGAACGACAAGTCCACTATCGACCCGCCCTGCCGCCGCACACACGTGTTCACCGAGCCTCTGTTCAGAACACAGAGGCCCAGTGAAGCCGCCCACTCGTTGACCGCCCGCCCGCGGTCGTCCGTCGTAGGGGACCCCCACGCCGTGGATTTGGCGTTGAAGTCCCCCAGAACCAGGACGAGGCCCGGTGCCAGTCGCCGTATCGAGGCCTCCAAGGTGGTGAGTGAGGCCCCGAAATCGTCCATCCTCCTAGTGGGGGAGAGGTATACGCTGTAGAGCGTGACCCCTCCCCACTCCGCCGCGACAAATTCCTCGCCCCTATCCAAAAGGGACAAGGACGGGAAGTGCCGCTGCGTTGAGACGACGATTGCCGCAGTACCGTTTCGACTGACCACCCAATTGGGGCGATCAGGCACGGCGTACGGTTCCGCGACTACGGCTGCACCAATCGACCACTCCGCCATGGATTGCAGGAGGAGATCCTGCGCTCCGGCGGAGTGGTTGGTGTTGGCCTGCAGGAGGAGGTGCATGGCTGGTGTACCCATTATCGGGTTGTGTCCATGACCTCCTCGCCAGCGGGCGATCGGACCGCGCTAGGAGCGGGAGCGGCCGTGGTCGTAGGGCCGCCCCGCGCCTTTGGGGCCGAAGCTGGAGGTTTGCACGCCCCAGAGCCCATGCGGTGCTTGGCGGGCTTATTGCCCGCCGCACACGCGGGGCAGTGGGGCGGGGCGGCGCAAGATGCCGCCACGTGCCCGGTCTGACCGCAGCGAAAACACAATCCGCCGCAGTCGAAGCAATTAGTGCACGTCGGTCGAGTGTGTCCGACCGCCATGCACTTGTAGCACCTCGCGGGCCGGTGCTCAAGCACGGTTACCCGCGCCGAGCTCCAGCCCACGAGGAGCCTGCCTGAGCCGGCCAGTTGCCTGACCGACTCCACCGGGCACTGCGCCCAGGCAGCACCTACGCCACCCGGACCGGGACGAATGGCACCGACCCGGACGGTGTCTATGGGACACCCGGTTTTCGAGGCAATAGCCTCCCGGATGTCTTCCACCGTCACCGAATCGTCCAAACCCGAAATGCGCATTTCGGCGCACTTGACGGGCCTGGCGATCTTGATGCCACCCTCCACGGCGAATAAACCTCGCAGCTTCTCGGCCACGCTGTCGGCCGTCTTGGCGCCCTCGGCCCCTGGGAACTCGAGAATTCGAGCCCCCGTCCGGGCCTTGCGGGTCCTGGCTTCGACGCCTCCAATATCGGAGACGTCTAGCTCCCGCCGGGCCTTCCTCAAGACGGCCTCGTAGCTGAGGCCCTTCTCGGCCGCCTCGGGCAGCACAGTGATCACCACTGCGGCCGTCTTCGGCGACTTGAGCCCCTTGCGCGGTCTCTTCTTCCGTCCGGCTCCTGCCTGTGGAGCGGGGACCTCAGCGGCGCGCTTGGCCTCCGCTCTCCTTCTTTGGCCGCGACTCCTTCTGTCGCGCTCGGCCACCTGCCAACCCTGTTCGGGTACGGCAGTCGTGCCAGACGCGGAAGGTCTCGTCGCAGCCTCGCTGGTCGTCGCCGGCGGTGTTATTGCGGGCGACTTCAGCGGTCCGGCAGGAGCCGGAGCCGTCTTCCTCCTCAGGGCGGGTCCCTTCGGAGCTGGGCCGGGGCCTTTGGGCTTAGGCCCGGCCGCGGCCGCGGCGTAGCTCCCCACGCGGCCACCCTGACAAGGCAGCGGGGCGGGGGCTGGTGCCACATGCGGCCGCTTGTCCGCGGCGAGAGGTGGTCGGACACGTGGTTCTGGAGGCAACCTCGCCTCCAGAACGGCGAAGCGCGCATCGACGAGCTTGCCCACTGCGCCGATGATTTTGGCGAGGGCCTCGTCCGATATGCCTCCCACCTCAAATGGGGTCGGCTGAGCCTCCTCAGGGGCCCGTTCTACGGCGCCTGGCGGCTTTGGCGCCGCAGGGACGCTAGCCGGCGGCAAGCGGTCCGCGGGGAGAGGCGTCAACCTCACCACCGGGACAGGGAGTCTCGCCGCGGCGACTGCGCCAGCGTCAGCCGGCGGCGCGCGCTTCGCGGCGGCAGGCGTCTTCCTCGCCGCGGGGACGGGTGTGACGGTGACGCCATCACCCAACGTCGTCGGCGCCGCAGCGCGAGGCGGCTTTGGCGCCGCAGCGGCCGCTGAGTAGCCGGTCTTGGCTGGTGGCGCGGCTGGCGCAGGCGACACGAACAGCGCCACCTGCGCCTTGAGGTCGGCCACGTCGATCAGCAACTGGCGGTTTGCCCGACGCATCTCCGCCAGCATGTCGCCCAGGTTCCTGTTTCGGGTCCGCAGGCCTGACATCTCGCCTCTAAGGCGGACATTTTCGGCCTGCAGATCCGTGGCGTCACCGGCGCGGACAGCGACCGCCGCCGCCCTTTCTACAGCCGAGGTCCCTCGCCCTCTTCGGGAGGCCATGATCTTAGGTGGAGGCATGTTGGCCGCGCTCCCCTCGGTTTCGGCGCTCGAGCTGCCTCCCTTACTCAGGGGGCGCTTTCGCACCTGCGAGGGGAGGGCCTCCTCCTTCTTAGTCGCGGTCGCCGGCGGCGTCTTTGCTGCTAGACGCGCCGACGACCTAGTGGGGCCTTCACCAGCCGACCCGCTTTCCTCTTTGGACGGCCCTGCGGGAATATCACCGCCCTCGTCCATTCTGACGGTAGATCCGCCGCCCTCGTCTTCGGACGGCTCTGCGACATCGCTGTCGCCCTCGTCCGTCGACGGCTCTGCTGCGAGTCTACCGTCCTTCTTCTCTTCAGCGGCGGCAGCCTCCCTGCGCGCCCGCCGCTCCTCCAGCCGCCTTTTGTGGCTCAGGCCGTTGCCCCGAGACTTTCGAGGCGACCTCCTCTTCTTCTTCTGGGCCTCCACGGTTTGTGCCGGGCCCTCGGCAGACGCCTCAAGTCCTGAGGACGAGGCGTCGTCTTGGTCAGTTTTTGATCGGCTTGACCGGGCCTTGGGGTGAGGATCGCTACAATCCCCGTCGTTTTTTTTAATTAATTTTCCAGCATCCATTATTGATCCCACGATTATGGGAGATACAATACGTCGACCCGGGCAGAGATCCCTTTACCCGGGCAAGCCTACATTTACCAACCAGGGGGTCAGCCGGTACCCTGGCTGGAGCGTGCTAACGACAGAACAACCCATCTGCCATGCATCTTCTCGCCGCACGCCAGAACTTAAGATTCTGGGTGATTTCCGAGTCCGAATGTTACTTCGAACTCTTTATAGAGGTTGTCTTCCTCGCGGTCCGGGCGGTTAAGCCAAGACCCTCGCTCCTGAAACTAAGACAAGCAAAGAATCAGGTTTACGATGTGTGGGCGGTGGCATGTGCCTGCCCAGCCCTCAAATGAATGAGTGACTGAGCCCGTCCCAATGTTTCGCGTCCTATACCCTCTACTACGACTGTAGTAGAGTAAGGAGCGAAATCGCGCAGATATTCGCTACGGACGACAGTACAACAGAAGAACTGGGGACCGCCGCCCGCACCCAGGGTACACCGCGTGGAGGTTTCTGGGATAGTACCCCCACATCCATAAATACTTGAGGACGAGGATAAAATTTGTTCCAAAAATTTTTGCAGCATCTACCGGTCAGCTTTTTGTAAATATCTTGTAAGCAACTAATTAAACGACTTTTTAGTTAATATTATTAATTAATGCTATATATAATAATGATAATTATCTTTTTTCTACTAGTAATTAAATCATCAAAATTGTTGTCAAGATTCATTTTATTTATTCAATCATTTAGTCATTATATTTTAAAATATCTAACAGTAATTGGGATAAGAGTAGGAGAATTATGAATGAGGATTTTATGTATGTCGAGGAACTGCGACGTGGTCGCCGCCTTCTGGGAGGATGTCATTTCGCAGAAGGAGGCGGCGGAACGAGTCCGGGAGGATTCCTGTGACCCGGGCCACCGTCAGCGGCCGGGGCGACGCAGGCACGAATATCTGCGCCTGATGCCGCCCTAACCGAGGCTTCGGGGGATCGGACCGGGGAATTTTCCGGTCACCCGACGTGAGGCCACCGTGTGAGGACGACGCCCCGACGGCGAAAGCTGTCGGGTCGTCGACATGAGAGGAACCCGCAAGGGTAAACCGCCGGGCGGGCCACCGAAGTCAAAGATCGGGTACCGGTGGCCCGCTCGCACGGAGAAGAGAGGTGCTTGCAGGGTGGGTCCAAGGGTTTGCGGCGCCGACTCTTCGGTCGCCCCGGACGGATTTGTCGGGGTGCGACCACATCCATGGTCCACCTTGCAGGGAAAAAAAAAGGCGTGGTGCGTTCCTCGTGTGGGTTTCATCTGTAAAAAATCTACCCTCATGCGCGCAAAAAAGTTTCTCTTCGAAACAAGATGGCGCGTAACTGAAAAATGTGACGGTTTCACTTCAAAAAATCTGGTGCGAGGCGCACGGCACGACGGCAGTATTTCCCCATTGTAAATACGCCTCCATTGTCTAAAGTATGGCAATACTCTCTCGTTTACTTTGTGTATTGCAAATTTATGAGTACTCAAAGGTATCGACACTTTAATATAGTATCGACTGTGGTATTGATACTTTGATACGATACTACTATCGAGTACTAGTATCGAAAAAGAATAGTATCGCTTCATACCTAGTATTAGTTTGGTTAGAATAGGTTTTAAGGGTAAAGGAGGAGTTTTTGGCGGGAATCTAAAACGTCATGTGGTGCTCTTGTATTATATTCGTTATCTTAGTGTTTTAACGTGTTATATTAGATAATTTTGATGGCATTTTATGTAATATGATGCGGCGGAACTACTGGGATGTAGTGAATATCATATAAAAGTGCTTTACAACGTTTTCGTTTTTCATCAAAATTCCCACCAGATACCATTAACATTGTGGCCATAGCACTGTTGATGGCGACAACTTGACTTACTGACGGACAATGACTAATCTGAAGACACCAAAAACTTGAAGATAATTATAACTCGACACTGGCAACAATGGCTCATTTAAGTAGCTGATTGCCAATACATAAAAATAAGAAGAAGAACAAGGGTAAAGGAAAACCAAAGGCAAGATGGGTGGACTGCGTGAGACATGACATGCATAAACAGGGAGACTGCAGAGACGTCTGATAGGACTGTATGGAAGATGATGACATAATGCGTCGACCCCAAGTAATTGGGATTCCTAGCCGAGGCCGCGGGTGACTGGATCGGGCAATTAGTCCGTCACCTGCCGAGAGGCCGACCGCGTGAGGAAAGACCGACCTCCTACCCGAGGGGGGGATGTCGGTCGAGGAGAGGGTACTACTCAGGGGTATTCCGTCGGGCCGACCACTGACGTCAACTCACTCTGCTGCGGTGGTCGGCCCAACGACGAAGGCGACGTCACGGGTGGGTTACGGGTGTGCGTGCTTACGCCCCTCTGTCACCCCGGATGGAGTGGTGCGAGGAGGGCGCCGACCGTAGCCCATCCCCCAAAAAAAAAATGTAATTGGGATAAGACCAAGATAATGATGAATGATGACTCTATTTTTTCTTCACACCCTTTTTTTTACGTTAGACTATGAATGCCTCTCATCTCGCTAAATCGGTCCGGGGTGACGGAAGAGGCGGCGCATGATCCCATAGACCCACCATGAAAACTCCTCTCTTCGCCGTGCGATCGGGCCGCCGGTACCCGATCTTTGTCTTCGGTGGCCAGTTTCTTCACACCCTGGCATACGGCTCCAGAAACTACAGTAAATCTCTGTCGAACTGGTGAAATTTCCAGCAGGTTATAATTTAGAGCAATTTCTCCAGGGATTCTGACTAGGCCCTAACTCGAGGCATATTGGATGTGTCAGCAGAAGGGCTGGAAAGTTGCCTTCATCCTGTGTACTCATATGACGAGCGCTTTGCATAGTAAATGCCATGGATTCAATTGTTACTTAGTCTGTTTTTTGGGATGGGTAAAAAATGTTAAATTCGCGTCAGGACACGCGGCCTAGTTGAAAATTCGTAAGACGGAGAGTAAACCGTAGGAGAGTAAGTAATATCCCTCTTTCTTTCTACCGCGCGGTGAAAATCTATGGCTGCTCCTGCTGTTTCTTTTAAACAGCACAGAACGCTTGCGCGAGTGTACGTGTGTTTTTTTTTATTGCTTATAGTGGCAAACGAACAAGCAGCCCACTTGATGGTAAGTGTTACTGCCGCCCATGGACTACGCCGCTGCCTACCAATAAAATTCCCAAACCCATCCAGTTGGGCTCCCAGCTCTCTCGCTCACCGAACGTAGCGCAATATCACATTGCCATTACTCAGACGTCGATCTTCTGCTCAGTGTGGTACTACCCCGGACGGACCGTACCCGCGGCTGTAGACAGAGAATTATTCACATCGTGGTCCTACCATTATTAAATGTGTGTCTATTAATTGAATTTTTAAATATTTTTAAAGAAAAAGGCATGTGACTTAATGTTGAAGTAATCCCCCCGGTCCAAACACCAGCGTCCTGGTTGAATAATATATGATTGGGAGTACATATGAAAATATAATTATCCTTCCTAATATTATAAATGCGAAAGTAACTCTGTGTGTCTGTCTGTCGCCCTGTTACGCCAAAACTACTGAACCGATCTAAATGAAATTTGGTACACAGATAGTCTAAAGCCTGATAAAGGACATAGGTTGCTTTTTATTGCAAAAAAGGGGTTGTAAGGAAGTATCGTCATTTTTAAAGCCAGAAACTTGAAACTTATTTTTAAACTATTGATTAGATATAAATAAATATGACATTAAAATTTTGTAAAGAATTTACCCTTGAGGGGTTAATTAAAAATAGGGGATGAAAATCTTTAGAAAAGTATTCTTTTACGCGGGCGAAGCCGCGGGCAGAAGATAGTTGTATATAATTGTTTTCCTTAAACAATAAATCGTAAATATTGAGATAAATAATTATACTTAAATGTTTTTTTATCTAGTGGGGGGTCAATTTATTGTAAAGTTAGTTATCATTTATATTAGGGAACGTACACTAATTACGTGACCTTTGACTTAATTTTATTTTTCAGTAATATATAACTGCACAGATGGTATAGTGGTTAAGGTGCCGACCTTCCGTGCCAGTGCTCTAGGTTCGATTCCCACGTAGGACAATATTTTGTGTGATCGGCCAAGTGTTGTTCTGAGTCTGGGTATGATTTGTCTGCATTCCCCGTAATACAATAATTATTTCCTTAGGGCAGAGTGTTGTATTAAATATATATATTGGGGTCTTTTTTTTTCAACTTTCTTTTTTATTTGTCCCATGGTGAAATTTTGTTGCAAGTACCCGAAAAAGATTTCCCTGAAAGTTTGAGGCCTTCTTTTTTTTTATGTGTGTATTTAGCTGTTAGCCGCACATGGCTTTGACAGCTTTACGCGGACTACGGATGAGCGCTGAGGGCTCTCAGCCTGATTGAGGTAAGCTAACCGACATCGCCCAAGGGCTCTCCCTGTGGGGAACGAACCTCGGCTTGGTGCATCGCTGGTGGCAAAGTGGGCGTGCCCACGTTTGGATTTATGATTTTTGCGCGTCGCGATTACGCACCTCGACAACGAGGACGAAACCGCGGATATTTATGTGTAAATTGTTTGACAAAAATTACGATATATCACAAGAGAGGAGGGGGGTGTAGTAAAATATCATGTATATTTATTTTTTCGTCAAACGCTGCGATTTCTAAACTGAAAAGCAATGTGTAGTGTCACTTTGACTTGCCGTTGCCAGTCAACGAACGAAGTTTAAAGTAGGTGATCTGTATAAAGACATTTTTGCGAAGTATAAAAAAGCAAAAAACCGAGAATATAATGAGCTGTGGGCTACTTCTTTATAGATACTAAAACTCACGTGATGTTGGTGAGGGAAGAATTGTCAGTCTTAAACCTCACCACGTATCGGCTGGGTTATAAATGCTAAAAAAAAAGATCACGTGATTAATGGACGTCCCCTAAACATCAACAGCGATTTACCCAATGGTAAGATGTTACTCACGTCATAGATAACCACAAGCCTGGACAATAAATCCCGGATATATAAAACACAATAGTTTCCTTATAGAATAGACATATGCAAAAATTTTAATTGTAATTAGAACTACAAGTAATAATTATCAAAATAAATAAATGATTTTATATACATAATACAGGATACAGGAAACATACTGGATTAATGATCGGTCAGAATAGAATTTTCACGTATAATAGAACTAGCAGTAGCTTATTAAAGTTATAATTCTTTAAGCGCATTATGAAAAAATGAGAGTGAAATTTTAAAATGCGCACGCGTCATTGTAACAAGCTGAGGTTGGCTTTTTTTTATTGCTTATAGTGACAGACGAGCAAACAGCATACCTGATGGTAAGTGTCACTGCCGCCCATGGACCTTTGCTATACCAAGGATATAGCTAGCCCGCTGCCTACTATTACAATCTCCAAACCCACCCAGTTGAGCTGCCGGCTCTCTCGCTCACCGAATGAAGCGTAATATCACATTGCCATTACTCAGACGTCGATCTTCTGCTCAGTGTGGTACTACCCCGGACGGACCGGCCCGCGGCTGTAGACAGAGAACTGTCAACAGCGTGGTACTACCACTAATGACACACTTGCTACCAACAAAATAGAAATAAAACCTCTTTTTAGTTTCTACATTCACAACACTTCACGTTCTCTGTGTGGTAGCGGTTACGAATACTACCAACCCTTACTTTGCTCGTGGATGTCGTAAAAGACGACTAAGAGCCTTATAATGACCTGGGCCAACTCCATCTGATGCCGTTTGGTCAACAATTACATTCCCAAGGAGCGTTGACATCAGGCAGGTCATAAAACTATTGCCAATATTTTTTACGATATGTACTATGAAAGAAGAGTACATATTGTATCGAACCCAAGTAATTTTGATAAGAGTAGGAGAATAATGATGATGACTCGAAACTAATAATTAGCGAAATAAATAGGTGATTACCGTTATTCGGCTCTTATCCCAATTACTAGGGGTCGATGCAATATGTCATCTTCTATACAGCTCCTATCCGACGTCATCTCTGTAGTCACTCCCTGTTTATCCATATCATGCTTCACGAAGTCAATCAATCTTTTCTTTAGTCTTCTTTTACACTTAAAGCCAAATCAACAATTATACTTAAAACTTTCATCCCGTCTCATCACATATCCATACCAGATCAAGCGTTCACTCCTTAACTTATCCGTCGCTGGTGCCATTTTCAAAATTGTTCTTATACTTTCATTCCCTGCGGGTGACCGGACCGGGGATTAGTCTAGTCGCCCTTGGAGCGAGGCCACCGCGTGAGGACGACGCCCCGACATCGAGATTCATTTTATGGGTTAAGATGACGGAGCGTCGACATGAGAGGATACCCGTGAGGGTAGACCGCCGGATGGGTCACTGAAGAAAAAGACCGCGTTCCAGTGACCCACTCGCACGGCGTCGAGACGTCTATGTAAGGACGGGTCTATGGAGTCGTGCGGCGCTCTTTCTGTCGTCCCGGACGGATCAGCGGGGCGTGACGTACCGTAGCCCGGCGCCAAAAAAAAAAAACTTTCATTCCTTGTTTTATCCATTCTTGTCACGCCGTACATCCATCTCAACATTAGTATCCGCTGCATGCAGTCGTCTCTCATCCATCGCTTTTGTAACTCAACATACTGATCCATAAAATATAGCAGGTCTTATTAATGTAGGCACCGAAGACAAAGATCGGGTACCGGTGGCCCGCTCGTACAGCGAAGAGAGGAACTATGCATGGTGGGTCTATGGGGTCGCGCGCCGCCTCTTCCGTCGCTCCAAACCGATTGGCGGGGCGAGACCACATCCATAGTCCACCGCAAAAAAAAACGATCCTATTAATATTTTTAATGTAATTTTTTTCTTTAATTTAAGGGATTATCGGAAGTGCCACGTACTATTATTACGTAATTAGATGATCTTCAAAAAAAACCAATTATCTATAAAATACAGGATACAAAATGTATTAATAATTAGACAATAAAAGGATGTCTAAATACGATAAGTCCAGCAGTACTAGCTTCACAGATGTGATAACAGTCTACCCATACGTTACATCGTCTCAGCTCATATATGTCCCACTGTTGGGCTCAAGACTCCTTCCATATCATCATTCTCCTACTCTTATCCCAATTAAAAAAAAGAAAAAAAAATGACGAGCCCACTGAGTTTCTTGCCGGATCGGCTCAGTATGTGGCTGCTTTCCGATCCGGTGGTAGATTAATTAAATTTAATTTAAAAAACAATGTAAAATTGACAATATGTAAGTGCCCCTATGGGGCTTATGCAAAATAAATGATTTGATTTGATTACTTTGGGTCGATACAATATGTACTGTTCTTTCATAGTATATATTGTACAAGTTATTGACAATAGTTTTATGAGCGGCCGCCTGCCAGACGTCAACCCATCTTGGGACTTTAATTATTGAACAAACAGTATCAGATGGAGTTAGCCCTGGTCATTATAAGGCCTCAAGCCTCCTCCATAATGGGAAGGAAATTTACCTACTATACCACGCTGGTCAGACGTGTTGGTATAGGGTTTTGTTTAGAGTTTTTCTTGCATAGATGTTATATGCGTTTTATATCACAAGAGACGAACTCTTACGATCACTCACGGGTTAAGTGGTGGTGAATAGTATACTTAATCTATCACCACAAAGAAAACCCATACGTTTAATACTATAAAAACGTTTGTATTATGCAAAAGAAAAATTGTAAACGGTATTTTTAAAATTATCATACTTTGACATTAAATATTAATATTTTAATTCTAATATAAGTAAATGTCGATATGAAAACATATACCAACACGATTGACTAATGTATAATATGTCAAATTGAAATAAAACTAATTTTTTTTATGGCTTATGGTGGTAAATGAGCAGACAGCACACTTGATTGTAAGTGTCACTACCGCCCATGGATTTTTGCCAATGATATAGCTAGGCCGCTACCTACTAATACAAACCCCGAATCCACCTCAGTTGGGCTGCCGGCTTTTGGGTCTCGGCTTTAAATGTCAATATCCTATCAAAACAACCGCTGCATTTCTACGTCACAATGACGATATATAACTTGAATTATATTTGCGCAAGTAGGTAGAAACTTGTATGTTTTTCCCCAAGCCAGTTGAGTTGTGTCTGGTCTACAAACGACCGGTTATTTCGCGAGACAACCAGCGATCATTGAATGTTTTAAACCAAAAGAAAACTAGTCTTTAGTTTATTTTGTTATAGTGAAAATATGTGTGTGATATAATTTAGAATATAATGGATTACCAAAGAAATTTAAGGTGAATATTTTTGAATTTGCTATTTATTTTAATACTTAGAATAATAAGTGAATGTTTAAACGTGTTTTGGTTTTGTTTTTGAAGTTTATTCCTTATGAATCGATTTTCATATAAAACGCTCGGTATGAGAAAAAATTGAGGAGTAAAATCTAGTGATCGAATGACCTCGTTACGTTTTTGGTGCGCAACCTATTCTGCGCACCTTTCACTTTCTGACTTGAGATAATACTTCACTGAACAGTTTTAATAAATGTAAATAAAAATATATATATATTATTTTTAGTCAAATGAGCTTTTTTCTATTGTTTTTATTACAATTTTCCGTGTGGTGACGGAGTAAGAATACCATTCACCATCCCTTATGTTATCCGTGGGTATTGCAAGAGAAGGAAAACTCTAAACAAAACCCTATACCAACACGTCTGACCAGCGTGGTATAGTAGGTCAATTTCCCTCCCATTACGGAGGAAGCTCGAACTTAACAGTGGGACATATATGAGCTAAGATGATGATGAATATCTCTTTTAATATTGGTTTTGGTGACAGATTTTTAATGGTAGATCCATAAAACACATTGAAATTTAACTATAAGGAAATTTAAATAAATATTTTCCTGTCTTGAGACAAGCAATAGTGGCAGGACTAAGCTGTGGACAGTTCTCTGTGTACACCCGCGGGCCGGTCCGTCCGGGGTAGTACCACACTGAGCAGAAGATCGACGTCTGAGTAATGGCAATGTGATATTGCGCTTCGTTCTGTGAGCGAGAGAGCCGGAAACCCAACTGGGTGGGTTTGGGGATTTAATTGGTAGGCAACGGCTTAAGCTATACCCTTGGTATTGCAGAGCTCCATGGGCGGCAGTGACACTTACCATCAGGTGTGTTACTAGCCCGTTTGCCGCCATAAGAAATAAAAAAAAATATAAGAATATAACATCTTTGATTTTCCACTCTTTCCTGTATCATTTTAGTTTATTTATTTCTATTTCTAAAGTAAGGAAAAAACTAATTAAAGCCAGCAGTCAAGGGTGTGAGTGGGGGGTTGAAAATTATTTCTATTTTTAATAATTTCAACCTAAAATACAAATAATAAAAATCATTTTGAACCTAATTTTCGCCAACAGTCAGGTGATTCTTGCACTTGCATGCTGAGTTTTTATGGTTCTATCTACCTTAAACAACCATTTTCTTTGGTGACCGGCTATGGTATGTCACACAGTCACACCCCGCCCAATCACTGACGCAGTGGCGGCGCGCAACCCTATAACCTGTACTCGTACTTCTACGCCGAACGTATGGGCCACGTCAACTGGATGTTTGTCAGCTGTGGCCCATCTGGCGGGTTACTCTTTCAAGTATCATCTTGAATTTAAGCCGAGCTTTCGCTGTCGAGACGTCGCCTTACGCAATGAACCTCACTATGAATGACGTCCTAATCTTTGCCTAACGAATTTTGAATTTGGTTAGCGTTAGTAGTACATGGTATTGATCATGCTCACTGAAAGGTCTACTTGCGGTAGCTGCGTGGAGCGTGTCTCCCCCTTCCCTCCAAGGTGGTTGAGGGGAATAATGGCTGCTCTAGTAGTTAATTCGTGATCGGGTGCCGTTTGTGGGATCTGGTCCAGCCATTGGTTATTTTACATTGTATTTGAACTATTAGGTTCGAAGGGCATCACACTGGAGCTATTTCTTTCATGTACCATTCTTTATATACATATATATATAAAAATTAAAAGAAATAATAATAATAGACAAACCCGCTGAGTTTCTTACCGGATCTTCTCAGTAGTGGTCTAGTTCCGATTCGGTGGTAGTTTATTAGATTAAATTAAAATGTTAATACTGACAATATGTAAGTGCCCTCGCAGGGTTTATGCATTACATACATACATATCATCACAACATATCCCTTGCAGGGTAGGCAGAGAGAACAGAGTGCCAGAGAACTCTGTCCTTGCATACTTCACTCGCTTCCTCAACATTCATAATTCTCTTCATACACGCTCGCCGGTTTCGAAGACTCTTGACTCCACCTTTCTTCAGTACATGATCAATCTGGTCTAGGTAGATTAGTCTCGGTCTCTCTGGTACCTACATCCTTCCACTTTCGCATTGTATATCTTCTTAACCAGACGTTTGTTCGGCATTCTTTCCACATGTCCGAACCATCGGAGCATTCCTTTTCGTATCTTAACGAAAATCATTGTAAACAATCCTTTTTTAGCAAAACAAATGAAATATCCAAATAAATAATCTTGCGAAATACCGACGCCATCTTATTTGGTTTATTGAATGTAAAACGCAGGGGCGTAAACTACCGCCGTATCTTTCGTATTAATTATATGCGGCCCCCCAAAAATTATAAAACTGCCCAATTTATTTTTATTTCAGAAATCATAATAATAAAAAAAGGCAATTTCTTTTCTCCCACGTAAAGTGGTCGTTCAAAAGTTGGCCCCTACATCGTTTAAGTCATTTACTTCAACTGGGGAATCCCACAATAATCAATGTACATACGATGATAAACCACGGAGAGCAATATTTATTGACGCGTTTTAATTAATTGTGCATTATTGTGTATATATAATTTTAATTGTTTGCGAAAATGGAAGGATGTAGGTACCGGGGGAGACCGAGACTAACCTACCTACACCAGATCGGTCATGTACTGAAGGAAGGTGGAGTCAAGAGTCTCCGAAACCGGCGAGCGTGTATGAAGAGAATTATGAATGTTGAGGAAGCGAGTGAAGTATGCAAAGATAGAGTTCTCTGGCACTCTGTTCTCTCTGCCTACCCTGCAAGGGATATGGCGTGATGATATGTATGTATGTATGTAGTTGTTTGTAAAAGTTTTGGCAAAAGTGACAGATAGATAATTATGATGAATTAACCTTTCTGGATCAAATTGAAGATGTATTAGCGAAAGATCAGGTTAAGAGTACACGTAACCGTAGAGCATGCAAGAAGACTGTGATGAGTGTGAATTAAGCGATGGAGGTATGTCAGAATCGTGGTTTGTGGCAATCCGTAGTCTCTGCTTACCCCTCTGGGAAACAGGCGTGAGGCTTTGTATGTATGTATGTAATAATTTATTTTAATGCAAACATTTTCTTTCTTTTGTGCTGTGTGGTAGCAGCTATGAATACTACCAACCCTTGCTTTGCTCGTGAATGTCGTAAAAGACTAAGAGCTTTATAACGACCTGGACTAACTCAATCTGATACCGTTTGGTCAACAATTACATTCTTAAGTAGTGTTGACGTCTGGCAGGCGGCCGGTCATAAAACTATTGCCAATAACTTCTACAATATGTACTATGAAAGAAGAGTACATATTGTATCGACTTCAAGTTTTATTCCACCCATCCACGTTTTATTTCTATTTTGTTGCGGCCAATTTCATCCTGTTACTTTTGTGTTACAATGATGCGAGCGCATATTAAAACTTTCACTCTCATCATTTTTACATAACGCTCTTAAAGAAACTTTATAAACTGTTTTTATTTTTCCAGTTATACTATACGAGTTAAATTACTTCAAGTGTTCTTCCTGTTAATTACTCAGACGGGCATCGAACTCGCGTCCTGTGCAGACCTAGATGTTACAACAACCACCAATTACACTGTTGAATCCAGTGATAATGTAATACGCACGCGTCGAGTTGGACTAGCGGTTACGTGTCAGGTAATAAACCTTATTAATATTATAAATGCGAAAGTAACTCTGTCTGTCTATATGTCGCTCTTTCACGCCAAAATTACTGAACGGATCTAAATGAAATTTGGTACAAAAATAGTCTAGAGCCTGATAAAGGACATAGGCTACTTTTTATTGCAAAAAAAGGGTTGTAAAGGGGGATGAAAAGTTATAAGGATTTATCCGTAATTTTTAAAGTCAGAAGCTTGAAACTTACTTTTAGGCTATTGATTCATCATCATCATCATCATCACAGCCCTTAAATGTCCCACTGTTGGGCTTGAGCCTCCTCCGTAATGGGAGGGAATTTAACCTACTATACCGCGCTGGTCAGACGTGTTGGTATAGGGTTTTGTTTCGAGTTTTCCTTCTCCCGCATAGATATTATATGCGTTTTATATCCCTTAGTCGTCTCGTACGATCACCCACGAGTAAGATATGGGGTGGTGAATAGTATTCTTACACCGTCACCGGCTATTGATTAGATATAAATGAATAAGATATTAACATTTTGAAAAAAAATTACCCTTAAGGGGTGAAATAAAAATAGGGGATGAAAAACTTTAGGAAAGTAACCTTTTACGCGGGCGAAGCTGCGGGCAGAAGCTAGTTTATTATATTTTTAAAGTGAAACTTTTTGTGGTAATGTTTGTAAAAGCTAACCTTTACTTTAACGATAAATTCGCTAAAAATAAAACTTTAGCGATTCAATGTCACAAAGTATTCGTTAGATACATTTATAAAGTCGAACAGTTTTGAATTTAAAGAGTCAAACAGTTTTGAATTTAAAGTGTCGAAGCGTTTTATATTTAAAGAGTCAAAGAGTTTTGAATTTAAAGAGTCAAAGAGTTTTGAATTTAAAGAGTCAAACAGTTTTGAATTTAAAGTGTCGAAGCGTTTTATATTTAAAGAGTCAAAGAGTTTTGAATTTAAAGAGTCAAAGAGTTTTGAATTTAAAGAGTCAAAGAGTTTTGAGTCGATTTCAATGATTCTAATCTTACAAACTGGGTTGGAGCCTTTTGATCCGCGAAGAGACTTCCGGTCTCTCTGTTCTCTATCGATTCTTTAAGGTGAATTGCTGCGAAGAGCTGTTTAACTTGGTATCAAGTATAACTATCTACCATCTAATCATTCACCTATATTACCTGGAAATTATGTCGTCTTCAAATCTAAATTTTCAGCGTACATATATTCCATGTAGATGCAGGCTCCGTATGGTGACGGAGTAAGAATACAATTCACCACCCCTATCCTACCCGTGGGTGATCGTAAAAGACTACTAAGGGATATAAAATGCATATAACATTTATGTAAGAAAAGGAAAACTCGAAAAAAAACCCTATACCAACACGTCTGACCAGCGTGGTATAGTAATTTAATTTCCCTTCCATTACGTAGGAGGTTCGAGCCCAACAGTGGGACGTATATGAGCTGAGATGATGATGATGATGATGACATGCAGGCTCCAGAATTAAATGCTGGCAGTGGTTTTTCCCTGACGCTATAATATGTCCATTTTGAAGCGAGGTTTAAGTACAGCTTCTTAGCTGTGTGATAGCGGCTACGAATACTACCAATCCTTACTTTGCTCGTGGATGTCGTAAAAGACGAACTAAGAGCCTTATAATGACCTGGACCAACTCTATCTGATGCTTTTTAGTTAATAATTACATTCCCAAGGCGGGTTGACGTCTGGCAGACGGCCGGTCATAAAACTATTGCCAATAACTTTTACAATATGTACTATGAAAGAAGAGTACATATTGTATCGACCCCAAGTAATTGGGATAAGAGTAGGAGAATGATGTTTAAGTACAGCTCTTCTACCACGGCACTTGGCTGTGCCACGGTGACTTGGCTGTGCGCCCGGTAAGTGTGTGTGTCAGCTCCGACGCACGACTGGAGTTTACTCCTTAAGTACGATTATCAAAACAGGCGCAAAAAAAGCTCATTTGACTAAAAATAATAAATATATATATATATATTTATATATCATCATCATTCTCCTACTCTTATCCCAATTACTTGGGGTCGATACAATATGTACTCCTTTTTCATAATACATATTGAAAAAAGTTATTGGCAATAGTTTTATGACCGGCCGCCTGCCAGACGTCAACCCTCCTTGGGAATGTAATTGTTGACCAAACGGCATCAGATGGAGTTGGTCCAGGTCGTTATAAAAGCTCTTAGTCGTCTTTTACGACATCCACGACCAAAGTAAGGGTTGGTAGTATTTGTAGCCGCTACCACACAGCTATATATATATATATATATATATATATTTACATTTATTGAAATTGATTTATTGAAAACTGTTCAGTGAAGTATTATCTCACGTCAGAAAGTGAAAGGTGCGCAGAATAGGTTGCGCACCAAAATCGTAACGAGGTCATTCGATCACTAGATTTAACTTCTCCAATTTTTCTCATACCGGGCGCCTTATATGAAAATCGATTCTTATGGAGTAAACTTCCAATAAACTCCCAAAAATCGGGTAAACCTCAGAATTAATATCTTTTTTTTTTTTTATTTCCAGAGTACAAACTATACTTGTGATAATTTAACCAAATATGAATTAGATCAAAACGAAATATCTGTGGTGATCAATTCTTGTTCACCGAGTGTACTCCAATGTCTTAGTGAAGTATACCAACCCCCTATAGTCATTAAACAGTTAGAATTCCATGACATGGTCGATCAGGGGTCTGATAAGGATTGGTCTACAATGAAATCTGTATCACAAGTATCATTCTATCTTAAAGGTAAGTTTTTTTTTTTTATCCGGGCGGTCCACCGAAGGCAAAGATCGGGTACCGGTGGCCCGCTCGCACGGTGAAGAGAGGTACTTGTAGGGTGGGTCCATGGGGTTGCGCGCCGCCTCTTCTTGTCGCACCGGACCGATTTATCGGGGCGCGAAAAAAAAAAAAGGCCTTGCGAAAAAAAGAAAAGGGATATATTTTTATGTTATAACTAAGCTTCTGCCTGCAGCTTCGCTCCATGTAGTTTGTTGACTAAAAGGCAGCTTATGTCTTTCCTCAAGCTTCATTCACGCATTCGGTGTCACTCTCAGTGGTTTTAATTTTGTTTTGATAGAACTATATTTCTTTTTTCTAAAATAAAAGTAGCCTATGTTACTATTTATAACATCAGCTACCTACCAGTGAAAGTTTTGTAAATGACGCGAACGCCCGTGTTAGTCATGTTTATTGTGATGTTTAATTTAGTCGCCTAATGTATAATGAAGCAGCACGCGGTCGGGTAATATCACATTTGTTATATCACTCGCATTACTTACACATGTCTAGTTAAAAGTTGTTAATTTGAAATTACGTAAAAGGTTACTTTTTCTAAAGTTTTTACATACATACATATCATCACGCCATATCCCTTGCAGGGTAGGCAGAGAGAACAGAGTGCCAGAGAACTCTATCTCTGCATACTTCACTCGCTTCCTCAACATTCATAATTATCTTCATACACGCTCGCCGGTTTCGGAGACTCTTGACTCCACCTTCCTTCAGTACATGACCGATCTGGTCTAGGTAGGTTAGTCTCGGTCTCCCTCGGTACCTACATCCTTCCACTTTCGCATTGTATATCTTCTTAACCAGACGTTCGTTCGGCATTCTTTCCACATGTCCGAACCATCGGAGCCTTTCGCATCTTTACACCAATACTCTCTTTCATACCTACTCGCTCTCTTACGTCGTCGTTACGAATGCGGTCGGTCAGCTTAACTCCACAGATTTTCCGCAGAGATCGCATCTAAAGTTTTTCATGCCCCATTTTTATTTTACCACTCAAGGGTAAATTTTTACAACATGTTAATGTCATATTTATTTATATCTAATCAATAGCATAAAAATAGTGTCAAGCTTCTGGTTTTTAAAATGACGATACTTCCTTACAACTTTTCATCCCCCTTTACAACTCTTTTTTGCATTAAATAGCAGCCCATGTCCTTTATCAGGCTCTAGACTATATGTGTACCAAAGTTCATTTAGATCGGTTCAGTAGTTTTGGCGTGAAAAAGCGACAGATAGACAGAGTTACTTTCGCATTTATAATATTATAGAAGCATAGAAGTTAAGTGTGACGTATATGAGTTTCTTTATTTGTATTGCACTGATCATGTGTGAACGCGGCTACGAATACTACCAATTCTCACATTGCTCATGGATTTTGTAAAAGACTTAAACGACCTGGACCAACTCCATCTGATGCCGTTTGTTCAACAATTACATTCCCAAGTAGTGCTGACGTCACACAAACAGACGGACATAATAACTTTTGTGATATGTACGATGGAAGCAGACTAAACATTTCATGGATCAAAAGTACTTCTAGTATCCAATAATAAATACAGCACATCGAACCTTGGAAAGAGACAATCGACAAATTTCGACTTCGTGGAGCTCTGTCTCTGTCATATAATAGTCTTGTAAACACAAGAAACTATTAATAATGTTAATAGACTTTTGCAATACCAAGAGTACAGCTAAACCGGTGTGAACCAAACTAAACCCATCTAAAAATTTGGACTGCCGATTCTCTTACTTTGCCACTGCTCGAGAGGATCGGGTTGAGAGACCTCAGCGCTCACCCATAGTCAGCGCAAAGCTGTCACAGTCATCTGCGGCTAACAGCTATATAAAAAAAATATAATTGATTGAATTAGGCGATACATGGCGGAAATCCATTATTATTATAAAATGGAGGAGAGGAAGGAAGACCCACCATTTTCCCACGGTTAATCAATATAACCGTACACCTCAAGAAAGGGAGGAATACGGGATGGGATCAAGGTGGAATAGGATATAGGGAAATCTTACTCGTGTGATGAGCACCGCCTGGAGAACTTCTACTTGCAAATCCGCAGAACTTCAAATAAAGATTCTTAATAAAAATAAACAGCCCTTCATTACTAGTTATACAGTAAAAATTGACAATTCAAAAAAACAGTGTAGGTACATCAAATCATTTAGGCAATAGAAATAGTTGACTATTTTAGTGGGGGTTAATTATTATTTACTTGATGTAGTAAATATATGTAATACTATCAGACCGGCCACGCGTTGCTGTGGCTAAAGTAGCCTTAGTAAAACGTGGTGGTTATGTTAATAAATTGTAGCTTACATGAAACGTTTTTACGTTTAATATAGTGCCATCTATTAAATACATACTCAATCCAGTCAATAAATACTGCCATCTATTAGAATCGTTTGGAGATAACAGATAATTGTGACTGTCAAATAATAGACAAATTATTTGCAATAAAATAATATTGTGACTATAAATTGAGATGGAAGCTATCCTATCTTTTAAGATGGATCAAACTACACATGCTGTGCAAATTTGATTAAAATCGGTTAAGTACTTTGGGAGTCCATCGCGGACAAACAACGTGACGCGTAATTTATATATATATACTAGCAGACACGGCCACGCGTTTCTGTGGCTAAGATAGCCTCGTGGTGGTTATGCTAATAAACAGATACCGCCATCTGTTAGAATCGTTTGGGGATAACAGATAATTGTGACTGTCAAATAATAGACAAATTATTTGGAATAAAATAATATTGCGACTATAAATTGAGATGTAAGCTATCCTATCTTCTACGTTGGATCAAACTACACATGCTGTGCAAATTTGATTAAAATATCGGTTCAGTACTTTAGGAGTCCATCGCGGACAAACAACGTGACGCGTAATTTATATATATATATATATATTAAGATAGTACAAAAAGTTTTTAGTGGGTAATTCACTTGAGTTAGATATTTAAATCAGGTAATAAACTTTCCATATCCACTAACAAATTGCAATTAAATTTCTTCTAAATGTTTTAATTACAAGAAACCCTCTTAGTGAAGGTAAAGGCCTCCTCTAGAGTAATTTTTTTTTTTGGTGGTAATTATTTTTTGTAGTGTTTAACATAGCTGCTGTTGTTTCCTCTGGAGAGTTTTGGTCGTAATCTTCCACGGGGACCAACCGTCTTGGAAGATAACAGCTAATCACACAAAAAAAAAATAGACGTGGACTGGACGGATTGTTCCGAGGCTGAAGACGGAGAACTATCAACAATATAGCCCTATAACTACAGACGAGTATTACTCGTTTAAAAGTCAGAAATCTCAAGTAATATAATTCGTTTTTTTTTTTTCAGATTCAGACATGTTACCGAACGACGCCATAAATAATATGCCGAGTTTGAATATTGTATATATAGAGGGCGGTAACATCACACTGCCATCAAACTTTAACGTTACAAACAAAGAGTCATTAGAACATTTAGTTTTAAATAGAAATGGACTAAACATTTTAGCAGCTAATGCTTTCGACGGACTAAAGAATCTGACAAGCCTACTTATAACTGACAATCATTTTGAAGTTATGAATATTCAAGCTTTTTTAGGTTAGTTTTTCATTTTTTTTTATCAAACTATTGACGTCCACTGTTGGATAAATGCTTGCCCACGAATTAATTATGATATTAAAAGAAAAAAAGAGTGTATTTTCAGATCTGTAGTAATAAGCATATCTAATCTAAACGAGTATTTCTTCTTCTTCTTTTTATGTATTGGCAATCAGCTACTTATACGAGCTATTATTATCAATGTCGAGTTATAATTTTCTTCATATATTTAGTCTCTTCATATTCGACAGTAAGTCAAATCGTCGCCATCAACAGTATATGGCCTATGGCCACACTGTTAATGGAAAATCCTATGAAAATTTTTGTGCAAAACGAAAACGTTGTAAAGCACTTTTAAATAATATTCACTAAGCAGCACTTTCTCCGCATCACATTACATTAAATGTCATCAAAATGATTTATACACGTTAATACACTAAAATATTGAATATTTATTTATTTATAATATGATACAAGACCACCACGTTTTTATATACCCGCCAAAAGTACAAAGTATTTGTCATTCAGATCTGACTATACCTTAGCCTGTCATCAAAAAAAAAATATTTTCATTTTAATTACATTTCCACTGTTATATGTAAGTACTAAAAAGCACTTTTATATAGTATTCACTAAGCATCACTTTCTACGCATCGCATTACATAAAAAGTCATCAAAGTTGTCCAATATAAAACTTTAAAACACTAAAATATCGATTATAATACACAATTACCAAATGACGCTTTCAGATTCCCACCAAAAGTCCTTTTAATGCGTTGTATAAGCGTGTTTATTTTTAAATTATATTAAATGCTAAATTTCAGTAATTTGAATAATAGTGTTGTGTCATCGTTTAATACAATTCTAACTGCAAAGTTTGAGTATTTAAGTCGACGTGTTTTTTTAGTTATTTTTGTGTTTAATAATTGTTATTTTTTTCTTTACAGACTTGCCGCAACTTGAATATTTAGGATTGGGCAATAATATTATAGAAAACATTGAACTTGGTACGGCTACTATAAATAATATAAGACATTTAAAAAATTACAAAATGTATAATAATTCTATAGCCTTCTTACCAAATGCCTTTTTTAATGGATATTTTCTTTTGGAGCAGGTAAATTTTGTTTATATTTCAAAAACAAATACATACATACATATCATCATGCCAGAGTACAGAGTGCCAGAGAACTCTATCCTTGCATACTTCACTCGCTTCCTCAACATTCATAATTCTCTTCTTACACTCTCGACGGTTTCGGAGACTCTTGACTCCCCTTACTTCAGTACGTAACCAATCTGGTCTAGGTAGGTTAGTATTTCACTTTCGCATTGTATATCTTCTTAACCAGACGTTCGTTCGGCATTCTTTCCACATGTCCGAACCATCGGAGCATTCCCTTTCGCATCTTTACACCAATACTCTATTTCATACCTACTCGCTCTCTTACGTCGTTGTTACGAATGCGGTCGGTCAGCCTTACTCCTCAGATTTTCCGTAGAGATCGCATTTCGACCGCATTAATTTTACTTTCATGCTCTTTTCTGCATATCCAACTCTCGCTTCCATATAGTAATGTTGGGACAAGCACTGCGTTATGTATTGCTACAAGTGCCTTCTGGCTGAGGTGGTGGCTACCGAGAAGTTGCCCCAACGCTCCGTTCACTCTATTGGCCGCATTCATTCTTCGCTCTATATCAGTGGTGTACCTTCCATCTCGGCTAAATCCACATCCAAGATATACAAATTCATCCACTTGCTCTAGTACATCATTACCTATTGTTACTCTTACATCTGTTCTGGCTTCATCTCTTTCAAAGACCATTATTTTGGTTTTGCTCACATTCATGTAGACCCCTTTTTTTTACAATTGTAATATATTTTTATAGTTTTGTTTGAAAAATACTGTATTTCGCTAAAAAAATGTTGGCAACCCTAGTCTGAGGTAATGTTAGGACGGTGCGTGGTTCCATAACCCACCATATTACCTCATCAGCAATTGGTCTGGCCACTGGTACCGCTTCCTTGACATCCATGGCCAGCCCGGCAGGTTACCCTTTTGGGTATTATCCAACACGGTAATACTGAGAAAATTATTACAGTAATTCGTTAAATTTTATTACAGATAAAAATAGAAGATAATCAAATTGAAATGAAATTAGATTCTTCAGTATTCTCACATCTAGCACCATCAATAACATTACTAAAAGTCACCAATTGTAAGATAAGAGAACTACCTGAGTCTGTATTTGAAGGTTCAAGCAATTTACACGATTTGAATATGAATGATAACATGATAGAGAAACTACATCCAAATTTATTCAATAGCTCATATTCTATTCGTAGTATCGCATTACGTGGTAATAAAATCGATTCTTTATCAGATTCGTTATTCTCCAATATGAAAAAACTTGAAATATTAGATTTGAGTCGCAATCGCTTACATAGATTGAGTAGGTAAGTCGTATTTTTTTATTGATTACTAGCTTCTGCATGCGGCTTCGCCCGCGCAAAAGGTTACATTCCTAAAGTTTTTCATCCCCTATTTTTATTTCACCCCTTAAGGGTAATTTTTATAACATTAATGTCATATTTGTTTATATCTAATCAATAGCCTAAAAATAAGTTTCAAACTTCTGGCTTTAAAAATGACGATACTTCCTTACAACTTTTCATCCCTCTTTACAATCTTTTTTTTTGCATTAAAAAGTAGCCTATGTCCTTTATCAGGCGCTAGACTATCTGTATACCAAATTTCATTTAGACCGGTTCAGTAGATTTGGCGTGAAAGAGCGACGGACAGACAGAGTTTCTTTCGCATTTATAATATTAGTAAGGATGATGGTAAGAATATATTTTCTTATGATCGTTGTAGCACCAAGCACCAAAGATACAGCTAAGCCGCTATATACCAAATCAAACCCACCCTGAAAGTTGGGTTCTTTCTCATTCACCGAACGAAATGCAACCGCATTTTGTCATTGCTCAGACGTCAATTTTCTGCTCAGTGTGGTGTCTGTAAATAGAAACATGTCTACGGTTTTTTTTTTTTTTTTTTTTTTTTCAAATTACTGAAATTTAGCATTAATATGCTTAATTATTTACAAAAACCCGATTACGAAACGAAAAATGATGTCACAAGCGGGGGTTCGAACCCACACCTATTGGGAGTCCGGCCCAATCACCAGTCCGGCCCAGTCACCTTAAAGACGTAAATATGATACGAAGCGAGATTTGCATGTCCTACAATAGTTCACGGTGGTGTAAGTGGCAGCACGATTGGGCCGGACTCCTAATAGGTGCGGGTTCGAACCCCGCTTGTGACATCATTTTTCATTTCGTAATCGGGTTTTTATAAGTTTTGTTTTTGCGGTGGATTATGTAGGTGGTCGCGGCCCGCTAAAGCGGTCCGAGGCGACGGCAGAGGCGACACGCAACCCCATAGACCCACCATGCAAACACCTCTCTTCGCCGTGCGAGCGGGCCACCGGCATCCGATTTCAAGAGTGTGGCCTACCAAATGCTCTTAAATTAGAATGATTTAAAGCTGAGCTTCGTATGAGTGAGATTTGAACCCACACCTACTAGAAATCCATTCCAATCGTGCTGCAACTTACTGCTGCTTTTAATATAAACATTTTTGTCCATAGCAAAACATTTGAATCAAATAAAAATTTACGTATTTTAAATCTCAATGAAAATAATTTAGAAGAATTGGGCATGGATCTGTTAAATGGCAAATATTTCTCAAACATTTCTTTGGCTGCAAATAAATTGAAGAATGTCGATTTTACTAAAGAATCGTCATGGGAGACCAGGAAATTGAACTTAAGCCTCAATCAAATTGAAATATTCGAAGATTGGTTTACACAAATTAGAAAATTAGAATATCTGGATTTATCATCTAATAAAATTAAAATACTTTCGGTGAGTAAATTTCTTCCTTGTCGTGATGGAGTTAGAATACAATTCACCACCCCGCCATCTTACCCGTGGGTGACCATAAGAGACGACTAAGGGATATAAAACTTCTCTTCTCTTCTTTTCCGTGTAATAAGAACGGACGGAATAAGAATACTATTCACCCCCTCATATCTTACCCGTGGATGATCGTAAGAGACGACTAAGAGATATAAAACGCATATAACATCTATGCAAGGAAAGGAAAACTCTAAACAAAACTCTATACCAACACGTCTGGCCAGCGTGGTATAGTAAGTCAATTTCTCTCCCATTATAGCTAAGAAAAAGAAGAAGAGTAAATTTCCTGCGACAGTTTTTAACAGTTTTCAACGATTCCTAAATTTTAGGTGGCACTTAAAGCAATATAAAGAAATATAATTGATGTTAAATAAAATTATAATTATTAGGTAACACCTAAGCTATTCGTATAAAGTTAGTGGTATTTATTATTTATATTAACTTGGAAACCTAAATTAAGTCATCTAGCTTGTTGCTGCACCACCTGGTAGTTTAAAAGCTAACACGTTGTTCGCAGGCTTAAAAGCACTAACACGGCACGCTAAAAAGCGCTAACACGCTTTTCGCAGGTAGCCACGCTGATGAGTCAGTTTCTCCCCGGGATGGGGGTCATCTGCTATGCGGATGATATCTTCATCACGGTGAGGAGGCCCGACTTCCGGGGGACTACCCGATTGGCGGAGGAGGAGGTTGCACTCGTCCGTATCTGGCAGGGAATGGCATTTTGGGCCTGAAGGTCTCGGTGGAGAAAGCCGAGGTCAAGGTCCCCCCAGGAACAAACATCGATGTGTCTGGTTGCCGTGCCGGTGCGGGCCCAGATAATATATCTGGGCCCGCACCTTGCTAGTCCTACCTAGTCCTAGTCCCACCAGACCCTAGTCGACACAATGACAGAAGATTGTAAGAAAAGGGGTCTACGCGTAAATGTGAGCAAAACCAAAATAATGGTCTTTGAAAGAGATGAAGCCAGAACAGATGTAAGAGTAACAATAGGTAATGATGTACTAGAGCAAGTGGATGAATTTGTATATATCTTGGATGTGGATTTAGCCGAGATGGAAGGTACACCACTGATATAGAGCGAAGACTGAATGCGGGAAATAGAGCGAACGGAGCGTTGGGGCAACTTCTCGGCAGCCACCACCTCAGCCAGAAGGCACGTGTAGCAATACATAACGCAGTGCTTGTCCCAACATTACTGTATGGAAGCGAGAGTTGGGTATGCAGAAAAGAGTATGAAAGTAAAATTAATGTGGTCGAAATGCGATCTCTGCGGAAAATCTGTGGAGTTAGGCTGACCGACCGCATTCGTAACGACGTCGTAAGAGAGCGAGTAAATATGAAAGAGAGTATTGGTGTAAAGATGTGAAAGGGAATGCTCCGATGGTTCGGACATGTGGAAAGAATGCCGAACGAACGTCTGGTTAAGAAGATATACAATGCGAAAGTGGAAGGATGTAGGTACCGAGGGAGACCGAGACTAACCTACCTAGACCAGATCGGTCATGTACTGAAGGAAGGTGGAGTCAAGAGTCTCCGAAACCGGCGAGCGTGTATGAAGTGAATTATGAATGTTGAGGAAGCGAGTGAAGTATGTAGAGATAGAGTTCTCTGGCACTCTTTTCTCTCTGCCTACCCTGCAAGGGATATGGCGTGATGATATGTATGTATGTATGTATGCACCTTGCTTCTGCATGGAAATTCGGGCTACACTTTGTCCAGCTCGTCCCGGAGCTCGTCAAGACAGCCGCGGTGTTAGATTGGCTTCTGCCAAATACTGACCCCCTGGTGCCCCTATTTAGGTGGAGTCCCTCATCGCCAGCATTAGGGCCCTTTTGCGAAGACCGCAAAGGGTTATGAGAAATATGTACAATGTACATTAGCCAAAAAGAAGAAGAAAGAAAAAGCGCCTCCATGGAATTACTTTATTAATATCCCAATCTTTTTTTCTTTACAGAGCCATCACATGATAAAAAGGGTTGACAAACTAACAATAAATTTAAAAAATAATATCATAAGTCAAATCGTCAGTAACCAATACGCTATTTATGATAATAAAACTACAGACGAAAATATAATTATATATTTATCTGATAATCCATTTGAATGTGATTGCCTTACAACAACTATACTCCACGATTGGAATAGAAGGAAGATAATAGGTGATTTTGAAGAACTAATTTGCGTAAATGGTGTAAATATATCAACTATAAATGTTTACTTGCATTGCAATGAGAAACACGCATTAATTGCTCTCATAGGAACCAGTTTAGTAGGCACACTATTCGGATTTATAATTTTAGCCTCAATTTTGACACGCTGGAATAAAATTTGGAGTTTTATATCCAGATATACTTTCAATAAAAATGCAAGTCATTCTACAACACATGAATTAAGTCAAGATGCTTTGAAACCATACGATCTATTCATATCTTTCGCACATCAAGATGAAGAATTTGTTACGGAACAATTGCTTCCCAAATTGGAATACGAATACGGTTTGAAAGTTTGCGTACATTATAGAGATTGGGTTGTAGGGAATTTGATTCCGGATCAGATAATACAGTCTGTTGAGAATGCGAGAATGACTGTGATAATTTTAACGGAGAGTTTTTTATTATCTGATTGGTCGTATTTAGAATTTCGTACAGCTTATAATTTGGGACTTCAAGAAGGGAAACCGAGAGTTATATTAATTTTGCTGAATGAATTTTTAGCAAAAGATGAAAGATTAAGTGATGATCTAAAGTCTTATATTGCTAAAAATTCTTATGTGGTTTGGAGGGACCCGTATTTCTGGTCCAAATTGGAGAAGAGACTCGTCAAAGGTGGATATAGACTGAATGTGTATGAATAAGAAATCAGTTTGGAAAAGAAGCTGGTTATCTGATTTATAAAAGACGAGCCGAAATTATTGAAATTAGAAAGGGATCTAAATACTTTTTGCGATCTAGAAACTTGATAAGAAAGGATTTTATGTAAGGAAGTAAAAGAGATGCTAAAGTTTTATGGTAAAGATTTTGGCTATTGTTTTCATATTAAGAGCAAATACATGTGTTCGATGACATTGACGATTATCATTGGATTAGTGAGAATAAAAGATTCCTGCGAATTTCTTGCTTTATTGTTCTTCCTAGTAGTAGCTGTGTGGTAGCGGCTACGAATACTACTAACCCTTACTTTGCTCGTGGATGTCGTAAAAGACCGTTTGGTCAACAATTACGTTCCCAAGGAGGGTTGACGTCAGGCAGGCGGCCGGTCATAAAACTATTGCCAGTAACTTTTACAATATGTACTATGAAAGAACAGTACATATTGTATAGACCCAAAGTAATTGGGATAAGAGTAGGAGAATGATGATGTTCTTCTTAGTAGAAGCATCCGACGACGGTGCCGATGGCATGGTTCGGCCCTGCTTATACATGTGTTTAATCAGATTAATTCCAATACTGTGATTGGTCGTTTTTTTGCTCATTTTTCTAACCAATCACAGGTTCGTAATTATAGCCAATCAAAGCGCTTTATTTATTTGCTAAGGACTTAGTATTACCCTATAAAGAACCATGCCATAATTTAAACATTAATCAGAAACATTAAGTATTGTGTAACATTATCGTGACGGGAACGGTTTACAAATTCTGCCCGTGTCGTTAACAACCCTTAATACAAGTGAGGGGTGTTACCGGCACGAGAGCCGCGTAAAATTATTCTCTATTTATAATCTTTACAAACATAAAAAAAAACTATATCTAATTATTATTCCGCACATCTCTCTAGCCGTGTGATTGAATTGCATCAGGTTCCGGTGCGAGTATGGCTTCTGTATATAGCAGTTTTACGTGTGATGACGAAGTAAGAATACAATTCACCACCCCCTATCTTATCTGTGGGTGATCGTATGAGACGACTAAGGGATATAAAACGCATATAACATCTATTCGAGAGAAGTAAAACTCGAGACAAAAACCTATACCAACACGTCTGACCAGCGTGGTATAGTAGATCAATTACCCTTCCATTACGGAAGAGCCCTAGCCCAATAGTGGGACATATATGGGCTGAGATGAATGAATGATGAATAAAGCGGTAAAATCACTAGTATCCGCACTGGACGTCTCAGTACTCCTCTTTTGATCTGGATATCAGACAGAATACAGCCTACTAGAGAAAAATAATGAGAGTCCCATCATATTGGAAATAGTACCTACTGTAGGTCTTAAACTAATCTAAGTTGAACTATTTAATATTGAAATTGTTTAACTTGAGAAAGGCTTAGGTTATTACTTAAATTTTATGTATTATACAGGGTGGAAGTGGACCGCTCCCGCAAAACAAAGACAGGTGACCCTACTAGTCCTACTTGTAATGATAGGCTAGAAAAAAAATCGATTCGGATGAAATATTTTTTGGAGTTTACTCCTTAAGAATCGATTTTCATAGAAAGCGCCCGGTATGAGAAAATTTTGAGGAGTAAAATCTAGTGATCGAATGACCTCTTTACGTTTTTGGTTCGCAACCTATTCTGCACACCTTTCACTTTCTGACGTGAAGTATTATCACTTCACTGAACAGTTTTAATAAATGTAAATAATAATCGTACTTAAGGAGTAAACTCCAGTCGTGCGTCGGAGTTGACACACACACTTTTTTTTTTTTTCACGAATTTTAAGATTTTTTCATATTCCATCGTATTAGGACAGTGCCATGTAACGATAATTCCATAAAAAATACGTAATTATACTTAGATGAGAAAAGACCCAATCTATTCAAAACTCACGATCATATGTTCAAAAGTTCAACGAACTCGCGTGGTGAAAAAAAAATTTTTTTGCATCTAAATCGATTTTTTTTCTAGTCTATCATTACAAGTAGGACTAGTAGAGTTACCTGTCTTTGTTTTCGGGAGCGGTCCCCTTCCCCCCCCCCTGTATATTAATATGATAATGTACCGTGTGGTGACGGAGTAAGAATACAATTCACCATCCCCCACCATCTTACCCGTGGGTGATCGTACGAAACGACTAAGGGATATAAAACGCATATAACATCTATGCGAGGGAACTCGAAACAAAACCCTATACCAAGACATCTGACCAGCGTGGTATAGTAGGTCAATTTCTCTCCCATTATGGAGGAGACTCGAGCCCAACAGTGGCCCACATATATGAGCTGTGATGATAATATGATAATGTAAGAAAAGGTTTATTTATTAATAAAATCTAAATTACTGATTATAAAATATATTTTATTGTCAATTACAAATTACAATTCTTGAATACGTTACATTAGAATTTTGTCTATGTACATTATTAGTGTCATTATGTAATCATATAAAGCGGCCAGACAGACTGGCTCCGTTACGCGTTACGTAACGGAGCGGTTTACACTCACATAGTAAGTTATTACATCAAAAGTATGAACTATAAGATTATTTTAAAATATTTTTTTTATTGCTTAGGGGACGTCCATTAATCACGTGATTTATTTTTAGAATTTTTTAACCCCCCCTCTGCCTTGGTGATACGTGGTGAGGTTTAAGACTATGACCCCGCTGCCCCACCAACATCACGTGAGTTTTTAGTTTCTACAAAAAAGTAGCCCACAGCTCATTATATTCTTGGTTTTTGCTTTTTTATACTTCGCAAAAAGGTCTTTTATACAGATCACCTACTTTAAACTTCGTTCGTTGCCTGGCAGCAGCAAGTCAAAGTCACATTACACGCTGCTTTTCAGTTTATTCATCATTATCGTGATATCTTACTACACAACTTGTGATATTTCGTAATTTTTGTCAAACCCCTCCCCCTTTCAAACCTCACGTGATTAATGGACGGACCCTTATGTTGGCAAACGAGCAAGCAGCACACCTGATGGTAAGTGTTACTACCGCCCATAGACCTTTGCTATACCAAGGGTATAGCTTAGGCCACTGCCTACCAATAAAATCCCCAAACCCACCCCAGTTGGGCTTCCGGCTCTCTCGCTCACCGAATGAAACGCAATAACACATTGTCATTACTCAGACGTCGATCTTCTGCTCAGTGTGGTACTACCCCGGATGGACCGGCCCATGGCTGTAGACAGAAAACTGTCAACAGCGTGGTCCTACCACTTTTAAAATACACTTTTACTAATAAATCACTTTGTAATATACACTCATTTGCAAAAAAACGGGCACCTAAGCAATGAACCATTTCAAATGTTAATATTTCTTTGTTTGATAATTATAGGTAGTTTTATCCACACAATTTGATAAATTAATAAGAAAATAATCGTTTTCATCAGTATTTCATAAAATTTAGATACAATTTATGGGAAATAATGCTAAACCTCGCTAGTAGTGTATATTCGCTAGTAGTGCATATGCTCATGAAGTAAAAATAAAAAAGTTTTTTTGTTTGTTTTTCTTTAATAAAGTAAAAGCAGATAAATGTTTAGTATCGAGTGTGACCCCCTCTAGCTAAAATCACAGCTTGAATTCGTCTGGGCATGCTAGCGAGTATATCCCGGATACTTGCTTGCGGAATACGTTCCCACTCCGCAGTAATCACATTCTTCAGCTCTCTGATGGTCTGCGGAGCCGGGTGTACTGATCTCACACGCCGTTTCAGAACGTCCCAGACATGCTCTATGGGATTGAGGTCGGGACTTCGAGCTGGCCAATCCAAACGACGAATGCCGACCTCTTGCACATACGCATTAACATCGCGGGATCGGTGGGCGCGAGCATTGTCGTCCATAAAAATCGAGTCTTCACCTAGAGCGGCCAATGCGGGTTGTGCATGAGAAATTAGAACTTCCGTTATGTATCGATGCCCAGTCAGTGAGCCGTTTTCAATGAAGACTAACTCTGTACGATCCATTGAATTTATTCCTGCCCAAAACATAACAGAGCCCCCACCATAAGGTGTGATTTCTTCGAAACATGCCTCTGCAAAGCGTTCTCCTTGTCTTCTTAGCACTCGCCGACGTCGATCTTCACCGAACAGAGATATCCTGGCTTCATCAGAGAACAAAACCCTATTCCAATCGTCTTGAGTCCATGATTCACAATTTCTAGCGAACCTAAGCCTGTGAACTCTGTGCTCACGGAGTAATTTGGGGCCGCGGGCCGGGCGGTGACTGCGTATATTGGCAGCGAGAAGCCTCCTCCTGACCGTCCATAGACTAATATGCACATTTCTTACTTCTTGGAGGTTGTTCTTAAGATCCACATACGAAGATTTGCGATTTCTCAATGCGCGACTCACAAGAAAACGATCATCCCGTGGTTGGGTACATGGTTTTCTTCCAGAACCAGGCCTTCTCTCGACGGAACCAGTCTCCTGATATCGCTGCCAGGTCCTTTGGACTGTCGAGCGACTAACATTTAGCCTCCTAGCCACGAAACATTGGCTGCAACCCTCTTCAAGCAGCGCGATAATTTTGGTAGCTTTTACCACTTTATCTACCATTTTTGATACAGCCAAACAGCATTAAATAAAGCTTTGACAGTCAAGGATATGAAATTAATCGATAAAAATTGAATAAAAGTTATGAAAGTCGATGTTAACTTCTGGAACTTCGCGCCAAAAATGTAGGATAAAAAGGGGTTTTCTGTAAAAATGAACATCAAATGAAAAATTGAATGTAGAACGTACTTTTTTAAATACCACAGCATTTTTAAAACCGACCAGTAACGTGTACAAACGATTGAAACCTTTTTGGTATTGTATCTTTTTAAATATGAATGAAAATCAAAACCGCCCGTTTTTTTTGCAAATGAGTTTATTTCACAGCAGATCTATTAGTTTACAAATTTTGTGAGTACATCAACACGCCATTCTGAGTATTATGGAATTAATATTTAATCCTTTCCATTAGACACTATAAGTTTGACTACCAAAAGAAAAGGTCATCCCTAGGGGCCGTCCATTAATCACGTGATCTTTTTTTAGCATTTTTAACCCGCTCCCACCCTTGGTGATACGTGGTGAGATGTAAGACTATGACCCCCCTCCCCCACTTACATCACGTGAATTTTTAGTACCTATAAAGAAGTAGCCCACAGCTCATTATATTCTCGAATTTTTTGCTTTGTTATACTTCGCAAAAAGGTCTTTATACAGATCATCTACTTTAAACTTCGTTCGTTGCCTGGCAGCAGCAAGTCAAAGTCACATTACACGCTGCTTTTCAGTTTAGAAATCGCAGCTTTTGACGAAAAAATAAATACACGTAATATCTTACTACATCCTTGTGATATTTCTTGATTTTTGTCAAACAACTACCACCCCCTTTCAAACCTCACGTGATTAATGGACGGCCCCTTATCTCTACAAAAAATTTCTGCAGTAACTTGAATTTGTTACAATGCTCCACGAGTATTACATATCCAAAGAAATAATACTTTTACGGTTCTTATACATAGTGTCAGTATTTAATTTTTACTTGCCCGAAGTTTCGAACATTTCTCAGTGTTCATAGTCACGAAAGGAAAGTTCTTTCGTAACTACGAACTCTTGAATAATATTTTAAGTTACTAATTAAATTATTATTAATTTAATAAAAAAAAAAGCTTTTGTTGCCGATGTATATTATCAAAATATTTTTGTCTCACGCCACGCCAGGTCTTGTTCTACTCGGGCCACCGAAGACAAAAATCGGGTACCGGTGGCCCGCTCGCACGGCGAAGAAGAGGTACTTGGAGGGTGGGTCAATGGGGTTGCGCGCCGCCTCTTCCGTCACCCCGGACCGACATGGCGGGGTGCGACGTCCATTGCCCACCGCAAAAAAAAAAAAAAAAAAAAGTTCTTGTTCTACTCTCCATATACAGGGTGGAAGCGGACCGCTCCCGAAAACAAAGACAGGGGATCCTACTAATCCTACTTGTGATGACAGGCTAGAAAAAAATTGATCCGGATGAAAAAAAAAATTTTTTTTTCACAACGCATTTTAAATTACTGAAATTTAGCATTTAATATGCTTAATTATTTATAAAACCCGATTACGAAATGAAAAATGATGTCACAAGCGGGATTCGAACCCGCGCCTATTGGGATTCCGGCCCAATCGTGCTGCCACTACACCGTGACTAATTGTAGGACATGCAAATTTGATACGAAGTGAAATTGACGATTGGGCCGGAATCCCCATAGGCGCGGGTTCGAATCCCGCTTGTGACATCATTTTTCATTTCGTAATCGGGTTTTATAAATAATTAAGCATATTAAATGCTAAATTTCAGTAATTTAAATAACAAGGTTGTGTCATCGTTTAATACAATTCTAACTGTAAAGTTTTATGTATTAAGCCTATAACAATGTGTAAACATTGTCGGGTAAATTCAAATTCAAATTCAAAACATTTATTATGCATAAACCCTGCGAGGGCACTTACATATTGTAATTTTTTTTACATTTAAAGTTAATCTAATAGACTACCACCGGATCGGGATGAGACCGCTACTGAGAAGATCCGGCAAGAAACTCAGTGGGTTTGTCTATTTATATTTTGTCTATGTTATTATATATTTTTTTTTTATTTTTTATATATAAAAAAAAAATAGTACATGTTTATTATTTAATTAGCTTCAGTGCGATGCCCTTCGAACGCAATAGTTAAAATACAATAAAGAAAGACCATGGCTGGACCGGATCCCACAAGCGGCACCCGATCACGAGTTAACTACTAGAGCAGCCATCACTCCCCTCAACCACCTTGGAGGGAAGGGAGAGACCCGCTCCAGGCAGCTACCGCAAGCGGACCTTTCAGTGAGCATGACCAATACCATGACATACTATAAATGCAAAAAAGTCAAAATTCATCAGGCAACACACGCTACGCTTTACAAGTATGTATAATTATTAAAATGAAATAGTAACTAAACAGTTTTAAAAAAAAAAATAATGTACCTAATTGCTGAAAGAGGAGCTGCTCATAGCCAGTCTGAACTATCACTTAGATAATCTGAGATTTTATAATAACCTTTTTTACAGAGTCTGTTCTTGACAGCCCTTTTAAACTTGTTCACAGTCATATCTCGGATATCTTTTGGTATTTTATTATAGAAGCGTATACATTGCCCCATGAATGACCTATTAATTCTTTCAAGACGCGTACTGTGTACAACTAATTTGACCTTATTCCGAGTATTCACACAATGAATGTCACAATATCTTTCAAAGTTACTGAAATTTCTTTTTACATACAAAACATTTTCGTATATATATTGTGATACAACAGTCAGAATATTCACCTCTTTGAATTTCTCTCGAAGTGAAACTCTTGGGCCTAGATTATAAATTGCGCGGATAGCCCTTTTTTGCAGAACAAAGATACTACTCAAATCCGCGGAGCATCCCCACAGCAATATGCCGTAAGACATAAGACTATGAAAATAAGAGAAGTAAACTATTCTAGCTGTTTCAATATCGGTCAATACTCGAATTTTTTTGACCGCATAAGCCGCTGAACTAAGCCTGCTTGACAATTTTTCAATATGAGGGCCCCATTGGAGTCTAGCATCTATAGTGATGCCTAGAAAAACGGTTGATTCCACAAGGTCTAGAGCCACACCATTCATTTGAACATTGGTTCCCACTTGTCTTACATTAGGTGTGGTAAATTTAATACATTTTGTTTTGTTCTCATTAAGAACTAGATTATTTGTGTTGAACCAATGAACAACGTTAGACAGTGCGTTGTTCACATCGTCAAAATTAAGCATTTGTCTTTTAATTTTAAATAACAAAGATGTGTCATCTGCGAACAACACAATGTTTTGATTGTCTCCTATATAGTAGGGTAAGTCATTAATATATACAAGGAACAGAAATGGCCCCAGAATGGACCCTTGCGGAACGCCCATTTCAATAACAGAACCAGATGATCGTGCACCATTAATATCGACCCTCTGAATTCTGTTGCTTAGGTAAGAAATTAAAAGCTCAAGAGCGTTATTCCTGACCCCATAGTGATATAATTTCCTGATAAGGGTTTCGTGGTGCACACAATCAAATGCCTTAGATAAATCGCAAAATATACCCAAGGCATCATGCGATTCCTCCCAGGCTGCAAAGATATTCTTTAACAATTCGACACCCGCATCAGTAGTAGAGGAATTCTTAGTGAAACCAAATTGATTTTTATGGAAAATACTATGTTTGTTAAAATGACTCAACATCTGATTAAGCAAAATTTTCTCAAATACTTTACTAAGTGTTGATAGTATGGAAATAGGGCGAAAATTGTTAACATCTAACATACTACCAGATTTGTGCAAAGGTGTGTTGTTTAAATAGCATACGGTCACCTTAAGACGTAAATATGATACGAAGTGAAATTTGTATGTCCTACAAATAGTCACGGTGGTGTAGTGGCAGCACGATTGGGCCGGAATCCCAATAGGCGCGGGTTCGAATCCCGCTTGTGACATCATTTTTCATTTCGTAATTGGGTTTTATAAACGAATTTTAATTTTTTTCACATTCCATCGTATTAGGAAAAAAAAAAAATATTTTCTGCCGAATCGTTTTTTTTCTAGCCTATCATCACAAGAAAGACTAGTAGGATCCCCTGTCTTTGTTTTCGGGAGCGGTCCACTTCCACCCTGTATGAAAATCAATGACTATTGAAACCTAAAAGCGATTGTATTTTTCTCGCATTGCACTTATAGGATAATATTATCATACATACTCGTATGTTAATAAAAACATTCGTTTAAACGTATTTGATATTTTTAAAAAGCAATTATTTATTAATATTTCGTATCTATATATTATTAAAGTTTTTCTTTTTACGAATTCAAAATGGCGGATATGAACATGGATTTCTATAAAGTTTTAATAAACTAAACTATGAGATATCTTTTTCTTATTATATTAAAACACTTTGTTTATATTCCCATTGGTATATGAATTTATTAATTAACAATTACATTATTATTATTAAAATAAAAACAAAGAAAACAAAAATAAGAAGATATACAATGCGAAAGTGGAAGGATGTAGGTACCGGGGGAGACCGAGACTAACCTACCTAGACCAGATCGGTCATGTACTGAAGGAAGGTGGAGTCAAGAGTCTCCGAAACCGGCGAGCGTGTATGAAGAGAATTATGAATGTTAAGGAAGCGAGTGAAGTATGCAAGGATAGAGTTCTCTGGCACTCTGTTCTCTCTGCCTACCCTGCAAGGGATATGGCGTGATGATATGTATGTATGTATGTAAATAAAAAACAAACTGCCGTTACCGATAATATAAAAATATTTTTATTTGATTTTCGTATACAATTTTTAACTGTTTTCTTTTTAAGAACACAAAATGGCGGATAAGAACTTAGATTTCTATAAAGTTTAATCTTAGTATAATTAACTATTTTGAGGTATTTTATTCTTATTCTATTCTTTACATACATATTATTGTATTTAAAGATATGACTATTTAATTGTGGTAGGACCACGCTGTGGACAGTTTTCTGTCTACAGCCGCGGGCCGGTCCGTCCGGGGTAGTACCACACTCTCGCAGAAGATCGACGTCTGAGTAATGGCAATGTGCTATTGCGCTTCATTTGGTGAGCGAGAGAGCCGGCAGCCCAACTGGGGTGGGTTCGGGGTTTGTATTGGTTGGCAGCGGCCTAGCTATACCATTGGCAAAGGTCCATGGGCGGCAGTGACACTTACCGTCAGGTGTGCTGTCTGCTCGCCTGCCACCATAAGCAATAAAAAAAAAAAAAAAAAAAAGACTATACAGGTTGCCGATTTAATTAGTAGAATCCTTGAAGGGGGTGTATCAGACCATGATACACTATCCAAATCAGTAAAAAAAATAGTTAATAACTTTTGATTAAATTGCCATACTGATAAGCGGTCAATACACTTGTACTATAAAAATTCGATGTGGACATATACTTATGCGTGTGACATTAAACTAGTAGGCAAATAGGCCCGCTCTCGCTGCGCTCGCCGCCGCGCAGCTGGTCGAAATGTACCTACAGGGCAATGTTCGCTGATAAACCTACTGTTTTGATAAGAAACAAATCACTTTATCTCGGGATTGGGCAGAGCAAGGAGTCTGCAACTATCTTTAATGTTTTATATGACGTCATTCCTACATCTAGTTTAAGTTATTCTAGTAATAAAATCGGCACCCTGTATAAAGGTATGCCTGTTTTACTAACTTGTTGTAAAATGTTCTAGATGTAAACGTTCTCTGAAAGTGCTAGTTCCTAGTATCTTATAGATACTAGGAACTAGCACTTTCACTGCATTTACTTTTACTTTACAATCCAGTTATTCCCTTTCTTTTTTTGGCAATATACCAGATCATATTTGCTTCATCATTAGCTTATATACACGTGTGAAAAGTATCAAAGCAAAATTCAACCCTTATTTAACACCTCTAGGTAAGAATATTTCCTCTTTGGGGCTGATTTTTGGAAATATTCCTTTTTAATAAGTCTCGTAACATCATAAATATATAATTCTATCTAGTACTTATTTCTGGTAACTTCAAATTTAATACATCAAGTAAAAATGCAAAGTTTTATTCCCTATTTTACACCCTTAGAGGATGAAAATTGATAACACATACCTATTAATTTATTTTTATTAAAGAGTATTTGTACTTAATATGTAAACAACAACTAAGGTTTACCACTTAAAAACTTTACCACCTCTTTTACGTCCTTAAGGGTTGAATTTCATAAAATCTTCTACATACATTCTTCTTTTCTTTACAAAAAGTATCTACGTGTCCATTTCTAATTTCAGTAGTTTGCGCTAGGCGTTTATAAATCAGATAAACTTTGCCGATATTCTTTGCCATAGAGATTTCCTATTCGTATATATTCAATCTATGTCCACCTTTGACGAGTCTCTTCTCCAATTTGGACCAGAAATACGGGTCCCTCCAAACCACGTAAGAATTTATAGCTATGTAGGACTTAAGATCAAAACTCAATCTTTCATCTTTTACTATTGATTCATTCAACAAAATTAGTATAACTCTCGGTTTCCCTTCTTGAAGTCCCAAATTATGAGCTGTACGAAATTCTAAATATGACCAATCAGATAATAAAAAACTCTCCGTTAAAATTATAACAGTCATTCTCGCTTTCTCAACAGACTGTATTATCTGATCCGGAATCAATTCCCCTACAACCCAATCTCTATAATGTACGCAAACTTTTAAACCATATTCGTATTCCAATTTGGGAAGCAATTGTTCCGTAACAAATTCTTCATCTTGATGTGCGAAAGATATGAATAGATCGTATGGTTTCAAAGCATCTTGACTTAATTCATGTACTGTAGAATCATTTATTTTTTTATTTAGTATATATCTTGATATAAAACGCCAAATTTGATTCCAGCGTGTCATAATTGAAATTAAAACTATAAATCCAAATAGTGTGCCAACTAAACTGGTTCCTATGAGAGCAATTAATGCGTGTTTCTCATTGCAATGCAAATAAACATTTATAGTTGATATATTAACACCATTTACGCAAATTAGATCTTCAAAATCACCTATTAACTTTCTTTTATTCCAATCGTGGAGTATAGTTGTTGTAAGGCAATCACATTCAAACGGATTACCAGATAAATATATAAGTATATTTTCGTCTGTAGTTTTGATATCAAAAACAGCGTATTGGTTACCAACGATTTGACTTATGGTATTATTTTTTAAATTTATTGTTAGTTTTTGAACTCTTTTTTCCATGTGATGGCTCTATAAAAAAAAAAAAAGATGAAATACTATTAAGACGCTTTTTTTTCTTCTGCTTGTTTGCTGTTTTATCTGCTAGTTTAAAAAGTCAGTCACTCGCAGATGCGAGTTTAAAAAGCAAGAATAGACATAGCTCAGTTGGAACATCGAGTAGTCTAATCCCAACAAACCGGAGCACGGTTCGGATCCTTAGTTTCCCTTCTCCTGTATAGATGTTATATGCGTTTTATATCCCTTAGTCGTCTCTTACGATCACCCACGGGTAAGATAGGGGGTGGTGATTTGTATTCTTACTCCGTCACCACACGAATAAAAAAGGTGATTACATACTAATTATAATTTAACATCAATTATATTTAGACTTAAGTGTCACCTAAAATTTAGGAGGCGTTCAATAAAAATTGGTACTAGACTTTTACTCACCGAAACCTAGTGTCACCTAAGATTTGGGAGTCATTCAATAAAAATTGGTACTGGAATTTTACTCACCAAAACCTTAAGTGTCACCTAAGATTTAAGAGGCGTTCAATAAAATTGATACTGGAGCTTTACTCACCGAAACCTTAAGTGTCACCTAAGATTTAGGAGGCGGTCAATAAAAAAATTGACAAAGAAATTTTACTCACCGATAGCATTTTAATTTGATTAGATGATAAATCCAGATATTCTAATTTTTTTATTTTGGTAAACCAATCTTCGAATATTTCAATTTTATTGAGGCTCAAGTTCAACTCCCTGGTCTCCCACGGCGATTCATTATCAAAACCCAATGCATCGACATTCTTCAATTTATTTGCAGCCAAAGAAACACTTAACAAATATTTTCCATTCAACAAATCCTTGCCCAATTCCTCTAAATTATTCTCGTTTAGATTTAAAATACGTAAATTTTTATTTGATTCAAATATTACACTGTGAACAAAAAATGATTATATTAAAAAAAAAAAGAAAGAAAGAAAGCCGGAAAGAATACCGAACGAACGTCTGGTTAAGAAGATATACAATGCGAAAGTGGGATGTAGGTACCGGAGGAGACCAAGACTAACCTACCGAGACCAGATTGGTCACGTACTGAAGGAAGTCCACCTTCCTTCAGTACGTCGGACCTTCCTTCTTCCTTCAGGACGTTCATAAACTTAGTTATATTATCAATTTCTATTTATGCCCACGAGATTTTGTACGCGAATCCTCGAGGTGTATGAATCAAAGAGGATCTTATAATCATTTTCAAAGAGATGAGACAAAACAGGTGATTCATTAATTTCTCGATGGTTTTCGGACTTTGGGGTTCTAGATGTTTCCATCGAGAACCCTATAGAGATATTTCGCGAGATAAAATACCTACAAAAACACATTATCCTTGGTAGATTACGTACGTTGATTAAAGTTAAGAAAATCAAGAGTTTTCTTCGATTTTTGCTTATAGCAAATATCCCACATATCAAAATGTTATCGGGGCATCTAACTCATAGAGTAGGCATCTAGCCCCTTTTTTAGACCTTTTTTATTTCGTTTATAACTATAAAAATATAACAAATTATATTAAATTATTCTAATTATATTGTTTACAGATAAACATACAAAGTAACACCCAAATATAAGATTATGAAATGTTTATATTCTGTATTTTAATCGCTCATTTCAAAAAGTGTGGCATCTATCCCACATTTACCCTATAGGCATTTCTTTTTCAAATTAACAAATAAATAAAACAAATAAAATTTTATCGATTACAGCAATTTCGTAATACATTTGGCAGATTATTAAGAAATCCATCTTACGCAATTAATAGCTTTAGTTACGAAATCATGGACAGGGCTAAACTGGCCCACCGAAGAAGATGCGCATTGCAGGGTGGGTCTATCAGGTATGGGAACCACTCCATGGCAAAGAAAAAAAAAGTTAAGGCTAAGCTGTTGACAGTTTTCTGTCAGCCACGGACAAGTCCGTCCGGGGTAGTACTACACTCGCAGAAAATGAACGTATAAGCAGTGACAAAATACTTCTGCGCTTTGTTTGTTGATAAGACAATCCAAAAATCCAAATTTATAGGTAGATTAGTGGAAGGATGTAGGTACCGGGGAAGACCGAGACTAACCTACCTAGACTAGATTAGTCACGTACTGAAGGAAGGTGGAGTCAAGAGTCGCCGAAACCGGCGAGCGTGTATGAAGAGAATTATGAATGTTGAGGAAGCGAGTGAAGTATGCAAGGATAGAGTTCTCTGGCACTCTGTTCTCTCTGCCTACCCTGCAAGGGATATGGCGAGATGATATGTATGTATGTATAGGTATATGTAGGTTTGGTTTAGTAAGCAACTGCCTAGTAGTAACTTTGGTACTTTATACAGCTTGCTAATTTATCAATACAAAAAATAAATAAAATACGGCTTACCTACTCAATCTCTGTAAACGATTACGACTCAAATCTAATACTTCAAGTTTTTTCTTTCTTGAAAATAACGAATCTGGTAACGAATCAATTTTATTACCACCTAATGAGAGAATACGGATGGAAAACAAGTTACCAAACAAATTTGGATGTAGTTTCTCTATCAAATTATCATTCATATTTAAATTGTGTAGATTGCTTGAACCGTCAAATACAAATTCAGGTAATTCTCGTATCTTACAATTGGTGACTTTTAGTAGTTTTATTGATGGTGCTAGATGTGAGAATAATGATGAATCTAATCTCATTTCGATTTGATTATCTTCCATTATTATCTGTAAAAAAAATTCAAAAATTATTGGCATCATCATTCTTATACTCTTGTCCCAAATGCTTGTGGTTGATACAATATGTACTCTTCTTTCATAGTACATATTGTAGAAGTTATTGGCAATAGTTTTATGACCGGCCGCCTGCCAGACGTCAACCCTCCTTGTGAATGTAATTGTTGACCAAATAGCATCAGATGGAGTTGGCCGAGGTCGTTATATGACTCTTAGTCGTCTTTTACGATATCCACGAGCGAAGCAAGGGTTGGTAGACGACGCCGCTACCACACAGCAAAATTTTCAACAACAATTCAAAAATATTGTATCTAATGATTTTCTCTGTGTGACCGCGTTCTGAACCGATGGTAGGTTAATAGTTTTGTTAGTTTTTTTTTTAAATCTTATTTATTCCAAAGGTCTGTTAAAAAGTTTAGCTATTGTGGCAATAGAAACTATACAGGGTGAAAGTGGACCGCTCCCGAAAACTAAGATAGGTAACCCTACTAGTCCTACTCGTAATGACAGTCTAGAAAAAAAATCTATACGGATGAAAAATTGAGCCCAAAGCAAAAAAAAAGAGGCCAATATGGCCGTGGTGGTGCCTATGGTTCGCATTAGGGGTCATTCATAAATTATGTAAGACAGTTTTGGATTGTTGACTGACTATTATAACTTCTTGCTATAAGTTTGGAGTATTGAACCTGACTTTACGTAAGATATTAAATTGAAAATAACTAATTTTAGTTAAAACTGTGATTGATTAATAGGATTAATGTTATTGCAGTGAGTTAATGATACCTACTTGTAGTAAAAACATTGTAATCCTTACTAATATTATAAATGCGAAAGTAACTCTGTCTGTCTGTCGCTCTTTCACGCCAAAACTACTGAACCGATCTAAATGAAATTTGATACACAGATAGTCTAGAGCCTGATAAAGGACATATGCTACTTGTTAATGCAAAAAAATGGTTGTAAATGGCGATGAAAAGTTGTAAGAAAGTATTGTCATTTTTAAAGCCAGAAGCTTGAAACTTATTTTTAGGCTATTGATTATATATAAATAAATATAACATTAACATTTTGTAAAAAACATATCCTTAAGGGGTAAAATAAAAATAGGGGAAGAAAAAATTTAAGAAAGTAAAGTAAGTAAAGTAAGAAGCTAGTAAAATATATTTTCAGAATAAATGGAGTTATATTTAATCAATAGGGTTTTTTCTTACAAAAATTCTTATTAAGGGGCAGGGGGTGTAGCTGCAATCTTATGATGTCTTAAGATAGGGAGAGAGGGGACCCAGATCATTCTTCAAAATCCCTTACGTAATTTATGACCGGCCCCATAGCTGACCGTGTAGTGTATAGACTATTACTCATTTGTGCCAGTGCTCCACGCTATTTGTTTGTTTTTAATATCTTAATATATATAAATTACGCGTCACGTTGTTTGTCCGCGATGGACTCCAAAAGCACTTAACTGATTTAAATCAAATTTGTACAGCATGTGTAGTTTGATCCAACTTAAAAGGGAGGATAGCTTCCATCTCAATTTATAATCGAAATATTATTTTAATGCTAATTATTTGTCTATTATTTGACAGTCACAATTATCTGTTATCTCCAAACGATTCTAACAGACGGCGGTATCTGTTGACTGGATTGAGTAAGTATTTAATAGATGGCGCTATGTTAAACGTACAAGCGTTTCATATAAGTTACAATTTATTAGCATAACCACCATGTGTTACTGAGGCTACCTTAGCCACAGCTGGGTCTGGTAGTATGTATATCATCTAAATAATTGTATATATTATGTATGTCGTACTCTAAAACACAGAGTTAAATTAAAATATTAGTTGGAGACATTTCCCTTAATCATTCCCATTTTCCAAGTATAAAATTAAGATTGATGATACGACTTTTATACCTCAAATCGAATAATTTTCCAAAAAATTTTAATTAAATGTAATATAATACGAAAAAACGTTTCACTTTTACTGTGGATTCATAAAACTACACAATTATAGAAGTTATACTTTTAGCGCGTTAGGGAAAAATTATGAGAGTAAATTTTTAAGATGCGCGCGCACACCGTCACGAAAATCCGACATCCTGAAGTTAGCTATAGTCAACATTTTAGTTTTTTAACTAGACAATGCGTCATAATAAATCTTTCAATGTATTAAATACCTTTTTTCTATTATTAGCGTCGTTTTTTTCTACAAACGTAGAATAAGGCGAAAGATAAAATTTTTGAAAAGATTTTTATGTTGTTACGCCAAAGAATACATAAGTGCACGCACACTTTTATTTTAATTTTATTTTTAAATTTGATGTTAATGATTGTAAAAGGATTGATTGTAAAATGATGATTGATGATAATGATTGTAATTTTTAACGATATCTGATATTTTCACGAATATTTGATAAACAATTATTTTCACAGCGAAGATGAGGAGTCTTCCCGTGATCATGAACGCTATAGAATGTTCGAAACATCGGGACAAATTAAAAATCAAAAATACAAACGCTAGAAAGAATACACAAAAATACATTCATTTTTTTTTAAAAAATCCCGATTACGAGCGAAAAATTATTGTCACAAGTGGGATTCGAAACCACACCTATTGGTATCGTATTATCTACGACGCGAGAATTGAATGTCCAATGTGTGGCAGCACGATTGGTACGGATTTCCAATAGGTGTGGGTTCGAATCCCGCTTGTAACATCATTTTTCGCTTCCTAATCGGGTTTTTATAAATAATCAAGCATATTAAATGCTACATTTCAATAATTCATTTTTTTTTTCATAACACAAGCAAAAATTACCTTTTCTAAAAGCAAAAATCCACCAAAAAATGTATTTGGTAGAAATTCAATGGTATTATTATACATTTTGTAGATTTTTAACTGTCTTATGGCACTCATATTAGCTGTACCAAGTTCAATATTATTTATAATATTATTTTTCAATTCCAAATCCTCAAGTTGCGGCATATCTGTAACATAAAATACATACATACATACATATCATCTCGCCATATCCCTTGCAGGGTAGGCAGAGAGAACAGAGTGCCAGAGAACTCTATCCTTGCATACTTCACTCGCTTCCTCAACATTCATAATTCTCTTCATACACGCTCGCCGGTTTCGGAGACTCTTGACTCCACTTTTCTTCAGTACGTGACCAATCTGGTCTAGGTATAGTCTCGGTCTCCCCCGGTACCTACATTCTCCACTTTCGCATTGTATATCTTCTTAACCAGACGTTCGTTCGGCATTCTTTCCACATGTCCGAACCATCGGTTCATTCCCTTTCACATCTTTACACCAATACTCTCTTTCATACCTACTCGCTGTCATTACGAATGCGATCGGTCAGCCTAACTCCACAGATTTTTCGTAGTTTTTTATTTTATTTTAGTAACATAAAATCTAGTAGTTAAAAAAGTACACCCTTAAAAAGACTTTTGGCGGGAATCTGAAAACGTCATGTGGTGCTCTTGTATTATATTTGATATCTTAGTGTTTTAACGTGTTATATTAAATCATTTTGATGGCATTTTATCTAATGTGATGTGTAGGAAGTGCTGGGATGTAGTGAATATCATATAAAAGTGATTTACAACGTTTTCGTTTTCCACCAAAATTTCCAGAAGTTACTATTAACAGTGTGACCATAGGACTGTTGATGGTGACGATTTGACTTACTGACGGACAATGACTAACATGAAGAGACAAAAGATATGAAGATAATTATAACTGGACACTGACAAAAATGGCTCGTATAAGTAGCTGATTGCCAATACATAAAAAGAAGTAGAAGAAATACTTGTTTATCTTATATTAGATGTCCATACACTCATCATTCTTCTACTCTTATCCCAATTACTTGGGGTCGATACAATATGTACTCTTCGTTCATAGTACATATTGTAAAAATTATTGGCAATAGTTTTATGACCGGCCGCCTGCCTGACGTCAACACTACTTGTGAATGTAATTGTTGATCAAACGGCATCAGATAGAGTTGGCCCAGGTCGTTATAAGGCTCTTAATCCACGAGCAAAGTAAGTGTTGGTAGTATTCGTAGCCGCTACCATACAGCTATTAGATATGCTTACAGTACAGGTCTGAAAATACACTGTGTTTTCTTTTCATATCATAATTAATTCGTGGGCAAGCACCTGTCCAACAGTGACATCAATAGTTTGATAAACCAACAAAAAACTCACCTAAAAACGATTGAACATTCATAACTTCAAAATGATTGTTAGTTATATATAGACTTGCCAGAGTTTTCAGTCCCTCGAAAGCATTAGCTGTCAAATTGTTTAGTCCATTTCTATTTAGAACTAAATGTTTTAATGACTCTTTATCTGTAACGTTAAAGTTTGATGGCAGTGTGATGTTACCGCCTTCTATATATACATTATTTAAATTCGGCATATAATTTATGGCGTCGTTCGGTAATATGTCTGAATCTGAAAAAATAAAATGAATTATATTACTCGAGATTTCTGACTTTCAAGCGAGTATTACTCGTCTGTAATGATAGGGCTATATTGTTGACAGTTCTCTGTCTACAGCGGCGGGCCGGTCCGTCCGAGGTAGTACCACACTGAGCAGACAATTTACGTCTTAGCAGTAGCAAAGTAGGTACTTGAAATAAAACTGCTTTTACGGATTCTATCGCATTTGTATTTGATTTTTAATTGCCCGACGTTTCGAACACTTTAAAGTAATCATGGTTACGGGGGGACTAAGGTGTAAGGGGGCGTGCATTAATTAGGTGAGATATTTTTGAGATTTTTTTTTGTATTCCCCTTCTCCCTTGGTGTGATGTCGTAATATTTTTCTCGATAAAATCATCTCACGTCAGATTTTTCAAAACTTGTACTTCAGGGTATAAAGGATTTTTACTGTCATCTAACTTTCACGCAATTTTACACCATTTTCTGCTAAAAGAAATTACATGATATTTGCCAAGACAGGGTGTCTTGGTCTTGTCTCATACATACACATACATACATACATATCATCACGCCATATCCCTTGCAGGGTAGGCAGAGAGAACAGAGTGCCAGAGAACTCTATCTCTGCATACTTCACTCGCTTCCTCAACATTCATAATTCTCTTCATACACGCTCGCCGGTTTCGGAGACTCTTGACTCCACCTTCCTTCAGTACATGACCGATCTGGTCTAGGTAGGTTAGTCTCGGTCTCCCTCGGTACCTACATCCTTCCACTTTCGCATTGTATATCTTCTTAACCAGACGTTCGTTCGGCATTCTTTCCACATGGCCGAACCATCGGAGCATTCCCTTTTGCATCTTTACACCAATACTCTCTTTCATACCTACTCGCTCTCTTACGTCGTCGTTACGAATGCGGTCGGTCAGCCTAACTCCACAGATTTTCCGCAGAGATCGCATTTCGACCGCATTAATTTTACTTTCATACTCTTTTCTGCATACCCAACTCTCGCTTCCATACAGTAATGTTGGGACAAGCACTGCGTTATGTATTGCTACACGTGCCTTCTGGCTGAGGTGGTGGCTGCCGAGAAGTTGCCCCAACGCTCCGTTCACTCTATTTCCCGCATTCACTCTTCGCTCTATATCAGTGGTGTACCTTCCATCTCGGCTAAATCCACATCCAAGATATATACAAATTCATCCACTTGCTCTAGTACATCATTACCTATTGTTACTCTTACATCTGTTCTGGCTTCATCTCTTTCAAAGACCATTATTTTGGTTTTGCTCACATTCACGCGTAGACCCCCTTCTTGTCTTGTCTCCCCAAGTAAAATTTAGTAAGACTCGGCTCGACCCCCTCCCCCCTTGAATAGCTCACGTAATTAATGGACACTCCTAAATGTTACACCTTAGTCCTCCCGTGACCAAGTAAGGATAAGTGCAATATAATTATATATAAGGGAAATCACATACGTCACACATAACTTCTATGCGGACGAAGTCGTGGTCAAAATCTATACATATAAAGTTGAAGGGTCTGTTTATAATTTCAAATTAACAGCTTTTCATTAAACCCATGTGAAAGTTAATTATCTCATATGAGCTCATATATGTCCCACTGTTGGGCTCGAGCCCTCCTCCATAATGGGAGGGAAATTGACCTACTATACCACGCTGGTCAGACGTGTTGTTATAGAGTTTTGTTTAGAGTTTTCCTTCTTTTGCATAGTCAACATGACATGCGTTTTATATCCCTTAGTAGTCTCTTACGATCACCCACGGGTAAGATAGGGGGTGGTGAATTGTATTCTTACTCCGTCACCACAAGGATAATGAAAGTTAATACGGTACTTAAAATATAAATAAACTATTATTAAAATTTTTCTCTGTTTGTCTATCTGTTTGTTCTAGATAATCTCTGAAACAGCTGGATCGATTTTAACTGGACCTTGACTGGCAGGTAGCTGATTTTATAAGGAATAACTTAGGCTATTTATATTGTAGAAAATAGAGTTCTGCAAAAATAAAATTAAAACCATTGAGAGAGTGACACCGAGTGCGAGACTGAAACCTGGTGAAGGATATAGGCTGCCTTTTTATCCACAAACCACGGGACGAAGCCGCAGGCGAAAGCTAATCTTAATACATATATATAAATTACGCATCACGTTGTTTGTCCACGATGGACTCCTAAAATACTAAACCGATTTTAATCTTTGCACAGCATGTGTAGTTAGATCCAACTTAAAAGATAGGATAGCTTCCATCTCAATTTATAGTCGCAATATTATTTTATTGCAAATTAATTATTTGTCTATTATTTGACAGTCACAATTATCTATTATCTCCAAACGATTCTAACAGATAGCGGTATCTGTTGACTGGACTGAGTAAGTATTTAATAGATGGCGCTATGTTAAACGTACAAACATTACATATAAGCTACAATTTATTAGCATAACCACCATGTATTACTGAGGCTACCTTAACCACAGCAACGCGTTGCCGGGTCTGATAGTTATAATATAAAAATGCTTACCTTTAAGGTGGAATCGTACACCTGATACAGATTTCATTGTAGACCAATCCTTATCAGACCCCTGATCGACCATGTCATGGAATTCTAACTGTTTAATGACTATAGGGGGTTGGTATACTTCACTGAGACATTGGAGTACACTCGGTGAACAAGAATTGATCACCACAGATATTTCATTTTGATGAAATTCATATTTGGGGACATCATGACATCTGTAGCTTGCATCCTGGAAGTATATGACAAATTGTATTAAGATTTTATTGCTTACTTTGACGAACGAGCCATAGGGGACCACGCTGTTGACAGTTCTCTGTCTTCAGCCGCAGGCCGGTACGTCCGGGGTAGTACCACACTGAGCAGAAGATCGACGTCTGAGTAATGGCTATGTGCTAATACGCTTCGTTCGGAGAACAAGAGAACCAGAAGCCCAACTGGGTGGCTTTAGAGATTGTAATTGTAGGCAAAGGTCTAGCTATACCCTTGATAAAGGTCCATGGGCGGCAGTGACACTTACCATCAGGTGTGCTGTCTGCTCGTTTGCCATAATAGCTAATAAAAAACATATTACAGCGTCAGGGATACACCGCTGCTAATATTTCATTCCAGAGCCTGCATCTACGTGGAAGAAATTAAGAATGAAAGTGTACAGCGGGAGGATATCGTTTTCAAGTGAATGGTACGATGATAAAAAAGAGAAATTGGTACCAAGTTTAAAGCTCTTCAATTCACTTCTCATTAAATAGTCAATAGAGAACACAGAGAGATTGGAAGTCTCTCCGCAGCTCCAACGATTTCAATTGATTAACAAGATTGGGATTGGGCTCACGTCTTGTAGGGAATCAAATTATAATAAACATATTTATTAAAAAAAAGAAACAACTAATTTTGTAAGGTTTCGCTTCTCTCAGATATTAATTAAGAGAGAATTGAAAACTCTTCGACTTTCAATATTCAAAGCTCTTCAACTGTTTAAATTCAAAACTCTTCGTCTTTTTAAATTCAAAACTCTTCAACTTTTTAAATTCAAAACTCTTTGTCTTTACAATTCAAAACTCTTCAACTTTTTAAATTTAAAACTCTTTGTCTTGTTAACTTCAAAACTCTTCAACTTTTTAAATTCATAACTCTTTGTCTTTTTAAATTCAAAACTTTTCAACTTTTTAAATTCATAACTTTGTCTTTTTAAATTCAAAACTCTTCAACTTTTTAAATTCAAAACTCTTTGTCTTTTTAAAATCAAAACTCTTCAACTTTTTAAATTATAACCTTTTTGTCTTTTTAAATTCAAAACTCTTCAACTTTTTAAATTCAAAACTATTTGTCGTTTTAAATTCAAAACTATTTGTCGTTTTAAATTCAAAACTATTTGTCGTTTTAAATTCAAAACTCTTTGACTTCTTAAATTCAAAACTCTTTGTCTTTACAATACAAAACTCTTCAACTTTTTTATATTTAAAACTCTTTGTCTTTTTAAATTCAAAACTCTTCAACTTTTTAAATTCAAAACTCTTTGTCTTTTTAAAATCAAAACTCTTCAACTTTTTAAATTATAACTTTTTTGTCTTTTTAAATTCAAAACTCTTCAACTTTTTAAATTCAAAACTATTTGTCGTTTTAAATTCAAAACTCTTCAACTTTTATATTCAAAACTCTTTGACTTTTAAATTCAAAACTCTTTGTCTTTACAATTCAAAACTCTTCAACTTTTTAAATTCAAAACTCTTGAACTTTTTAAATTCAAAACTCTTTGACTTTTTAAATTCATAACTCTTGAACTTTTTAAATTCAAATATTTAGACTTTTTAAATTTATCTAAGGAGTACGTTTAAGTACGCGACATAGCACAGGAATAAAATCAATTTGTCGCAAAATTTTCGTTAAATTAAAGGCTAACTGTACAAACCCACCCACAAAAAGTTCCACTTCAAAAATATTTACAATAAGTACTTCATTTCAGCTCATATATGTCCCACTGTTGGGCTCGAGCCTCCTCCACAATGGGAGGGAAATTGACCTACTATACCACGCTAGTCAAACGTATTGGTATAGAGTTTTGTTTCGAGTTTCCTTCTCTTGCTATGTTATATGCGTTTTATATCCCTCAGTTGTCTCTTACGATCACCCACGGGTAAGATAAGGGGTGGTGAATTGTATTCTTACTCCGTACTTACCTGACATGTAACTGCCAATACAGGACTTCCAAGGAAAGTGTGTAGAGTCACATTAATAGTGGATTCAACAGGGTAATTGGTGGTTGTTGTAACATCTAGGTCTTCACAAGACGCGAGTTCGATGCCCGTCTGAGTGATTAACAGGAACAACACTTGAAGTAATTTAACTCGTAAAGTATAACTGAAAAAAATAAAAAGTTGTTTTTTTAAAGACTATACAAATATATTTACGGACATAATTACATACAGACTCGGCACTATAATTTTTGGATAGCACAAAGTATTTTTTTTGCGTGGGAATCGAACTTACTATTACGCCAGAGGTGTCAAACTCAATTTTGCTGAGTGACATTTATTAAATACCTAGACCAGGTTGGTCCCGTACTAAAGGAAGGTGGAGTCAAGAGTCTCCGAAACCGGCGAGCGTGTATGAAGAGAATTATGAATGTTGAGGAAGCGAGTGAAGTATGCAAGGATAGAGTTCTCTGGCACTCTGTTCTCTCTGCCTACCCTGCAAGGGATATGGCGTGATGATATGTATATATGTATGTAGATACATATATTAAATTTTTAATTCGTAAGCGAGTCAAATTGAAAAGAAAATGAACTGAAGTATTATAACATTTTATTTATTAAATTATATAGTACTAGCAGATCCGGCCATGCGTTGCTGTGGCTAAAGTAGCCTAAGTAACACGTGGTTATGCTAATAAATTGTAGCTTATATGAAACGTTTGTACGTTTAACATAGCGCCATCTATTAAATACTTACTCAATCCAGTGAACAGATACCGCCATCTGTTAGAATCGTATGGAGATAACAGATAATTGTGACTATCAAATAATAGACAAATAATTTGCAATAAAATAATATTGCGATTATAAATTGAGATGGAAGCTATCCTATCTTTTAAGTTGGATCAAACTACACATGCTGTGCAATTTTGATTAAAATCGGTTAACTACTTTAGGAGTCCATCGCGGACAAACAACGTGACGCGTAATTTATATATATTAAAATAAGATAAGAAGATATAATATAAGATTTAGGGATTGCAATCCGGCGTCATTTTCATTTATTTTTCCGGATCAGACCATCTTTTCACCAATCCGGCTGATCTTTTTTCTTTGATTTTATTATTTAGAATTGATCAAATCAGTATGATTTTCACTTTTGATGACCAGTTAGTAAGTTAATCAAGTGCCATTGTAGTTAATATAAGTAATTTATAAAAAATAAAACATATACAGGATGGAAGGGGACCGCTCCCGAAAACAAAGACAGGTGACCCTACTAGTCCTACTTGTAATGATAGGCTAGAAAAAAAACGTTTTTTTTTTAATCGATATTACAAAGAAAAAAAAATTTTTTTCATAACAAATTTTAAGTTTTTCACATTCCATCGTATTAGGACAGTGCCATGTAACGATAATAACATAAAAAATACGTAACTTTACTCAGATGAGAAAAGACGCAATCTATTCAAATCTCACGATCATATGTTCAAGAGTTCAACGACCTCGCGTGGTGAAAAAAAAATTTTTTTTTCATCCGAATCGATTTTTATTTCTAGCCTATCATTACAAGTAGAACTAGTAGCGTTACCTGTCTTTGTTTTCGGGAGCGGTCCACTTCCATCCTGTATAATAGCAATTTTTTCCAATCCCATATTAAGATTAGAGAAAGAGCATCATCATTTTCCTGCTACCATCCCAATCACTTGGAGTCGACGCAATACGTACCCCTCTTCCTACATATTTCATAAATTATTGGCAATAATTTTATGACCGGCCGCCTGCCTGATTAGACAAAAAGCAAACAAGTAAAATCTAGTAGTGTAGGTAACTAGTAAAATTTTAACTAATTAACGCGTAGCTCAGTCTTCCCAGATTTTATTTTCACAGGTTGATCAATTATTTTATTATAAACAAGTGGATTATGCGAATATATATACGATATAGTCATAGTGACAGGACCACGCTGTTGACAGTTCTCTGTCTACAGCCGCGGGCCGGTCCGTCCGGGGTAGTACCACACTGAACAGAAGATCGACGTCTGAGTAATGGCAATGTGATATTCGGAACTCGAAATGCGTACCGCAATGCGGGTTAGGGCGTCCCCCGGAGGCGACGCGTACCGACCCGCCCCCGTCGGTACGAATATCGGCAGTTGCGGCGATGGGGGCCGCCACCCATCACGCCTTGCCCAGTTAGGCGAGTCGAGGAGAACGGAGTGCCGGGTGGGCACGTGGAATGTAAGAGGTTGTGTGGAAGGTAAGTTGCACGAGCTGATATCCGTCATGGCGGACAAACAGCTAGACGTGCTCTGTGTAACAGAGACCAAGCGAAGGGGCAGCGACGCCTGCGATCTTCCTGGTGGCGGGATGGCTCTGTGGTCTGGTGTACCACAGAGCGATCGAGCCAGCATGGGGGTAGGAGTGCTGTTGTCCTCTCGCTTGGCCTCAGGTGTGAAGGATTACGGAATGTCTGATCCCAGACTTCTCTGGGTCCGTATAAAACTAGGTGTCACCAAGGTATTCATGGTTGTAGCATATGCTCCCGTAGGATCCTCGGTGGCATCAGACCTAGAGAAGTTTTGGGACAATGTTAGGGAAGTTCTGGATATGGCAGAAACCAGTGAACGCGTGATTGTATGCGGAGATTTGAACGGATGGGTGGGGACCAAGCGTCCCGACTATGAGGACGTACTTGGTCCATTTGGTGATAAGAGAGTGAACGACGCAGGTAGGCTCATAGCGGATGTATGCATGGAGAGAAACCTTATTGTGTCAAACACATTTTTCCAACATAAGGACATCCATATGTATACATGGAGAAGGAATGAACAGAAAAGCATAATAGATTTAATTTTGGTAGACAGTCGCCTCCGAAGCAAAATATTGGACGCAAGAGCCCACAGGGGCCCCACAGTCGACACGGACCACTATCTCGTTATTGCGAGATTTAGTGGTCTGTTCAGAAAGTGGAGGCACTGGCGAGAGCGTGTCCACTTCGGAGGGCTTGAAAGAATAAAGGTTGAAAGGTTGCAAGAAGAGTGTGTAAGAGAAAAGTATGCAGAGGGTGTCCGAGAACGGCTGACGATGGCAAGCCAGCCGCAATCGGACATTGAAGAATGCTGGAGAGTATTGAAAGAGAGTATGGTAGATACAGCGAAAGAAGTATCTGGAAGTTCAAAGAAGCATAGAAAAACAAATGGTGATGCATGGTGGGATGCGGAAGTGGCAGCTTCCGTAGAGCAAAAGAAGAAAGCGTGGCTGGACTATGTCTCTTCTTTGAATCTGAATGACAGTATGACTGAACAGAAGACAGAAATATATCGGCAATGTAAGAATGACACCAAGGCCTTAGTGAAAGAGAAACGTGATAGAGCAAGTATGAGTGCAGAAGATAGGCTGACTAAAAACTTCGAGGGTAACACCAAACTCTTTTGGAGGGAGGTGAAGAAGTCTCGGGGTGGTTGGTCAGCCTTCAGAATGAATAAAATAAGGTCTAAAGGTGGAGACATTCTTACACAAACACAAGACGTGTTAAGCCGATGGAGTGAATATTTTGGCGATATGTATGCGGATGCTACGGTTGGCGCCGGTGTTGGATGTGGTTTAGTAGATCAACATTCGACAACGGCGTCCTCCGATGGCATCAGTATGGATGAAGTTGAATGGGCGATAAGAAGTTTGAAAAATGGTAAGGCAGCGGGCATTGATATGGTGTCTGCCGAGATGATCAAGCTCGGTGGCTCTTGTGTCTGGGAGGCGTTCCTGTTGCTCCTCAATTTATGTTGGAGCTCGGGAATGGTTCCCGGGGACTGGAATAGCGCGGTCATCGTGCCTTTGTTTAAAAACAAGGGTTCACGTTATGACTGCGCAAATTACAGAGCCATAAGCTTGACCAGTTTGGCAGCAAAAGTGTATGGAAAAGTTATTGAAAGGAGAATGAGGATGGTGTCCGATGGTTTACTGTGTGAGACACAAGGAGGTTTCAGGAGTGGAAGGGGATGCATGGATCAAGTGTTCTCTCTGCGCAACATTGTGGAGAAGCATCTGGCTCTAGGTCAGAGGGTTTTCTGCAGTTTTGTGGATCTGGAGAGAGCATTTGACACGGTTGTACGAAAGGAACTTTGGGACATTTTACCGGAGTATGGTATTAACGGTAAACTGCTACAGGCTGTGCAGTCCAGTTACATGGGCTGTAGAGCCTGTGTGCGGCTGGATGATGGAATGTCGCCTTGGTTTGACGTCAATATCGGCGTTAAGCAGGGGTGCGTTCTGTCAGCCAGGCTGTTTATCATATATCTGGATAAATGTCTTCAAAGGTTGAACGAAATGAATGTGGGAGTCCAGATGGGCGACTCAGTGGTCACTGCTCTGCTTTATGCAGATGATGGAGTCCTGCTGGCACAGTCAGCGACTGACCTGCAGACCCTAGTCGACACAATGACAGAAGATTGTAAGAAAAGGGGTCTACGCGTGAATGTGAGCAAAACCAAAATAATGGTCTTTGAAAGAGATAAAACCAGAACAGATGTAAGAGTAACAATAGGTAATGATGTACTAGAGCAAGTGGATGAATTTGTATATCTTGGATGTGGATTTAGCCGAGATGGAAGGTACACCACTGATATAGAGCGAAGAGTGAATGCGGGAAATAGAGTGAACGGAGCGTTGGGGCAACTTCTCGGCAGCCACCACCTCAGCCAGAAGGCACGTGTAGCAATACATAACGCAGTGCTTGTCCCAACATTACTGTATGGAAGCGAGAGTTGGGTATGCAGAAAAGAGTATGATAGTAAAATTAATGCGGTTGAAATGCGATCTCTGCGGAAAATCTGTGGAGTTAGGCTGACCGACCGCATTCGTAACGACGACGTAAGAGAGCGAGTAGGTATGAAAGAGAGTATTGGTGTAAAGATGCGAAAGGGAATGCTCCGATGGTTCGGACATGTGGAAAGAATGCCGAACGAACGCCTGGTTAAGAAGATATACAATGCGAAAGTGGAACGATGTAGGTACCGAGGGAGACCGAGACTAACCTACCTAGACCAGATCGGTCATGTACTGAAGGAAGGTGGAGTCAAGAGTCTCCGAAACCGGCGAGCGTGTATGAAGAGAATTATGAATGTTGAGGAAGCGAGTGAAGTATGCAGAGATAGAGTTCTCTGGCACTCTGTTCTCTCTGCCTACCCTGCAAGGGATATGGCGTGATGATATGTATGTATGTATGTAAGTAGTGCTGACGTCACTCAGACGAACGGACATAACAACTATTGACAATAAATATGATGGGATGGGATCATTTTTCGCTCGTAATCAAGTTTTTATAAATACATACATACATAGCTTCACGCCTGTTTCCCAGAGGGGTAGGCAGAGACTACGGATTGCCACAAACCACGTTCCTGGCATACTTCCATCGCTTCATTCACACTCATAATAGTCTTCATGCATGCTCTACGATTACGCATATTCTTAATATGACCTCTCGTCAATACATCGCCAATTTGATCTAGAAAATTATGACGAGGTCTTCCCCTTGTATTCGTCCCATTCACGCTTGCTTTATATATTTTCTTCGTCAACCTCTCCTCACTCATTCTTTCTAAGTGTCCAAACCACCTCAGCATACTCTTTTTGATCTTTGTCACTAGTTCTTCATTCACACCACAGCGCTCTCTTATAACACTATACCTAATTTTATCTTTCAGGCTCACATCACACATACTACGAATAGCTCTCATCTCTACAGCATTTATTCTACTTTCATGTCTTCTTTGCCAAATCCAACTTTCACTACCATACATGAGGGTAGGTACTAATACTCCCTTATGCACAGCTAGACGTGCCTTTTTGGACACATTTCTGCTTCTCATAAAGGTGTACAGTGCCCCATTCACCCTATTACCAACATTTACTCTTCTTTCAACATCATTATCATTTGTACCATCTCGAGTAAATAATACACCCAAATACAAAAATTCTTTCACCTGTTCCAATTCCTCACCATTTATACTAATTTTACTTTCCGTCATACATTTATCCTTTTCAAAAACCATTATTTTCGTCTTACGTACATTTACTTTCATGCCTTTTCTTTCAAAAGCTTCATGCATAGTAGTTACCATCGCCTGTAAATCCTCAGCCGACGATGCAAGTAATACCTGATTTATATATATAAACGCTAAATTTCAGTAATTCCAATTAATAAATTATTTCTTTTCGCTATTTCTCATACTTAGACGTATTTGTCACATACTTTTCACTTTATTGTATGACGGACTTGAATACGCGATATAGAAGTTATTTAAGCTCTTTTTCCAATAAAGTTTTCATCACAAATTATATCAGACTTTCAAAGCCTTTAATAAATTGCACTTTAAATACAACGCCCTCTAGTTAATCTTTGAGGTACTTTTACAAACAATAGAAACATAAATAATGAATCGTAACCATGTTGTAACAGTGCTCCGATAGATAGCGTTTAATCATCATAAACAAAATACAATTTGTAATATGTATATAATTGGTGAATAAGTGCTGGGAATGATGAATGATTAGTTAGAATTGTTGTTATGAAAAACGTCTTAAAACAAGGATAATTTTTATTTATTACGGTAAAATGATTCAAGATGTGAAAATTATTAGTGACGTAATTTATACTACGAAGTATTATAAGGAAGTTAGTTGTTTTAGAAATAACGGTTTTTAATTTACGTTACTTTATTATTTAGGGAAACCCTAAATAGTGTTAAGTATTTGTCATCTTCTTCTTCTTTTTACCCGACTGCAAAGGAGTGGTATTGTGTTTAACAGTCTATGTATGTATGTATGTTTGTTTGTATGTTCCTTTGAAGCACTATATATACCAAACGCCTGGGCCGATTTTTATGATTCGCACGTCAATCGATTCCTCTTAATCCGGCGAGTGTCACTAAAGATATGACGTTATTGAAAATTCAACATGGCGACTACTGGACGCTCAACATTTTTCGATTTGACTGGCCGTTTAGGATCTATATCGATTTAAAGTTTCGTAACAACCTTTCTCACATATAGGTTTTTTAGACAGTAGAAATTTACGATGAAAAGACGAAAAATTCATATAACTGGATGTGGATGGACATATACTGAAGTATCTAGTAGGTATATTGTCCAATATACCATAGGTAGTGCTACCTAAAGTATCTAATGTCCGACGCGGTCGCCCATCTCCAATTTCTAACGATTTAGTACTCAACTTCAATCGAAAAACTATATATAGTTAGGTTCTTACCTACTTATTAATAAATAAGATAACTATAGCTACCTAGGTAGGTATTTATAACTAAAAAGTATAAAATAAAAACAAATGATTAAAAAAATCAAAAAACCCGACTGTGTAAAAAGTCACCAAAACTACGTACATAATAAAAAAACTGAAAAGAAAAAAACAAGCACTTAGATGTCCGGTGGTCTAGAATTCCATAATATATTATTGAATAAATACTATTGCAGAAAATGAAATATATTTTAATAATAGAACATGACAACTGAACAGTCGGGTTCCATTGAAAAAATAAATTTGCTGTCGAATAAAGGATTAATACCTCCAAGAATATGTGTACAATGTTTCATGATGATCGGTTGAGTAGTTTTAGCGTGAAAGCGTAACAAACAAACTTACTTTCACATTTATATATTAAGTAGGGATGATAATGTATAGAAAAGATTATTTATTAGTAAAATCTTATAATATCGCATCTTAATACACCTAGCACTGTAGGTTAAAGTGAGAAATGAGGAGCCAGTCTACCGCTGCCGTATGCGTGAGAGAAAGGGAAGGCAGACAGACTGGCGCCGTTACAAGTTAAGTAATGAAGCGGTTTAAAATTTAAAAATAAAATAAAAATAAGACCATCCCGCACTAAGGAAATAATCCTTGTACCTTGTATTGTGGGGGACTTTATAAATATGCAATTGACGCAAATAAAAAATACAAATCAGTCATGAGGACTGCCGACAGAATTGAAAACTTAAACCTATGAAAATAATGAATATTATAAATTAAAATAGAACAACAAGTACGTATTTCAGCTAATTTCATGACGCTTACACTGTTTACTTCGCTGCATAGCAAGATAATACGCGCATGTGCTTGGGATCTACCGATTCACTTTCTTTCTCTCACCTACTTTCTACCTTTGTGTATGTTTCTTTCTCTCTCCCTCTTGCGTTGGAATTTTGGACGCTACTCGTTGCTAAGACTCGCGCTGGCCTGTAACAGATATACTACACGCATGCGTTCGAGTACCATTGCGTTAAACGTTTAACACAACCTTGTTGGAAGTGTTATTAGAAGTTTTACTTCAAAAAATGATAAATCATCAAATTAAATGTCAAAAGCAGTGGCCATCGGAATTGAAATGTACGGATTAACATAGAATAAACATTTATGTTATTCTATGTTAATCCATACATTATTCGTTGAAAAAAAATCTTTAAATGCGTTTACCGTAAAATTTAGCACTTTTTACCTATTTTTTATTAATGTCACTTTTCAATATAGCTGACGATATATCAGACTTTCAAAGCCTATAAGAAATTGCACTTTAAATACAACGCCCTCTTATAAATATCTGAGGTACTTTTACAAAATAGAAACAAACAATGAATCGTAACAATGTTGTAACAGTCCTCCAATAGATGGCGTGGATCACCATAAAAAAAAGCCGAAAAGAAATTTAATTGTTTCACACTCATCTAAATTGTTAAGACGATTGAAATGGATTTACAGTAAATGTGGCTTCAAATCCCACACGTGGCTATCATTTATCACTTGTAAATATAAGGTTTACTATTAATAATTATAGTTTAAAAGCGTAGATAACCTTTTTATAGATAAGTATGGTCAATATATGTATAAATATCAACAGACATACACACATAAATACATCTATACTTAATATTATAAAGAGGAAAGATTTGATAGTTTGTTTGAATTTAATAGGCTCCGAAAGTACTTGACCGATTTGAAAATTTCTTTCTATGTTGGTAAGCTACACTATCCCCGGTGAACATTGGCTATATTAAATATTCAAAAACGTTAGGGACCTATATTAAAACTTCAATAATGTAACCCAAGGTGTGAAAAAATTACCAAAAATCTTCCTTACATCGCGTGCGCTGCGAAAACTATTGATTATAGAACAAAATAATGTACTACGACTTTGCAGAACATATAATTATCTACAAAAAATATAACGACAGCATATGTCTAAATATTATAGTCATGTCACAATAAGTGTTTTTTCATTTTAAAAAATATATTCATATGCCACCGCTATAAAAGTTGTTTTATTTATACTTTGGTATTAATTCTTATCAAAATAAATGACGTCATATTTAAGACTGCTTCAATACCATTATATAACTTTTGAATTATTCAATTTGGACATTCCATTCGAAAGATACCACGAGATTAAAAATGTAAGTTATTTGTATGCTTTTGACATTATAGTCGATAGCGTGAATAATAATAAATAATTTGGAAAATCCAAAAGTCGTGCACTTTTCACCTCATAATTTTTATATTATTTATCTTTTACTATTAGTCAATGCCAGAAATAAAAATAAAATTAAAGAAAATGCCTTTTTTAAAAACATCCTTTTATTATTTGCTAATAAAATAAAAAGGTAAAAATAAATTAACTCTAATAAGACATATAACACTTTATAAGTTCATTGTAATCTTTAACGATAATTAAACTTCGTCGTCTATTACAAAATAATTCAAAACCGTTCATAATTATATATTTTTAACACTAAAACTTTACACCATAATTATTAAATCTTCCCGTTTCTATCACAGACCCAATTTTATAAATAAAAGCTTGTTACATTTTGATGGTATGATTAAGAACATTTAGCACCTTCTTTTTCCTATGGCCAGCTTCCAGGTCCAACATCAGATTACCATATATTATCAAAGTACTCGTCAAGACGAATCAAACGAGTCCAAGCTCGATGGAGTTGCGTCGTTTAATTACGGAGTTCCTATGGCCCGCTACCAAGTCGATTGTCAGACCCTAGTTACCATATAGTATCAAAGTATTGGTCAAGACGAATCAAACGAGCCCGAACTCGATGAGGTTGCGTCGTTTAATTACGGAGTTCCTATGGCGAGCTTCCAAGTCCATGATCAGACCCTGGTTACCATATAGTATCAAAGTACTCGTCAAGACAAAATAAATGATTCTTATTCTTAAAAGACGAATCAAGCGAGCCCAAACTCGATGGGGTTGCGTTGTTTAATTACGGAGTTCCTATGGCCGGGTTTCAGGTCCACCTTCAGACCCTGGTTACCATATAGTATCAAAGTACTCACCAAGACGAATCAAATAAGCCCAAACTCGATGGGTTTGCGTCGTTTAATTACGGAGTTTCTTTGGCCCGCTTCCAGGTCCATCGTCAGACCCTGGTTACCATATAGTATTAAAGTAATCTTCAAGACAAATCAAATGAGGCCAAACTCGAAAGGGTTGCGTCGTTTAATTACGGAGTTCCTATGGCCAGCTTCCAGGTCCATCATCAGATCAGCTCTATGTCACAGTAATATTGCATAGTCATCCGATTTATATATGCATGCAAAATTTCAGCTCAATCAGAAACCGGGAAGTGGATCAAATTTAACTTGCAAGATTTGATTACAGACAATGGGACAAGTGACACTAAGTATAAGCTTGTAATGAAAGAAAAGAAATACTTGAAATTTCGTGCCATTCTCGACGTAGAGTTAAACATAGCTGTATAGGCTGAATGGGATTTATTTCCTTTGCCTGTTAGAATGGTCGAACAAAAAAATGTAAACGAACCCAATTTTCATAAGGTATACATACACTAATGACTAAGCAGTTTAGTTTTTTATTAATTGCAATTAAACGACAAAGAATTACCGAGCCATTTTCGAAAGGAAACAGCGCGTTGCGATTATGAAGCTTTTAAATAAATAAATATTATGATACATTACGTTTTACGGTCGTAAATCCTGCCAGATATAAAAAAAAAATTATCCGACGTCCTCGAATATTTTTTTTAATCAACTATTTTCTTACTTTAAATAGAATAATTGCTTTTTAAAAATATCAAATATGTTTAAACGAATGTTTTTTCTTGACACATGTATAATATTATCCTATAAGTGCAATGTGAGAAAAATACAATTATTTTTATGTTTGAAAAGTGCTTGATTTTCATATGTCGAGAGTAGAGCAAGAACTCAACGCTTCGCTTATGAGGCGTGCAAAACATTTTTTTTTTTTGGAAGCGCCATGTGGCATTGGCAAGACGTTTCTTGCAAATTTAATACTTGCTAAGATAAGACAATTCGAGATGATAGCGACAGCAGTTGCTTCGTCAGGAATTGCTGCAACTCTTCTAAAGGATGGAAAAACTGCTCATTCAACTTTTAATCTGCCGCTATACGTAAATATTGAGCAACAATCATTGATTATGTGGGATGAATGCACCATGAGCCATAGAGCACATATAGAAGCCGTAGACTGAACCTTAAACATACATACATACATATCATCACGCCATATCCCTTGCAGGGTAGGCAGAGAGTAGGGATGTTAAAAAATAATCGATTTTTATTTTAATCGATTATTTTTTTCAAATAAATCGATTTTTTATAATCGATTTTTATAGTAATATTAATCGATTTTTAAAAAATCGATTATATAAATTATGCGTTTTAATCGATTTTAAATAAAAAGCGCCATCTATGGAACGGATGAATAAAACTCGAAGTAAATCCATTATTATTTACAAGTTAAGAGTGCCATAATATATGTACCTAGTTGTTGGTAAACAATAAAAATATCTTGCAATAGTAAAACATCTAAAAGCGGTTGGCGAAAATATTTTACGATTAAGAAACATACAGCAATATACAAGTACTGTTCCAAAGAGCTAAAAACTTGCAGTAATACTACAAATTTAAAACAGCATACATACATACCATCACGCCATGTCCCTTGCAGGGTAGACAGAGAGAACAAAGTGCCAGAGAACTCTATCCTTGCATACTTCACTCGCTTCCTCAATATTCATAATTCTCTTCATACACGCTCGCCGGTTTCGGAGACTCATGACTCCACCTTCCTTCAGTACATAACCGATCTGGTCTAGGTAGGTTAGTCTCGCTCTCCCTGAGTACCTACATCCTTCCACTTTCGTATTGTATATCTTCTTAACCAGACGTTCGTTCGACATTCTTTCCAGTTGCCCGAACCATCGGAGCATTTCCTTTCGCATCTTTACATCAATGCTCTCTTTCATACCTACTCGCTCTCTTACGTCGTCGTTACGAATGCGATCGATCAGCCTAACACAGCCACAGATTTTCCGTAGAGATCGCATTGCGCATTAATTTTACTTTAATACTTTTTTCTGCATACCCAACTCTCGCTTCCATATAGTAATGTTGGAACAAGCAAGTTATGTATTGCTACACGTGTCTTCTGGCTTCGGTGGTGGCTACCGAGAAGTTGTCCCAACGCTCTATTTCCCGCATTTACTCTTCGCTCTATATCAGTGGTGTAGCTTCCATTCTGGCTAAATTCACATCTAAGATATACAAATTCATCCACTTGTTCTAGTACATCATTACCTATTATTACTCTTACATCTGTTCTGGCTTCATCTCTTTCGAAGACCATTATTTTGGTTTTACTCACATTCATGTGTAGATCCCTTACTTTACTTACAATCTTCTGTCATTGTGTCGACTAGGGTCTGCAGGTCAGTCACTGACTGCGCCAGCAGGACTGCATCATCTGCATAAAGCAGAGCACTGACCACTGAGTCGCCCATCTGGACTCCCACATTCATATCGTTCAACCTTTGGAGACATTTATCCAGATATATGATAAACAGCCTGGCTGACAGAACGCACCCCTGCTTAACGCCGATATTGGCGTCAAACCAAGGCGACATTCCATCATCCAGCCGCACACAAGCTCTACATCCCATGTAACGGGACTGCACAGCCTGCAGCAGTTTACCGTTAATACCATACTCCGGTAAAATGTCCCAAAGTTCCTTTCATGCAACCGTGTCAAATGTTCTCTCCAGATCCACAAAACTGCAGGTAACCCTCTGACCTAGAGCCAGATGCTTCTCCTCAATGTTGCGCAGAGAGAACACTTGATCCATGCATCCCCTTCCACTCCTGAAACCTCCTTATGCCTCACACAGTAAACCATCGGACTCCATCCTCATTCTCCTTTCAATAATTTTAGCATACACTTTTGCTGCCAAACTGGTCAAGCTTATGGCTCTGTAATTTGCGCAGTCATAACGTGAACCCTTGTTTTTAAACAAAGACACGATGACTGCGCTATTCCCGTCCCTGGGAACTATTCCCGAGCTCCAACATAAATTGAGGAACATCAGGAACGCCTCCCAGACACAGGTGCCGCCAAGCTTGATCATCTCGTAACACTACCAGCGCCCTCCAACTGCAATTCAAGACTTTACAACTAAGTAGACCTCGAACTATGAGAATGGCCTGCGGCGCCCTTTTTTACCCGGCGCCCTGGGCGGTCGCCCAACCTCGCCCTACCCTAACACCGCTACTGCACGCTGCCTTACCATTTTTCAAACTTCTTATCGCCCATTCAACTTCATCCATACTGATGCCATCGGAGGACGCTGGTGCCGAATTTTGATCTACTAGACCACGGATAATCGAGACAACCCGAGTATCCGCATACATGTCGCCAAAATATTCCCTCAATCGGCTTAACACGTCTTGTATTTGTGTAAGAATGTCTTACCTTTAGACCTTATTTTATTCATTCTGAAGGCTGACCAACCACCCCGAGACCTCTTCACCTCTCTCCAAAAGAGTTTGGTGTTACCCTCGAAGTTTTTAGCCAGCCTATCTTCTGCACTCATATTTGTTCTATCACGTTTCTCTTTCACTAAGGCCTTGGTGTCATTCTTACACTGCCGATATATTTCTTTCTTCTGTTCAGTCATACTGTCATTCAGATTCAAAGAAGAGACATAGTCCAGCCACACTTTCTTCTTTTGCTCTACGGAAGCTGCTTCTTCCTCATCCTACCAAGGATCACCATTTGTTTTTCTATGCTTCTTTGAGCTTCCACATACTTCTTTCGCTGTATCTACCATACTCTCTTTCAATATTCTCCAGCATTCTGGCTCGACCCACGTCGCCTCAGGGGGACACCCTAACCCGTACTGCCACCCTAACCCGTACTGCGGTATGCATATGAGCCGGATTGAAGTCTGACTAGACTGGCAGGGGACGCGACGTGCACGTTCCGGACTATGCCTCCCTAAAAAAAAATCATCATCATGTCAGGCTATTGTCGTCCACTGCTAGACGTAAGCCTAAATGTAAAATAGTATTGGACATTTATGGCATTTTTTTGTTGTGATTTATATTTTAGTTTTTGAGACAATAAGGTTGTTATTTTGTTAGGATGCTCATCATTTCATTTTTATGATAATAAAAAAAATGTGTCAATAATTACACTTGGTTTCCTTATTCCTTACCTTGAAAATTTAAAGGAATATTCGCTTTGATGAATTTTATATTTGAATTGGTTGATTTTTTATTCATATAATTTTATTTGATTTTAATCTGATTAATTGTTAATATGAATCTCTTAGGTTTATTATTGGAATATGAAAAGTATATACATTTTTAAATAATAGAAAAAAATCGATTTTTTCGTAAAAATCGATTATTTATTTTGATAATAATCGATTTTTGGAAAATCGATTAATATTAAATTTAAAAAAAAACGATTTTTATTTAATCGATTTTTTTCCCGTAACCTCGCATCCCTAGCAGAGAGAACAGAGTGCCAAAGAACTCTATCTCTGCATACTTTACTCGCTTCCTCAACATTCATAATTCTCTTCATACACGCTCGTCGGTTTCGGAGACTCTTGACTCCACCTTCCTTCAGTATATGACCGATCTGGTCTAGGTAGGTTAGTCTCGGTCTCCCTCGGTACCTACATCCTTCCACTTTCGCATTGTATATCTTCTTAACCAGGCGTTCGTTCGGCATTCTTTCCACATGTCCGAACCATCGGAGCATTCCCTTTCGCATCTTTACACCAATACTCTTTAATACTCTCTTTCATCTCTGAACCTTAAAAGATCTTAGAAACTCCTCTGCTCCCATGGGTGGGATTATTTTTGTATTTGCTGGAGATTTCCGACAGACTCTTCCTGTCATTAACAGAGGTACGCGAGCAGATATTATGAAATCATGCTTAAAATCGTCGCCCTTATGGATTTTGATTGAAAATATAAAATTACGGACGAATATGAGATTTCATCATTATGGAATCCCCGATGAAGATTTTCCACAGCAACTGTTTAAACTTGGGTAAGGAATTTTGCCCACTTCAAATTTAAGCAGTAATTGTAACATCCTTCTGGATGAGTCTCTAGGCCAAATAATCCATAGTATAGGGTATACCCTGACATCGAGAATTTGCACAAAAAGGATTTTCATTGATTATATTCTAGGGCGATTTCGATTTCCAGACGATCTGGTGAAAGTTGCTGGGTGTCGATGGATGCAGACGGCACATGACCGCACTCTGTGGTGTACCATGAGGGAGGCTTACGTCCAGCAGTGGACGGTGATGGGCTGAAATGATGATGATGATATTCTAGGGCAGGTGTGGCCAACTTTTGTGCACATAAGATCTACTTTTTATTTTAAAAATGGGGTCACGATCGACCTATTTCTTAGGTAAGAAGGGGGACGTTTATGCAATGTGCTTTTTTACCGAAAAATGAAGAATTAAATATTTATATTTCGCTTGAAAAACTGTCTGGATGGCATTAAATAAGCGTCCCGGGGTATTGTACTAAGTAACCAGAGCATTAATTCGTCCCCTCATGGAACTTGAGTTGCGAGTGATCGACCGGTCGATCGCGATCGACTTGTTGGCCACTCCTGTTCTAGGCCAATAATGTCACTTAGGAATGATAGTGTCAATGAAATAAACAACCTAATTATTCAAAAAGTTCCTAAACAAAAAAAATTACAAATTGATAGACACCATACTAATATCGAAGACGCAATCCATTATCCCCAGGAGCTTCTCAATTCACCGAAGACAAAGATCGGGTACCGGTGGTCCGCTCGCACGGCGAAGAGAGAGGAGTTTTACGGTGGGTCTATGGGGTCACGCGCCGCCTTTCCGTCACCCCGGACCGACTTGGCGGGGCGAGACGCATCCATAGTCCACCAATAAAAAAAAATAAAAAAAAAAGGAGTTTCTCAATTCATTAAATCCTTCTGGACTGCCACCAGATGAATTGACTTTAAAAATTGGAATTCCAATCATGCTTTTGAGGAATTTAAGCCCTCCGAGCATGTGCCACGGGACGAGGCTGCTTATTAAGGAATTGAAGGACAATTTAATTGCAACAACTATTATCACCGGCCCAGCAGCTGGTCAACTAGCTAATTTACCGTGGATACCGATGATCCCAACCGATCTGCCAATGCCATTTAAACGGCTTCAATTTCCGGTGAAAACATCTTTCGCCCTAAGTATCAACAAGTCCCAAGGCCAAACTTCCGTAATTGGTAGGGATTGATCTACGAAAAGAATGTTTTACTCATGGCCTACTGTATATTGGTCTATCGCGGGTCGGAGGTCCTGAAAATCAGTTTACTTTGCTGCCACAAAATAAATTAACATCAAATATCGTTTACAGGGAAACTCTGACTCAATAACTTGATTTTCAAGACCAGAGAAAGTAAATGTGACCTTTTTACAAACATTAAAAATAAAATATTAAGAAATAAAGAAACAAAAAAAAATTGGTTGCCTGTAAAGTCGGTATACGGGCGAAAGTTTTACGTGACAACGACTTTGAGTGGTAAAATAATTTTAATGTGAATATTCATTCGTATAGTAGGAAGAAGGATGAAATAATAGTAACAATTTAAAACATTTATTTATACAAATAATTATATTTAAAACATTAATTTATACAAAGAATCTCGCACTGAATTTCATATTAACAAAATTTTATTTTTACCTTTACACATACATACGTATTTATATACAAATATACATACAATAACTTGCAATACATTAACAACATAACTTTTTATGTCTGTCTCTCTCGCTCTTAGGCGGGCTAACCATGCCCGAGTGGAAGGGACGCGTGCCTCTCACTCGCTCTCATTGTGAGCGCATAACGTGAGCGGAGCGTAACGCAGTTTCTTGAAGTGTCACCCGGCAAACCAATTTATAAGACGTTGTCACGTCAAAAAGTATACAAAAAAAATAACATTAAATTAATAATATTTAAGATTCGAATTTTCTTCATAAATTTACTCATTTTTAATAACCCCACGCAAAACAAGAAAGTATGTATGGGAGTGTGTCTAAGAATTTATAACTTTTGAATTGTTTGTTTAATACCCGTGCAAAGCCGGGGCGGGCTGCTAGTATAGTCATATAACATTATTAATTATATTATATTCCCAGAACAGACGAGTTATCAGTATTTATTGGCAATTAGAATAGTTTAGGTTAAAATTATTCGTGATTTGTAATTTTAATAACAGCTTTTTTCCTCAAAACATTTTCCTTACAACATCGAATAACAATTTTAATTAATAGACATTTTAAAGAAGCGTTTATACTTATTATTTTTACTGTAGCAATGTCGTCATCCTACTCTTATCCCAATTACTTGTGGTCGATACAAAATGTACTCTTCTTTCATAGTACATATTGTAAAAGTTATTGGCAATAGTTGTTATGTCCGGCCGCCTGCCAGACGTCAACACTACTTGTGAATGTAATTGTTGACCAAACGGCATCAGATGGAGTTGACCCAGGTCGTTATAAGGCTCTTAGTCGTCTTTTACGACATCCACGAGCAAAGTAAGGGTTGGTAGTATTCCACACAGCTAATTTTATAGAGTATATTATTATCTTACATCTTATCAGTCATTGATTTTGAGTGTGAATAAAAACTGTCCACAGTGTACTCGCTACCACTATTAAGCCCGGATACTGCTTGACCTCGAAAAGTCTTCAAAAGATTTTTACGATTTGCAAAGGAAATTAGAAGGCTTGATTCGATCCGCCCTTGCTACGATTCGTTTCCCGTCATTCTAACTCCGTATTTTAATACTATGAACTTTCAAGATATTTATTTTAATGTTATACTGTAAATAACAATATTGTTGTACATATAATGTGTCACGTATCTAATGTATTTAATTGTATAAGAAATAATATTGTATTGTTTAATATAGATACGTAAATAACATATTAGTTTTTATAGTATTATGTAAAAATTAAAGATGGCCGCTGAGACTTATTCATGAATGATAGATATATAAAATCCGTGGACTTTTTTGTCGATATTTATAAAGTATAGGTATAATTCCGTGTGGTGACGGAGTAAGAATACTATTCACCACCCCATATCTTACCCGTGGGTGATCGTACAAGACGACTAAGGGATATAAAACGCATATAACATCTATGCGAGAGAAGGAAAACTAAACAAAACCCTATACCAACACGTCTGACCAGCGCGGTATAGTAGGTTAATTTCTCTCCCATTACGGAGGAGGCCCGAGCCTAACAGTGGGACATATATGGGCTGTGATGATGATGAATGTATAAATCCTACGAGCGTAGGTACCTACTTAAATGCTGTCGATTGTAGGTATATTTTTTTTTATTTATTTATTTCCAATATTCTTAAAAGTAAATCTCCAATATAGTAAACCGTACCACGTAAACCACGAAGGGTTTATCTGGGTTGCGGTGAGTCGTTGTTATTACAATTTATATATATCAATATTACCTATTATTCTTATTTATTACTTACATACAATACATTAGAGGAAGTTTGAAAGTTGCGCCAGTGGCGGAAAAGTTAAGGAGTGAACGGCTGACATGGACATGTGCAGAGGCGGGATGAAAGTAATGTTGTGAGAAAAGTTTTAGGTATGAATGTTGAAGGCTTAAGGGGTAAAGGAAGACCAAAGAAAAGATGGATGGACAGCGTGAGGCATGACATGGATAGTCTAGGAGTAACGGCAGAGATGACGTCTGATAGGATCGTATGGAAAAGGATGACATATTGCGTCGACCCCAAATAATTGGGATAAGAGCAAGATGATGATGATACACTTTTTTGAGTTGGTATTTTAAGTGTTTAGGATTTGAGTTGTACACAGGGTTGGATTTGGTTAAGCTGAAAACGATAGCATAAAAAATTTAAAAAGACAGTATTTGTAAAAAATTATAGTACCTACCTACACTTTATTATTTTGAATTCAAAATACCTAAACAATAAATCAACAGGAGTTTATATAAAACTAGCGGCCCGACCCGGCTTCGCACGGGTGAACATTTATTTTTTAAACATTTTGGCATAAACGTACAGTAAATGCAGGACATACCTAAATAATAATGTATTTAGCAATAGTGTATCGCTGGCTTCCCTTGGGTTGATGTTTTAAAACAAAATGAGTAAACAGAATAAATGACATCAACTGGTAATTTTTAAAAACATTTCACTGAGGTTTAGAGTATAGGTATACTAATAATAATTAGATACATTATATACCTACTATTACTGTATAAGTACTGATTATCACATATTTCATAGAATAAAAAATATAGCACCCCGACTTATGTGCTAAGTTTTTTTTTTACATTTATTTTTCCTTTTTGATTTATATTTTTTATTTATTTTATTTAATGTAGTTTTTTTTTATTTGTGTATCATTTCTTTATTCAAGTACATCTTTTATTTTAAAGACTTTTATATTAGATTTTTATTTTTATTTTCCATTTTTACCTTAACGCTTCACTATACACTACGTTAGTAATAGTATTTGTAGATGGCAATAAAACATATTGATTTTCAGGAGACCCTACTCGAGAAAGTGCAACATATAGTTGGCCATGAGAAAAGCACTCTTTTCTTACATCGATGCCAACCATAGAAAAAGTTTGTCCCTGGGATTTATTTATTGTAAGGGCAAACGATATCTTTACAGGAAACTGTAATCTTTTAAAAGTTATAGGACAATCCGTCGGTATCATCGGGATCCGCAGAAAGTGAGCAAGCTGTCCGGCCGCGGGGCCGGTGATGATAGTAGCTACAATCACATTGTCTCGCAATTCCATAACCAAAGTCTTGTTCCATTACACATATTTGGAGTGCTTAAATTTCTCAGAGCGAGCCGCGCGGCTACCGATTTCATAGATGTGCCCCTCTCCTGCACTCCACCTCCGCCGCACCGGCGCGTCACGGTTTTATTTCAATTTTATTAAACTCGTAATATCTTTCGAATGGAGTGTCCGATTTTAATCAAATAAAAATTTATTTACAGGTATTTAAACAGCCTTGCTTGAGAAATCATTTATTTAGGTAAGGATTAAGGCAAAGGTATAAATAACTTGGTCTGATTATGGTCGAAATTTCTATTAAATTTTAAAATGTTAAAAAGTAGTTAGAGTGACATAACTACAATAGTTAGACACATGCTTTCGCGACATTTTTTGTAGATATTGATATGTTCTTTAATATTGTGGAACATTTTTGGTTCTATTATCAATAGTTTTCGCAGCACATGCGATGAAAGATATTTTATGGGCGTATTTTTACACCTTGGGTAACATTATTGTAATTTTAGTAGGGATCATTATATTTTTCTTACAATTAAAATAGCCTATAATAATCAGTGATAATGTTGCATTCAAATGGTGAAAGAATTATTTAAATCGGTCCAGTACTTTTTGAGCCAATTCATTACAAACATACATACAAACCTTTCCTCTTTATAATATTAGTATAGATTTAGTCCTCTCCCAAGTTTATCAGTTCTTCAATATTAATTTTATCCTTAGAAATCATAGAATTTAATCTTATTAACATATCCTCAGTAGAAATAAAATCAGTACAATTCCCACTTTTGCTACTATCTTTGATAGCGTCACATAGACGCCATCTATGGATTGTGTTGCCAGTTTGTTCCTTATCTTGGTCTTAGTAAGGTTCACTTTTCGGTAGTAAATAATGCACGCCACTGGTTATATTTAAATACTACCTACTTATTTTAGTTGTATATGCAAGGTATTGAAATTATAGTATTTTTTCGTACTATCGTTAGATATGGATAGTATATAGTACGAAGTATGAAATTGTAGTACAAATACTATAATTAACAGTACGAAATCCAACCCTGGTTGTACATTTGCTGTAATTTATCAGGAAGACTAACAAGAAAGGAAGTAAATATCTTTCGACTCTTTCTCCATAACAATTATTCGTCCTTGGTAATTTGTAATTATCTCTATCAGAAATTAGTCAGATTATATGTTATTAATATAAAAATCTATACTAGCCCAACTTTCTGGGTTGGTTTGAGTTTTTCATTGGTAGATAAAAGCCTAAATGTTACCCCTGGTATTGCAAAGGTCCATGGGCGGCAGTAACGCTTACCATCAAGTGTGCGGCTTGCTCGTTTGACACTATAAATATTAAAAAAAAAATCGTACGACGGCCGTAATTTTAAATTCTTTTAATTAAACTTGTATACATTATTATTTTCCTACTCTTCTTATCCCAATTACCTACTTGTGGTCGATACAATATGTACGCTTCGTTCATAGTACATATTGTAAAAGTTATTGGCAATAGTTTTATGACCGGCCGCCTGCCAGACGTCAACACTACTGGTGAATGTAATTGTTGAACAAACGGCATCAGGTGGAGTTGGCCCAGGTCGTTATAAGGCTCTTAGTCGTCTTTTACGACATCCACGAACAAAGTAAGGGGTTGGTAGTATTCGTAGCCGCTACCACACAGTTTTCCTAGAATTTATTATACAGGGTGGAAGGGGACCGCTCCCGAAAACAAAGACAGGTCACCCTACTTGTCTTACTTGTAATGATAGGCTAGAAAAAAAATCGATTCGAATGAAAAAATATTTTTTTTCACAGCAAATTTTGAGTTTTTTTTTGCACGTGCCGTCGTATTAGAACAGTGCCATGTAACGATAATGCCATAAAAAATACGTAACTTTACTCAGATGAGAAAAGACGCAATGTATTTAAAACTCACGATCATATGTTCAAGAGTTCAACGACCTCGCGTTGTGAAAAATAAATTTTTTTTTCGTCCGAATCGTTTTTTTTTCTGGCCTATCATTACAAGTAGGACTAGTAGGGTTACCTGTCTTTGTTTTCGGGAGCGGTCCCCTTCCACCTTGTATATTACTTTTAAAAAAGAATATAGTTGAATCGCAACCCAAAAGCAATCATAAGTTCTTATTTATTAGTTTATTAATCAATTTTCTTATTTCGCTTAGTATTGGATGGAAATGGAATCATTAAAAATTCCCCCCCTTTTTTTTGAAGTGAAACTTCTAATGCGACTTGCAACAAGGTTGCGTTAAACGTTTAACGCAATGGCACTCGAACGCATGTGTGTATACCTATTACAGGACCGCGCGAGCGTTGGGGATCGTCCATTAATCACGTGAGGTTTGAAAGGTGGGGGCGGGGAGTTGTTTGATAAAAATCACGAAGTCCTAAACCTTCATAGTCTTAAACCTCACCGTATCACCAAGGGGGAGGGGGGTTAAAAAATGCTAAAAATAACGTCATTAATGGACGTCCCCTTAGCGGCGAGTAGCGTCCAATATTCTAACGCAAGATGGAGAGAGAAAAAGATACACAAAGGTAGAAAGTAGGAGAGAGAGAGAAGAGAGAATGAGTCGGTAGATCCCAAGCACATGCGCGTGGTATTCTTGCTATGCAGCGAAGTAAAGAGTGTGAGCGTCGTGAAATTATCAAAAATACGTACTTGTTGTTCTATTTTAATTTATAATATTCATTATTTTCATAGGTTTAAGTTTTCATTTTGTTGGCAGTCCTCATGACTGCTTTGTGTTTTTTCTAAACTTCTTGCTTTGAAATAAGACAGAAAACTTCCTTGTATTCAAATCTCAATGTGTTTCATGGACATACCAATAAAAATCTGCTATTAAAACTGATATAAAAAAAAGTTTTTTATTTATGATCATATCAGCTCATATATGTCTCACTGTTGGGCTCGAGTCTCCTCCGTAAAGGGAGGGAAATTGACCTAATATACCATGTTGGTCAGACGTGTTGGTATAGGGTTTTGTTACGAGTTTTCAATCTCTTGTATAGATGTTATATGCGTTTTATATCCCTTAGTCGTCTCTTACGATCACCCACGGATAAGATAGGGGGTGGTGATTTGTATTCTTACACCATCACCACACGGAAAATTGTAATATAAAAACGATAAAAAAAAATCCAAAACACGTTTAAACATTCACTTATTATTTTAAGTATTTATAATAAATAGCAAATTTAAAAATATTCACCTTAAATTTCTTTGGTAATCCATTATTTTTTAAATTATATCACACACATATTTTCACTATAACAAAATAAACTAAAGATTTAGTCTTTAATTTAGTTTTTAACATTCAATGATCGCTGGTTGTCTCGCGAAATAACCGGTCGTCTTTGCGTAACAGACACAACTCAACTGCCTTGGGAAAAAACATATTACCAGTTTGTACAACCCATACATACTTGCGTAGATAAAATTCTAACGAAGTAAGGTCATTATGACGTAAAGATTCATCGGCTGTTTTGACAGAATATGGATCGCTACAAACTATGTTATCTGGACTTTTTTTAAATGAATTCAAAATAGGATAAGCTTAGCACTTTGATTTCTAAATGGTTACACGAGTATTACACATTTGAAATAAAACAATTTTTTAACGGATTCTTATTGTCCAGGCCTGTCGTTATCTCTGACGTCAGTAAAATCTTATCATTGGTCAAGGGAACGTCCGTTAATTACGTGATCTTACTTTTTGGAACGAAGTTCCTTATCGCGCGTTGTGAAAGGGGGCTAGACGGAAAAAATTCTTACGAAAAGTTGTCACGACACTTTTTGCTATAGTAAGCTATTGTAAGCTGTGCGGCGTCGCTCGTCGGTTCTCTTATAGAAAGCAAGCCAGATATTTTCATTTCTATTTCGCATTGAACAGTGTGGTGTCGCGACGATTTTTTTTATAGATAGAGTGATTCAAGAGGAAGGTTTATATGTATAATATATGCATAATGTACTAGAGAAACACTGATAATTTTAGAGGTTTCTAATGTGATGTCGTAAATAAACACATTATTTTGCGCTTACATTGCAAACGCTGGCTGAACCCTACGAAATAGATCAAAATAAAGTACTACAGTATTATACAGCTTAAAAAGGCCTACAAAAAAGTCCGCGATGGTATATATCTATCTCTTAAGGATAACATACTATATCCATTTTAATACTTTAAAAAATGTTCTATTATAAAACGGTAATTGAAAAGCTATTTACACAAATACTGTATTAATCCTTATCATTTTAAATACATTAGTTGGCTTGAGCATTTCATGAAGATATTTTTTTTCCTTCAGACCATGCAAATTAAATCAATACCTTAAGAGATATAGCAAAATCAAAATAATGCGCAACGAAATTATTTTCGCCCGTGACCGGGCCGCGTGGCCGGCTCGCGTTCGAGCTCGGGGCCGAAAAGTTATGGTAGTCTAGTGGAATTGTATATCCTATTATTAATATTATAAACGTGAAAGTTTGTAATAATGTATGGATGTGAACATGTTTGTTGCTCTTTCACGTAAAAACTACTGAATGGATTTTGATGAAATTTATAGTAATATAGCTTGCACATCAGAATAACACATAGGCTATAATTTATAAAGATATTTTGCAAATTGGCTAAAATATAACGATAAAAATCGCTTAAGGCAGAAAAAAATTATATAATTAAAATAGCACTTCGTTCCATCCGGGTGTCCCTTGACACCTCCGGTTTTTTTTTTTTGCATTTTTAACCCCTTAGTGATGCGTGGTGAGGTTTAAGACTATGGCTCTCTCCCTCCCCTACCAACATCATTTGAATTTTAGTACCTACAAAGAAGTAGCCCACAGCTCATTATATTCTCGTTTTTTTTTTTTTGCTTTTTTATACTTCGCAAAAAGGTCGATGGGGGCCGCCACCCATCAGGCCTTGCCCAGTCAGGCGAGTCGAGGAAAGCAGAGTGCCGGGTGGGCACGTGGAATGTAAGAGGTTGTGTGGAAGGTAAGTTGCACGAGCTGATATCCGTCATGGCGGACAAACAGCTAGACGTGCTCTGTGTAACAGAGACCAAGCGAAGGGGCAGTGACGCCTGCGATCTTCCTGGTGGCGGGATGGCTCTGTGGTCTGGTGTACCACAGAGCGATCGAGCCAGCATGGGGGTAGGAGTACTGCTGTCCTCTCGCTTGGCCTCAGGTGTGAAGGATTACGGACTGTATGATCCCAGACTTCTTTGGGTCCGTATAAAACTTGGTGTCACCAAGGTATTCATGGTTGTAGCATATGCGCCCGTAGGATCCTCGGTGGCATCAGACCTAGAGAAGTTTTGGGATAATGTTAGGGAAGTTCTGGATATGGCAGAAACCAGTGAACGCGTGATTGTATGCGGAGATTTGAACGGATGGGTGGGGACCAAGCGTCCTGACTATGAGGACGTACTTGGTCCATTTGGTGATAAGAGAGTGAACGACGCAGGTAGGCTCATAGCGGATGTATGCATGGAGAGAAACCTTATTGTGTCAAACACATTTTTCCAACATAAGGACATCCATATGTATACATGGAGAAGGAATGAACAGAAAAGTATAATAGATTTAATTTTGGTAGACAGTCGCCTCCGAAGCAAAATATTGGACGCAAGAGCCTACAGGGGCCCCACAGTCGATACGGACCACTATCTCGCTATTGCGAGATTTAGTGGTCTGTTCAGAAAGTGGAGGCACTGGCGAGAGCGTGTCCACTTCGGAGGGCTTGAAAGAATAAAGGTTGAAAGGTTGCAAGAAGAGTGTGTAAGAGAAAAGTATGCAGAGGGTGTCCGAGAACGGCTGACGATGGCAAGCCAGCCGCAATCGGACATTGAAGAATGCTGGAGAGTATTGAAAGAGAGTATGGTAGACACAGCGAAAGAAGTATGTGGAAGTTCAAAGAAGCATAGAAACACAAATGGTGATGCATGGTGGGATGCGGAAGTGGCAGCTTCCGTAGAGCAAAAGAAGAAAGCGTGGCTGGACTATGTCTCTTCTTTGAATCTGAATGACAGTATGACTGAACAGAAGAAAGAAATATATCGGCAATGTAAGAATGACACCAAGGCCTTAGTGAAAGAGAAACGTGATAGAGCAAGTATGAGTGCAGAAGATAGGCTGACTAAAAACTTCGAGGGTAACACCAAACTCTTTTGGAGGTAGGTGAAGAAGTCTCGGGGTGGTTGGTCAGCCTTCAGAATGAATAAAATAAGGTCTAAAGGTGGAGACATTCTTACACAAACACAAGACGTGTTAAGCCGATGGAGTGAATATTTTGGCGATATGTATGCGGATGCTACGATTGGCGCCGATGTCGCATGTGGTAGATCAACATTCGGCGACGGCGTTAAGAAGTTTGAGAAATGGTAAGGCAGCGGGCATTGATATGGTGTCTGCCGAGATGATCAAGCTTGGTGGCTCCTGTGTCCGGGAGGCGTTCCTGTTGCTCCTCAATTTATGTTGGAGCTCGGGAATGGTTCCCGGGGACTGGAATAGCGCAGTCATCGTGCCTTTGTTTAAAAACAAGGGTTCACGTTATGACTGCGCAAATTACAGAGCCATAAGCTTGACCAGTTTGGCAGCAAAAGTGTATGGTAAAATTATTGAAAGGAGAATGAGGATGGTGTCCGATGGTTTACTGTGTGAGACACAAGGAGGTTTCAGGAGTGGAAGGGGATGCATGGATCAAGTGTTCTCTCTGCGCAACATTGTGGAGAAGCATATGGCCCAAGGTCAGAGGGTTTTCTGCAGTTTTGTGGATCTGGAGAGAGCATTTGACACGGTTGTACGAAAGGAACTTTGGGACATTTTACCGGAGTATGGTATTAACGGTAAACTGCTGCAGGCTGTGCAATCCAGTTACATGGGCTGTAGAGCCTGTGTGCGGCTGGATGATGGAATGTCGCCTTGGTTTGACGTCAATATCGGCGTTAAGCAGGGCTGCGTTCTATCAGCCAGGCTGTTTATCATATATCTGGATAAATGTCTCCAAAGGTTGAACGATATGAATATGGGAATCCAGATGGGTGACTCAGTGGTCTCTGCTCTGCTTTATGCAGATGATGCAGTCCTGCTGGCACAGTCAGCGACTGACCTGCAGACCCTAGTCGACACAATGACAGAAGATTGTCAGAAAAGGGGTCTACGCGTGAATGTGAGCAAAACCAAAATAATGGTCTTTGAAAGAGATGAAGCCAGAACAGATGTAAGAGTAACAGATGTAAGAGTAACAGATGTAAGAGTAACAATAGGTAATGATGTACTAGAGCAAGTGGATGAATTTGTATATCTTGGATGTGGATTTAGCCGAGATGGACGGTACACCACTGATATAGAGCGAAGAGTGAATGCGGGAAATAGAGTGAACGGAGCGTTGGGGCAACTTCTCGGCAGCCACCACCTCAGCCAGAAGGCACGTGTAGTAATACATAACGCAGTGCTTGTCCCAACATTACTGTATGGAAGCGAGAGTTGGGTATGCAGAAAAGAGTATGAAAGTAAAATTAATGCGGTCGAAATGCGATCTCTTCGGAAAATCTGTGGAGTTAGGCTGACCGACCGCATTCGTAACGACGACGTAAGAGAGCGAGTAGGTATGAAAGAGAGTATTGGTGTAAAGATGCGAAAGGGAATGCTCCGATGGTTCGGACATGTGGAAAGAATGCCGAACGAACGTCTGGTTAAGAAGATATACAATGCGAAAGTGGAAGGATTTAGGTACCGAGGGAGACCGAGACTAACCTACCTAGACCAGATCGGTCAGGTACTGAAGGAAGGCGGAGTCAAGAGTCTGCGAAACCGGCGAGCGTGTATGAAGAGAATTATGAATGTTGAGGAAGCGAGTGAAGTATGCAGAGATAGAGTTCTCTGGCACTCTGTTCTATCTGCCTACCCTGCAAGGGATATGGCGTGATGATATGTATGTATGTATGTAAAAAGGTCTTTATACAGATCACCTACTTTAAATGATTGCATTCTTGACAACGGCAAGTCAAAGTCACACTACACGCCGCTTTTCAGTTTAGAAATCTCAGCGTTTGACGAAACATTAAATACACGTGATATCTTACTACAAACCTAGTGATATTTCGTGATTTTTGGATGGCCTCTAACATAAATATAACCTTACCTAACTATAAATTAGCCTCACTAGATAAAAAAGTCTTTAGATAGTTGCTTATATCTGTAAATGCCCCATGAGATTTTTTTTTGTTTATTAAGGAAAACGAAACAATTATATACCATAATTTTTATACGCATTTCTAATTACAGATTATTCAACCAGGATCCTAGTGTTTCGATCGGGGGGATTACACCGCAAATGAATCACATGTTTTCTTCTTTAAACAAAAAGAAATAATAAGGAAATAATCTCAATTATTGTTGATGAGACTTAACAAAACACAATTAACTCAAACAAATTACACTCAAACTCGGAACTACAATTTTTTTTACGCAAGTATTATATCTTACGTGAGAATATAATTGAACCCAAGACACTTAACATTTTTTATTTTATTTAAAAACATCATCATCTTACTCTTATCCCAATTACTTGTGGTCGATACAATATGTACTCTTCTTTCATAGTATATATTGTAAAAGTTATTGACAATAGTTTTATGACCGGCCGCCTGCCTGATGTCAACCCTCTTTAGGAATGTAATTGTTGACCAAAGGGCATCAGATGGAGTTGGTCCAGGTCGTTATATCTCTTAGTCGTCTTTTACGACATCCACGAGCAAAGTAAGGGTTGGTAGTATACGTAGCCACTACCACAACTTCTTTTTTATTATTTTTATTTAAAGGCACCGTTTACCAGATACATTATTTAAAGGAAATAAACCTTATATTGCGGAAGACTTTATAAACATATAATTAACGCAAACAAATTATAATCCAGACTCAAGAACAACACTTTGTGAATGGAAGTATTGTCCTGCGACATCAAACCCATGACATTAGCCCGTAGGATATCTTATATATCTTAATAATTACGCCATTTGTGAAGTTAAAATTTCCGTGTAGTGACGGAGTAAGAATACAATTCACCACCATCTTACATGTGGGTGATCGTACGAGACGACTAAGGGATATAAGAACGCATATAACATCTATGCGAGAGATGGTAAACTCTAAACAAAACCCTATACCAACACGTCAGACCAGCGTGGTATAGTAAGTCAATTACCCTCCAAATATGGAGGCTCGAGCCTAACAGTGGGACATATATGGACTGGGATGATGATGATGAAGTTAAATTTAATATGCCGGTGTCTTAACGACAAAGCAAAGTATTATATGAGTATATTTAGTACAATAGTGGTAGGACCACGCTGTTGACAGTTCTCTGTCCACAGCCGCGGGCAGGTCCGGTCTGCGGTAGTACCACACTGAGCAGAAGATCGACGTCTGAGTAATGGCAATGTGATATTGCGCTTCGTTCGGTGAGCGAGAGAGCCGAAAGTCCAACTGGTTTAGTTCGGGGTTTGTATTGGTAGGCAGCGGCCTATACCCTTGGTATTGCGAAGGTCCATGGGCGGCAGTGACACTTATCATCAGGTGTGCTGTATGCTCGTTTGCTGATGGCAATAAAACAAAAGTGTATACGCGATGAGGACAACGTTTCAGTACTTTATTGCTGGCACATCGAATAAGGAAAGACCCTAAAGTAGAACCAGCTAGAAATTTCGCCAGTTTAATTGCCAGAGTATTTTTTTTTGGCGGCGCTATAGATTGGTATCACCCCGCCAAAATCCGTCCAGGGCGACAGAAGGCGCGAAATGTATTTCTCTTCGCCGAGCGAGCGGACCAACGGAATCCGGTCTTTGTTTTTGGTGGCGACAGTAATCGCCCTAGGGAGGAAAATTTTTAGAGTAGTTAAAAATTTTAGCCAAGGCGAATAGGTATTTGAAACATATTTTTTATTAACTGTAATATTATTTTCACAATCTTAAAACAACTAAATTCAAACTGGTAAAATTCTTTTGTTAAAATCATTAATCATATAAGGGGGCGTCCATTAATTACGTGAGGCATTTTTGTGAAATTTTCGACACCCCCTCTCCTTTGGCGCCGGCTTGAAGCCCAACTGGTGGGTTTGGGGATTGTAATGGTAGGCAGCGGCCTAGCTATAGCCTTCGTAAAGGTCCATGGGCAATATCTAACAAATGATTATTAAAAATAAATTCGTTAAAGTATTATTATATATATATAATGTTATATTAACTTGGACCTTTTAATTTGGCGGCGGGTTATGGACTGGTCACACCCCGCTAATTCCACCCAGGGCGACAGAATAAGTGTTCGCGACCATATGTACCTCTCTTTCATTATACGAGTGGACCACTGAAATCCGGTCCTTCTTTTTAGTAGTCATATTAGCTAGGGCCCTTTTTTTTGGTGGCGGACTACGATATCCCGCTAATTCATCCGGGCCGACAGGCAAAGCGACGCAAAACCCCTTAGGCCCGCCTTACAACATACTTCTCGACGCCGTGCGGGTGGATCACTGGAATTTTAGGCCTAGCGCGACATCGAACCTAAATCCATCATCAGAAAGAAAACAAATAATAATTAAAAATCAAAATTTATTTTTATAACTTATATTATATTTACATTAAAATAATTATTGCTTTTAGTAAACTTATAAATAATAAAACCAAGAGCCCAAACTAATCGCACTTTATTTTATGAGATAAGAAATAACTCCAGTACCCGGCCTAAATATCGCACATCGACTCTTAGAAAGAGACAATCGGTTAATTTCGTCTACATAGAGCGCTGTCCCTGTCGCACACTATCTGTGTGACGTCACACAAGACAGTTATTATTGATTAAAAGCTGTTATTTCCGTGTGGTGATGGATTAAGAATACTATTCACCACCCGCTATCTTACCCGTGGGTGATCGTACGAGACAACTAAGGAGTATAAAACGCATATAACATCTATACGAGAGAAGGAAAACTCTAAACAAAACCCTATACCAACACGTCTGACCAGCGCGGTACAGTAGGTTAATTTACCTCCCATTACGGAAGAGGCCCGAGCCCAACAGTGGGACATATATGGGCTGTGATGATGATGATGACGAAAAGCTATTATTGTTTTTTTTTTATATGTAAAATAAATCCAACTACTCTTTTTAATAAAAAAAAAATAGGGGTTTTAATGACAATTATACTCTCTTTGTACAACGAATGACGAATGTCATATAGTGTGTGAATAACCCACCCGTGACACGTCGCCTTCGTCGTTGGGCCGACTACCGGAGCAGAGTGACTTGACGTCAGTGGTGGGTCCGACGGAATACCCCCTGAGGAGTATCCTCTCCTCAACGTCCACCTCTCGGGGAGGACGAACTAATTCCCCGATCTAGTCACCCGCGGCCTCGGCTAAGGCGTCATCAGGCGCAAGTAATCGCGCCTGCGTCGCCCCAGTCGAGCCATCGTCGAGGAGACGCTCAGTTTGTAACAGATAACGCTCGTTCGTCTCTTTCTAAATACCGACGTGCAATATTTATTAATGGCTACTGTATATTAAATGACAGCGTACTTATAAAGTTGATTGCACGGTGGAATTAAAAGTTACGTAAGTAAGGAGAAATTATGTTAAATTTTTATGTTTCATTTTTATATTATGTTATTTATGGGACGATTTAAAACATATATTCGTTCAAACAAGCCCATCGTCTCTCTAGTTATAGACATGCAATCGTAATGTGTTGAATTTTTATAACAGCGCCCTCTATTATATAAATCCCAAAAGTTTTAGTTACACGATTTATACAAACGAATATATTGTATTTTCCAGGCCAAAAATAATAAGTGCAGGTGTTAACGGGGCACGGGTGTTTCGGGAAATACCTGCACACGGTCGTGTACAGGGAATGGAGATGACAGCCTCGCAGGCGGCGGAACGGGCCCGGGAGGATTCCCGTGACCCGGGCCGCCGCCCGCGGCCGGGGCGGCGCAGGCGCGAATACCTGCGCCTGATGCCGCCCTAACCGAGGCTTCGGGTGATCGGACCGGGGAATTGTCCGGTCACCTGACGCGAGGCCACCGCGTGAGGACGACGCCTCGACGGCCGAAATCTGTCGGGGCGTCAACAGGAGAGGAGCCTGAGAGGGCATACCGCCGAGCGGGCCACCGAAGACATTGGGTACCGGTGGCCCGCTCGCATGGCGAAGAAGAGGTGCTTGCAGGGTGGGTCAATGGGGTTGCGCGCCGCCTCTTCCGTCACCCCGGACCGATTTGGCGGGGTGCGACGTCCATGGTCCACCACAAAAAAAAAAAAAAAAAAAGGCCAGAAATAATTTCAAATGAACCTTATTAATTACTAAGGATTGACTTAGTAATTTATAAGGTTCATTTGAAATATAATAACATTTATATAAATTAATGCTGTTCAGTATTGCCGCCAATAAAAATTTTATATACCCCCAAGTGGGATTCCGCGTACCAAGAGGTAATCAGTTTGGCGATCGTTGTACTAAAAAAATAAATTACGTGTCAAACGCGTCTGGGCTCTTAGTTGAAAAGATTGCTTCTCCATTATTAGTTATTGAACGACATCTATCAACCGCTTCGAACAACTTTCCAATTACATAATCCCCTATAATACGGTAGATTTACGGTTCCACGTTATACGAAACGCGTTGTAAGAGTATTCTCGTATAACAACGCTTGTATGACCCCATATAACGCGTTTTATACAAATGTTTCTCGTTAAAGGCGATTTAAATCGTATATTAAGAAAAAATCTATGAACGAAATATGTACATATAAATTGTGCAATCCCCGCGTTATGTGGAGGAATACTCGTGCTATACGAGGGACTGAAATTGCTTAATATGAAAAATGCGTTATAAGAGGTAGATGTAATGAAATCTTATATAAATCCTGAATATTCTTCGCCCGTGAAGACCACATGATAATTCATCTACCATCTTAAAAATTACATGAAATTTCATAAAAATATTAACAAATAAATCGAATACAAAAGTTGTTCCACATTGACAATAGATGGCGCTTATTTACATTTTTATATACAAATATAACAATTTATGCATAATTTTGTTTAAAACTCTTATCATTTAATTAAATTTTATTACATATAATTGTATAACTGCCTACACCGACTTTATATGAACACAATCGAGTCGGAGGTTTAAAATAATAATTTTTGAAGTGAAAACTACCTTTGGGTGCGCTGTGGAGTTTATTTTATGTATACTGAATAAGACTCTATCGTCACGCTCGGTTGTGTAACGCTCGTTCGGGTATATCGGCTTTTGTAGGCTAAAGAAACAGTACAAGAGTAATTTATACACTTTCTTTTAAAAACACCACCTATATAACCGTATTGCGATGGGACTTTACAAACATATAATTATCGCAGACAAATTACAGACTCATCACAATTTGTCGTAGAAACTATTGTCCTGAGTGGGAATTGAACTTGCGACAATGCCATCTCTGCAGTTATTTATTATACTTACTGTAAATATTGTTATGAATATACAAACAAAAATGGTTGTATTTCTTAATAATAACATCACCGTGACCCATATGTAGTTTTCACTTCTTTTGTATGATCTTAACAAACATATTTATAAGTAAATCGCCAATTCACCTAATTATTGTCAAATAATCCGAATATTTTGACATATTCTATACTAAATAATAATTTATTTATATAACTATGACTTTATTATTTTTCATTAGCACCCATTAATGAGGCATTGTCATTTAAAAGTTTTATAAATAAAAAAAAATATATCAAAAAATAAAACAATAATTATAGTAGAACAAAAATAAAGCTATTCTTTCATAGACGAATATTTTGCAGACGCTGCTATAATTAAAATTGGCTCATAATTTATTTACTAGTGTAAGTTGAAGTTTAAAAAATAAGTAAAAAAACTTGACTCCTATTCATGGAGACTAGAATATAGGAAGAATTATCTGTGTATATGAAAAGTGACCGTCGAAATGTATTAAATAGGGGTGGCGCCACATTAGCATCAGGGTAATTTGAAAGGAAGCGGAAACTAATAAATTAATAAGCTTACTATTCACAGTTTACGAAATAAAATCACTCTAGGTATTCACTCTCACACAACTCCAGTTTTCTTGTAATAATTATTGAAAGTTATAAATGATATTTTTTTTTTTTAACTCGGCATACTTTAGTTCATCTAGAATTGCTATATTCATACCATACCTTTTGCTATACCAGCGCGATTGTGGAAGGATTTTGTACTGTTATTTATAGCATACAGCTGGACACGTTTTCAACTTTTCTCCTATATGAGATCGTTCTCCTTATACTCTAGTCTCCATGCTCCTACTCTAGTACACCTACAGTCAACAGGATAAAAAGCCTAGTATAACATACCTTAAAAATATATATGTATAAAAGAAATTACGTATCACATTAATAACCATGTCACTGACGCATTAAAATTAATTTGAAATTGTAGCGTGATATAAAATTATTAATTTAAAAATTGCTCAATTCAAATATCAACTTAGTATGTTACAAATAAAATTTAAATTACATTCGTGCTATTATTACGTAATTGACCTAATTAAGGTATTATAGATATAAAAACATTTAAATTAAGAATATACTATGCCACAGAACAATTAATTTGACAAAATTGGTCGCAATTAATTTTCATAATTGACAAATTTGATCTTAATAAAGTTAATTAAGTTGACACGTCACAAATAAAATATAATTTGGAACAATTATTATATATCTAATAGACAGCATTATGTATTGGTATATAAACAAAAAAAACAAAAATTAAGTTCAACGTCACAAAGTAATTAATTTGAAAAAATTGGTCACAAATAATTATCATAATTGACAAAATTGTTAACAGTTTCAATTAATTTAACAACTTAGCACGTCACAAATGTAATTTCACGTATTGCTATTAATATAAAATAGATATAATTATATAATGATAAGATTAGACATATTTTTCAATAAACTATAGACGATATAATAAAAATAATATGACATTTAATATATAGCAAAAACTTGACACATACATAACGAAAATAATTCGTCATAAATACAAGTAAATGAATTATAATACGATGGGTTTAAATATCTAGATAAAAAGAGCTGAAAATAGTGAGAAATATAAAAAAAAGGTAGAAATAACGGAACTTCACGACTAGAAAATGATGTCATCGGTAGGGAGTGTAATATTAATATTTGAAAGCTGCATAACGTTGTATCATATGAACTTAATATTAGAAAAATCGAATAAAATATTAACAACGAGACATATTAACGCGCTGCTAAGTAAATATTGCTATCATAACAAACGGTGTCATAACGAATTTCTATTAAAAAAAAAGTGTGTGTGTCAGCTCCGACACACGACTGGAGTTTACTCCTTAAGTACGATTATCAAAACAGGCGCAAAAAAGCTCATTTGACTAAAAATAATATATATATATATATATTTACATTTATTAAAACTGTTCAGTGAAGTATTATCTCACGTCAGAAACTAAAATGTGCTCAGAATAGGTTGCGCACCAAAAACGTAACGAGGTCATTCGATCATTAGATTTTACTCCTCAAATTTTTCTCATACCGGGCGCCTTATATGAAAATCGATTCTTAAGGAGTATACTCCAATATCATTAAAAAATATTTTAAAATAAAACAAATAAGGATAATTATCCTGGCGTAATTAAGCTAGTATTAATTATCAAGCAGCATTAAGTATTAATTATCTAAGCTCATATTCTTCCCACTGTAGGGCTCGAACCACCTTCATAGTGGGAGTAAAATTGACATTATAGGGAGTATTATATAAATAAAAATTTTATATTATAAAAAATATAGACTATAAAAACAGCCGCAGCTTCGTTCCGAGTTAATATAGATTTTTGATATATTTTTTTTGGGAGTAATCCCAACTCACATTTCCACCATGGTAACTCTTGTAGGCCAGGATCCACAATGATCTCCATAAAAGACACCAAGTCCATAAAAGACACCAAGATTTGATCCTCAGGCAGTACCAGGAAATGATTTTAATTGTCTTGAGACCCGCAACAAATTTAATTAGAAACGGTTTAAAGAGGCAAGAATAATTCGGAATTAGAAAAAAAAAATATTTTTCTTTATTTTTTAAATTTTACTAATTAAATTGATACTTAGCGCGTAAAAATTTAAAAAAAAAATCAGGTAATTATAAACAAGAAAAAAATGTATAAAATTTGAACAAAAATTGTGAACGCGCCATGATTCGTCACCATGCTTGTGATGTCATAATGTTAAAGTAATTCAAACATTTTACTTATTATCTACGTATGCTACAAGGGGTGGAAACTAACATTATGACGTCACACGCGCTCGGGTTCGTTCGGGAGTTTTCGGCGGGTCTTCGGTACTGGATTCAAATATTAATTTTAATTTTGATATAATTTTTTAATTATAGCGCTTTGCTATAAAACTCATATATTATGATCTTTCCATTTATCACAAAAAAAATAAAATCAAAATCCCAATTCCAGATAGATTTTGTTAATTATTTTTTATAAATTTCTTATATCTCGGTAATAGTTCTGGCTTTTGATAATAGCTGCCTTATATTCTGTCTACTTTCTATGTTCCTAACAACGTTTATGCGAAAATTCAAGAAACTAAGTCCAAATTCGCAAAATTAGACTTATTCTAATTAAAATTGAAGACATAACAAGCTAAAGGAATAATAATAAATAAATAGGTTTTTCTAGAGATTCTAAAATCACATATTGAGATAGATTTTTTATGGTCCTACAAAGAGTCGATCCTTAAGAAATGCATTTCAATAAGAGTCATTTTAAAATGATAGACTGACTGTGGCTCCTAGCATAGATTGCAAAGTTTCCTTCTGTTTTACTAAGCTTTATTTAACTATATAAAAGGATGGACAAGAAATAGATGGTAAGGAATATTTTAGATTATTCCTATTTTATGACCATCCAGTTCGTCCGGCGACGTGTCCCGAGAACCTGCTCTTATTACCTCCTAATCTCCATCGGGGCTAACTACTCGTACCAGTAAGCCCGGCAACATATCCCCATAAAGCTTAAAAAACACCTAAAAAATATTAATTCCAAAGCTGTTATTTATATTTTTAGGTTTTACCTAAAATCTATGGGTCGTTAGTGAAAACGGGTATAAGTTAACTATTTCAAGGAGAATTCTTGATCAAGATCTTAAATCCGGTACTCATATTTAAGTCCAAAACCGATCTTTTAATTCTGACCGATGGATATAGGGAAAATTAAGCTCCAATTCCATATATACTTGGGATTAGTGAAGGAGCTTGACTGAAGCTTCACTTCAGTAATAAACTTTAAAGATTTTCCTAAAAAAAATTTTAGCTATACATATTCGGACTTATTCTCTTTATCAGAATTTTCTGTTGCATTAATTAATTGCCCTTGGCTATTCAATTGGGTATTCAAACCGTTCTTTACAGGTTTGGTATTGCCTGAATTCTTTAAAGCATCAGGTACCCCCATATTACTTCTATCTCTCGATAAATTAAAGAATTGAAATTTATGCTCTATTTTAGGCATCGCATCGCGCAATCTGCTCCAAAATTTCGGATCATTCCATAATAAATAAGTATTTGTATTAATATATGCTTTCAATTCAGGTGATAGACCCTCGTGTTTTGTCAAATTTTCATCCATTATGATCAATATAACTCTAGCTTTTTGCTCTTTCAACGCCCTATTATGTGCGGCACCAAACTCTAAATTTGCCCAATCGCTTTCAATGAAACTTTTCGACATAACTATTATAGTTTTCCTCGAATTCTCAACGGATCTCATTATTTGAGTTGGTATCATATCACCTATAATCCAATCACGATAATGTACGCACGCTTTATAATTAAAATCTTTCTCAATTTTAGGTAATAATACATCATCAACGAATTCAAAATCTTGATGTGCAAACGATATGAAAACATCGTAATTTCTTTCGGGATCCGGTTTTAAAATTTGGATGCAATCCGAACAACATTTAGTTGCTAAACATAGTATTATTTCATTGTAATATCGACGTATAAATATTATTGAGATTATAAATGCTACAATTAGGATAGCAAAGATAATAATAGCTGTAGTAGCAGCCTTGATATTATTACACAGTGCTGTAACGTCAATATTTGAAATAGGTTCCCCATCAGAGCAAGTAATTTTATTTAAATCAGCTATAAAATTGTATTTTTTTAATATAGATATAGAATCGGTTTGCCAACATTCGCATTCGAATAAATTTCCAGCTAAATATAAAGTTATATTTGATTCCATAAACTCTAAAGGTACTTTAGTGAGTCTGTTATGTGATAAATCTAATACTTTCAAAGTATCCGTTGGACTAAAATCGATTGTCTCCAAATTTGCGTACGATAAATTTAAAGTATGTATATCATATTTTGCAATATTTTCGGGTTGCTGTTCTAATTTCACAGTTAATGTTGGCATTTTTATGAAATAATAATCAATATTTTTTAAATTTGGCAATATTGTGGGTAGTTTTAAACAATCTATAGAAAATTCACTCGTTGCAGTTCTAGCTTGACAAGTGCAATTATCCGGACAATATGTTTCTACTTCGCATACTAAACTATACAATGATAGGTCTTTCACAAATTCCCCTTTTAAATTTAGGGGTGAGGAACACCTAAGATTGTTTAAGTTAATTTTTAACTCACGTGCTGGGGTGAAACTCAGATTTCTTCTTAAAGCTAAACCATAGATACCACAATCACATTCTATGGGATTATTATCAAGTAAAAGATTGCTGGTGTGTATATTTGCCTCATATTCTTCTGGTAGAATGTGAAAGTTGATGCGTGATATTTGATTGTCTCTTAAGTCCACTGTAATTGATGAGCTTATGAAGTCCATTTCGACTTGATCGAGCTGTAAACAAAATTTTGGATATTATTTTTTTTTTTAATGGCTGCGTGCAGCCGGTACGCTATGAATCAACACTTACTTTGCTCGTGAGTGTCGTAAAAGAAGACTTACAATGACCTAAGCCAATTTCATCTGATGCCGTTTGGTCAACAATTACATTCCCAATGAGGGTTGACGTCTGGCAGGCGGCCGCTCGTAAAACTATTGCCAATAACTTCTACAATAGGTATTATGAATGAAGAGTACATATTGTATCGACCCCAAGTAATTGGGATAAGAGTAGGAGAATGATGAATTCTTGTATTGCGGACTTGGACTTTACAAATATATAATTAACGCAGACAAATTACATCCAGACTCAGAACAAGACGATGTGGATCAAACCCACGGGACAGAAGGTCTCAATATCTTAACCACTACAGTCAAATCCATGCTATACAAAAGTGATTGATGAATTATTAAAATGTTTCTATGTAATAGTTTCACATTATATAGTCTGTCTTTACGACATACTCGGTATTTAGGAAAATAATCCTTATATATTTTTTTTGACATCACAAAAATATAATAGGTTCATATAATTGATTGAATTAGGCGATACAGGGTGGAAATCCATTATTACTATTAAATGGAGGAGAAGAAGGAAGACCTTGTAATATGTAATTGTATATTATAAAATAGGGGAGAGGAAGGATGGTCTACCTTCCTCTCTCTCCCCTAAAATGGAGGAGAGGAAGGAAGGTCTTCCTTCCTCTCCTCCATTTTATAATAATAATAGATTGATATAAATTATACAGAAAATAAAAAAAAAAAACAATTTGTCGATCGCACAAAGTATTATATGGGAATCGAACCCACGATATGTATGTCTTATTATTTGGTCAAGGGCGAAATTGATCTACCATACTGCTGATATCTACTAATTTAGACGTCTCGTACAACAATTGCGAGAAAGAAAATGGTGAAAATATATTTTTAGGGTTCCGTGCCCAAAGGGTAAAAACAGGACCCTATTACTGAGACTTCGCTGTCCATCCGTCAGTCTATCACCAGGCTGTATCTCAAGAACCGTGATAGTTAGACAGTTGAAATTTTCACAGATGATGTATTTCTATTGCCGCTATATTTAAGGGGAGCTCCCATACAGCAAACTTGATTTTTTTTATTGTTTCTTGCTCGATATTTTTAGTTTTACGGAACCCTTCGTGCGCGAGTACAACTCACACTTGGCCGATTTAAATTTTTTTTATTTTGTTTGGTTTCCCAAGTAGACCCGCTTTACAAAGTACTTCTCGATGGGTCACTGGAACGCGGTATTTTTCTTCGGTGACCTGGACACAACCTCCACCGTATTCCCTACCCTTGGATCGAACCATCATGTATGCTGCTCATTTATCATCTTAACATTAATAATCTTTACTTATATTACAAATGCGAAAGTAACTTTGTCTGTCTGTCGCTCTTTCACGTCAAAACTACTGAACCGATCATAAATGAAATTTGGTACACAGATAGTCTAGAGCCTGACAAAGGACATAGGCTACTTTTTAATGCAAAAAAGGGTTGTAAAGGGGGATGTAAAGTTGTAAGGAATTATCGTCATTTTTTAACACTTGAAACTTATTTTTAGCCTATTGATTAGATATAAATAAATATGACATTAAAATTTTGTAAAAAAATTACCATTAAGTGGTAAAATAGAAATAGGGGGATGAAAATCTTTAGAAAAAAAATTTTACCTTTTACGCGGGCGAAGCCGCGGGCAGAAGCTAGTATAAAATAAAACCAAAAAAACTAACCTCCGTAAAATTATTCCTCCTCAAATCCAAATACGCCAAATTCGTCAAAACAGTCCTCCAATCATTATATATGAAAGTTATTTTATTATCACTCAAATTTAATTTTTTTAATTTAGTCAAATATTGAAATTGCGAGTATTCTGTGGATGTATCTAGAGTCATATGGTTGGATGATAGTGTGAGTATCTCCAGGTTTGGTGCCCCATGGAGGCTGGTCCAGTCAATAGTTGTGATATTATTGTAATCTATATGAAGTTCTTTTAAATGACGCTGTCTGGTGAAGAGACCCCTGAAAAAAAATCCACACATTACACAGGTTGCCGATTTAATTAGTAGAATCCTTGAAGGGGGTATATCAGACCATGATACACTATACAAATCTATAAAAAAAAATTAGTACTTAAGTTTTGATTAAATTACTGCACTTGCACTTGTACTATAAAAGTTCGATGTAGGCTTATACTCATGCGTGTGACATTGAACTAGCAGGCAAATAGTCCCGCTCTCGCTGCGCTCGCCGCCGCACAGCTGGTCGAAATGTACCTACAGGTCAATGTACGCTGACAAACCTACTGTTTTGATAAGAAACAAATCACTTTATCTCGGGATTGGGCAGAGCTAGGAGTCTGCAACTAACTTTAATGTTTTATATGACGTCAATCCTACACCTAGTTTAAGTTATTCTAGTAATAAAATCGGCAACCTGTATATTACTATGAACATTTAATATGAATGTTATCAATTGGGACTCGAACCCATATCTATTGGTAGTAAGTTTTAATCGTGCTACCAAAAATAAACAAAAAAAAAATGAATGACAAAAATGTAAATTACTGAAATTTAGCATTTAATATGCTTGATTATTTATAAAAACCCGATTACGAGAAAAAAAATGATTGTCACAAGTGGGATTCGAACCCACGTCTATTGGAAATCCGGTCCATTCTTGCTACCACTCACATTACGGATTATCCATATGACAAAAATGCATTTTTTTTATGAGCGAAAAATTATTGTCTTATTCGGGACTCGAAGCCATATCTATTGGAAATCGATTCATCACTTTGTCCAATTAAAATTCATGCACACGACATCGTATGATAATCAAATTGTAGCTCGTATTTTTTTTGTATTTACAGTAGACGTGCGCCATCTACCGGATAATTATTACAAACTGTACCGATTTAATATTCTGAATTCGCGAGTAATGATGCACAGATGACGTAGTGATTAAGATAAAGTACTTTATGTACCATGGGTTCTATTCCAGGACCAAGACTGTGTGATAAGTGTTGTTTCGAGTCTGGGTTGTAATTTGTCTGCGTTAATTATACATTTGTAAAGTCCCCCGCAATACAGGGTAGTAGTCCTTAGTGCAGGGTAGTTTAAAAAAACATATATCAAATGCAAGGATCGATTCCTACACAGGATAATAATTTATATAATCCAAAAACTCTTGTTCTGAGTCTGTATGTAACTTGTCTGCGTTAATTAGATATTTATAAAGTCCCCCGCAATACAAAAACCATATTTGTAAAGTCACTCTCATTACAAACGATCATATTTGTAAAGTCCCCGCAATACGAGGATCATATTTGTAAAGTCCCCAGCAATACAAGGATCATATTTTTAAAGTCCCCCGCAATACAAAGAATGATATTTATAAAGTCCCCCGCAATACAAGGATTATTTCCTTAGTGCGGGGTAATTTTTTTTTTTTAATAAATAAACTTACTTACCCGGATAGTTTTACAATATGATTATTACTTAAATTCAAATATTCCAATTTTTGTAAACCAATAAACGGTGAATTATCATCAGCGAATCCTTCAATCTTATTAAATCCCAAATCTAAATATTTCAATTTCACCATATTTCTAAAAAGGCTCGGTGACAAACTGACAATTTTGTTTCTAGACAATTCTAAACTTTCAATGTTTGTTGTATTTTGAAATAATGTGCTCGGTAATTTACTTATTTTATTATCATTTAATATGATTTTAGTTAATTTCGGTAAATTACTTAATACTTGTGTATCTAATTCAAGATCAGCTCTATTCATTATAATTTTTATCTGTAAAAAAAAACAAAAAAAAATATTTAAAATTAAAATTGTAACGCTGAATATCATCCATGTGGTGACGGAGTAAGAATACAATTCAACCCCCCATCTTACCCGTGGGTGATCGTAAGAGACGACTAAGGGATATAAAAGGCATATAACATTTATAGGTACCGGGGGAGACCGAGACTAACCTACCTAGACCAGATCGGGCATGTACTGAAGGAAGGTGGCGTCAAGAGTCTCCAAAACCGGCGAGCGTGTGCGATCACCCACGGGTAAGATGGAAATACTAAATCTCCCCCGGATTTAGTATTTTAAGAGTTTCCATTGCATGTGCTGCCCTTTATACAGGGTGGAAGGGGACCGCTCCCGAAAACAAAGGCAGGTGACCCTACTAGTCCTACTTGTAATGATAGGCTAGAAAAATAATCGATAAGGATGAAAAATATTTTTTTTTTCACAAATATTTTTAAAGTTTTTCACATTCCATCGTATTAGGACAGTGCCATGTAACGATAATTCCATAAAAAATACGTAACCATACTCAGATGAGAAAAGACGCAATCTATTCAAAACTCACGATCATATGTTCAAGAGATCAACGACCTCGCGAGGTGAAAAAAAAAAATTATTTTTCATCCGAATCGATTTTTTATCTAGCCTATCATTACAAGTAAGACTAGTAGGGTTACCTGTCTTTGTTTTCGGGAGCGATCCCCTTCCACCCTGTATATGCTTATGACCCAATACTACCTACTCTTCCCCAAAGTTGCACGAATTCTTTAGTGGTAGGACCACGCTGTGGACAGTTCTCTGTCTACAGCCGCGGGCCGGTCCGTCCGGGGTAGTACCACACTGAGCAGAAGATCGACGTCTGAGTTATGGTAATGTGCTATTGCGCTACGTTCGGTGAGCGAGAGAGTCGGAAGTCCAACTGGGTGGGTTTGGGGATTGTAATGGTAGACAGCAGCCTAGCTTGATCTTGGTATTGCAAAGGTCCATGGGCGGCAGTAACACATACCAGGTGTGCCGCTAGCACGTTTGCCGCCATAAATAATAAAAAAAATTGTGCGAATCAGCAATAAAATAAAAATATATAAAAACATACATAAGAGCGAATAAAGATTGTCACATGTGAGACTCGAACCTACACATATTGGTTACCATTCAAATCGTACTAACACTTAGACAAGTGTGCGCTGTATGAAAATTGGGACTCGTATTATTTTGTTGAATTTATAGATATACGCCATCTACCGGACAATGCTTACAAATTGTACCGATTTGATACTCAATAACTTGTGAGTTTTTTCGTATGGTGACGAAGTGAGAATACAATTCACTCTAACTTATCTGTGAATGATCGTAAGAGACGACTAAGAGATATAAAACGCATATAACATCCATGCAAGAGATGGAAAACTCGAAACAAAATCCTATACCAGGGGTCGGCAACACACGGAACATGCGGCTCTTTGGATGTGAAGTTGCGTCTATTTAGTTTGAGTTCTACCTATACGCAAAAATGTATTGATAAAAAAAAAACATTTAAAAATGATTTTGAATTGATTAACGAGGATTAGGGACAATTTATTCTTAGGGGAAAAAAATATGGCTCTTTAAAAACTTTAAACTTTTGAAAATTGTAATTTTTGGTTCTGCCGACTCAAAAGGTTGCCGACCCCTGCCCTATACCAACACGTCTGACCATCATGGTATAAGTAGATCAATTTATATTATACAGGTTGCCGATTTAATTAGTAAAATCCTTGAAGGGGGTTTATCAGACCATGATGCACTATCCAAATCAGTAAAAAAATAGTACCTAATTTTGATTAAATTGCCATACTGATAAACATATTGACCAATACACTTGTACTATAAAAATTCGATGTAGGCCGGTGTGACACTGAACTAGTAGGCAAATAGTCCTGCTCTAGCTGCGCTCGCCGCCGCACAGCTGGTCGAAATGTACCTACAGGTCAATGTACGTTGACAAACCTATTGTTTTGATAAGAAACAAATCACTTTATCTCGGGATTGGGCAGAGCTAAGAGTCTGCAACTAACTTTATTGTTTTATATGACGTCATTCTTACACCTAGTTTAAGTTATTCTAGCGATAATATCGGCACCCTGTATATGAGCTAGGATGATGAAAATACATGATTCACTTACACTATTTAATTCCTGAAGTCCATTGAACAATCCATTCGGCAATAGTTTCATTGCATTAACATTCATAACCAATGTATTAAGTTTTGGTATGGAATCGAATGTCCCAGGTTCGATATATTCCAAATTATTATTTATAGTTAACATTTCGAGATTTTCTAAACCTGTAAAAACATAGAATTAATACGTTTGATACTGAATTGCTACTAATAGAACAACCTATGTGTGTCTGTAACACTAAAAAGTAAAAAATAAAAAAAAACTACGTTTAAAAAACCGACTGCAAAACTGAAAAGTACAAAATAACTTAAAATACTATCATTTGTATGTGCTATCTATTGATAGGTTTGAAGTCGGTGCCGATATCGGTATCTTTAGTGTAGGAATTTCATTACAGTAAGTAAGCTGTTTATAATTTTGTTTAGGGCTTGGCACCGATTTCAAACCTATCAATAGATGGCACATACAAATGATAGTATTTTAAGTTATTTTGTACTTTTCAATTTTGAAGTCGGTATTTTTTAAACGTAGTTTATATATATATATATATATAGTATATATATATATATATATATATATATATATATATATATATATATATATATATATATATATATATATATATATAGCTGTGGTAGCGGCTACGAACCCTACAAACCCTTACTTTACTCGTGGATGTCGTAAAAGACGACTAAGAGCCTTATAACGACCTGGACCAACTCCATCTGATGACATTTGGTCAACAATTACATTCACAAGGAGCGTTGACGTCTGGCATGCGGCCGATCATAAAACTATTGCCAATAATTTCTACAATATGTACTATGAAAGAAGAGTACATATTGTATCGACCACAAGTAATTGGGATAAGAGTAGGAGAATGATAATGAACTCTAGAGAAATATCTTTTTCAGTCAAAGAAATAGAAAATAGCGCCATCTACCGATGAAGTTATAAAATAGCGACGACATCTATTGACGAGAGCCTACTACTTTCAAAAAAGTTTTTACAACTGCCTCTAGAGTTGTCGGTATTATTTTTTTTTTTAGTCAAAGAGATGGAAAATAGCGCCATCTACCGATGAAGTTATGAAATAGCGACGACATCTATCGGCGAGAGCAAAAGTAGCAGTACTTTTAAAGTTTCACTACGTATTAAGTTAGCGGTTATAACTTTCAAGTTAAGCTCATACATATAACAAATTTACTGGCTGTGGGGTTGTACGCTACCCTTTTATTAACCAACTTCAAAAAAGGTGGAGGTTCTCAATTCGTCTGTATTTTTTTTATGTTGTTAACTCATAACTTTCGACTGGGCAAAGCGATTTATTGATTCTTTTTTTATTTGAAAGCTGGTCCTTCCTAAATGGTCCCGTTTCAATTTGGTCCAGTTCTGACAATGGCATCCATGAGAAAACCATATAAGTCTAAAATTAGCATTAAGTATGAGTGCGACAAATGAACAAGTAGCTCAAGACCCGCTACTAATAGAACAACCTATGTGTGTCTGTAACACTAAAAAGTAAAAAATAAAAAAAAAACTACGTTTAAAAAACCGACTGCAAAACTGAAAAGTACAAAATAACTTAAAATACTATCATTTGTATGTGCTATCTATTGATAGGTTTGAAGTCGGTGCCGATATCGGTATCTTTAGTGTAGGAATTTCATTACAGTAAGCAAGCTGTTTATAATTTTGTTTAGGGCTTGGCACCGATTTCAAACCTATCAATAGATGGCACATACAAATGATAGTATTTTAAGTTATTTTGTACTTTTCAATTTTGAAGTCGGTTTTTTTAAACGTAGTTTTTTTTTACAACCATATAAGTACAATTCACCATTAAAAGCACCAATGCTGATATTAGCTATATTATTCGCCCAAATATTCAATTTCTTCAAACTGCTCAACCCTTCGAAGGTATCCTTTGGTATACCAGTCATATGATTGTTATTGAATTCCAGATATGTTAATGGTGGAGCCTGGAGGAACATGTTGGTGGACAGCTGGAAAACACCACCACCTATCACCAGCTCGTTGATGCTGCGCAACGAATTGATAGCTGCAATCGGCACAGACTTTTGGATATCTAGAAAAAAAAATAGTTGTCTATAAAATCGGTTTATGGGCAATTATTTTACGTGACTTAACCTTATAAGAAAACATCGATAAAAAAAAATTAACAATGGAAACCACATTAACTTTTCACTTCACTTTTTTAATAATTGACAAAACATGAACTGTTTTCGTGTAGGTTGTGTGCTGCCGCTATATCTGTTTTACTAGGACGCATCGGCCGATGGAATGGAAGAGAGATATATGCGTCATAAGCTGAACGGTTAAGCCAATAGTGCCTCTCTCTGTCGCTTGTTTCGCTCTCTCGCTTGCACGCTCGGCTCAGACGGAACGTGACACTGTTTCGTGCAGCCGACGTTCATCGATTTATAAGATTTATCACGTCAATAAATATCTTAGAAGTTTGTAAGATTGAAATTGCGGCGTCAGAGAGACCGAAAACGAACGAAAATGAGGGGGGACGATTAAATTACAAATATATTTTTTTTGACGCGGGCTATGGTCTAGTCACACCATGCCAAATCCGTCCAGGGCAACAGAAGAGGCGGTGCGCTACACCATATATCCGCCCGACAATGCACCTCTCTTCACCGAGCGAGCGGACGGAACCCGATCTTTGTCCTCGGTGACTCACCCGGCAGTTCACCCTCACGGGTTCCTCTCGAGTCGATGCTCCAACAGCTTTCGCCGTTGCGACATCGTCCTCACTTCGGGTGACCAGACTAATCCCCGTTCCGATCACCCGATGCCTCAGCTAGGGTGGCATCAAGCACAGTTACAAATGATTTACCTTTTTTTTTCTATGGTCGCACCACTCCATCCGGGGCGACAGAGGGGCGTAAGCACGCACACCCGTAACCCACCCGTGACACCTTGCCTTCGTCGTTGGACCGAGCACCGGAGCAGCGTGAACTTGACACCCAATCGGGGAGGACGTCGGTCTTTCCTCATCTTTCCTCGGTCAGGTGACGGGTTAATTCCCCAGTCCAGTCACCCACGGCCTCAGCTAGGGTACAAATGAATATACCTAAACATGAAAGTCAATATCCTCACCTCCTTCCATTATCCTCAACGAGGTCACACCATGTAAATTCTTCACATTCTCTTCCAACAATGGTGCAGTCATCTTCATAAGAAAGATCCGTTCCACTGACGTCGTATTCACCGCTTCGTAGACACATTGCAGCAGACTTGGTGGACATGATATGACATCAATACTCTTGAGTGAGAGACTATTGGCAATATCTATACGTGGAAGATCATTACAATTGATGCCCTTACCCTGGAAAAGATAGTATATGGTAAAAAGAAAAATAGACCTGGATCAATTCCACCTGGGCCACCGAAAACAAAGATCGGGTACCGGTGACGCGCTCGCACGATGGAGAGAGCAGCTTCGCATGGTGGGTCTATGGGAGTCGCGCGCCGCCTCTTCCGCCACCCCGGACCGATTTGGCGTGGCGAGACGCATAGTCCACCGCAAAACAAAAAAAAAGTGTGTGTATCAGCTCCGACGCACGACTGGAGTTTACTCCTTAAGTACGATTATCAAAACAGGCGCAAAATAAGCTCATTTGACTAAAAATAATATATATATTGTTATTTACATTCATTAAAACTGTTCAGTGAAGTATTATATCACGTCAGAAAGTGAAAGGTGCGCAGAATAGGTTGCGCACCAAAAACGTAACGAGGTCATTCGATCACTAGATTTTGCTCCTCAAATTTTTCTCATACCGGGCGCCTTATATGAAAATCGATTCTTAAGGAGTAAACTCCAAAAAAATTGTCCTCATCTCTTTATTTTATAACCTTTTATACTGTAGTAGCGGCTACGAATACTACCAAACCTTACTATGCTCGTGGATGTGGTAAGAGCCTTATAACGACCTGTGCCAACTCCACCTGATGCCGTTTGTTCAACAATTACATTCACAAGTAGTGCTGACGTCACACAAACGGACGGACATAACAACTATTTTCAAAACGTTTTTTTTTATTGCTTATGGTGATAAACGAGCAGCAACCTAATGGTAAGTGTCACTGCCGCCCATGGACCTTTGCAATACCAAGAGTATAGCTAGGCCGCTGTCTATCAATACAAACTCCAAATCCACCCAGTTTGGCTTCTGGCTCTCTCGCTCACCGAACGAAGCGCAATATCACATTGCCATTACTCAGACGTCGATCTTCTGCTCAGTGTGGTACTACCCCGGACGGACCGGCCCGCGGCTGTAGACAGAGAACTGTCAACAGCATAGTCCTACCACTTGTAAGAATATATATTAGGTAGACAACAAGTTGTTGGGATGATAGCAAAATGATGACCATAAGTAAGCTTTTACGACACCCACTTTCAAGAAAATTTAGTGAATTGTATTCTTGTACATCGCCACCAGGTAAAGTATGAGTAACGTTCTAGGAATTCGCGAGTTTATTGAATTAAAAAAATCTTTGTTGGCGTAAATCCAAGATATATTTAATTAAAATCCAAAATATATAGATAGCCAAACGTTTTTTTTTTTTTTTTGGCGGCGGACCATGGATGCGTCTTGCCCCGCCAAATCGGTCCGGGGTGACGGAAGAGACCGCGCGTGACCCATAGATAGCTGGACTGACATTAAGAAAGAAAGAAGCCTTTGGATGCAGGTGGCACAGAACACGTTTTGAGTGATATTTTCGTAGGGTCTATATGTCCAACTAAGGGCTGATAGATAGATTCTTTTTTAAGGCATCACACCCTGCACTGAGGAAATAATTCTTGTATTGCTTTAGACTTTACAAACATATAACTAACGCAGACAAATTGCACCCAGACTCACGAACAACAGTTTGTTGATCGCACAAAGAGGCCATTCATAAATTATGTAAGACGTTTAAGGGATTTGTTGATTGAATATTAAAACTCCTTTACTATAGGCAGGGAAAGAGTTAGTGAATCTGGCATTACGTAAGATATTAAATTGAAAATTACTAATTTTAGTCAAAACTATGATAGATTAATAAGATTAATGTTATTTCAGTGTGTTAATGATACCTACTTGTAGTAAGATGATTGTAATAAACGATATTTTCAGAATAAACGGAATTATATTTGATCAATAGGGTCTTTTCTTACAAAAATTCTTATTAAGGGGCAGGGAGAGTAGTTGCAATCATATGATGTCTTACGGTAGGGGGGAAGGGTACAAATAATTCTTCAAAATCCTTTACGTAATTTATGAACGACCCCAAAATCGTTCGTGGGAATCGAACCCACGGCACTGGTACGGAAGAAAGGAGTATTGGGCAAGCCACCGTTTAACCGCTACGCCATCTTCGCAGTCAAGATGGAACCCAAAATGGAGAATTTTTATTTATATTTTCAATTCAGATTATACTAATGGATGGATAGTTTATCTTAGGGATAAAATAATCCCCATGGCGTGACGGTAAACGGCATGACACTTTATCATGCCGTCACACCATGGCGCCAAACAGGGGCGGCTCTAGCACATGTAGCGCCCGGGTGCAAGCAATTACCTGGCGCCCTCTTGTATCAAAATGCGTGAACAAAATGGAATAGGTTGATAATTACAACACCTTAGACTAAATTTCGAATCTCGCTGGAATGCGTTGTTCCATGCTTAGTCTCGTTGTTTTGACACAAAACTAGGTAAACGCGATCAGATTATGAAGGTACAGTGAGCATGGCGGCAGAGCAACCTACCCAAACATGTCAAATAACGCACCCACTTACATTTATAAATTGTTAGGCACACGCTGCGTACGGTGCGCCCGCTCCGTGTGGAGCGTTACAGTGGAGGCTCTATGTGTCCCGAGTGGCTCTCGGCGCTCCCTAACACCCGGCGTCCGGGTGCACCGGACCCTCTGCACTATAGGTAAAGCCGCCCCTGGCGCCAACCCCATTTGATATGTGGTACTATGACAACTCACCTCGCATATAAGTTTAACATAATCATTCTGTCCCGCAAAGGTTACGGTTCCATTGCCGGCTGGACATCTGTACTCCCTTTCGTCAGCCAGCACCTGCTCGCATTCAAGGTCGATGGATAACACCCCGGTGAGCAGGGCGCTCAACACCAACAAAAACATTCTTAATAATTCCTCACCATCACTGGAAATACATAAAAAAATATAGATTATTACCGCATCATCTCAGCTCATACCCGACTAGAAAAAAAGTATGGTTCAACCAGATCATGTATCTGGACCCGATCAGGATAGAATCAGGCATGCCGGATCCGGCAAACCCGATCAGGACCAGGTCTGGTCCTGATCAGGATAGCCTGATGTGAAATAACATCAAGTATGGTAAGGCATACCGGATCAGGACCAGATCAGGACCAAATAAGGATAGCCTGATGTGAAATATCATTAAGTATGGCAAGGGATACCGGATCAGGACCAGATCAGGACCAAATAAGGATAGCCTGATGTGAAATATCATTAAGTATAGTAAGGCAAACCGGATCAGGACCAGATCAGGACCAAATAAGGATAGCCTGATGTGAAATATCATCAAGTATGGTAAGGCATACCGGATCAGGACCCGATCAGGACAGAATGAGGCATGCCGGATCCGGCAAACCCTATCAGGACCAGGTCTGGTCCTGATCAGGATAGCCTGATGTGAAATAACATCAAGTATGGTAAGGCATACCGGATCAGGACCAGATCAGGACCAAATAAGGATAGCCTGATCTGAAATATCATCAAGTATGGTAAGGCATACCGGATCAGGACCAGATCAGGACCAAATAAGGATAGCCTGATGTGAAATAACATCAAGTATGGTAAGGCATACCGGATCAGGACCAGATCAGGACCAAATAAGGATAGCCTGATGTGAAATATCATCAAGTATATAGTAAGGCTTGTAGTATATCAGAACCAGAAACAGTTTTCGTAACAAAAAAAACATCAATCAAAATTCAAAAAAGTGACATGATTGTCATATTTATGCCACGGCGAAATTGTATTTGCATCAGAGGAGATTAATCTGAAATCTTTAATTAATCATATGTATTTAATAATAATAATAATGTTTAATTAATAATATAAAATAATTTATATTTAAAGTAAAAACAAAAATAAATAATATATATATATATATATATATATATATATATATATATATATATATATATATGAATGTACCTAACATTTGAAAACATAGATAGATAGAAATATTATATTGTAACAACTATTCTAACATTTAATGTTTTGGGTTATAATAAATAGATGGCGTTAGTAAAATGACGTCATTATTTGAATCGCGGTGTTAAGATTCTCCGTAGCGTAATGACGTGGCCTAATATTAAATTAGTTGTTATCGAATCAGATTAAAACAGATCGATCAGGTCATGAATGAGAAATTCAGGCGACAGTTGTAGTCGTTAGCATCTGGTGGTTGCGCCATAATCGGAATGGCTCACTCATCACTGGGACCTCTCTATGATGAGAATATAGCACTGCATTCGGTGCCTACGTCATATATTAATTTATATTTTTACCTATTAAACATGTTCTTTAAGATATTCATGTTTTTTAAAAGGACCGGACTGGGCATACTCGTTTTGGATCAGGCAAGATATATAACGCAGATGATTGATTTGGTTCCGATCAGTAAAATTTCATCCGGACCCGATCAGGAACGCCTGATCTGGACCCGATCAGGAATGCCTGATCTGGACCCGATAAGGTTTTCCTGATCGGGTCCAGATATATCTTCTGCGTTACATACCTTATCTGGTCCAGATCGGGCATGCCCGGTCCGGTCCTGCTAAGGAAGACTATCTGAATGACAGAACTTTCGCTCGGTATTTTCTTTTTAGTGTGTGTTTGAAGATATATTTAAATATAATAAAAATAGTTAATAAAATAATCATAAAAAAAGACAAAGATAATGAAAAAAATTAGAAATATAAAAAATTAATAAAAAAAAAGATTAGAAGAAGACATTTTAAGAATTGGACGTGAACTGTTCATAAAGTGAAATGAAAAGCTAATGAGGCCCAATCGTGCTGCCACTTACACCAACGTGAACTATTGTAGGACATTCAATTCTCGCATCATATTATATTTACGTCTTTAAGGAGACGTGTTTTTTTTTTGGGGGTGGGCTACGGTCGGCGCACTCCTCGCACCACTCCATCCGGGGTGACAGAGCGGCGTAAGCACGCACACCCGTAACCCACCCGTGACGTCGCTTTCGTCGTTGGGCCGACCACCGGAGCAGAGTGACTTGACGTCAGTGATCGGCCCGACGGAATACCCCTGAGGAGTACCCTCTCCTCGACCGACGTCCCCCCTTCGGGTAGGATGTCGGTCTTTCTTCACGCGGTCGGCCACTCGGCGGGTGACGGACTAATTCCCCGATCCAGTCACCCGCGGCCTCAGCTAGGGCGGCATTAGGCGCAGGTAATCGCTCCTGCACCGCCCCAGTCGCTGGCAGCGGCTCGCGTCGTCGAGGAGACGCTCCTCGCGCACGCGTTCCGCCGCCTCCTTCCGCAAGACTACTGCCTCGCAGAAGGTTGCGACCGCGTCCCAGTTCCTGACGCTAGCGATGCTAGCTAGCTGGCGATGGTCGGCAGCGTCAGGTCGGCTCCGATGATTGCGTCGAGTTCACGACGCTGCTCTGCCCAAGCGGCACAAACCTCGAGCGTATGCTGCGCCGTGTCTTCGTCGCAATCGCAGTGGTGGCAGGACGGTGTACTCTCCCTCCTGACGACCGTGTGCAGGTATTTGGCGAAGCATCCATGTCCCGTTAAAACCTGCACCAGTCGGAAGGAGAGCACCCCGTGCCGTCGTTCCCGTGTGTCCATCTACCCGACAATGTTTACACATTGCTATAGGCTTAATACTTCAAACATTACAGTTAGAATTGTATTAAACGATGACACAACCCTGTTATTCAAATTATTGAAATTTAGCATTTAACATTATTCACTCGTAATCGGGTTTTTATAAATAATCAAGCATATTATTTTATAGTATTAATTTTGATCGTACGTAGAAAGTAAATATTCATATATGGTAATCATTTTTCGTTCGTAGAACAAGTGTTTATAAATAACCTTAACATGTCAAATGATAAAACTTAGTACCTAATTTAGACTCTTACGTATTTTATTTGTGAATCTATGTAAGGCTTTTGCTAATTGAACCATATTTAATAAATAAAAAGTTTATAGATTTATCATTCTTCGCTCGTAATTGGGTTTCGATAGTTTAGTAGACAAACGAGCAAGCAGCACACCTGATGGTAAGTGCCACTGCCGCCCATGGACCTTTGCAATATCAAGGGCATAACTCGGCCGCTGCCTACCAACAAAAACCCTAAAGCCACCCAGTTGGGTCTCCAGCTCTCTCGCCTATTCAAAAAAGGCTCCCGTATTTTTAATAACTCCCGCATTTTTTAATAACTACCCATTTTTAACGACTCCCCTCCTTTTTTTTTTAAAGTCACCACTCTGCACTTTGGAAATAATCCTTGTATTGCTTTAGACTTTACAAACATATACAACAGGTGGTGGATCGCACAAAGTATTGTTCTGCCAGAGAATCGAAGCTACGGCACTGGCACGGAAGTTCGATATCTTAACCACTATGCCATCTTTGTAACATTTGAAACGATTTACAACATTATGCTGAGTAGCGATCCTTTTCACTTGCTCGCGGTTGGGACACTAGCTCTTATGTGTTGTGTTTTACATATCTCTCGTGTTATCTACTATTAATACCAACTATGTTATATACTTATGTGTCCCTCTGCGAGGGAGAAATAAATAATTTTTCTTTCATTTATTTTTAATAACACCAGCATTTCGTATTTTTAACCAACTCTCACATTTTTTTTTTGTGTGACTTAGTTGTTAGCCTCAGCTGGCTATGATAACTTTACCCGGACTGTAGGTGAGCGCTGAGGGCTCTCAACCCGAGGCTCACATTTTTGACAACACACGCAATCATCATTCTCCTACTCTTATCACCAATTACTTGGGGTCGATACAATATGTACTCTTCTTTCATAGTACATATTGTAAAAGTTATTGGCAATAGTTTTATGACCGGCCGCCTGCCAGACGTCAACCCTCCTTGGGAATGTAATTGTTGATCAAACGGCATCAGATGGAGTTGGCCCAGGTCGTTATAAGGCTCTTAGTCGTCTTTTACGACATCCACGAGCAAAGTAAGGGTTGGTAGTATTCGTAACCGCTACCACAGAGCACAACAAAGTTAATATAAGCTTAATAATGCGTAATATATTATATTATCTAGACTATAGTCCAACGAGCCATCTGTCGATGATAAATCTAGCTATATATTGTTGGTTTATGTATAATAAATACGATAAAGGCTGACATATATGTTTCAACGAAAATAAATTCAACAAAGCAATGTATGTGTAGCGTAAATGATTGTACAATAAAAAAACACTATTCGGTTATGTGTTATCACAAACTTTGTGATATTTTATTAAATACTAGCTTCTGCCCGCGGCTTCGCCCGCGTAAAAGTTTACTTTCCTAAAGTTTTTGATCCCCTATTTTTATTTTTGACCGTCGGTAATACAGTGCAACGGTATTACAATACTCAGGGTTGGAACTTCATTACTGGACTGCTAGATGGCGTTGAAGAAGCTAGATTTTGAGATTTTTTGACAAACAATTTTTTTATTTTTCATATAAAAATTTTGATTTTTTTTTAATAAAAAGTATCCTATGTTACTTTTAATACCTCCAAGAATATGTGTACAATGTTTCATGATGATCGGTTGAGTAGTTTTAGCATGAAAGCGTAACAAACAAACTTACATTCACATTTATATATTAGTAGGGATTGCGGGTGTTTAGCTGTGTGGTAGCGGCTACGAATACTACCAACCTTTACTTCACTCGTGGATGTCGTAAAATACGACTAGAAGCCTTACAACGACCTGGGCCAACTCCATCTGATGCCGTTTGTTCAACAATTACATTCACAAGTAATGTTGACGTCTGGCAGGCGGCCGGTCATAAAACTATTGCCAATAACTTTTACAATATATACTATGAAAGAAAAGTACATATTGTATCGACCACAAGTAATTGGGATAAGAGTAGGAGAATGATGATTAACTTTGTTAAAGATAGCTGGTCCAGAATAGCAACAAATAACCCAAGACCGGGAGAAATGGTAAGTTTTGGAGAAGGCTTTACCTGAGGGGGAGTTTCAGTGGAATAATATATTATAACCTACTTTTTAATTATAATTAGAGAAATATTTAACTCATCTCAGTTCATATATGTCCCACTATTGGGCTCCAGCCTCACCCATAATGGGAGGGAAATTGACCTACTATACCGCGCTGATCAGAGGTGTTGGTATAGAGTTTTGTTTCGAATTTTCCTTCTCCTGTATAGATGTTATATGAGTTTTATATCCCTTAGTCGTCTCGTACGATCACCCACGGGTAAGATCTCTATTGTTATCCAAGTATAAAAGGCTTTGTTTGTTGTCATTCCGTGTGTTAACGGAATAAGAATACGACTCACCATCCTCTATCTTACCCGTGGGTGATCGTAAGTGACAACTAAGGGATATAAAACGCATATAAAATCTATGCAAGAGATGGTAAACTCGTAACAAAACCCTATACCAACAAGTCTGACCAGCGTGGTATTGTAGATCAATTTCCCTCCTATTATGGAGGAGGCTCGAGTCCAACAGTGGGATGTATAAGATCAAAATTGAGCTAAGAAAGCCAACTACGATTAAGTAATAAAATGTTTAAAATATATATCCTTTTTCAAATAATCCTCTTGACGAAATTGCGTTCATTGATTTGAACTCGAATATTTCACTTTAAAATCATTCACTAATTAATATATAAATTCACATAATAAAATTATTATAATAAATAAATGTATTATATTAATACACTCACCAAAAAAATATGTATAATCTTAAATGTACACGCAAATATTATTGAAAAAAAAAAAACTTTTTTAATAAGTTATAACTGATAACTGTGTATTAATATAACTATTTTTGGCAAATTATTCACACCAAAAATTATTCCCACAAAAAATTAATTCAAAAATTTTTAATAATTAAGTCTTATCACAAAGAACGAATGGCTTCAACTGGCAAAAAATAATTCGATATCTGTTTTGTACGAGTTTTTTATAATACATATCTCCATTTAGGTACCTATATTAATTTATCAAATGCTAGTGGCCTATTACGATGCAAGCTATAAAAAGCATTATTTTAACATTTACTTCGATTTGTTATTTAAGTACACAAAAAATATGAATACAATTTATTATTTATTGCAATTTGCTCATTTTATATCGATAACAATTCAATATAAGAAAATAAATAACAAAATATAATGAATATATTTTTTTAAGTTATCAATTTTTTTTTTTTTTTTATTGCTTATGGGTGGACATTTGCTACAAACCAAGGCTATAGCTAGGCCGTTACCTACCAATACAAACACCAAACCCACCCAGTTGGGCTTCCGGCTCTCTCGCTCACCAAACGCAGCGTAATAGCACATTGCCATTACTCAGACGTCGATCTTCTGCTCAGTGTGGTACTACCCCGGACGGACCGGCCCGCGGCTGTAGACAGAGAACTGTCAACAGCGTGCTCCTACCACTAATAAAATGTTTAACTGAGGTAATGAATACTACAAATACAAAACTTTTACTTTCGAAAGAGAACAAAATTTTATGCAAGGAAGTACTTCTTTATCCATTGTCTTCAAGTTAAGCACATAAAATCTTTAATAAATATGAATATACACGTATTTTTTCATCTCCTGAGGGAATAAAATATAAAAAAATTCCGTGTGGTGACGGAGTAAGAATACTATTCACCGCCCCATATCTTATCATGGGTGATCGTACGAGACGACTAAGGGATATAAAAAGCGTATAACATCTATGCGAGAGAAGGAAAACTCGAAATAAAACCATAAACCTACACGTCTGACCAGCGCGGTATAGTAGGTTAAATTCCCTACCATTGCGGAGGAGGCCCGAGCCCAACAGTGGCACATTTATGGGTTGTGATGATGATGAAGAGGGAATAAAATAGGAGTTAAAATTTATTATATACTTTTACTTTATATTTTAATCAATAAAAAAAAATAGAATAAATAAATATATTTTTGTTTAATATATAATCACCTTTAAAAAGTTACATATTTCAACATTTATCAATTTTCATCTCATCATCATCATGATCACAGCCCACATATATCCCACTGTTGGACTCGAGCCTCCTCCATAATGGGAGGGAACATTGACCTACTATACCGCGCTGGTCAGACGTGTTGGTATAGGAATTTGTTTCAAATTTTACATCTCTTACATAAATTCTAATGGGTTTTATATCCCTTAGTCATCTCTTACTTAGCATGTATGAAGAGAATTATGAATGTTAAGGAAGCGAGTGAAGCATGCAAGGATAGAGTTCTCTGGCACACTGTTCTCTCTGCCTACCCTGCAAGGGATATGGCGTGATGATATGTATGTATGCAGTCGTCTCTTACGATCACCAACGTCTAAGATAATGAATTGTATTCTTACTCCGTCACCACACGGTTTAAAAAGCTTACGCACAAAGAATTGTACTGCTCGTGCTTCGAACCCACTGCACGAAAGGTCACAATACAAATTGCTGTATCATCTGTATATTATATTTCTTATCATAATGCAGTGTTTCATAGGAAATGGACTGTACGTATTAGATTTCTGATAATAAATAAATAATATATACATTATATTTTAATATTAAACATTATCTGTCTGTATTTTGACCTTGTCGGGGACAAATACGTTTATTTATTTAATAAACAAAGCTTGCACTAACGTATTACCCCGGGTTTGTGTGGTTAGTTTAGTAGGGCGACACTGTTGGTAGTTTTCTCCCTACAGTCCATCCGGTCCATCCCGGGTAGTACACGGTTATTTCGGCAAGTACTTGCACACGGCCGTAAAGAGGGAGTTGACTCCTTCCTGCCAACAGTGCGGCAGTGACGAAGACATTGCACAGCATACGCTCAAGGTCTGTACGACCTGGGCTCCATAGCGCCAGGAGTGCACAGCGTTGCGAAAGCGATGGTCGACAGCGTTAGGAACTGCGACGCGGTCGACGCCTTCCGCGAGGCAGTCTCGCAGAAGGAGGCGGCGGAACGAGTTTCAGAGGATTGGTAGGCAACTATCTAGCTTTACTCCTGGTATTATAAAGATCCATGGGCGGCAGTGACACTTACCATCAGGTGTGCTGCTTGCTCGTTTTCCATCATAAATAATAAAAAAAAAATATATGTATTACGCTCACATATTGTTTCTTCCGTGTGGTGACGGAGTAAAAATACAATTCACCACCCCCTATCTTGCCCGTGGGCGATCGTAGAAGAGGACTAAGGGATTAAATATGCATATAACATCTATGCAAGAGAAGGAAAACAATAAATAAAACCCTATACCAACACGTCTGACCAGCATGGTATAGTAGGTCAAATTCCCTTCTAGTGTGTAGGCGGCTAGAGTCCAACAGTGGGACATAATGAGCTGAGATGATGATGATTTTTTCTTAGCACTTTGCAGTGTCCACATTTCTCATCGAACCAACAGCCGTTGGGTAAGAAAGATTATCGAATGGCGATCACGAATCGCTTCAGTATAGCATGAACCCCAAAGTAGACTGACAATAAATTAACAGACACTCAGAAGAGTGGCATTTTCGTGGGGAGACCCATCTCCAAACATACGACAGCTCACACTTGTCTAACTGTTAAGACAATTGGAACGTATTTCCAACAGGCGTGGGTTCTAATCTCACGTGTAACATAAATGTTTCGTTCGTAAACAAGTTTTTATAAATAAACTAGCATTTTAAATGCTAATTCTCAGTTATTTGAACTGGTTTTTTTTGTTGCTTATGGGGGTAAACGGTGCTTGATTGTGTCACTGCCGTCATTGCAATACCAAGGGTATAGCTTAGGCCGATGCCTACCAATAAAATCCCCAAACCCACCCAGTTGGGCTTCCGGCTCTCTCGCTCAGCGAACGAAGCGCAATATCACATTGCCATTACTCAGACGCCGATCTTCTGCTCAGTGTGGTACTACCCCGGACGGACCGGCCCGCGGCTGTACACAGAAAACTGTCAACAGCGTGATCCTAACACTATTAAGGTTAATGGACAAAATTAATTCTTGTACACTTTCGCAAATGAATACGGCTCACGCTTGGCCAATTTCTGTTTTAAACGCATTAAGCGATTTACGATCACACACAGACATATTAATAACATCGGAATTCATAAACCAAAACATACTGAACAAATAAATAGCTTTAGTAAACATACAATCAATGGCGGCCATATTTATTTGTGATAATTTTAAACGCACTTTGTTTTAATGGTTGATATCAAGATTTAAAAAGGCATTATAAGGGGGTTCGACTGCCACGAAGAACAATAAAATCAAGTTATAGCCTTCAGCGCTCACCTATAGTCCACGTAAAGCTGTCAAAGTCATCTTCGGCTAACAGCTACACACACAAATAAATTTCAGCTTGATACCTCCATGCGTTCCTGAAAAAAAGGGTCTTCACAGACAGACGGACGGACGGACAACAACGTGATAAGGTGCCGTTTTTTTACTTTCAAGGTACGGAACCCTAAAAAAAACAAAAATACTTTCTATGATGCATTATTGTTCCGAGTCTAGTGTAATTTTTGTCCGTAATTGTATGTATAATGATTTATTAAGAATATCAGTATTCAGCACTGCATTTTTGTATTTTTTTGAGGGACAGGCTATGGTTCTCGACGCCGTGCCACCGAAACCAATCCATATCTTGCCCGTGGTGGTTGAAAAAAAGCGACTAAGGGATATAATATATATATAACATATATACAAGAGAAATAAATCATTAACCAACCCTTATGTACGCCGTAATGTTTTATCTTTCCAATCGTGCTGAAGGCGATTAAGCGCAATAGAAAGTCCCCACAAGGATTATTCCCTTAAACCAGGCAGTTTATTTTAAAAATAAACAAATTTAAAAAAAAAAAAAAACCACAAAGCAGTCACGAGGACTGCCGACAAGTGAAAACTTAAACCTATGAAACAAGAAAACAAATACAAAAAAAAAAAAAAAAAAAAAGCGTGCCCTAGGGAGTATATATGGGTTGTGACCATATAATAAATACACATATTAAATATATTTGTTGTAATTGCGTTTATTTTATAATCTTATGTGTATTATTTTAACATGTAAATGAGGCACCTAGCGCCATCTGTTAACACTATTACTAAGTTTCTCCCTCCCTCATTAATACTGTGTAACTGTAAGCATGTGTTCTCTTCAAATAAAACTAAAGTAATTAAAAAGTGTTATTTATTAATTCATTCATTTCAACAATATTATATTTAAATTTACTGAAATTTTAGCATTTAATATGCTTAATTTATAAAATCCGATTACGAAATGAAAAATTGATGTCGCAAGCGGGATTCGAACCCGCGCCTATTGGGATTCCGGCCCAATCGTGCTGCCACTACACTACCGCGACCAATTGTAGGACATGCAAATTTTCATCTCGTATTGTATTTACGTCTTAAGGTGACGGTGTGCTATCTACCCGACAATGTTTACACAATGTTATAGGTTTAATACTTCAAACTTTACAGTTAGAATTGTATTAAACGATGACACAACCTTGTTATTTAAATTTACTGAAATTTTAGCATTTAATATGCTTAATTTATAAAATCCGATTACGAAATGAAAAATTGATGTCGCAAGCGGGATTCGAACCCGCGCCTATTGGGATTCCGGCCCAATCGTGCTGCCACTACACTACCGCGACCAATTGTAGGACATGCAAATTTTCATCTCGTATTGTATTTACGTCTTAAGGTGACGGTGTGCTATCTACCCGACAATGTTTACACAATGTTATAGGTTTAATACTTCAAACTTTACAGTTAGAATTGTATTAAACGATGACACAACCTTGTTATTTAAATTTACTGAAATTTTAGCATTTAATATGCTTAATTTATAAAATCCGATTACGAAATGAAAAATTGATGTCGCAAGCGGGATTCGAACCCGCGCCTATTGGGATTCCGGCCCAATCGTGCTGCCACTACACTACCGCGACCAATTGTAGGACATGCAAATTTTCATCTCGTATTGTATTTACGTCTTAAGGTGACGGTGTGCTATCTACCCGACAATGTTTACACAATGTTATAGGTTTAATACTTCAAACTTTACAGTTAGAATTGTATTAAACGATGACACAACCTTGTTATTTAAATTTACTGAAATTTTAGCATTTAATATGCTTAATTTATAAAATCCGATTACGAAATGAAAAATTGATGTCGCAAGCGGGATTCGAACATTAATATACAATATTATATTATTACTTCCACGGTCTACACTCCCTCTGTCTTACGAATTATCGACAGGTCACGTGTCCTGACGCGAGTTTAACATTTTTTTACCCATTCCAAAAAAGTGCACAACGCCTCTAAAGATGTTTTCACTTCAAAAACTATATAGATCAAATAACATGTGGTCGATGCAATATCTACTCGTACATATCACAAAAGTTATTGTCAATAGTTGTTATGTCCAACCGTTTGTGTGACGTCAACACTACTTGTGAATGTAATTGTTGAACAAAGGGCATCAGATGGAGTTGGTACAGATTGATTAAGGCTCTTAGTCGTATTTTACGACATCCATAAGCAAAGTAAAGGTTAGTACTATTCTTAGCCAAACTAATAGAAAACAATTTTAATCTTTTATTGCCAAATATTGGTTAAATTAAAATCTATTTGGAATTATGTTAAAAACCAACCTACGCGTCTTTTGAATGACACCAATATCTCGGCCATGGCTACGATTTTAACTAGTATTGCCCATATGCAAGACTCTTGCGAGTCTCGCAAATCTTCTAACTCTCGCTGTTATTCTAGGGCCGCATCTGCGTGTATCGTCCCGAAGTAATGTGTGGCGAAGCTTCGTACGTTTTGTACACTAGAATATTATCGTGATAAAACTATGGTCATATTAGCGACTTCAGTATTTTACACGAAGTATCGTGCAATAATTAAAGATGGCTGAAATCATTTTCATGCGATTTACTATGGATGACGAATTGCTTTACTTTTATAAGCTATATTATGCTAATAATTATATAATGTTTTTTTTTGGATCCCTTCATGAGTTCAGCTTCATAATGGTGTAAAAATTCTAACACTATTTCATCCCCTCCATATTTATTGATTAACTGGAGATCCTCGAACGCGTCTAAACACATCGAAAATTGCCGCCGAAATGAAAAACGCTAGTGTGACCACAGAGCGCGATATATTAGCGCGCTAAAACCTTTGACTTATCGCCAACCAAGCGATTAACACACACGAATCCCGAATGTTCGCCAATAATCACCGGTCACATCTGCGTGTATCGTCTCATTGTACGAAGCTTCGTAACGACACACGCAGGTGCTGTCCAAGCATTAGAATAACACAGTCATTTATTTTGACAGAAATTAAAAATCCAACTAAATTAATGAAATTCCATTCATCTAGTGTCATTAACTGTACAACTATCAATAATTAGGTACATACTATACACTTAACGGGAGTGGGGGCTATAATCACACCTATCTATCATGAGACTGTTTAAAATAACATCAAATTATTTCCCCGTGTACTGGTATTAAGAATACAAAATGTTGACAATACTTTCTTTGTCAAAGTAATCGTAAAATGTTGTCTAAGGGAGCACTGCGAGACTCTTGCAGCGAGTCTTGGTCTTGCATTTGAGCAACACTAATTTTAAGAGATGGAGGTATCTATAGTCAGTCACGCTGTTGACAATTTTCTATCTACCGTCCCGGGCCGATCCATCCGTCCGTGTTTTGGATTTTCATTGGTAGGTTAGGTTTCTTTTTCCGGCGGGATATGGAATGGTCACACTCCGCTAAATCCGTCCGGGGCGACAGAAGCGCGCGACCCCATAGACACTCCCTACATGTACCTCTCTTCACCGAGCGAGAAGTTAGGTTAGCTATACTCCTGGTATTGCAAAGGTCCATGGGCATTAACACTTACCATCAGGTGTGCTGCTTGCTCGTTTGATACCATCAGCAATAGAAAAATGGATTACTTTCGTATGAAAAAAAAAAACCGGAGGTGTCAAGGGACACCCGGATGGAACGAAGTTCTATTTTAATTATATAATTTTTTTCTGCCTTAAGCGATTTTTATCGCTATATTTTAGCCAATTTGCAAAATATCTTTATAAATTATAGCCTATGTGTTATTCTGATGTGCAAGCTATATTACTATAAATTTCATCAAAATCCATTCCGTAGTTTTTACGTGAAAGAGCAACAAATATGTTGACATCCATACATTATTACAAACTTTCACGTTTATAATATTAATAATAGGATATACAATTCCACTAGTCTACCAAAACTTTTCGGCCCCGAGCTCGAACGCGAGCCGGCCACGCGGCCCGGTCACGGGCGAAAATAATTTCGTTGCGCATTATTTTGATTTTGCTATATCTCTTAAGGTATTGATTTAATTTGCATGGTCTGAAGGAAAAAAAATATCTTCATGAAATGCTCAAGCCAACTAATGTATTTAAAATGATAAGGATTAATACAGTATTTGTGTAAATAGCTTTTCAATTACCGTTTTATAATAGAACATTTTTTAAAGTATTAAAATGGATATAGTATGTTATCCTTAAGAGATAGATATATACCATCGCGGACTTTTTTGTAGGCCTTTTTAAGCTGTATAATACTGTAGTACTTTATTTTGATCTATTTCGTAGGGTTCAGCCAGCGTTTGCAATGTAAGCGCAAAATAATGTGTTTATTTACGACATCACATTAGAAACCTCTAAAATTATCAGTGTTTCTCTAGTACATTATGCATATATTATACATATAAACCTTCCTCTTGAATCACTCTATCTATAAAAAAAATCGTCGCGACACCACACTGTTCAATGCGAAATAGAAATGAAAATATCTGGCTTGCTTTCTATAAGAGAGCCGACGAGCGACGCCGCACAGCTTACAATAGCTTACTATAGCAAAAAGTGTCGTGACAACTTTTCGTAAGAATTTTTTCCGTCTAGCCCCCTTTCACAACGCGCGATAAGGAACTTCGTTCCAAAAATGTGGATCAAAATTTAATAACAAATACAGTAGCGGGTAAATATAAATCTCTGTAATAACGATGACTTATTGGACGTGATACAACTTAGTCCTACCGTCACCATGAACGACGAACGAACAAAGTGTACGAAACGTCGTGAAATTAAAAATCAAATACAAACGCGATAGCATCCATAAAAATGTGAATTGCCGCCCTAGCTGAGGCCACGGGTGACTGGACCGGGAAATTAGTCCGTCACCCGCCGAGAGGCTTACCGCGCGAGGAAGGACCGACGTCCTTCCCTGGATTGCTCTAGGAGTGGGTACCCTTCAGGGGGTATTCCGTCGGGCCGGCCACTGACAACAAGTTCACGCTGCTCCGGTGGCCGGTCCAACGACGAAGGCGAGATTCACGGGTGGGCTACGGGTGTGCATGCTTACGCCTCTCTGTCACTCCGGCCGGAGTGGTGCGAGGAGTGCACCGACCGTAGCCCACCACTCAAAAAAAAAGCATCCATAAAAATAGTTTTATATTCAATTTTACAATATAATTAAAAAAAAATAATTTAATCTACTTGGAAAAACCCAATTTTTGTTATAATTACGCTGCCAATCTGGATTGAGTATGTTTTTAGGGTTCCGTACCCCAATTGTAAAACAGGGCCCTAATAAAGACTCTCAGTCCGTCTGTCTACCAGGCTGTATCTCATGAACCGTAATAGTTAGACAGTTGAAAATTTCTCATCATCATCATCATCACAGCCCATATATGTCCCACTGTTGGGCTCGGACCTCCTCCGTAATGGGAGAGAAATTAACCTACTATACCATGCTGATCAAACGTGTTGGTATAGGGTTTTGTTTCGAGTTTTCCTTCTCTTACATAAATGTTATATGCGTTTTATATCCCTTAGTCGTTTCTTACGATCACCTACGAGTAAGACAAGGGGTGGTGAATTGTATTCTTACTCCGTCACCACACGGATAAACGTATTTCTATTGCCGTTATAACAACAGATACCAAAAAAAATAGGAAAAAAGTGTGTGTGTCCACTCCGACGCACGACTGGAGTTTACTCCTTAAGTACGATTATCAAAACAGGCGCAAAAAAGCTCATTTGACTAAAAATAATATATATATTTTTATTTGCATTTATTAAAACTGTACAGTGAAGTATTATCTCACGTCAGAAAGTGAAAGGTGCGCAGAATAGGTTGCGCACCAAAAATGTAACGAGGTCATTCGATCACTAGATTTTACTCCTCAATTTTTTCTCATACCGGGCGTCTTATATTAAAATCGATTCTTAAGGAGTAAACTCCAAAAAAATATTTAAGGGGGCTCCCATATAACAATCGTGATTTTTTGCTCGATACTGATAACAACAAGTAGATGCTTGAAATATTCATAGAATATTTCGATGTATAATCACTTTAAAAATAATTGTTGTATGGTAACGGCTAAGAATACTACCAAACCTTACTATGCTCGTGGATGTCGTAAAAGACGACTAAGAGCCTTATAACGACCTGGGCCAACTCCATCTGATGCCGTTTGTTCAACAATTACATTCACAAGTAGTGCTGACGTCACACAAACGGACGGACATAACAAATATTGACAATAACTTTGTAATATTGTGTCGACCACAATTAATTGGGAAAAAGAGCAGGAGAATGATGACGAATTCTGATTCACTTTAAAAATAAAGAAATTTAAAAAAAAGATTATGCGTGTGTACAAAGTACACATATCGGAAGTGAAACTTTGGCAAACTAATTTTTAAATCTTGTTTACATACATCAACCACTGGCGTGTATTCTCTCTCTCTCTCTTTCTCGTGTCGCGTTTCATCTGTAAAAAATTACCCTTATGCGCGTAAAGAAGTTACACTTCAAAATAAATATGGCGCGTAACGGAAAAATGTGACTTAGAAATAAATATGGCGCGTAACAGAAAAACGTTACAATTTTTTTTTCACCCATACGTCGATAAAGAAATTTCACCTCAATAAAACAAATATTTAAGTAGGCTCCCATACAACAAACCAACAAACGTGATTTATTTGCTTGTTACAGAGCACGGAATCTTACGTGCGCGAGTCCGACTCGCACTTGACAGGTTTTTAATTGATATAGCAGGAAAAATATCTGTGGGCGTTTATGTGTTGATAAAAGGTTAAAGTTCAAATCAGAGTTTGTGCAATTAATAATGAAATTACGAGCATTTGTTATGATTTAAAGTAATTATACATTTTTGAAGTGAAAATTATTTTAGGCGCGCTATGCATTTTATTAAGTGACATTCCGTCCGAGTCGAGATTGTAAGCGAGAGCGCGGCACAAGCAATAGAGAGGCACGATCGGCTTAAGAGTTCTTGCATTTGAAGTGTTTGTAAAGTGAAGTGAAAAATTAATATGGTTTCTTTTTTTATGTTTGTTCAATTCATAAAAGTATGCAATTTTTCATCAATATTTTCTTATGACTTTATCACTTAAAATTATAGTCCCTAAACCGACTTTACAGGCTAAAATTCTGTTTTTAAAGATTTACTTCTTTTGGCGCGTTAGGGAAAAATTATGAGTAAATTTTTACGATGCGCGCGCACACCGTCACGAAAAACACGACACCCTGAAGTTAGCTATAGTCAACATTTTAGTTTTTTAACTAGATAATGCGTTATAATAAAACTTTCAATGTATTAAATACCTTTTTTCTATTGTTAGTGTCGTTTTTTTTTTATTGTTAGGTGGAGTCAAGAGTCGCCGAAACCGGCGAGCGTGTATGAAGAGAATTATGAATGTTGAGGAAGCGAGTGAAGTATGCAAGGATAGAGTTCTCTGGCACTCTGTTCTCTCTACCTACCCTGCAAAGGACATGGCGTGATGGTATGTATGTATGTAGTGTCGCTTTTTCTACAAACGTAGAATAAGGGGAAAGATAAAATTTTTGAAAAGATTTTTGAAAAGATTTTTATCTTGTTACGCCATAGAAATATAATTTCTAACGCGTGAACATAAGTACACAGTACACACACACACTTTTTTCCTTTGTTTATTTTGTTAGTATAGAAATGAGACAGTAATCTCGTTATGTAACGCTTTTTCGAGTAATGTCGGCTCTTGTAGACTAAATAGTATTTTAGTGAAACGATTATTAATTTGTGCAAAATTTACAAAAGTAATTCACACTCAATTAGCGATCCGAGCTCGCTTCGGTACTCGATCGCTCTGACTCCACATTTTAAATCTCTAATAACTTCTAAGGGGACGACGTCCATTAATCACGTGATCTTTTTTTAGCATTTTTAATCCATGGTGATACCTGGTGAGGTTTAAGACTATGAAGGTTTAGGACTTCGTGATTTTTGTCAAACCCCTCCCTTTCAAACCTCACGTTGTGACATCATTTTTCGCTTCGTAATCGGGTTTTTATAAATAAGTACCTATAGTTTTTATAAAAATAAATAAGTAAGAAATATATTTTTGTCTATTTTTCATCATCATCACAACTCATATCTATATGTCCCACTGTTGGGCTCGGGCCTCCTCCGTAATGGGAGGGAAATTGACCTACTATACCACGCTGGTCGGACGGGGGGTATAGGGTTTTATTTCGAGTTTTCCATCTCTCGCATAGATGTTATATGCGTTTTATATTCCTTAGTCGTCTCGTACGTACACCCACGGGTACGGATATGGGGTAGTGAATAGTATTCTTACTCCGTCACCACACGGAAAGTTTATTTAAGAGAAGAAATTTGTCTATTTTTAAATTTGCCATAAAATACTAAATTTTTAAGAAGTGTACTATATTTTTACAGCTTATTTTGAAAAATACTGTATTTCGCTGAAAAATTGTTGGCAACCCTAGTATAACTACATAAACTAATTTAATTTGTTATATTATCATCTCATTTCATATACGTCCCACTACTAGGTTCGATCCTCCTCCATAATGGGAGGGAAATAGACTTTTTTTTTGTTATCGCTGAGGAAATGCTTTTGCGCACATCCCCCGCCAGTGACAGACGAGGGGGTGTGTGGGACTCCCCGGCCATGAGATTGACGGCCGGAATACCCACTAAAACCTAACAGCGGTCCCTTCCGAGCTTTTACGGGATGCCGGAGAGATCGTCTATTGACATTCTATCCCCGACACCCCTACGCTTAGCCATCTGGCGACGACCAGTCAGCCGTCAAGGCGGTGGGAGGAGGTGCGCGTAGCGGCGCCTCCCTCTCCCTGGTCGAGGGAAATAGACCTACTACCTACTATACCACGCTGGTCAGACGTGTTGGTGTAGGGTTTTGTTTCAAGTTTTGCTTCTCTTGCATAGATGTTATATGCGTTTTATATCCCTTAGTCATCTTTTACGATCACCCACAAGTAAGATTGGGGGTGGTGAATTGTATTCTTACTCCGTCACCACATGGAAAACCAATAAACGGTGTTAAAATACAAAACACGTCTCTAAGTATCATACGATTTAATAGTTTATAACAACGACATCTATTGACTATTAAAGTAAAATACAATCGAACCGCCAAATTATTTGATAATTAAAAAGAATAAAATCAACTTTATGGTACTTTTTAAATGTTATTATAAAAAAAAATTGTTAATAATCTAACAAAATTTGGATTAAATTCTTTAAAATATATCTATATATCCATGTAATATGCATTTAATTAATACCTAATTAATTTTTAAATAGATTAGTTAACGATTCTCATTAACAATAATTTAGCGGTTATATTAAATGTTATGTATCTAGTTAAAATGAATCATGTTACGACTTAGGTTATCAGAATTGGGGTCAAATCCGTTCTCAAAATTGCCAGTTTATGATCATTGCCTCACCAAAACGTGATATACCTACTATGGCTATTATGTACAAATTTAGCGTTTCAACTACGCTGTTTTGTCATAAATGATTCTTTCAATACTATTTTAAAAGATTTCTTGAGATTACAACTAGGTTTTTCCTCGTGAAATCTTCGTATAAAATACACATATAGATATCATATTCTGTTGAACACTTCCGAGAAGCGGAGTTCAAAATAAACAATCTGTTCGGATGTGTGAATTATTATCTTTCCAAGAAAAAAAAATGAATGATATGTGTACCAACCTTGAAAATTATATGGTATCCGCCAAAATATAACGCACATCTTGTTTACACACAAAGTTTATTTACACTTAAAATGATATCGTAAACAATAGAATTATCAATATAAACATTACAAAACTTTTTTCCTTAACAACGCGTAATCATTATAGTTATAAAATATAGTAAAATATGTTAGGCACAAGCCTGTTGATAACGTCAAAAGACATTACAGACTAAAAATGGTTTGTTTGGTTTAGTATGAACAGTGTCGCCAGTTTCTAATTAAATTTTTCCAAGCAGACATGAAGGAACATTCATGGTGATAATTTCATACATGAATTAGGGTGCGTACCTATACTAAGTGAAACAGTTTTTATAATTTTTAACCATACTCCTCGACGGTAATCACTCTTAGTATAAAGATAAGGTCCAATTTTGTTCATGAGCAGTATTTTTGAAGATTCTCTTCGTCCCCATAAACAGGTCACGTACATATAATGGGTATGTACTCTAATAGAAATAGTGGGTAGAATATTGTCTAAATTAAAAAAATATGAGAGGTGTCAAGGGACACCCGGATGGAACGAAGTTCTATTTTAATTATATAATTTTTTTCTGTCTTAAGCGATTTTTATCGTTATATTTTAGCCAATTTGCAAAATATCTTTATAAATTATAGCCTATGTGTTATTCTGATGTGCAAGCTATATTACTATAAAGTTTCATCAAAATCCATTCCGTAGTTTTTACATGAAAGAGCAACAAACATATTCACATCCATGCATTATTACAAACTTTCACGTTTATAATATTAATAGGATAATAAGATAATAGGATATACAATTCCACTAGACTACCAAAACTTTTGGGCCCCGAGCTCGAACGCGAGCCGGCCGCGCGGAATCACGAAATTAATTTCGTTGCGCATTATTTTGATTTTGCTATATCTCTTAAGGTATTGATTTAATTTGCATGGTCTGAAGGAAAATAAATATCTTCATGAAATGCTCAAGCCAACTAATGTATTTAAAATGATAAGGATTAATACAATATTTGTGTAAATAACTTTTCAATTATCGTTTTATAATAGGCCATTTTTTAAAGTATTAAAATGGATATCGTATGTTATCCTTAAGAGATAGACAAATACCATCGCGGACTTTATTGTAGGCCTTTTTAAGCTGTATAACACTGTAGTACTTTATTTTGATCTATTTCGTAGGATTCAGCCAGCGTTTGCAATGTAAGCGCAAAATAATGTGTTTATTTACTACAGCACATTAGACTGCTAATCCGGCTCGAAATGCGCACCGCAATGCGGGTTAGGGCGTCCCCCGGAGGCGACACGTACCGAGCCGCCCACGTCGGTACGAACATCGGCAGTTGCGGCGATGGGGGCCGCCACCCATCACGCCTTGCCCAGTTAGGCGGGTCGAGGAGAACGGAGTGCCGGGTGGGCACGTGGAATGTAAGAGGTTGTGTGGAAGGTAAGTTGCACGAGCTGATATCCGTCATGGCGGACAAACAGCTAGACGTGCTCTGTGTAACAGAGACCAAGCGAAGGGGCAGCGACGCCTGCGATCTTCCTGGTGGCGGGATGGCTCTGTGGTCTGGTGTACCACAGAGCGATCGAGCCAGCATGGGGGTAGGAGTGCTGTTGTCCTCTCGCTTGGCCGCAGGTGTGAAGGATTACGGAATGTATGATCCCAGACTTCTCTAGGTCCGTATAAAACTAGGTGTCACCAAGGTATTCATGGTTGTAGCATATGCTCCCGTAGGATCCTCGGTGGCATCAGACCTAGAGAAGTTTTGGGACAATGTTAGGGAAGTTCTGGATATGGCAGAAACCAGTGAACGCGTGATTGTATGCGGAGATTTGAACGGATGGGTGGGGACCAAGCGTCCCGACTATGAGGACGTACTTGGTCCATTTGGTGATAAGAGAGTGAACGACGCAGGTAGGCTCATAGCGGATGTATGCATGGAGAGAAACCTTATTGTGTCCAACATATTTTTCCAACATAAGGACATCCATATGTATACATGGAGAAGGAATGAACAGAAAAGCATAATAGATTTAATTTTGGTAGACAGTCGCCTCCGAAGCAAAATATTGGACGCAAGAGCCTACAGGGGCCCCACAGTCGACACGGAACACTATCTCGTTATTGCGAGATTTAGTGGTCTGTTCAGAAAGTGGAGGCACTGGCGAGAGCGTGTCCACTTCGGAGGGCTTGAAAGAATAAAGGTTGAAAGGTTGCAAGAAGAGTGTGTAAGAGAAAAGTATGCAGAGGGTGTCCGAGAACGGCTGACGATGGCAAGCCAGCCGCAATCGGACATTGAAGAATGCTGGAGAGTATTGAAAGAGAGTATGGTAGATACAGCGAAAGAAGTATGTGGAAGTTCAAAGAAGCATAGAAAAACAAATGGTGATGCATGGTGGGATGCGGAAGTGGCAGCTTCCGTAGAGCAAAAGAAGAAAGCGTGGCTGGACTATGTCTCTTCTTTGAATCTGAATGACAGTATGATTGAACAGAAGAAAGAAATATATCGGCAATGTAAGCATGACACCAAGGCCTTAGTGAAAGAGAAACGTGATAGAGCAAGTATGAGTGCAGAAGATAGGCTGACTAAAAACTTCGAGGGTAACACCAAACTCTTTTGGAGGGAGGTGAAGAAGTCTCGGGGTGGTTGGTCAGCCTTCAGAATGAATAAAATAAGGTCTAAAGGTGGAGACATTCTTACACAAACACAAGACGTGTTAAACCGATGGAGTGAATATTTTGGCGATATGTATGCGGATGCTACGGTTGGCGCCGGTGTTGTATGTGGTTTAGTAGATCAACATTCGACAACGGCGTCCTCCGATGGCATCAGTATGGATGAAGTTGAATGGGCGATAAGAAGTTTGAAAAATGGTAAGGCAGCGGGCATTGATATGGTGTCTGCCGAGATGATCAAGCTTGGTGGCTCTTGTGTCTGGAAGGCGTTCCTGTTGCTCCTCAATTTATGTTGGAGCTCGGGAATGGTTCCCAGGGACTGGAATAGCGCAGTCATCGTGCCTTTGTTTAAAAACAAGGGTTCACGTTATGACTGCGCAAATTACAGAGCCATAAGCTTGACCAGTTTGGCAGCAAAAGTGTATGGAAAAATTATTGAAAGGAGAATGAGGATGGTGTCCGATGGTTTACTGTGTGAGACACAAGGAGGTTTCAGGAGTGGAAGGGGATGCATGGATCAAGTGTTCTCTCTGCGCAACATTGTGGAGAAGCATCTGGCTCTAGGTCAGAGGGTTTTCTGCAGTTTTGTGGATCTGGAGAGAGCATTTGACACAGTTGTACGAAAGGAACTTTGGGACATTTTACCGGAGTATGGTATTAACGGTAAACTGCTACAGGCTGTGCAGTCCAGTTACATGGGCTGTAGAGCCTGTGTGCGGCTGGATGATGGAATGTCGCCTTGGTTTGACGTCAATATCGGCGTTAAGCAGGGGTGCGTTCTGTCAGCCAGGCTGTTTATCATATATCTGGATAAATGTCTCCAAAGGTTGAACGATATGAATGTGGAAGTCCAGATGGGCGACTCAGTGGTCACTGTTCTGCTTTATGCAGATGATGCAGTCCTGCTGGCACAGTCAGCGATTGACCTGCAGACCCTAGTCGACACAATGACAGAAGATTGTAAGAAAAGGGGTCTACGCGTGAATGTGAGCAAAACCAAAATAATGGTCTTTGAAAGAGATAAAACCAGAACAGATGTAAGAGTAACAATAGGTAATGATGTACTAGAGCAAGTGGATGAATTTGTATATCTTGGATGTGGATTTAGCCGAGATGGAAGGTACTCCACTGATATAGAGCGAAGAGTGAATGCGGGAAATAGAGTGAACGGAGCGTTGGGGCAACTTCTCGGCAGCCACCACCTCAGCCAGAAGGCACGTGTAGCAATACATAACGCAGTGCTTGTCCCAACATTACTGTATGGAAGCGAGAGTTGGGTATGCAGAAAAGAGTATGATAGTAAAATTAATGCGGTCGAAATGCGATCTCTGCGGAAAATCTGTGGAGTTAGGCTGACCGACCGCATTCGTAACGACGACGTAAGAGAGCGAGTAGGTATGAAAGAGAGTATTGGTGTAAAGATGCGAAAGGGAATGCTCCGATGGTTCGGACATGTGGAAAGAATGCCGAACGAACGCCTGGTTAAGAAGATATACAATGCGAAAGTGGAAGGATGTAGGTACCGAGGGAGACCGAGACTAACCTACCTAGACCAGATCGGTCATGTACTGAAGGAAGGTGGAGTCAAGAGTCTCCGAAACCGGTGAGCGTGTATGAAGAGAATTATGAATGTTGAGGAAGCGAGTGAAGTATGCAGAGATAGAGTTCTCTGGCACTCTGTTCTCTCTGCCTACCCTGCAAGGGATATGGCGTGATGATATGTATGTATGTATGTATGTATGTATGTATCACATTAGAAACCTCTAAAATTATCAGTGTTTCTCTACTACATTATGCACATATTATACATATAAACCTTCCTCTTGAATCACTCTATCTATAAAAAAAACCGCATCAATATCCGTTGCGTAGTTTTAAAGATTTAAGCATAAATAGGGATATAGGGACAGAGAAAGCGACTTTGTTTTATGTTGTGTCGTTACAAGTTTGTTGTGTCGTGACAACTTTTGGTCTTAATTTTTTCCGTCTAGCCCCCTTTCGCAACGCGCGATAAGGAACTTCGTTCCAATAAATTATCTCTTCGAGTTATTTAATCAAACTTTAGAAGTATATATATTTATTTTTATCATAAACGCAATATTTTATATTTTCTAATGAAGAAATTAATATCTAATTTGGATGCTCATAAGAATTTTTAAGCTAAATCAACTTTTAGTGTATTTATGTGGTAAGGGAATAACAATGCAATAAAATTATTGTCACCCGCTAATTTCCTCTGGGAATTGCGAGAATCGACTAATGAACTCACTAGGAGAGTGATCAACAGCTTTTTCCTAGAAAATTTGTACATCACTACGTTAGTCAACTTATTCTCTACGCGTGGCGATTATGTCACAATCCTCCCCATTAACCATAGAGTGGCCTATCTTTACGATGTAGAACATTTTGTTCTAGGTGAATTGTTTTTATTCAAACATAGTCACCGTATTGGCTAAGGGTTTTTAGTTTCAAAATATTTTTAATAGAATGCTTATCATTACAACATAACAAAATAATTTATTAAAGATTAAAAAAACATTTAGGTGATTAGATGTATTTATTAGATATATAAAGTATATTATTATTAGTACATTTTCTATATATTACTGTGGTAGTGGCTACGAATATAATATTCGGGTTGAGAGCCCTCAGCGCTCACCCACAGCCCAGTTACGCTGTAACAGCCCCTAGGCTAACAGCAATCGCAGTGGATGCGGTTTAGTGGGTAACCTAGCCCTAAGCTAGGAATCCCACACTTCCCATCCGGGGAGTTAGTGCTTAACGCATTCCTGGACCACTGCGTTACCAACAACAAAAAAAAAAGCTACGAATATTAATAACCCTTACTTCATTCGTGGTTGTCGTAAAAGACGACTAAGAGCTTTATATCGAACTTGGCTAACTCCACCCGATGGCGTCTGGTCCACAATTATATTCTCAAGAAGGGTCAAGCAGGCCGGTCAGAAAATTACGCCCAAAAAAAATTACAATATTGCAATATGGTTGAAAATATATAATATGTCGTTTCACCCTCAAATAATTGGAATAAGAGTAGAATATTGATAAATTATAATTTTCTGTATAACGCTGAAACACGATATATGGTATTATTATATAAGTTAGTGTACAACTATTTTTCAATAGAACTTAGAACAATTACAGATCAACAAATACAAAAATCAAAACAAATCAGATTTTGAGTCAGACAGACACAAAACGATTACCAAATTTATAAAAAATATATGAATACAATGTCTGATTCTTGGTTTAAATTGAGACAAAATATAAAATTGACAACACCTACGTGCCCTCGCAGGGTTTTTATGTAATAAATAATTTGAATTTACGCCCATTGAGCGTAATGATTTTGGTATACCTTTTTTTTTTTGGTGAGGCCTACGCCCAACAGTGTAGTCGATAGATCGATCAACAATATTATCATCATTTATTAGCTATTTTTATAACAAGTAGACCAGTTTTGTTCATTTTCATCGTATCAGTCTATATATATCGCACTGCTAAGCTAGAGTCTCCTTACTGACAGTAAGTTAATGTGGTTATTTTCACTGTACTACGTATATTTTTACTATAACATGATGGTGAAATATGTAGGTATAGAAATTTATGTCCAATTTTCCTTTTCTTGCATAGATATTATATCGTTAAGTCACTTTTTACGACATCCATTTTACTAAGCTACAATAAAATGTGGAGAACAGTATTAAACTGGCAACACACACTTAATTCCAAGAACGAAAGCGGATCTCGCATGTCAATAATAACTTTACAATTCCATACACCTTATAAGTGTATATTTAAAGTCGATTTCGCTTTAATTTTGATATATAATAAATTTGTTTATTTAAACAAGTTAGCAAAGCATTTTATCTTTGTTGTTAATAATATAACACTTATCTCTTATTAGTTTAAGTTGAAATTAGATTGCAATTTAAATAATATTGAAATCACATAACTATTAGTTAAAATGCTTATAAATTAATAAAAGTAAACCTTATTCCTAGTAAGTTTAAGGCTCAAATTAAATAAAATATACGTAAAAAGTATTTTTGTAAGACGTTTTGTCGATTAAAGACGAGTTTCAACAGTTACAAATACACCAACGTAATCAATTAAATCACCGCCATTTTGAATATATAATCGTGTAAAAACCTATATTTACATTTTAAATGAATCTAAACAAAATAACTGACCTTTAGATGCACACATAGATTATTTTAATAAATATGGTAGGTAGAATCATTCGTTTTTCTTTATAAAGGCGCCAATGAATAATTTCAATATAAAAGTATTTTTTGTGCTTAATTTGTTACAGGATAATGAATATTTGGGTTCAAAATTCAATAGAGCTAGGTCTAAATTCACTAACCATTTCTTTGCCGCCCTTTTTTCGTTAAAAACGTTTAAAAATATTTATTAGTTAGCATTTTTTTTCTTAGAAAAGATTTGTTAATATTGCAAATTTGCAATATTGATTTTAGTTGTTGGTAATCAGTTGGGATAACTCTTAGATTTTGTAAATTATTTCTTCATTAAAATCCCCAGATCTTTAAAGAAATCTATGTCATGATTACTAAAACCTTACTTTGTTCATGGATGTTGTAAAATACAATAGTTTTTCATAGAATTTGACAAATAAATTTAATGTCGTTTTGTCAACAATTACATTCCTAAAAGTTGACGTCAGGCAGATGGTCGCTCATAAACTATTGTTAAAACTAACAAACGCAATATGTACGATAGGATACCTCTATTTTTTTTTTTGCGGTAGACTATGGATGTGATTTCGCCCCGCCAAATCGGTCCGGGATGATGGAAGAGGCGGCGCGCTAACCCATAGACCCACCATGCAAAGCTCCTCTCTTCACCGTGCGAGCGGGCCACCGGTACCCGATATTTGTCTTCGGTGGCCACGATAGAATATACCTACCTATTACAAGTAAATAGAGTTAAAAAAACAAAACAGTCATGAGGACTGCCGACAGAAGTGAAAACTTAAACCTATGAAAATAATGAATATTATAAATTAAAATAGAACAACAAGTACGTCATCATCATCATCATCACAGCCCATAATGTAGCACTGTTGGGCTGTTGTATGGGCCTCCTCCGTAATGGGGGGGGAAATTACTAAAAAAAACCTACTATACCGCGCTGGTTAAACGTGTTGGTATAGGGTTTTGTTTCGAGATTTCCTTCTCTCGCATAGATGTTATATGCGTTTTATATCCCTTAGTCGTCTCTTACGATCACCCACGGGTAAGATACGGGGTGGCGAATTGTATTCTTACTCCGTCATCACACAGAAAACATACAAACATATTATACATATATATACGTACATATTTCATAAATACCTATTCTTTTTATTTGTATTCTGATTTTATTTACATGGCGATACTCCGACGCGTCAATGCTTATCATAAAAAAAATATGAATAGGTTATTTTAATGCAGTTCAAAGGCCGAGATTATTTTTATTTTGGTGTTTTTTTGTGTTGATAAAGTCCACGTCTTGTACGCCGTCTGCACTGAAGAGTGTCACGTTTCGTCTGAGTCGAGTGTGCAAGCGAGAGCGCGGAACAAGCGATAGAAAGGCACGGTTGCACTGTTCATAAAGTGAAGTGAAAAGTAAATATGGTTTCCATTCTTTATGCCTAATAAAGTATAATCAATAGTAGTATAAAATATAATCAATGTTTTCTTATGATGTTATTACGTAAAATTATCGTTCCTAAACTGACTGTACAGATAACTATCTGCTTTTTGAAGTGAAACTTCTTATGCGACTTCCAACAAGGTTGCGTTAAACGTTTAACGCAATGGCACTGGAATGCATGCTGTAGGATACCCGTTACAGGACAGCGCGAGCGTTAGCAACGAGTAGCGTCCAATATACAAAACTAGAAAGTAAGAAAGAGAAAGAGAGCGAGTCTGTAGATTCCAAGCACATGCGCGTGGTATTCTTGCTATGCAGCGAAATAAACATTGTGAGCGTCGTGAAATTAGCTTAAATACGTACTTGTTGTTCTATTTTAATTTATAATATTCATTATTTTCATAGGTTTAAGTTTTCACTTCCGTCAGCACTGCTTTGTGTTGTTTTTTTTCATGTTGAGATTTTTTAATAAATATAATTATTTTCTCAAAGAATAAATCATTCCATATAATAGTTTTTTAAGATAAACCAACTAACGAAATTTTGAAAGCCAACAACAAAATTTAACTCGTGAATTTAGTTAGAATTTACTTGCCTAACTCTTATAACTGTAAATCTAAATTGAATTATTGGCGAAATCTTGTGAACGCCACACAATAAAAAAAAAAAAGTGTGTGTGTCAGCTCCGACGCACGACTGGAGTTTACTCCTTAAGTACGATTATCAAAACAGGCGCAAAAAAAAGCTCATTTGACTAAAAATAATATATATATATATTTTTAATTACATTTATGAAAACTGTTCAGTGAAGTATTATCTCACGTCAGAAAGTGAAAGGTGCGCAGAATAGGTTGCGCACCAAAAACGTAACGAGGTCATTCGATCACTAGATTTTACTCCTCAAATTTTTCTCATACCGGGTGCCTTATATGAAAATCGATTCTTAAGGAAACTAAACTCCAAAAAAAATGTCGCCTTATTTTATTAATATAATTTTTTATAATTAAGTATTAAAATTGTAACAATTTATTGATTCTGAAACGCTAAAAATAAACTTGTATAACTTGTTCACGTATAAAATCGCGGGAAAACGTAATTGCGACATATTTATGTTGGAAACCACTAAATGGTTTACATAATCGATATTGAGGGTTTTTTTTAATGATACTCGGTTGAATGGCCATGATCTTTTAAGTTAGACGCCATATTAAAAACCACAGTTTCGCGGTCTTTTTATTATTACTTTTTTTTTCTTGCAAAAGGATTTGTATACTTGCAATATTGGTTTAATACTGTGTGGTGACGAAGTTAGAATACAATTCACCACCCCCTATCTTATCCGTGGGACCGTAAAAAACGATTAAGGGATATAATATGTATATAACATCTATGCAAGAGAAGGAAAACTCGTAACAAAACCCTATACCAACACGTCTGACCAGCGCGGTATAGTAGGTCAATTTCCCTCTCATTATATGTAAAAAAAAAAAAATACAAACAAAAAAAAAACAAATAAAAAAAAATGGGTTAGGCTCAAGCCCAACAGTGGGACATATGTGGGCTGAGATGATAAATATTACACCACATTTTTTTTAAAAGAAATTTTTAAATCATGGTTATATAGGCTTTAAATTACTCGTGGATGTCGTAAAAACCGAGCTAAGAGCCTTATAACGACCTTTGCCAACTCCATCTGATGCCGTTTGTTCAACAATTACATTCACAAGTAGTGCTGACGTCACACAAACGGACGGACATAACAACCATTGACAATAACTTTTACAATATGTACGAGTATATAGTAGACCATATGTTATTGAGATAGGAGCAGAATGATAATAGTTACCAAGTCCTTTACGCCAAGTTTTTATTTATAAATTACTAGCAAACCCAAGCCTATTGGTTTGTTTGTAGAAGTCGATATATTGCAGCGCCGCCTGGTGGCCAGTTACATCAATATGGATAGCATATAAACATTCTCTGTTAAAAATAAATACATACATAGCCATTTTTCTAGAGAGGTAGGCAGAGACTACGAATTGCCACAAACCACAATCCTGACTAGGGACGGCTTTACCTATAGTGCAGAGGGTACGGTGCACCCTGGTGCCGGGTGTTAGGGGGCGCCGAGAGCCGCTCGGGAAATATAGAGCCTTTTTTTTTTGTAGTGGACTATAGATGCGTCTCGCCCCGCCAAATCGGCCCGGGGTGACGGAAGAGGAGGCGCGTGACCCCATAGACCCACTGTACAACTACTCTCTTCGCCGTGCGAGCGGGCCACCGGTACCCGATCTTTGTCTTCAGTGGCCTCCAGGAAACATAGAGCCTCCACTGTAACGCTCTATAAACGTAGTGAGTGCGTTATTTGGCAGGTTTGGATAGGTTGCTTGATCGCCATGCTCACTGTAACTTCAAAAGCCGATCGCGTTTATCTGGTTTAGTGTCAAAACAACGAGACTAAGCATGCGACAACGCATTCTAGCGAGATTAGTAGAACGTGTTGTAACTATAAACCTAATCCATTTTTGAAATAAAACTACATTTACTGATTCTATCGCGTTTGTATTTGATTTATAATTTCCCGACGTTTCGAACACTTTACAGTGATCATGGTCACGGGAGGACTGAGGTGTCTTACGTCCAATATGTCATTGTTATTACAGAAATTTATTTATATCTACCCTATAAGATATTAAATTTTGACCCACATTTTTAACAAAAGTACCTAGGTAATTTAAATTACTGAAATTTAGCATTTTAATATGCTTAATTATTTATAAAACCCGATTACGAAGCGAAAAATGATGTCACAAGCGGGATTTGAACCCACGCCTATTGGGATTCCGGCCCAATCGTGCTGCCACTACACCACCATGACTTATTGTAGGACATGCAAATATAATCGGGTTTTATAAAAAAAAAATAGGTAATTTTACAAAACTAAAAAAAAAAGGTAGCCGAATAGTTTTTGTTAGTTTTGTAAAATTGCCACAATAATAAATTATCATAAATTAAATACTTTAATAATAACAAATCATAAACAATATAAATTTTATATATAGAATCATTCTCTTTTTGTACTGGCAATGAATTTGTATTAATTTTGTGTTAAAAATGTGAGTCAAAATTTAATATATTGTAGGGTAGATATAAATAAATTTCTGTAATAACAATGACATATTGGACGTAAGACACCTCAGTCCTCCCGTGACCATGATCACTGTAAAGTGTTCGAAACGTCGGGAAATTATAAATCAAATACAAACGCGATAGAATCCGTAAATGTAGTTTTATTTCAAATGTGTAATACTCGCGTAAACATTAGAAGTCATTAATCTATTTTGTTCACGCATTTTGATATAAGAGGGCGCGAGGTTATTGATTGCATCCGAGCGCTATATGTACTAGAGCTGCTCCTGATCCTTACATACCTCCATTGCTTCATTTACACTCATCACAGTCTTAATGCATGCTCTACGGTTACGCGTACTCATAATCTGACCTTTCGCTAACATATCTTCAATTTAATCAAGAAAAGTACGACGTGGATTTTCAATAATGTTCGGTTAAATAGTTTCTGAGTTTAATGATGTCATATATACAAATATACTCGTTTATAGATAAACTAGCTTCTGCCCGCGGCTTCGCGCGTAAAAGGTTACTTTCCTAAAGTTTTTCATCCCCTATTTTTATTTTACCCCTTAAGGGTAAATTTTTACGACATCTTAATGTCATATTTATTTATATCTAATCAATAGCCTAAAAATAAGTTTCAAGTTTCTGGCTTTAAAAATGACGATAATTCCTTACAACTTTTCATCCCCCTTTACAAACCTTTTTTTGCATTAAAAAGTAGCCTATGTCCTTTATTAAGCTCTAGACTATCTGTATACCAAAGTCCATTTAGATCGGTTCAGTAGTTTTGGCGTGAAAGAGCGACAAACAGACAGACAGACAGAGTTACTTTCGCATTTATAATATTAGTAAGGATTAGTACCTACTTCATTTAAATTCATTGTCCATCAGTAGATAAAAGTCAGGTCGTTGCTTTCAATAACATTAACATACGAACTATGTTCGGTGGAAAACGAAAACGTATGTAAAGCACAGTTATTTCATATTCACTACACTCTAGCACGTCTTATGCATCACATTACGTAAAATGTAATCAAAAAATATTTAATATTATAACACGTTAAAATACTAAAATATTGAATATAATACAAAATTACATAATACTTTCACGTTCCTGCTGAAACTCTTAAAACCGTAGATTATATCCGATTTTTTTTTGTGTTTCTTAGTTATTACCTTCAGAGCTGTGTGGTAGCGGCTACGAATACTACCAAACCTTACTTTGCTCGTGGATGTCGTAAAAGACAACTAAGAGCCTTATAGCGACCTAGGCCAACTACATCTGATGCCGTTTGTTCAACAATTACATTCACAAGGAGGGTTGACGTCTGGCAGGCGGCCGGTCATAAAACTATTGACAATAACTTTTACAATATATACCTACTATGAAAGAAGAGTACATATTGTATCGACCACAAGTAATTGGTGATAAGTGTAGTAGAATGATGAGTTGTTAGCCGTAGATGGCTATGACAACTTTACCCTGACTGTGGGTGAGCGAGAGCTCTCAACCCGAAGATTATATCTGAGTGCTACTTCTTTCTTTTATTTCAGCTAGCGGTCTGTTTTCATAACAACCAGTGCCACTGTCCGGGATCAAAGCAGCCTGATATAAGCGTAATAAATAACGACAAATATAGCTAAAAATTTTTTAATTATCAACCAACACCTCTTGGGTGATCGTAAGAGACGGCTAAGGGATATAAAACGCATATAACATCTATGCAAGAGATGGAAAACTCTAAACAAAACTCTATATCAACACGTCTGACCAGCTCGGTATAGTAGATTAATTACGCTCCCATTATGGAAGATACGAGCCAAACAGTGAGTCATATAAAATCTGAAATGAAAGAATTTAAAACCCACAAATATGACACGATAGATTCGTGTTCTACTCCTATCCCAATTACTTGCGTTCGATACAATATATAGATACTTCTCTTTCATAGTACATATTGTAAAAGTTATTGTCAATAGTTGTTATGTCCGGCCGTTTGTGTGATGTCAACACTACTTGGGAATGTAATTGTTGAACAAACGGCATCAGATGGAGTTGGCCCAGGTCGTTATAAGGCTCTTAGACGTCTTTTACGACATCCACGAGCAAAGTAAGGGTTGGTAGTATTCGTAGCCTCTACCACACAGCTATATATATAATACTAGCGACCCGCCCTCGCTTTGCTTCGATTACGTCAGTTCAGTTGTGCAGTTTACTTTCGCTACATAGAATTCCTTTCGGAGAAGGGATTTCTTAAAATCTTACTTCATCTGACCTTTACAAGGCAGAAAGAAAGTCCACACCAAATTCCAAGTCTGTAGGAGCTATATTTAAGCAATCCCCTTGTGGGTGAAATTTCATAAAATCCGTTCTTAGCTGTCCTCTACTTGGCGAAAGAAATATTCTTACCAAATTTAAAGTCTGAGTGTAGGTCTTATGTTTCCATAGATATCGTGATGAGTCAATACATAGGTGGAAATCTCTTATCTTAATATATATAAATTACGTGTCACGTTGTTTGTCCGCGATGGACTCATAAAGTACTTAACCGATTTTAACCAAATTTGCACAGCAAGTGTAGTTTGATGCAACTTAAAAGATAGGATAGCTTAAATCTCAATTTATAGTAATATTATTTTATTGCAAATTATATGGCTAATATTTAACAGTCAAAATCATATGTTATATCAAAAGGATTTTAAAAGATGGCGGAATATATTGACTGGATTCAGTAAGTATTTAATAGATGGCGCTATGTTAAATGTACAAACGTTTCATATAAGCTAAAATTTGTTAGAATAAACAAGTGTTACTGAGGCTAACCTAAGCCACAGCAACGCGTGGCCCGCGTATATATATATAGATCATCAACAATTCCAACTAAGGTAATATAAATATCACAGAATATTAAAAGTTAATTAGGTTTTGTTGATGTTAATTAATTTTTAATATTATTTAAATTGTAAAAACCTAACACCTATCATGAGTATGACTATGCTATACCTATTTAATAGTGGTAGGACCACGCTGTTGATAATTTTCTGTCTACAGCCGCGGGCCGGTCCGTCCGGGGTAGTACTACACTGAGCAGAAGATCGACGTCTGAGTAATGGCAATGTGCTATGGCGCTTCGTTCGGTGAGCGAGAGAGCCGGAAGCCCAACTGGGTGGGTTTGGGGTTTGTATTGGTAGGCAGTGGCCTAAGCTATACCCTTGGTATTGCAAAGGTCCATGGGCGGCAGTGACACTTACCATCAGGTGTGCTGCCAGCTAGTTTGCCACCACAAGCAATAAAAATTAATTATCAAACAAGCTTTGAAATATTTGAAGATAGCAAAAAAATTGTTAGCATATGCTAAAATACACACAAAAATATGTTTTAAGGCAGTAAATTCATACAATTTTAAAAAATATTTCTCTTCCAAATACTTAATTTTTTTTCCTATCCAAAACATTTTATACGTTTTTTCCTTCAAAAAAAGTTGGCAATCCTAGCCACAAGCGTTGATAGTATAAAAAACCAAGAAAATAAAATCGAATTAAAATCACTTAATTAGCCTAACTGGGGTGGGTTCAGGGTTGTATTGGTAGGCAGCGGCCTAGCTATACCATTGGCAAAGGTCCATGGGCGGCAGTGACACTTACCATCAGGTGTGCTGTCTGCTCGTTTGCCGCCATAAGCAATAAAAAAAAAAAAAAAAAAAAAAGGGTTTTACCAATCGGTAGATAGAATCTAATTATATTCAAAAAACGTATACGTATTTCATTTAAAACATTACATTAATAAAATAGTTCACGTTTCAAATGTAAATACATTATTTATATAATATACGACGCCATATTGTCTCGTCGCGTACTTTTTACACGACTGGGTGACGCAAAGGAGTGGTCAGTCTATGTATGTATGTTTGTATGTTCCTTTGAAACACTATATAGACCAAACGCCTGGGTCGATGTTTATGATTCATACGTCAATTCCTCTTAGTTCGGCGAGTGCTGTGGCACACTTAAAACATTACTTATTTTTACTGACCGTCGCGCCGCCTACAGATTGTTTGTACAAACTTAACTGCTGCCATTTTGTCCTGTATGTCAAACGTTTGACAACTGAGAATTGTTATTTTTTGTTCCTAGCGTAGGTACTTATTGTCATCAATCTATTTACGGTTATTGATGTACTTTCTGAAAATTATTTCAATTTTTATGGTTAAGCTGATATTATTATTGCTTCGTTATCAGCTGATATGTTTTTTTTTATATTTCAGGGTAGCTTTCATAGTAAAAGAAAATTCTATATAATTACACATACACATGTAGATATGTATATATATCACTTCAACTTTAGTTCACCGCGTAAACTCTGGGTGGCAGCACCTTCCATACATGCATATTTTATCATAGAGTTGCCACTCTTTTTCAGTTTAATAACTTTACTCTTTGGGCGAGTGTCACTAAAAACATGAAGTTACTGAAAATTCAATATGGCGACCACTGGACGCCATATTGTGAAAATGAAAAAAAAATAAAGTTTATAAACTATGTCAAGTGGAGTATCGTTGAATAGGTATTTAAAAATCATTATAAGTTATCTTTCAACATTTTTCGATTTGACTGACCGTTTAGGATCTATATCGATTTAAAGTTTTGTAACAAACTTTCTCGCATATAGGTTTTTATTATTACATTTTTATATAAGCATCATTTTTTAATTATTAATTAATTAAATAATTGTAATAAAATTTTGTTGTCCGTGTGGTGACGGAGTAAGAATACAATTCACCCCCTATCTTACTCGTGGGTGATCGTAAGAGACGACTAAGGGATATAAAACGCATACAACATCTATGCGAGAGAAGGAAATATCGAAACAAAACTCAATACCAACAAGTCTGACGTCTGACCAGCGCGGTATAGTAGGTTAATTTCCCTCCCATTACGGAGGAGGCCCGAGCCCAACAGTGGGGCGTATATGGGCTGTGATGATGATGATGAACTTGAAAACATAAAATACTTTTGAAGCATTCAAAATCCTTACTAATATTATAAATGCGAAAGTAACTCTGTCTGTCTGTCGCTCTTTCACGCCATAACTACTGAACCGATCTAAATGAAATTTGGTAAGTACACAGATAGTTTAGAGCCTTATAAAGGCTATAGGCAACTTTTTAATGCAAAAAAGGGGTTGTAAAGGGGTATGAAAAGTTGTAAGGAATTATCGTAATTTTTAAAGCCAGAAGCTTGAAACTTATTTTTAGGTTATTGATTAGATATAATATAGATAAAATAAAAATAGGGTATGAATAATTTGAGGAACGTAACCATTTACGCGGACGAGGCCGCGGACAGAAGCTAGTCTTCAATATACTTTATATTTTAAGAATTAAGAATACATTCTGATTGATGATTGAATTAAGAATTTAGAATACATTCTCATATCATCATCACCGCTCATATAATATATGTCCCATCACCGGCCTCAAGCTTCCTTCAAAATACTAGCGAAATTAACTTATCCTAGCTTGTTGGTCAGATCAGACGTCATGATGTGTCAAGTTTTCTTACAAGTTTTCCATTTCTTGCAGTGCTGTTCTTTACGTTTCATATTTATGCCTTTTTTTTTGTGGGCTGGGCTACGGTCGTCGCGCTCCTCGCACCACTCTGTCCGCGGCGAAAGAAGGGCGTAAGCACGGTCACCCATAACCCACCCGTGAACCTCGCCTTCGTCGTTGGACCGGCCACCGGAGCAGCGTGAACTTGTCGTCAGTGGCCGGCCCGACGGAATACCCCCTACCCTCTTCTTGAGCGACATCCCCTCCCTCAGGGAGGACGTTGGTCTTTTCCTATTATATTATCATATTTATGCCTTGCTGACACCCACAGGCTTCACCATATGGAAACGCATCGTATTTTTTTTATTGCTCATGGTGGCAAACGAGCTGGTAGCACACCTGATGGTAAGTGTCACTGCCGCCCATGGACCTTGATTATAACCAAAGCTATAGCTAGGCCGCTGCCTACCATTACAAACCTACCCCAGTTAGGCTTCAGACTCTCCTGCTCATCACCGAACGAAGCGCAATAGCACATGTGGACTATGGATGCGTCTCGCCCCGCCGAATCGGTCTGGGGTGACGGAAAGGCGGCTCGTGACCCCATAGACCCACCGTAAAACTCCTCTCTCTTCGCCGTGCGAGCGGACCACCAGTACTCGATTTTTGACTTCGGTGGCCCGCCCGGCGGTTTACCCTCGCAAGTGTGGTACTACCCCGGACGGACCGGCCCGCGGCTGTACACATAGAATAGAACTATCAAAAGCGTGGTCCTACCACTATTATATCAAAAAAAAACTTTATTGCAAAGAAATTGTTTATATTTATTCCTCTAGTGATTATTTAGTCTGTTTTTACGACACCCAAGTGATATTAGGCGGTTTTAAAATCATTTATTTTTAACTCGGCCATTTTTTTTATCCTCTAAAATATCTTCTATAGTAAAACTAACTGTTTCCTTAATCATACAGTTGAGATTAAAAATATAAACACTGTTGGATAAAGATAGCAATATTGTTTATTGTACTAGTGCGAGAGAGATAAATATATAAATGATATTGCGATTCAAACGAATGAACGGACGAACGATTTTGGCAAATGTCATTGCACTTTACGTAATGAATTTAAAATAGTTTTTAAATTTTTAACTGGCATGGTGTTTTGAATACTAAATGATTTTTATTACAGCCTTTTGGTATAATATGTTAAAGCATTTAGCTCCGGGATTCCAATCCGGTATTTCAAAATAAAATATTTATATATTGTCAAAGTAATTCACAGTTGCAATTTTGGCGGTATATATGTAAATACAATTCGTAACGCTTTTCTTTGTCCTTGGTTGTTATAGACTAGGACTTTTGGCGGGAATCTGAAAACGTCATGTAGTGCTCTTGTATTATATTCGATATCTTAGTGTTTTAACGTGTTATATTAAATAATTTTGATGGCATTTTATGTAATGTGATGTGTAGGAAGTGCTGGGATGTAGTGAATATCATATAAAAGTGATTTACAACGTTTTCGTTTGCCATCAATATTCCCAAAATTCATCACTAACAGTGTGACCATAGGACTGTTGATGGTGACGATTTGACTTACTGACGGACAATGACTCACATGAAGATATTAAAGACGTGAAGAAAGTTGTAACTAAAAATTGCCAAAAATGTCTTGTAAAGTAGTTGATTGTCAATACGAAAAGAAAGAAGAGGAAGAAAATACGACTATTGGTAGTGCCGGATTTCGTTTTAGGCCTGCGAAGTTTGGGCCTAGAGTGGCAATTTTTTTGAAATGGCGAAATTTAGAAAATATTTTTTTTTTATTAGATTTTAGACAAAATTTATTTTGAAATTGACAATGTTTTCTTTTTACCATCTTAAAGTAACTAATTAAATTTAAAATATTTAGGACGTTATATTAACTACCTACAGCTTTTTTTTTAATTTTGGCAGCTGGCTATGGAATGTTCACACTGCCGCTAAATCCATCCGGGGCAAGGGAAGAAGCGACGCACTATTCCATAGACCCACCCTACATGTATCTTCACCGTACGAGTGAGTCAACGGAACCTGGTCTTTGGCTTCAGTGGCCCACCCAGCGGTTTATCCTCACGGGCATGCTCTCGAGTACCTATATTAACTAGGGCCTAAGGAGTCATCGAACTTAAATACATCATTGACTATGGAATAGAATATGAGTGAACATTTAATCCATAGAAGGTAAACTCAAAATAAAACCAAAGCTATCTGACTAGCGTAGTATATTAATAAGTCTAGTTTTTTTTTTGGTGGGCTATGGAAAGGATGCCGAACGAACATCTGGTTAAGAAGATATACAATGCGAAAGTGGAAGGATGTAAGTACCGGGGGAGACCGAGACTAACCTACCTAGACCAGATTGATCACGTACTGAAGGAAGGTGGAGTCAAAAGTCTCCGAAACCTGCGAGCGTGTATTAAGAGAATTATGAATGTTGAGGAAGCGAGTGAACTATGCAAGGATAGAGTTCTCTGGCACTCTGTTCCCTCTGCCTACCCTGCAAGGGATATGACGTGATGATATGTATGTATGTATGGTAGGCTATGGTTCGGACACACGCCGTCCGTCCCGTCCGGGGCGACGGAAGGGCAGCGCGTGGCCCCAAAACCCACCGTATTCCTTCTTCATCGCCATTAGGCCAGCCACTGGTACCAATGCCTTGTCATCCGTGGACAACCCGGAATAAGTCTAGTATACTATCATCTTGGAGTAGGTTTATGTTCGAAATTGAATGAAGGGTAGTTTAAGACTCTCCCCGGCTAACGATAATACTAATTTTATAATACATACATATCATCACGTCATATCCTTTCCTCGAACTACCGACCATCAGGCAATTTATGAAACTGTGCTCCCAGAGCTACTTTGACTCTGCCATGACACACCTCAACCCACTAGTGGTTGGAGCAGCTTCCTACACGCCCTCTCGTAATTCAAAAATCCGACGTCCGCGGCACGACGACGACGATATCACACTCGCTCAATTAAAAGCTTACACGGCCCGCGAGGCCATTACACATAAATATCCGCGGTTTCGTCCTCGCCGTCGAGGTGCGAAATCGCGACGCGCAAAAATCATAAATCCAAACGTGGGCACGCCCACTTTGCCACCAGCGACGCCCCAAGCCGAGGTCCGTTCCTCACAGGGGGAGCCCTTGGGCGATGTCGCTTAGCTTACCTCAATCGGGCTGAGACACCCATGGTCCGCGTAAACCTGTTAAAGCCATCTGCGGCTAACAGCTAAAATCACACAAAAAAAACCATATCCTTTGCAGTGTAGGCAGAGAGACGCCGAGCGGGCCACCGAAGACAAAGATCGGGTACCGGTGGCCCGCTCGTACGGCGAAGAAGAGGTGCTTGCAGGGTGGGTCAATGGGGTTGCGCGCCGCCTCTTCCGTCACCCCGGACCGATTTGGCGGGGTGCGACGTCCATAGCCCACCGCAAAAAAAAAAAAAAAAGGGTAGGCAGAGAGAACACACTTAACTTAATAATTGGTGGTAGTGATTTGTCTGCGTTAAATTGCATGTTTGTAAAGTCCACCACAATAAAAGGCTTAATTCCTTAGTGCAAGGTGATGTTAAAAAAAATTATCTAAATATTATTTTGTTTAAGAGCATGGGATAAGTCCCAATTACACGAGGTTGACGCAATATTTAGTCATTCTCTGTCTATCCATTTCACGCAGTCGGACTGTGGGTGAGCGCTGAGGGCTCTCAACCCGAATGTTATTGGTGATGAGAGCTGGTGATTTATGATGACAAAGTATTACTGCTTGGGAATCGAACTTATAAAACTGAGATGAGTCTATACATAATTCAAGCGTCTACTCCATCAAAATTTAAACCCCTATTTTCCAACTAACGTTCTCACTAAAACAAAAGGGGTGATCTTCAAATATTTAAACTTTGGGGGTAGTGGGCGTGTCTGACTACCCACCATACGAGGGTGGGGCTTCACATCGCCCCGCCTACATAACCAACCCTTATGCGTCAGTAATAAATCATCTTTCGTGGGGAAAGTATCTTTTGTTAATTGCGATTTTGCGTTTAATCGTTAAGAATAATCCGTGCGATTAGTCGCTGCGATTTTTAGTGTTTGTTTTGTGAGATTTTTTTATAGTGTATTTAGATTTGAATTAATATGTAAGTAAATTTACTTATTTATGCCAAAGTGATTATAGATTAAATGATATGGGGGGTAGATTAAGAGGTAATTATACGTGGAAGTCGTGAAAGCAGACTAGAGCATCAGTTCAACAATAGAATAGCGGCAGCTTCTGGATTTTTTTTAATATAGGTATTCGCTGAATTACCTTCCAAAACGTGGACAATCGTGACACCATCTCTCCCTAGAGGGGTTAATTTAATAGTGTATATACATACAGGTACGTTTTGAATATAAAAATAAGTTTAAAAATAAGACGAAAGAAAAATATGCTCATTTAAAAAATTATTCAAAATGGCGATGTTCAGAAAACCTTCAATGTAAATAAACGCAAAAAGAAATTTCATTTTGATAGCGTAATTGTATATACAACGAACTTTTGTATCTTTGATTCTCATTATCATCATCTCAGCTCATATATCTCACTGTAGGGCTCGAGCCCCCCTCCATAATGAGAAGAAAATTGACCTACTATACCACGCTGGTCAGACGTGTTGGTATAGGGTTTTGTTTCGAGTTTACCTTCTCGTACATAGATGTTATATGCGTTTTATATCCCTTAGTCGTCTCATACGATCACCCACGGGTAAGATAGGGGGTAGTAAATAGTATTCTTACTCCGTCACCACACAGAATTGGATTCTCATGCAGGGCCATGTCTTGTTAACGATTTAAAAATATTTCGTTCTTAGTATGGGTGTGCGAGGACAAAGAGATCGAAACGGACTGTTGTCCAGGAATGATATAGGTTATATAAAACGCTACAGCCAACAAGAGAGGAGCATCAATAAAAAATATGCCGAATACGAGGGAGTTTAATTCTTGTGATAGCTTCCATATATTTATTTTATTTTGGACTAGGGATGTAAGGCCTCAAGTGGTTATTACATCCTTGTGCGGACTTGTGGTGAGCGCAGAAGATACTCAACCCAAAACATTTAAACAACGATGGCTTCCATTGCGTGGGTTGCGTTTTATAATTGCTTAGAATGTCCTCTTTTCAAATCTCTCCCTGTCATTCTCTTTTATGTGACGCAAACAAAGTTGAACGGGTTACCTAAGGTTAAATAATTTTGCTGATATTTTAGCATAATTTAATACGGAAAAAACGCTAAAGTGTAGTAAATATGATAGAACAGTTAAACATATGTTTTTATTTCGCTAAACAATTATACTATCGAATCTGAACGTCCTATGTAAATTTGGGTACCTCTTGAAAAACAATTATGTATACGTCAATGTTCTGTCAAAAAATCACAGAGGAATCATTAATTTAGCTATCAACGCCTAATTAATAGTGAATTGAGTTACTAACGGACAGTAATTTAGTAAAACTACTCGATGGTCTAAGTTTTAGTGAAACAAAAATAAATACTTGTCAATTAAATCCATTCCCACGTCTCCCCTTGTATCTCTATAGTGACATTCATTACTCTAAGTGTTTTGGTCACTATTTGATTAACAACCCCTTTCTATTTGGTTAGGGGTTAACCGTAGGCGGTCAAATTGTCAAATAAATATCACTGACTTTTTTTTTTACAAAGTATTTTATGGCATAGTTACCAAGTTCTTTAGATCAAGTGTTTATTTATAAATAAGCTTTTCATTGTTCTATAGTAAGTCAAATCGTCGCCTTCAACAGTACCACGATCACACTATTAATTTTATTCTCGTGGTAATTTTGGTGATAAACGAAAATATATATAAAGCACTGTTATATTACATTCGCTGCACCTCAGCACTTACTCCGCATCACATTAGAAAAACTATATATATTAAATATAATACAAGATTATATGACGCTTTCATGTTCCCACCAAAAGTCATATCCTTGATAAGTGGTGAGATTTTCGATAGTCATATATGAAAATTCTTAGTTTTTCAATCAGCGAGAGGTTGACTGCTTGTGATAGTTATGTGGAGCTGTTCTCTCTTTTCCAGCCCAGTTTGTTGAGAGTAGATATGGCTTTTTAATTGCCCGTTTGAACACTTCACAGCGTTCATGATCAACGCTGTAAAGTGTTTGAAAAGTCGGGCAATTAAAAATTAAAAACAAACGCGATAAAACGCGTAAAAATAGTTTTATTATTTCAAATGTGTAATAAACGCGTAAAAATATGCTCTGTGGTAGCGACTACGAATATTAACAAACATTACTTTGCACGTGGATATCTTAAAAGACAACTAGATATGAGCCTTGTCCATCATTATCAGCCTAATGCTGAATAACTGTTTCCTAATAAACACGTGCAGGATCAGGAATGAACTACCTGCTGCTGTGATTCCCAAGCGTTATGACATGTCCTTCTTTAAACGAGGTTTAAGAAAAGCAGTTCTCCCAAGGTATACGTCACCATGGCTTTGGTCCATAAGCAACAATTAGAACCATCAGGCCTATGGCTTGGTTACTTTTAGCCCCTGATCCAAATAGAGGGGTGTTTTAAGTGTGACGCGTCTGTTTGCAACATCGCGGCTACTAAATGAGTGCCTGCAATTTACGAATATCTGATGAGGCATTCAAGACTATCAGATTTTCTACGTTAGCTGCGTAAGTATGTTAGACGCATAACGGTTGTTTTACTTTTACATGTAATCACCTATGTATGATGTATGTGCTACTCTGATGGTGGAAATTCTCTGAACAAAAATATTAAATATTCTAGAACAAATAAATAAAAGAAATGTGTGCGTGTAGGTTATGTACGCGCGTGAGAAGTAATACATCTTTGGCATCATTAAATAATAATTTTTATTGGCATCATCCTCATCATCACAGCCCATAAATGTCCCACTGTTGGGCTCGGGACTCCTCCGTAATGCGAGGGAAATTGACCTCCACGTTGGTCAGACGTGTTGGTGTAGGTTTTTGTTTCGAGTTTTATTTCTCTCGCATAGATGTTATATGCGTTTTATATCCATTTGCCGTCTCGTACGATCACTCACGGGTAAGATAGGGAGTGGTGAATTGTATTCTTACTCTGTCACTAACGGATTTAATTGAATGCAAATAGTTAATTACAATAAAATAATAAAAAGAATGGAAAATTATAGGATATTGATATATATGTATATATATTTTACATTAATATTTACGAATAGTAAATAATATTGCATAATAGAGGAACCTGGAGCCCAACAGTGGGATATGTATGAGCTGAAATGATGATAACTTAAACTTGAGTATAGAGTAATATAATAACCAAATGAGTATACCACAACAATTTACTTAAATGTTTTATATCCATTATTCGACAGCAAATCTAATTTTTAGTGGATCCCGACTTTGTTGTCATGTTCTATTATTAAAATATATTTCATTTTCTGCAATAGTATTTATTCAATAATATATTATGGAATTCTAGACCACCGGACATCTAAGTGCTTGTTTTTTCTTTTCAGTTTTTTTATTATGTACGTAGTTTGGTTCACTTTTTACGCAGTCGGGTTTTTTGATTTTTTAAATTATTTTTTTTTATAAAATCCGATTACGAAATGAAAAATTGATGTCGCAAGCGGGATTCGAACCCGCGCCTATTGGGATTCCGGCCCAATCGTGCTACCACTACACTACCGCGACCAATTGTAGGACATGCAAATTTTCATCTCGTATTGTATTTACGTCTTAAGGTGACGGTGTGCTATCTACCCGACAATGTTTACACAATGTTATAGGCTTAATACTTCAAACTTTACAGTTAGAATTGTATTAAACGATGACACAACCTTGTTATTTAAACTGAAATTTTAGCATTTAATATGCTTAATTTATAAAATCCGATTACGAAATGAAAAATTGATGTCGCAAGCGGGATTCGAACCCGCGCCTATTGGGATTCCGGCCCAATCGTTATTTTTTTTTTATTTTATACTTTTTAGTTATGAATACCTAGGTAGCTATAGTTATTTTATTTATTAATAAGTAGGTAAGTACCTAACTATATATAGTTTTTCCACTGAAGTTGAGTACTAAATCGTTTGAAGTTGGAGATGGGCGACCGCGTCAGACAATAGATACTTTAGGCAGGACTACCTATGGTATATTGGACAATATACCTACTAGATACTTTAGTATATGTCCATCCACATCCAGTTATATGAATTTTTCGTCTTTTCATCGTAAATTTCTACTGTCTAAAAAACCTATATGTGAGAAAAGTTGTTACGAAACTTTAAATCGGTATAGATCCTAAGCGGCCAGTCAAATCGAAAAATGTTGAGGGAAAACCAATAATGATTTTTAAATACCTATTCAATGATACCCCACTCGACATAGTTTGGCGACTTTATTTTTTTAAATTTTCGCAATATGGCGTCCCGTAGTCGCCATATTGAATTTTCACTAACGTCATATCATTAGTGACACTCGTCGGACTAAGAGGAATCGATTGACGTGTAAATCATAAAAATCGGTCCAGGCGTTTGGTCTATATAGTGCTTCAAAGGAACATACAAACATACATACATACACAGACTGTTAAACACAATACCACTCCTTTGCGTCGCGCAGTCGGGTAAAAAGAAACAAAGTTATTTCTTTTAAAAAATCGCCACCCACTAAGGAAATAATCCTTGAATTGTGGGGCACTTTATAAATATGCAAATAACGCAGATAAGTATATTACAACCAGACTCAGAACATCAGTTTCTGTATCGCGTATTGTCTTGCGTAGGAATCGAACCCTCGGCACTAGCATGGGAGGTCGGTATCTTAACCACTACATCATTTGTGCAGTCAGTTGTCTGTAAGATCGACTTACAGGTGATAATTATACTTGATAATGTCATAAGAATACATTGATGGAGAATTGCATACTATTATACAGGGTGGAAGGGGACCGCTCCCGAAAACAAAGACAGGTAACCCTACTAGTCCTACTTGTACTTGTAGACTAGATAAAAATCGTTCGGAATTAAAAAAAAAAAAATAAAACTACAACAATTTTTGGCAGTTTACCACACACCATCGTATTAGGACAGTGCCTTGTAACGATAATTTAAAAAAAAAAAAAACCTGACTTTACTCAGATGAGAAAATACGCAATGTATTCAAAACTCAGATCAGCTGTTCCAGATTGAATACATTGCGTTTTTTCTCATCTGAGTAAAGTTACGTATTTTTTATGAAATTATCATTACACAGCACTGTCCTAATATAATAAATGTAGAAAAACGCAAAGAATGTTTAAAAAAAAATTTTTTTTTTTCATCTGAATCGATTTTTTTTCTAGCCTATCATTACAAGTAGGACTAATAGAGTCACCTGTTTTTGTTTTCGGGAGCGGTCCACTTCCACCTTGTATATTGAAAAAAAAAACATAAATAATGGAAACCACATTAACTTATCATTTCACTTTAAAAACATTTCACGTGTTGTGCGCACAACACACACTTATGTCAATCGTGCATCTCAGGTGAAACTTTTTCGTGCATATGACGTTCATCAATTTATAAAACTTTATCACGTTAAAAAGAAACGAACCATTTTATTAGGTAACTCTTAACAGCTTGTAGAATAATAAAGACAAAAACCTCTTTATGCTTCAACGCGTACTGAATCATTACTAAAACAACCAACCCACTGCTATATATTTCAAGCATTTATTTACCGATTAAGGAAATTACTCATCGTTAAGGCGCAAAGTATATGATATTGGCTATGAATACTACAAAATTTTTACTTGTAGCTGTCGTAAAAGACGAGCTAAGAGCTTTATAACGACCTGTACCAACTCTGAAGATATACAATGCGAAAGTGGAAGGATGTAGGTACCGGGGGAGACCGAGACTAACTTACCTAGACCAGATCGGTCATGTACTGAAGGAAGGTGGAGTCAAGAGTCTCCGAAACCGGCGAGAGTGAAGAGAATTATGAATGTTGAGGAAGCGAGTGAAGTATGCAAGGATAGAGTTCTCTGTCACTCTGTTCTCTCTGCCTACCCTGCAAGGGATATGGCGTGATGATATGTATGTATGTATCAACTCCATCTGATGCATAACATTTACAATATGTACGAGTATAATAACGGTGAATGATGGTTGATTTAAATCTGATTAATCTAATAAACTACACTCATTTGCAAAAAAAACGGGCGGTTTTGATTTTCATTCATATTTAAAAAGATACAATACCAAAAAGGTTTCAATCGTTTGTACACGTTACTGGCCGGTTTTAAAAATGCTGTGGTATTTAAAAAAGTACGTTCTAAATTCAATTTTTCATTTGATGTTCATTTTTACAGAAAACCCCTTTTTATCCTACATTTTTGGCGCGAAGTTCCAGAAGTTAACATCGACTTTCATAACTTTTATTCAATTTTTATCGATTAATTTCATATCCTTGACTGTCAAAGCTTTATTTAATGCTGTTTGGCTGTATCAAAAATGGTAGATAAAGTGGTAAAAGCTACCAAAATTATCGCGCTGCTTGAAGAGGGTTGCAGCCAATGTTTCGTGGCTAGGAGGCTAAATGTTAGTCGCTCGACAGTCCAAAGGACCTGGCAGCGATATCAGGAGACTGGTTCCGTCGAGAGAAGGCCTGGTTCTGGAAGAAAACCATGTACCCAACCACGGGATGATCGTTTTCTTGTGAGTCGCGCATTGAGAAATCGCAAATCTTCGTATGTGGATCTTAAGAACAACCTCCAAGAAGTAAGAAATGTGCATATTAGTCTATGGACAGTCAGGAGGAGGCTTCTCGCTGCCAATATACGCAGTCACCGCCCGGCCCGCGGCCCCAAATTACTCGGTGAGCACAGAGTTCACAGGCTTAGGTTCGCTAGAAATTGTGAATCATGGACTCAAGACGATTGGAATAGGGTTTTGTTCTCTGATGAAGCCAGGATATCTCTGTTCGGTGAAGATCGACGTCGGCGAGTGCTAAGAAGACAAGGAGAACGCTTTGCAGAGGCATGTTTCGAAGAAATCACACCTTATGGTGGGGGCTCTGTTATGTTTTGGACAGGAATAAATTCAATGGATCGTACAGAGTTAGTCTTCATTGAAAACGGCTCACTGACTGGGCATCGATACATAACGGAAGTTCTAATTTCTCATGCACAACCCGCATTGGCCGCTCTAGGTGAAGACTCGATTTTTATGGACGACAATGCTCGCGCCCACCGATCCCGCGATGTTAATGCGTATGTGCAAGAGGTCGGCATTCGTCGTTTGGATTGGCCAGCTCGAAGTCCCGACCTCAATCCCATAGAGCATGTCTGGGACGTTCTGAAACGGCGTGTGAGATCAGTACACCCGGCTCCGCAGACCATCAGAGAGCTGAAGAATGTGATTACTGCGGAGTGGGAACGTATTCCGCAAGCAAGTATCCGGGATATACTCGCTAGCATGCCCAGACGAATTCAAGCTGTGATTTTAGCTAGAGGGGGTCACACTCGATACTAAACATTTATCTGCTTTTACTTTATTAAAGAAAAACAAACAAAAAAACTTTTTATTTTTACTTCATGAGCATATGCACTACTAGCAAATATACACTACTAGCGAGGTTTAGCATTATTTCCCATAAATTGTATCTAAATTTTATGAAATACTGATGAAAACGATTATTTTCTTATTAATTTACCAAATTGTGTGGATAAAACTACCTATAATTATCAAACAAAGAAATATTAACATTTGAAATGGTTCATTGCTTAGGTGCCCGTTTTTTTTGCAAATGAGTGTATAAATGTTATTTTTCATTTTTGAAGTGAAACTTCCAATGCGACTTCCAACAAGGTTGCGTTAAACGTTTAACGCAATGGGATTCGAACGCATGCGCGTAGTATACCTGTTACAGGCCAACGCGAGCGTTAGCAACGAGTAGTGTTCAATATTCCAACGCAAGAGGCAGAGAGAAAGAAATATACACAAAGGTAGAAAGTATGAGATAGAAATAGAGTGAGTCGGCAAATCCCAAGCACATGCGCGTGGTATTCTTGCTATGCAGCGAAGTAAACATTGTGAGCGTCGTGAAATTAGCTGAAATACGTACTTGTTGTTCTATTTTAATTTATAATATTCATTATTTTTATAGGTTTAAGTTTTCACTTCTATCCTTATGACTGTGCTTTTTATTTATTGCTTAGAGCCCGTCGAAGGGTTATGTTAGATCTTTGACAAAAATCACGAAGTCCTAAACTTTCTTAGTGGTAAACCTCATCACGTATCACCAAGGTTGGGTTAAAAAATGCCAAAAAAAAAAAAAAAAAAAAAAAAAAGATCACGTGATTAATGGACGTCCCCTTATTGTGGCAAACTAACAAGCGGAATACCTAATGGTAAATGTTTTTTGCCGTTTATAAACCTTGGAAATACTAATAGTAGACCGTTGTGTATCAACCCAAACTCATTCAGTAAGGCTTCTGTGTCTCTTAGTCAACGAACGATATACATTCCTTCCATCCATCCATCAGCCTGTAAACGTCCACTGTTGGACATAGGCCTCCCCACGAGAATGCCATCTATAACGGTCCTGTGCCACCTGCATCCAGCGGTTTCCTGCGACCTTGATGAGGTCATCAGTCCACCGAGTGGGGGGTCGTCCTACGCTGCGTCGTCCGATTCGTGGTCGCCACTCGAGAACCTTTTTTCCCCAACGGTTGTCGGTTCGTCGAGCGATGTGGCCTGCCCATTGCCACTTCAACGTGCTAATCCTTAGGGCTATGTCGGTTACACCCGTTCTTCTACGGATTTCCGTATTTCGGATTTTATCACGTAGAGAAATACCGAGCATAGCCCTCTCCATAGCACGCTGAGCTACTTTGAGCCTTGTTATATATACTTATGATTCAGAAGTAAAAATCATAAAAAAATACAAAAAGGTTTATATGAAATAAGAATTATATTTTCTAAATCAGGATACGATAAACGAAATACAAATCAGTAGAGATATGATCAAATCTTACCTTAAAGAAAACACCAATTTACATAAAAATAAATACACTCACACGATAACTAAAAACTCACAACACTTCCTACACAACAAGTCTCGTCGATAACGTCTGTACAGCACGAATGCCGACAAGCAAATGCCCCTTTCCAACGTTTCGCACGGCTTTATATAGGAATGTTTGCTAGTGTAAAACGTGAATCCTAACTCGGCCTCTCCTGATATCGAGGCGTCCCCGTCTCGTCTCAAAATCCTACTTCACTTCTCTCCAGGCTCCGAGGGTCCGGCAATGGACTCCCGAGGTGACACTGATACTGCTGGGTCGCAAATAAGTTCATCGTTATCTGTAATTACAATCAGTGTGAGCAATATGCGTTACGTCAAACTAAAAAGCATACATGCACACTTGAAAATGGGTAATATAATTTTTATAAGCAATAAGTAACCGAGAGCTCCCGTTTCCCCATTATACCACTCATCCTAGTATCCAGCGATGACAAGTAGTAGCAGGGCATCAGCAGGCTCAAAGTCGCAATCACAATCTGTGAACAGAGCAGCAGACAACAGGCGTCCCCATTGTCTGCGAGGACCACACAACCTCCACGTGACCAAGAGTCATCACAGGAGGCAAGCACTGAGGACTAAATGTCCTATATACCACGTAGCACAGTGCAGTCATATGACTTTATACATACGTAGCACAGGGCGCTCAACGCCCTTTAAGACCAAACGTCTTCTGCAAGTATCAGCTTGACGAATTGCTTTGCCATGACCCAAGTTAAAAGAGAGATAAAAGAAAATATCGTTAAAAAAATATAAATTAAATTCTTATAAGCCATTTTGTTTAGGGTTTATCTACAGTGATCACTTGTACAAAGTAAAAGGAATTCTAGCTATCAATTTATTAGGGAGGAAAACTATATTAGGCACACGACAAAACAAGACTTTATCAAACTGAATACCAAAAGTTCACTCACTTTCAAAGAAATCAGCACAAGATTCAGGACACCACTCCCCACGCCAAGGGACCATGTACTCCGCAGCAGCTTGTGTTGTTTTGCCATAGGAGCAGCCCAGCAACCTCAATCGGTAGCGGCCATTGGGCAAGACTTGAATGACTCGATATGGTCCTCTCATACCAGGGTCCAGCTTGCCCGTTGACTGCGAGTACTTAATGACAAAAACCAACTCATTTATTTGGAAGGTGCGTGGCGGTTGTCGTTGCTGATTTACTCGTGCATCTTGACCAGCTTGGTTTCGCGTTAACAGCTCACTTGCCCTAGATCTGCACAACTCCCTCCATGTTTCATGATTTTGTGCCATCTCAATTGCTACATCACGAATCAACGCACGGACAACGGGAGTTGTAGCGTTGGTTCCAATGAGGAGCATCAAAGCAGACGATTGAGTGGTTTTCTGTTTGTGATATTGATCACCAATTGAAGTCTCCAGAGTTGTTCGGACCACACGGCATTTTTGTTGTTCACCTCAATACGTAGCATGTTTAACACTGTGCGGACATATCGTTCCACCTGTCCGTTGGCGTTATGCATATCAGGCGTGATATAGTGGATCTCACATCCAAGGTTCGACAGTAAAGCCTTAAACTCAGTGGATTCAAACATCCGCCCGCGATCAGTTACTAAAAGTTTTGGGGTGCCAAATAAGGATATCATATTAGTAAAAGTACGCTTCAATTCCGTTACATCCTGATTCTTAATAGGGTATAACAGACAATACTTCGTAAAAGAGTCAACCATTATCATTATAAATTTATAATCATTAGATTTAGGCAAGGGTCCTAACACGTCTAAATGCAATGTCTCGAATGGAACATTCGGTTTTGTCCATGAGACGATAGGTTGATGGGGTGCTCTAGGGACGCGCTTCATTGAAATACATACAAGACAATGTTTTATGTATTTTGTTACAAACTGGCGAATCCCTGGGAACCAGAAATTTCTTAGAATTAAGTCCAAGGTCTTTTCTGTGCACAAATGTTCATGCTCGTCGTGGAAAATTCTGAGCAAACTCAGACGATGTCCCTTTGGGATAAAACATAAAAGTCTGGTTTCCTCACCCACGGGAGTGTATCGATAATAGAGGAGATCGTTTTGGCACACATAGCGTTGGGGATCTAATTTGCCTTCTTGTAACTCCTGGAGGAGGAGCTGAGTTTCTGTGTCAGCCGACTGAGCTATTTGGGCCCAGTTACGTGGCCTGGAGATAACGTGCACTTTGGCAGAAACTGGGTTGCGACTTAGATAGTCTGCGTGGGACATATGACAACCTTTTCTATATTCGATTGTGAAATCGAAGTCTTGTAAGTAGACCCACCACCGGGCTACGCGCGGAAGCAGATCCTTCTTCTTTCCTGTGGCTTTGAGAGCATTGCAGTCACTTACGACTTTGAACTTAATACCTATCAAATAATGGCGGAAGTGCTGCAAGGCTCTCACCACCGCTAGAGTCTCCAACTCATAAGAATGATATCTGCTTTCGGCACCCTGTGTAGTTTTACTAAAATATGCCACTACATGTTTAGAGCCATCTGATCCAGTTTGCATTAACACCGCCCCATAGCCAACACTACTGGCATCAGTATGGACTTCAGTCGGTAGCGTAGGGTCAAAAATAGATAAAACTGGGGAATTTGTAAGGGTGTCTATAATTTCTTGCCTAATTTTCTCTTGTTCGGGACCCCAATGAAATACGGCACCCTTCTTGGTCAAACGAGACATGCAAATAGTCTTAGTGGCATAGTCTTTGATATATCGGCGAAAATATCCCGCCAAACCAAGAAGTTGCCGAACCTGTCTGACGTTGCCAGGTGTAGGAGAATTAACTAGGACTTCTATCTTGTGAGGGCTCGGTTTGACGTGTCCTTCACTAATTAAGCGACCCAAATATTCAACCTCCGTTGTAAGGAATGAACATTTACGTAGGTTGATAGAAAACCCAGCGTCTGTCAAAGTCTTCAGAACCTCATTGAGAGAATCTATCCCTTCCTTTATGCTATTACTCATAATTAACACATCATCCACATATACCAATACGTTACCGTCCTCTATGTGCTCCCGTAACGTTCCATTGATGATGCGCTGATAAGCAATGGGCGAATTGCAAAGACCATAAGGCATACGTAGGTATTCGTACTGGCCTTCTGGTGTAACGAACGCGGTCCTATGAATAGAGCTTTCTTCGATAGGTATTTGATGAAAACCAGTAGCCATATCTAGACTTGTGAAGAATTTGAAGTTACCTAACCTATCTATGTGGTCCTCTATAAGTGGTAGAGGGTACCGCTCCTTCACAGTGACTCGATTCAATGCTCGATAATCGACGCACATTCTGTCACTTCCGTCTTTCTTTTTCACTAATATTACTGGACTAGCATATTCAGATCTGGAGTCGCGGATGATGCCTTTCTCTTTAAGATCGTTAATTATATCACGTACTTTAAGTTTTTCATAATGAGACAGTCTGTACGGTCGATATACGATGGGAGTCTTATCGCTAACTTCGATGCTCATTTTTCCTGTAGTGATTGTAGACGAAGCAGTACCCGAAATAAAGTACTCTGAGAATCTATCAATAACGACCATTAAGGAATCGCGCTGGGGACCATGAAGAGGAGTATTAATCTGAACTTCATTCTGAGGTGATACGGTGCAAACAGTCTTAGAGTGAGTTAAATATTGACGGTCTTTTGTTCGTATGTAGGTTATTCCATCGCGGTTGAGAATGTCAGTGCCTATTACGATAGGAGTAGGCATGTAATGTCCGGGTACTATCACGAAATCTGCCTCAATAGAAATCTCATCAAGTTCTACTGTAATAGTCACATAAGAATCGCATACTATTATAGAATCACTAATCCCCTTTATGGTAGAGCGAGTTGATTTCCTTTCACAGGACAAATGCTTTAAAACGTACGTTGATATTAAGGAAATATTTAAAGCACCGCTGTCGATTAAAATATCCACAGGGATTCCTTGGACTACCCCTGTGGTTAAATCAGAATTTTGGGTTATGCTATTTGGAGAAGGTTCAGCACATAAATTTACATTTCGAGTATTTCGGGGGGTAGCTCTACTCTTTGCGAAGCATGCCATTTCATTATGGCCTGGCTTCTTACAAAATTCACATATAATTTTAATACTACCAGGGTGAGCAAGTTTCGAAGGATCGGTGGTAGGCTTCTTTAAACATTGATGAGCTTTATGTCCTACCTGACCGCATGTGAAGCATTTTGGTTTAGGCACAACACAGGGACGTTTAGACAAATAATTACGATTTTCTTGACGAATGCGTGCTGGTTTAACATAAATTGACAAAAATGTTATTAAATTTTCGCAGGTTAGGTTGGCATTAGCAGCCGCTGCTCTAACCTGTGGGTCTGTAAGTCCACGTATGATAATTAGTACTCTAAGCTCGTCGCTTAATCCCTTAACAATCCTTAATCGCAATAAAGTCCTACGGGCGTATTCTGCATACGAACTGAACCGATCAGAATTAGCTTGCATTGTCTCATAAAGTATATTGGCATAATCAAGTCTTCGGGGACATAATGCCTTAAAATCTCGACAGAAATTCGACCACGTTCTATCGTTAGTCGCCCATTCGTTAAGCCACGTACGTGCATCACCCTTAAGGCAGCTTGATACGCGAGAAAGACACTCTGAATCTTGCCAGTTATTGGCAGCTTTAGCCCTATCAACTTCCTCGCACCATGCGTCAATGTCATGTATTGTTGGATCGAAATTGGATATAAAATAAGTGTGGGTAGTTGTAGTGCTTATAGATTTAATAGCTTCAATCAAGATACGTCCCGAATCCACTATCGATGTTTCGGGCTGTGACTGCACCGATACATCGCAACATAGGGGGCCCTCAGATGTACTGCCCTCAAGTTGATGCTCATTTAAAGCAATATTAGAACCGTTTAATTCTTTTTGTTCGGAATCCGTGGGTAGATTTGCTTTAACTTCATTACAATCACGTGAATTATTTTCACGACGATATTCGAGAGAATCTAACCTATTAATTATCGCATCTAAAGTTTGCTGTAAAGGATCGTTCCGACTCCGCGAATGACGTGCCTCAGAAGGAGACCTGTGTCGCGATCTCGATCTTATACGAGAACGAGATCTTATACGTGATCGAGTTCGCGTAGGCGTACGAGACCGCTCATGTGAGCGAGTCACGTGACTATTTTGTGAACGAGATTCATGTGGACGAGAACGGGACCCGCTTCGCGAATACGAGTCGTTACGCGGCCTATTTTTGCTTACGCATCGACGTGACTTGCTTAAAGGGTGATCTCGGTCGCCAGGCATGTTAAAACTCGCCCAAAAACAAAATAAATTGGTGTCTTCCAAGGAAAATTAAACTACCGCACAAAAATAAATGAATAACTTTTATATGGAATGGCCAAAAGGGCTTATGGGAATGAATCCCACTTCTGAACTTATGATTCAGAAGTAAAAATCATAAAAAAATACAAAAAGGTTTATATGAAATAAGAATTATATTTTCTAAATCAGGATACGATAAACGAAATACAAATCAGTAGAGATATGATCAAATCTTACCTTAAAGAAAACACCAATTTACATAAAAATAAATACACTCACACGATAACTAAAAACTCACAACACTTCCTACACAACAAGTCTCGTCGATAACGTCTGTACAGCACGAATGCCGACAAGCAAATGCCCCTTTCCAACGTTTCGCACGGCTTTATATAGGAATGTTTGCTAGTGTAAAACGTGAATCCTAACTATATATATACGATATACATTGTCACTGCTTAAATGTCGATTTTCTATTTCAGTACTACCTCAGATGGACCGGCCCGCGGATATAGACAGAAACTGTCAATATAGTGGTCCTTTTTGGAGTTTACTCCTTAACAATCGATTTTCATATAAGGCGTCCGGTATGAGAAAAATTTGAGGAGTGAAATCTATAGTCTATAAAATATAGCATGATCTCTGTGACAGTTCTCACTAGTGCCGCACGCTTACGATGTAGTCCGTATTTTTGTCGATGTAATGCCTTATTTTTTAAAGTTATTTGCTACTGCAATTGAAAAACAATGTATGAAAATCTTATCGAATTTCAATCAATGGATTTTATTTGATTTTAAATAAAGGTGTGAATTAATTATTTATATTATTCGAAAGGAGTACATACAAGTTCATCGTCACTATTATCATCATCGCTAGAGCATTCCTGTAGGTTGATGATGAGATCTTGGTCACTGATTATTTCATGAATAATCATGTTTATTTTATAAAAGAATTTATACTTTTAATATAAAAAAAATGGTCTTATTAATATTATAACTGATGTCTGAATACTAAATTAATACAATTTTCTTATTTTATAGAGTAACCAAGTGGTTATATAGGTAATGATTTGGTTTTACTTGTTTTATAAATAATTATCGAATGACCTCGTTACGTTTTTGGTGCGCAACCTATTCTGCGCACCTTTCACTATCTGACGTGAGATAATACTTCAATGAACAGTTTTAATAAATGTAAATAAAAAAAAATATATATTATTTTTAGTCAAATGAACTTTTTTTGCGCCTGTTTTGATAATTGTACTTAAGTAGTAAACTCCAGCCGTGCGTCGGAGCTGACACACACACTTTATTTTTATATTGCTTATGGTGGCAAATGAGCAAGCAGCACATCTGATGGTAAGTGTCACTGCCGCCCATGGAACCTTTGCAATACTAAGGGTGATAGCTTAGGCCGCTACGTACCAATAAAATCCCCAAACCCACCCAGTTGGGCTTCCGGCTCTCTCGCTCACCGAACGAAGCGCAATATCACATTGCCATTACTCAGACGTCGATCTTCTGCTCAGTGTGGTACTACCCCGGACGGACCGGCCCGCGGCTCTACACAGAGAACTGACAACAGCGTGGTCCTACCACTATTAAATAAGTTACAATTACTGTTATAGTTTATAAAATATAACATGATCTCTGTGACAGTTCTCATTAGTGCTGCAAGCTTACGATGCAGTTCGAATTTTTGTCGATATAATTCCTTATCTTTTAAAGTTATTTGCTACTGCAATTGAAAAACAATGTATGAAAATCTTATAGAATTTCAATCAAATGAATCGATTATAAATTTAAAATAATCTATGAAAATCTTATTAAATTTAAATTAATGGATTTTATTTATTTAAACTAAAGCTGTTAATTAATTCTTTTTATTATTCAAACTAAGTACATCCAAGTTCATCGTCAATATTATCATCATCGCTGGCGGATTCCTGTGGGTTGATGATGAGTTCTTGGTCACAGTGATATTAAATGAACACAATTTACTTATTTTATAGAGTAATCATGTGGTTTATATAGGTAATGTAATGGTTTTACATGTTTTATAAATAATTAATAAGAATGTTATCGATTTACGTTTATCGACTGTCCCATCTCTATCTTATTCTCAGTCCAGTAAGACCTTGTACTTGCGTAACCATCATATTTTTATAAAATGGTTACTATGTTTTTTAAAACATATGAGGTACAAATTTTTGTATAAATATTCATATTTTTATATTCATAATTCAGTTGTATCTCAACTGAATTAAGTGGCATGTAAAGATTGAAAATATATGCGATACAAAATAAAATTGTGAACATGACGCGTATTCATAATTACTTCATCGGTTTCGCCGCTATCTATCACAGAGATCAAGCTATATTTTAAGGACTATAAAAGTACACAATCAAAGGTCAATATGGCGACGACCGAAATCGCCATTTTGTGAAAATAAAAATAAAAAGTGAAAGTTTGACATATTAATATGTAGAGTATAATTAAATACTGATTTATGACGTAATCGGTGTTTTTTTGTGTTTTTTTTGTTATTATCTGGAAATTAAACTACAAGATCCGGGTTTATGTTTCTCTTAAAAGCATCACCCCCACCTATTTTTTATGACAATGTCAGTTACAAAGTATATTTCTGCCTAAAACGGATATTCAGAGACTCACAAATGATTTTCTTTCATCAAATAATTCTATCAAAACGTTTGACAGCCCTATCTTGTGAAACAAAATTGTAACATAATGGTTAAATAACGAACTGATTCTTAATATTATACAAATAGAGTGCATATTAAAATGTGAAGTCATTTTATTAACTGCATTTATAAGTTTGTAATATTACCGCAAACGTTTGCGGTTTGTAAATTGATTTTAAAAGGATTTTAAATCTTATTACCGTTGGATAAGGTATATTATTATAGATTTCTAATGGTAAATAAGTGTGTCAATAAATTTCAAATAACTTATTTTTGATTCGCGCCGCGGGATGTCACCTTAGATAGGGTGTATGTGATTTCGGTTCTTTTTTTTTTGGGACATTTTGAAGTGAAAATTTCTTGCTTTTTATTTTATTTATCCGTGTGGTGACGGAGTAAGAATACTATTCACCACCCCATATCTTACCCGTGGGTGATCGTACGAGACGACTAAGGGATATAAAACGCATATAACATCTATGCGAGAGAAGGAAAACTCGAAACAAACCCGATACCAACACGTCTGATCAGCGTGGTATAGTACCTAGATCAATTTTTCTCTCTTTACGGAGGAAGCTCGATATAAACTTAGATAAGGAGGAGAAAATTTTTGATCCACCATTGCCAAAATAAAAATGATTCTGTATAAAAATTAATATTATTTTTGGTCATTTAGTTTCATCATTAATATAAAAATCATAAATATCTTTTTATAGTTGCTTTATGAAATATTAAAAAGAGAGAACTAGACGATGTATGTCGTAAAGACATACTATATAACTTGTTCTATGTATAGTGGAAAAATATGTAATTATGTGCATCAAACACTTATGGGTGTAATCGACATAGCCCGAAGAATTAGCACGTTGAAGTGGCAATGGGTAGGCCACATCGCTCGACGAACCGACAACCGTTAGGGAAGAAAGGCTCTCGAGTGGCGACCACGAATCGGTCGACGCAGCGTAGGACGACCCACAACTAGATGGACTGATGATATTATCAAGGTCGGAGGAAACCGTTGAACGCAGGTGGCACAGGATCGTTGCAAATGGCATTCTCGTGGGGAGACCTATGTCCAACAGTGGACGTTTATGGGCTGATGGATGGATGGATGGAAGCACTTATGTATATACATAGAACTAAGTTTGTACATTAGTATATATTTATTTATATATATTCGCTGTGTGGTAGCGGCTACGAATACTACCAACCCTTATTTTGCTCGTGAATGTCGTAAAAGACGACTAAGAGTCTTGTAACGACCTGGACCAACTCCATCTGATGTCGTTTGATCAACAATTACATTCCCAATGAGGGTTGACGTCTGTCAGGCGGCCGGTCATAAAACTATTGACAATTACTTTTACAATATGTACTATGAAAGAAGTGTACATATTGTATCAACCACAAGTAATTGGGATAAGAGTAGGAGAATGATGATGATGATATTATGGAAACGAGGAGGACATATATCACAACCGTCTCAAACACTTTTCACTTCAAAATCTGTAAAGATTCGCATAAGTATACGATAACTCGCCTAAACTCTTTTTCTCGCGAATTTATCGTTACGCGAAAAGATTGCAGATCAAAATTGTAAAGGCCATAGAAAAATCACTTCAAAAATCACGTATTTTTACGTGCCACCTAATTTTTAGATGGCACCTAAAATTTAGGTGAATCCTTAATCAATATCCTTAAATAAAAACGTTAAAATGTAATTAAATTTTTTCGATGATAATTAAAATTTACATACATACATACATATCATCACGCCATATCCCTTGCAGGGTAGGCAGAGAGAACAGAGTGCCAGAGAACTCTATCTCTGCATACTTCACTCGCTTCCTCAACATTCATAATTCTCTTCATACACGCTCGCCGGTTTCGGAGACTCTTGACTCCACCTTCCTTCAGTACATGACCGATCTGGTCTAGGTAAGTTAGTCTCGGTTTCCCTCGGTACCTACATCCGTCCACTTTCGCATTGTATATCTTCTTAACCAGACGTTCGTTCGGCATTCTTTTCACATGTCCGAACCATCGGAGCATTCCCTTTCGCATCTTTACACCAATACTCTTTAATGAAAAAAACCGGAGGTGTCAAGGGACACCCGGATGGAACGAAGTTCTATTTTAATTATATAATTTTTTTCTGCCTTAAGCGATTTTTATCGTTATATTTTAGCCAATTTGCAAAATATCTTTATAAATTATAGCCTATGTGTTATTCTGATGTGCAAGCTATATTACTATAAATTTCATCAAAATCCATTCAGTAGTTTTTACGTGAAAGAGCAACAAACATGTTCACATCCATACATTATTACAAACTTTCACGTTTATAAAATTAATAATGGGATATACAATTCCACTAGACTACCAAAACTTTTCGGCCCCGAGCTCGAACGCGAGCCGGCCACGCGGCCCGGTCACGGGCGAAAATAACTTCGTTGCGCATTATTTTGATTTTGCTATATCTCTTAAGGTATTGATTTAATTTGCATGGTCTGAAGGAAAAAAAATATCTTCATGAAATGCTCAAGCCAACTAATGTATTTAAAATGATAAGGATTAATACAGTATTTGTGTAAATAGCTTTTCAATTACCGTTTTATAATAGAACATTTTTTAAAGTATTAAAATGGATATAGTATGTTATCCTTAAGAGATAGATATATACCATCGCGGACTTTTTTGTAGGCCTTTTTAAGCTGTATAATACTGTAGTACTTTATTTTGATCTATTTCGTAGGGTTCAGCCAGCGTTTGCAATGTAAGCGCAAAATAATGTGTTTATTTACGACATCACATTAGAAACCTCTAAAATTATCAGTGTTTCTCTAGTACATTATGCATATATTCTACATATAAACCTTCCTCTTGAATCACTCTATCTATAAAAAAAATCGTCGGGACACCACACTGTTCAATGCGAAATAGAAATGAAAATATCTGGCTTGCTTTCTATAAGAGAGCCGACGAGCGACGCCGCACAGCTTACAATAGCTTACTATAGCAAAAAGTGTCGTGACAACTTTTCGTAAGAATTTTTTCCGTCTAGCCCCCTTTCACAACGCGCGATAAGGAACTTCGTTCCAAAAACTTTTAGGTAATATTTGACACGTAACAATGACTTTATTTTATCATTTACATTGTTTTTGAATTGTAATCTAAAATTTACGAGTTATTGTTGAAAACGGGAAGTTATCTCTCAAAACCTGTCCTAATACATAGTCATCCGACTAATGCGGGTGACGTTTAGGGGACGTTTGATCAACCACACAACGCTGAGGCACCCTACAGCGCCGCTTCCCCGGGGATACAATTATAGAATATACTAAAACATATTGATATTAATAAAAAAACTCTAAAGAAGTTTGATTCCCGGTAAATTTAAATAGTGTCGGCCAAATACAGGACTCTTGCGAGTTTCGTAAGTCTTGCAACTCTCGCTGTTAAAATAACACAGACTCACTCGTTTTGATAGAAATGGCAAATGTAAATAAATTAATGAAATTCCATTTATCTAGTGTCACTATAATCTATCTAATCTAAGAAGTGCACTTTGACAGCTGTGGGAGTAAGTTGTCAAGTTATATGAACCAAATAATCGCTATTGAAAATATCCGATTTTAATAAGAAATTGATATTGATTCTTTTTTTTTTTAATTTTTTTTTTTTAATTTTTTTTTTTAATTAATAATCAGTATATTCTTCTTTTTTTTTTTTTTAATTAATAATCAGTACCTATTCTTTTTTTTTTTTTTTTTTTTTTAAATAAGGAGATGAATAAATTAAGTGCTAAACTAATACTTAACAAATTTAATTATTTTAGCATAAAATCTATTCATCATATTTAGTAGGATTAGGTTAATTAAAAACAAAAACTGGATTTGAAAATAGCTATTTATTAAGAATTACTACTATTACTTGAATTATCAGCGTCGCGAACATTAATAATTATTTCCTCATCAATAAAATTGTCGAAATGTACATCTCTGTCAAAATCTCTATTCGATTAACTGTATTATTCTCATATTTTAACCGATTATTTGGATATTCGTGAATTGGAAGTGGTCAAGCACTACTGTATATAACGTGATGACGTGACATTGTAAGATCGTCAATAATAATTACTATTTGTTTATATTTTAAATTAGTTTTACGAGTTTCAACCTTAGATTATTGTACAAGAAAGTCACCCGCAACGTTAATTATGTAAATAACGTAATAATTCTTTAAAATTTCAGATTTATTGTTTGCATTCATGTGTATACGTTTAATCAAGGTTATTGTGTATTAAAAAATGCGAAACCTCAAAATGCATTTCTTAGATTAGATGAACTATAACTGTACAACTATCAATAATTAGGTACATACCACTTAACGGGAGTGGGGGCTATAGTCACACCTATCTAACATGAGACTGTTTAAAATAACATCAAATTATTTCCCCGTGTACTGGTATTGAGAATACAAAATGTTGACAATACTTTCTTCATAAATACCCGAATACGAAACGAAAAATGATGTCACAAGCGGGGTTCGAACCCGCACCTATTGGGAATCCAGCCCAACCGTGCTGCCACTTACACCATGGTGAACTATTTTAGGACATTCAAATTTCGTTTCGTATCGGGTATTTATAAATAATTAAGCATATTAAATGCTAAAAATTTCAGTAATTTGAATAACAAGGTTGTGTCATCGTTTAATACAATTCTAACTGTAAAGTTTGAAGTATTACATACATACATACATACATATCATCACGCCATATCCCTTGCAGGGTAGGCAGAGAGAACAGAGTGCCAGAGAACTCTATCTCTGCATACTTCACTCGCTTCCTCAACATTCATAATTCTCTTCATACACGCTCGCCGGTTTTGGAGACTCTTGACTCCACCTTCCTTCAGTACATGACCGATCTGGTCTAGGTAGGTTAGTCTCGGTCTCCCTCGGTACCTACATCCTTCCACTTTCGCATTGTATATCTTCTTAACCAGGCGTTCGTTCGGCATTCTTTCCACATGTCCGAACCATCGGAGCATTCCCTTTCGCATCTTTACACCAATACTCTCTTTCATACCTACTCGCTCTCTTACGTCGTCGATACGAATGCGGTCGGTCAGCCTAACTCCACAGATTTTCCGCAGAGATCGCATTTCGACCGCATCAATTTTACTATCATACTCTTTTCTGCATACTCAACTCTCGCTTCCATACAGTAATGTTGGGACAAGCACTGCGTTATGTATTGCTACACGTGCCTTCTGGCTGAGGTGGTGGCTGCCGAGAAGTTGCCCCAACGCTCCGTTCACTCTATTTCCCGCATTCACTCTTCGCTCTATATCAGTGGTGTACCTTCCATCTCGGCTAAATCCACATCCAAGATATACAAATTCATCCACTTGCTCTAGCACGTCATTACCTATTGTTACTCTTACATCTGTTCTGGTTTTATCTCTTTCAAAGACCATTATTTTGGTTTTGCTCACATTCACGCGTAGACCCCTTTTCTTACAATCTTCTGTCATTGTGTCGACTAGGGTCTGCAGGTCAGTCGCTGACTGTGCCAGCAGGACTGCATCATCTGCATAAAGCAGAGCAGTGACCACTGAGTCGCCCATCTGGACTCCCACATTCATATCGTTCAACCTTTGGAGACATTTATCCAGATATATGATAAACAGCCTGGCTGACAGAACGCACCCCTGCTTAACGCCGATATTGACGTCAAACCAAGGCGACATTCCATCATCCAGCCGCACACAGGCTCTACAGCCCATGTAACTGGACTACACAGCCTGTAGCAGTTTACCGCTAATACCATACTCCGGTAAAATGTCCCAAAGTTCCTTTCGTACAACCGTGTCAAATGCTCTCTCCAGATCCACAAAACTGCAGAAAACCCTCTGACCTAGAGCCAGATGCTTCTCCACAATGTTGCGCAGAGAGAACACTTGATCCATGCATCCCCTTCCACTCCTGAAACCTCCTTGTGTCTCACACAGTAAACCATCGGACACCATCCTCATTCTCCTTTCAATAATTTTTCCATACACTTTTGCTGCCAAACTGGTCAAGCTTATGGCTCTGTAATTTGCGCAGTCATAACGTGAACCCTTGTTTTTAAACAAAGGCACGATGACTGCGCTATTCCAGTCCCTGGGAACCATTCCCGAGCTCCAACATAAATTGAGGAGCAACAGGAACGCCTCCCAGACACAAGAGCCACCAAGCTTTTTGAAGTATTAAGTCTATACAATGTGTAAACATTGTTCGATAGATGGCATACGTCACCTTGAAGACGTAAGATATAATATGAATCGAAATTTGCATGTCCTAAAATAGTTCACGATGGTGTAAGTGGCAGCACGGTTGGGCCAGATTCCCAATAGGTTCGAACCCTGCTTGTGACATCATTTTTCGTTTCGTATCGGGTATTTATAAATAATTAAGCATATTAAATGCAAAAAATTTCAGTAATTTGAATACTTTCTTTGTCAAAGTAATCGTAAAATTCTGTCTAATGGAGCACTGCGAGACTCTTGCACCGAGTCTTGGTCTTGCATTTGGGCAATACTAAATTCAAACGCCATATAATGAGTGAAAATCTAATTCACCACCCCCTATCTTACCCTATCAATCTCTTAAAATACGACTCATCATTCATCATTCTCCTACACTTATCCCAATTACTTGGGGTCGATACAATATGTACTCTTCTTTCATAGTACATATTGTAAAAGTTATTGTCAATAGTTTTATGACCGGCCGCCTGCCAGACGTCAACACAACTTGTGAATGTAATTGTTGATCAAACGGCATCAGATGGAGGTGGCCCATGTCGTTATAAGACTCTTAGTCGTCTTTTACGACATCCACGAGTAAAGTAAGGGTTGGTAGTATTTTTAGTCACACCACACAGCTAGCTCTTAAAACACGGCTAAGGGATATAAATTGCATATAACATCTATGCAAGAGAAGGAAATCTCGACATAAAACCATATAGCAATACATCTGACCAGCGCGTAGTACAGTAAATAAATCTTTTTTCCCGATGGAGGAGTCTTTCGCCCAATATATATGGTGACAGTTAAAAGATATATTACTAAACTTTGATTTTTCTTTGGGAATTCGAAAAAATCTATCTGAAAATGCAAACTATATTATACAGGGTGGAAGTGGACCGCTCCCGAAAAAAAAGACAGGGGACCCTACTAGTCCTACTTGTAATGATAGACTAGAAAAAATCGATTCGGATGAAAATTTCTTTTTTTCACAACGAATTTTAAGTTTTTTTTCACATTCCATCGTATTAGGGCAGTGCCATGTAACGATAATTCCATAAAAAATACGTAACTATACTCAGATGAGAAAACACGCAATCTATTCAAAACTCACGATCATATGTTCAAGAGTTCAACGACCTCGCGTGGTGAAAAAAAAATTGGTCCCACTATTGGGCTCGGGCCTACTCCGTAATGGGAGGGAAATTAACCTACTATACCGCGCTGGCCAGACGTGTTGGTATAGGTTTATATTTCGAGATTTTCATCTCTCGCATAGATGTTATATGCGTTTTATATCCCTCAGTCGTCTCTTACGATCACCCACGGGTAAGATAGGGGGTGGTGATTTGTATTCTTACTCCGTCACCACACGGATAAATTGAATTTAACATAGGAATGAAATAAACTATAGTTCATCTAATCTAAGAAGTGCATTTTGACGTTTCGCATTTTTTAATACACAATAACCTTGGTCAAGCGTATACACATGATTGCAAACAATAAATCTAAAATTTTAAAGAAATATTAAGTTATTTACATAATTAACGTTGCGGGTGAGTTTCTTGTACAATAATGTAATATTGAAACTCGTAAAACTAATTTAAAATTAAAATAACATTGTAAATAGTAATTATTATGGACGACCTTACAATATCACGTCATAACGTTCTAAACAGTAGTGCTTGACAACTTCCAATTCACGAATATCCAAATAATCGGTAAAAATATTAGAATAATACAATTAATCGAATAGAGATTTGACAGAGATGTACATTCGACACTTTGATTGATGAGGAAATAATTATTGATGTTTGCGACGCTGATAATTCAAGTAATACTAATGATTCTGACAAATCGCTATTTTCAAATCCAGTTTTTGTTTTTACTTAACCTAATCCTACTAAATATGATGAATAGATTTTATGATGAAATAATTAAATTTGTTTAGTGTTAATTTAGCACTTAATATTTCATCTCCTTTTTGAAAAATAAAAAATAAACCGATTATTAATTACAAAGAATTAATATCGATTTCTCATCAAAATCGGATATCTTCGCTAGCAAGTATTTGGTTCACATACCTAGACAACTTACTCTGACAGCTGTCAAAGTGCACTTCTTAGATTAGATAGACTATAGCTTTCATATTTAAGAGACTAAAGCTACACAAGCTGATACTACCACATAAAATGCTAAATTTGTCCATACAACGTACTATATATTAATTTCCCTATTATTATATAGGAGATTCAAGAAAAAGTTTTTGGCCAACGTGCAAGCAGAACACCTAATAGTAAATGTCACTACCGCCCATGGTCCTTTGCTATACCAAACCCTGGGTGGGTTGGTTGGTTGGACTTCCGGCTCGCTCGCTCACCGAACGAAGCGCAATATCACATAGCCATTACTCAGACGTCGATCTTCTGCTCAGTGTGGTACTACCCCGGGCGGACTGGCCCACGGCTGTAGACAGAGAACTGTCAACAGCGTGGTGCTACCAATATTGTGATAGAAGAAGAAGATTCAAGGAAAAGATTTTTTATAGATAAAATAAATTAATTTAAATGCGATCTCTGCGGAAAATCTGTGGAGTTAGGCTGACCGACCGCATTCGTAACGACGACGTAAGAGAGCGAGTAGGTATGAAAGAGAGTATTGGTGTAAAGATGCGAAAGGGAATGCTCCGATGGTTCGGACATGTGGAAAGAATGCCGAACGAACGTCTGGTTAAGAAGATATACAATGCGAAAGTGGAAGGATGTAGGTACCGGGGGAGACCGAGACTCACCTACCTAGACCAGATCGGTCATGTACTGAAGGAAGGTGGAGTCAAGAGTCTCCGAAACCGGCGAGCGTGTATGAAGAGAATTATGAATGTTGAGGAAGCGAGTGAAGTATGCAGAGATAGAGTTCTCTGGCACTCTGTTCTCTCTGCCTACCCTTCAAGGGATATGGCGTGATGATATGTATGTATGTATGTATGTAAAATAAATTATATAATATGTCTTCAAGTTATATTCTTATTATCATCATTCATCAAGCTCTTATCACCAATAACATGTGGTGGACGATATACTCATATATGTATATCACAAAAGTTATTGTCAATAGTTGTTGTGTCCGGCCGTCTATCTGACGTCAGCACTACTTGTGCGTACGTCTTTTACGACATCTACGAGCAAAGTAAGGTTTGGTAGTATTCGTAGCCGCTATCACACAATTTAGGTAGTCGCTCTTTCTATACATATTTGTTAAAAAGTTAATAATTTTTTTAATTTATAAAACCCGTTTACGAAATGAAAAATGATGTCACAAGCGGGATTCGAAACCGCGCCTATTGGTATTCCGGCCCAATCGTGCTGCCACTACACCACCGTGACTAATTGTTGGACATGCAAATTTCACTTCGTATAATATTTACGTCTTGAGTTAGTTAATTTTTTTAAGCTAAAAAAAAACATAATATTATAAAAAGCGCAACAGAATATAATAGCTATACATATATTATGATTAAAACAAATAATTCAAACAAAATACTCATCCAATTGTGGCCATTAATACTGCGGGCGCACGAAATGCCTAAATCGCTACGCTATACGTAGCGAGCGATTTAATTATTTCTTTGTAACAAACCCCTTTATATGGTGGACTATGGATGCGTCTCGCCCCGTCAAATCGGTGCGGGGTGACGGAAGAGGCGGCGTGTAACTCCATAGACCCATAGTTCAAAGATTCTTCTCTTCGCCGTGCGAGCGAGCCACCGGTACCCAATTTTTGTCTTCGGTGATAACACAACACCCTGCACTGAGGAAATAATCCTACGTCGGGGTGGTACTAGACAAACCTATCTATCAGCCAGTAGACGTCTTTTTTTGGAGAGCCTTGCCACGGGAAGGCTGCTCAGAATAGTCCTGTGTTACCTGCATCCAATGGATTCCTACGACTCTCAAACATACATATAATTTTCGTACAAAAATTATACACAGACTCAGAACAACACTTTATGGATCGAACAAAGTATTGACTTGCGTAGATAACAAACTTAATAGTGGTAGGACCACGCTGTTGTCAGTTCTCTGTCTACAGCCGCGGGCCGGTCCGTCCGGGGTAGTACCACACTGAGCAGAAGATCGACGTCTGAGGCAATGTGCTATTGCACTTCGTTCGGTGAGCGAGATAGCCGGAAGCCCAACTGGGTGGGTTTGGGATTTATATTGGTAGGCAGCGGCCTAGCTATACCCTTGGTATTGCAAAGGTCACTTACCATCCATACCATAACTATTGTTCTACGGGTATGCGACGTAATAGATGAGTTACTCATATTGGCATTAATAAATGTTCAAGGTGAACAGGTTCCCTCGAAAAAGTAATATGACCTAGTTCTATGAGAAACTAGAAATCCTTTTTGCTATTGATTATGTTGACAACCGAGCAAGCAACACATCTGTTGGTAAGTGTCACTACCGCTCATGGACCTTCAAACGAAGAGCAACAGCACATTGCCATTACTCAGACGTCGATCTTCTGCTCAGTGTGGTACTACCCCGAACGGACCGGCCCGCGGCTGTAGACAGAAAACTGTCAACAGCGTGGTCCTACCATTACTAAAAATAGAAATATTTAATAAGAATGAGAAAATGTATTGGGATTGCCATCTTATTTTTAACCCCCGACACAAAAAGAGGGATGTTATAAGTCTGACGTGTCTGTCTGTGTGTGTGTGTCTGTCTGTTTGTGGCATTATAACGCCCGAATGGATGAAGCAATTTTAATTTTTTTTTGTATTAAAGGTGACTTATGTACAAATGTTCTTAGACATGTTTAATGAAAATCGGTTGAGCCGTTTATATTTTCATTAGCGTTTTTTTTTATATCAGGGGTTACTTAAAATTTTAATTTTTTATACAATAAAAATTAAAATTTTAAGTAACCCCTGATATAAAAAAAAAACTAAAAAATACAGCCTATAACAATGTGTAAACATTGTCAGGTAGATGTCATACTGTCACTTTAAGACGTAAATATGATACGAAGCGAAATTTGCATGTCCTACAATAAGTCACGGTGGTGTAGTGGCAGCACGATTGGGCCGGAATCCCAATAGGCATGGGTTTGAATCCCGCTTGTGACATCATTTTTCGCTTCGTAATCGGGTTTTATAAATTTTAGAATGTTTTAGTAATTCTCAACAAAAGCGATTGATTGATATATAAATCTCGAGCCTCCTCATACAGTATTGTATACTGTATATGACTGCAGTTGACGTAGTGGGTTCGATTCCCACCCTGGAAAATACTTTGTGCGATCCATAAACTGTTGTTCTCAGCATGGGTGTAATTTGTCTGCGTTAATTATATGTTTGAAAAGTCTCATCCGCAATACAAGGATTACTTACTTAGTGCAGGGTGGTGTCTTTTCCACCAAATTCAAAGATCGGGTACCGGTGGCCCGCTCGCACGGCGAAGAGGGAGGAGTTTTACAGTGGGTCTATGGGATCACGCGCCGCCTTTCCGTTGCGGTTGGCGGGGCGAGACGCATCCATAGTCCACCAAAAAAAAAAGAAAAAAAAGGTGGTGTCTTAAGTGTCTTTAAAAAAAAATATAAACCAAACACAAGACAATAGCAGACAATTCAAGGTTTTCCTTCTCTAGTATAGATAGTTTACCACGTATGAACCTCTTAATGATAAGATATTAGCGGGCAAGAAAGGGTGGTGGTGACTTATATTAATATTCCATCATCACACGGAAGTAAGGATAATGATTTTCTATAACTAGATCTCGATTTTAGTATATCAAAAATAAATAAAATATTTTTTAAGTGAAAACTTCTTTAGGCGCGTTGAGCGTTTTTGGAGGGGGAAAACTTATAGGTTCGCGTCACCGACATGCTAATGCTAATAGTATATCTATAGCTATGTGAAAACTTCTTTAGGCGCGTTGAGCGTTTTTGGAGGGGGAAAACTTATAGGTTCGCGTCACCGACATGCTAATGCTAATAGTATATCTATAGCTATGTGAAAACTTCTTTAGGTGCGTTGAGCGTTTTTGGAGGGGAAAAACTTATAGGTTCGCGTCACCGACATGCTAATGCTAATAGTATATCTATAGCTATGTGAAAACTTCTTTAGGTGCGTTGAGCGTTTTTGGAGGGGAAAAACTTATAGGTTCGCGTCACCGACATGCTAATGCTAATAGTATATCTATAGCTATGTGAAAACTTCTTTAGGTGCGTTGAGCGTTTTTGGAGGGGGAAAACTTATAGGTTCGCGTCACCGACATGCTAATGCTAATAGTATATCTATAGCTATGTGAAAACTTCTTTAGGTGCGTTGAGCGTTTTTGGAGGGGAAAAACTTATAGGTTCGCGTCACCGACATGCTAATGCTAATAGTATATCTATAGCTATGTGAAAACTTCTTTAGGCGCGTTGAGCGTTTTTGGAGGGGGAAAACTTATAGGTTCGCGTCACCGACATGCTAATGCTAATAGTATATCTATAGCTATGTGAAAACTTCTTTAGGTGCGTTGAGCGTTTTTGGAGGGGAAAAACTTATAGGTTCGCGTCACCGACATGCTAATGCTAATAGTATATCTATAGCTATATGGAAACTTCTTTAGGCGCGTTGAGCGTTTTTGGAGGGGAAAAACTTATAGGTTCGCGTCACCGACATGCTAATGCTAATAGTATATCTATAGCTATGTGAAAACTTCTTTAGGCGCGTTGAGCGTTTTTGGAGGGGAAAAACTTATAGGTTCGCGTCACCGACATGCTAATGCTAATAGTATATCTATAGCTATGTGAAAACTTCTTTAGGCGCGTTGAGCGTTTTTGGAGGGGAAAAACTTATAGGTTCGCGTCACCGACATGCTAATGCTAATAGTATATCTATAGCTATATGAAAACTTCTTTAGGCGCGTTGAGCGTTTTTGGAAGGGAAATTAATTAGAGTATTGAACATTTTAATATTTTTATATAGATAAATGAATAATGAAAATAAAGAATTTATTTTCAAATATTTTCAATATTCATATCAATATTTGCATTTAAAAGTATGGCATTATTTATTTTTAATTGTATTTTTAATATTTAACCTTTATGTCATGAAATGAGTATCATTGTGGTTTAAAGGCTATCTTACTAGCGTGGTAAAACCGATTCCTAGATGTTCGATAATATTTTTTATTTTTATATAAAAATTAGAAAATTATTATTATTTCAATTAGTCTTAAGTTAATAGTTTTCACTTCTATCGGCAGTCCCCATGACTGCCTGTTGTTTTTTTTTTTAAATGTGGTGACGGAGTAAGAATACAATTCACCACCTATCTATCTTACCTGTGGGTGATCTTACGAGACGACTAAGGGATATAAAAGGCATATAACATCTATGCGAGAGAAGGAAAACCCTAAACAAAACTCTATATCAACACGTCTAACCAGTGTGCTATAGTAGATCAATTTCCCTCCCATTACGGAGGAGGCTCGAGCCCAACAGTGGGACATATATGAGCTGTGATGAAATATAATAAAAAATATGAGATATTTGTGTACATTTATTTTTATATCCAATTCCCACATATTTAATGGCCACGCAGCTAATAAAAAGCATGGTTTATTAACCCTCTGTTTACGTTCGCAGGCCGTGGGGTCGTACGACCCCTGTTACGGGGCACTTTCGACCCCCCCCGGGGCTATTACTAACTGGCATTATTATTGACTGAATCTAATCTGCTGTAAATAAGAACCATTGATTTCGTGATTAAAAATTATATTTTTTTTTCTTTCACTTTCTTTCTCTTTCTGTGTGATGATGGAGTAATATATTATACAGATGCTATATTGGTTAAGAATTGACTTGTAAGCCAAGTGTTGTTAATTCGATTCCGTATGTATGATAAGATTTTGTTCGATTAGATAACTGTTGTTTTAAGACTGAGTGTAATTATTATTTCTATGTTAATTGTATATTTATATAATTTTCCTTATTGTAGTGTGAAAAAAAAAAACACAAAGCAGTCACGAGGACTAGTTTTCCTTCTCTCTCCTACTTTCTAACTTTGTGTATATTTCTTTCTCTCTCTCCCTCTTTCATTGGAATATTGGACGCTACTCGTTGCTAACGCTCACGCTGGTAACAGGTATACTACGCGCATGTGTTCGAGTGCTATTGCGTTAAACGTTTAACGCAACCTTGTTGGATGTCGCATTAGAAGTTTCATATAAAAAAAGAATACATTTCACTACTAATGTTTGCACAAGAGAAGGGAAATTCCAAATAAAACATATTCGTTGGACTAGCTATTGGACTAGTTGGACTATACTACATAGTAAGATACGATTTCTTTGCTATTCTGAAGGTTGATGCCCAACAGTGGGACATATATGAGCTGATGTATACCTACTATCATTACAAACGGACAATTTTATTTATGCTTATATATAGATATCTTAAATTTATTAAACCCTTTTCACTTAATAATCCCTCCACCTATTAATCCCTTACGCAACCAGACAACCGTGTAATAGCCGATATTAATAATTAAAAGGGACAAATGAACAATCTGTTTCGCAATGTTTGACCCCTCGAGGGGCGAATGGGTTAATTTTATACATTTTCACTTGAAAAAAAACAAACGTTAATCTATTAGGGAGACTGATAGTACTCGCATTCGATACCGTGGCGAAAATTGCCGACGTTTTAGGAATTATATTAGATTTTTATTAATTGTTTTAATAGTGCAAAAAAAAACGACAACTAAATTTTAAAGTGAAAACTTCTTTTGGCGCACCGCACACAGTCTTTTTCGTAGTCTGTAAATGATGCTGATCCGTCACGCTCTGAGGTGAAAGGCTCGTTTGGGTGAACTCGGGAAGTCGGGACCCCTGAGTGTACCCGAAGGAGAGAGATACAGTCAGCTGCTCTTCACTGCTGTGTCACAGTGTTCAGTATATTCAATTTACATATAATTATTGTTATTATCAATTATTCAATAGTTTTTATATACATACATATCATCACGCCATATCCCTTGCAGGGTAGGCAGAGAGAACAGAGTGCCAGAGAACTCTATCCTTGCATACTTCACTCGCTTCCTCAACATTCATAATTCTCTTCATACACGCTCGCCGGTTTCGGAGACTCTTGACTCCACCTTGCTTCAGTACATGACCGATCTGATCTAGGTAGGTTAGTCTCGGTCTCCCCCGATACCTACATCCTTCCACTTTCGCATTGTATATCTTCTTAACCAGGCGTTCGTTCGGCATTCTTTCCACATGTCCGAACCATCGGAGCATTCCCTTTCGCATCTTTACACCAATACTCTCTTTCATACCTACTCGCTCTCTTACGTCGTCGTTACGAATGCGGTCGGTCAGCCTAACTCCACAGATTTTCCGTAGAGATCGCATTTCGACCGCATTAATTTTACTGTCATACTCAAAGTTTTTAATAGTTATTATTGATACGTAATAATAATTATTTTAACAATCATTTTTTGGTTTACATTGTGAGGTTGGTGTATATAATTGGTGGTTTATTGTGCTAATATTATATAGGGGGGAAAACCATTAAATATTATAAAAAAACATAATATTTCTTACGTGTGGTGACGGAGTAAGAATACAATTCACCACCCCCTATCTTACTAGTAGGTGATCGTAAGAGACGACTAAGGGATATAAAACGCATATAACATCTATGCAAGAGATGGCAAACTCGAAACAAAACCCTATACCAACACGTCTGACCAGCGTGGTATAGTAGGTCAATTTTACCTACCACTATGGAGGAGGCTCGAGCCCAACAGTGGGACATATATGAGCTGAGATGATGATCTATGCAAGAGAAGGAAAACTCGAAACAAAATTCTATATAAATACATTTATTTTTATATTTCACTCAGCACTAAGGACTTGTATTGCTTCAGACTACTTATTGTGGTAGGACCACGCTGTTGACAGTTCTCTGTCTACAGCCGCGGGCCGGTCCGTCCGGGGTAGTACTACACTGAGCAGAAGATCGACGTCTGAGTAATGGCAATGTGCTATTGCGCTTCGTTCGGTGAGCGAGAGAGCCGGAAGCCTAACTGGGGTGGGTTCAGGGTTGTATTGGTAGGCAGCGGCCTAGCTATACCATTGGCAAAGGTCCATGTGCTGTCTGCTCGTTTGCCGCCATAAGCAATAAAAAAAAAAAAAAAAAAAAAAAGACTTTACAAACAAATAATTAACGCAGACAAATTATAGCGCTTTGCAGAGTGAGTCTGTGGGGTTGCGTACCTTCTCTTCAACATTCATTATCCACCGCAAGAAAAAAAAAGTCGTCTCTTACGATCACCCACGGGTAAGATAGGAGGTGGTGAAATGTATTCTTACTTCGTCACCACACGAAAGATGCATAGATATTATATGCTTTCTTTTTTTTTTTTTTTTTTGCCTTATATCTTACTAGTTGTTTATACCATAAGCCAGATAAGGGGTGGCCGAATTATAGGTACTGATACTTACTCCGTCACTAGAAGGCAAAATCAATGAACTATTCGAATCTAAGACATTTAACTTAACCTCTCTAAACTATCATTGAAAATAAAACGACATCAGCAGGTGTGATGTAAAGCAATTAACTAATGAGCAAGGGGTGGATGGGGTCCCGGAGCGCTTTGTGTCCAAACTATTGTGTTTCGACAAGTTTACAACAAAAGAAGTTTATTTAGGGGATAGTTACAAATCAAAACTAAAAACACTAGAAAATATATAAAGAATATAGTTGTCTGTAAAGACGGTTTACGTTTTTTTTTTTGGAAACCATATTAACTTTTCATTTCACCTCAAAACAGTTGACAGAACAGTTCAAATTCCTAAAATACAAGAATTAATTAACTTTTCTGTCACAAATGTTGTTGTAATAAACTATTGAAACCGTATTAACTTTTCATTTCACTTCGTAAAAAATTGACAGAACACGTCAAATTCTTAAAGTGCAAGAATTAATTACCTTTTCTGTGGCAATTATTAGCTAGCAGCTAAGCAGTTGTGTGGTAGTGGCTACGTATACTACCAATCCTTACTTTGCTCGTGGATGTCGTAAAAGACAACTAAGAGCTTTATAACGACCTGGGCCAACTCCATCTGATGTCGTTTGGTCAACAATTACATTCACAAGGAGGGTTGACGTCTGGCAGGCGGCCGGTCTTAAAACTATTGCCAATAACTTTTACAATATGTACTATGAAAGAAGAGTACATATTGTTTTGACCGCAAGCAATTAGGATAAGTGTAGGAGAATGATGATTTTGTAACAAACAATTGAAACCGCATTAAGTTTTCACTTCACTTTATAAACAGTTTACAAAACAGTTCACCTGTAGATTGTTTGCTGCCGTTGTCTTTCTTCTACTCGGACGCATCGGCCGATGAAGTTGGAGAGAGATATATGCGTCACAAGCCGAACGTTTAATCCGATCGTGCTCTCTATCGCTTGTTCTGCGCTCTCGCTTGCACGCTCAGCTCAGGTCCACCTGACACTTTTTTTCATGCAAACAGCGTTCATCGATTTACAAGACATTATTTATTATGCTTGATTATTTATAAGAAACCCGATTACGAGCGAAAAATTATTGTCTTTTTATTACAATGTGTAAACAATATCGGGTAGATGGCACACGTGTCCTTAAAGACGAAAATATAATACGATGTGAGAATTGAATGTTCTACAATAGTTCACGGTGGTGTAAGTGGCAGCACGATTGGGACGGATTTCCAATAGGCGTGGGTTCGAATCCCACTTGTGACAATCATTTTTCGCTCGCAATCGAGGTTTTTTTTATTGCGTTTGGTGGCAAACGAGCTGGCAGCATACCTGATGATAAGTGTCACTGCCGCCCATGGACCTTTGCAATACCAAGGGTATAGCTAGGCCGATGCCTACCAATATAAAACCCAAACCCACCCAGTTGGGGTTCCGTCTCTCTCGCTCACCGAACGAAGTACAACAGCCATTACTCAGACGTCGATCTTCTGCTCAGTGTGGTACTACCCCGGACGGACCGGCCCGCGGCTGTAGATAGAAAACTGTCAACAGCGTGGTCCTATCATTATTCCACGAATTTTTATAAATATACATTATCACGTCTAAAGATTTTGAGGTGGAAAGTTTTTATAAGAGAGTCTTGTAACACTGAGCCGAGCAAGTTACAACGAAAAATACCCAAGAGTTGGAACCAGGTCGATATTAAACGTCTTTTTTTACAACATCCACGAGCAATATAAGGGTCGGTAGTATTATTAGCCATTAAGAACACCATAGTTCTCCTGATCTTATCCTAGAGGCAATAACGTAATATATACTCCTATTCCCTTTTTCCGTATGGTGACGGAGTAAGAATAGTATTCACTACATTATATCTTACCCGTGGGTGATCGTACGAGACGACTAAGGGATATAAAACGCATATAACATCTATGCGAGAAGAGAAAGGAGTTGTTTTGAGTAGAAACAAAACCCTATACCAACACGTCCGATCAGCGCGGTATAGGTAGTAGGTTAATTTCCCTCTCATCACGGAGGAGGTCCGAGCCCAACAGTGGGAAATTTATGGGCTGCGATGATGATGATGATGATGATTCCATCTTATATATTACAAGAATCCAAATGCGGTCATATAACTCACCGTATTTCGTCACCAATGCTATTGAGATGCACATTGGTAATGATTCCTTGAACTCCATGACTGGTCTGGCGGGCTACCAAATTCAAATTCATTTATTATGCATAAACCCTATGAGGGCATTTACATATTGTCATTTTTTTACATTTAAATTTTACCCTTTCGAATATTCGCTGCACTTCGCCCATTCGTCGTTCCAGATGGAATGGGCTGGCTGTGTTCAAAATACAGTGTGCCAAAAAAAAAAAGATAGATGAATTGACTAGAATTGTCTAGAGCCAAAGCTTTTTACTAAATACATACATATTCACTTCTTTTCACTTCACTTGCTTCCTCAACATTCATAATTCTCTTCATACACGCACGCCGGTTTCGGAGATTCTTGACTCCACCTTCCTTCGGTACATGACCGATCTGGTCTAGGTAGGTTAGTTTCGGTCTCCCCCGGTACCTACATCCTTTCACTTTCGCATTGTATATCTTCTTAACCAGACGGTCGTTCGGCATTCTTTCTAAATAACATAGATATTAGACCGGTCCAGCCAAAAGTCCTTAAGTTGTTTATACTTTTCAGCTTTTACACTATCAAGGGTACAGCTAGACCGCTGGTTAATAATGAAAACAATAAATCCACCCAAGAATATTGAGCTGGCGGATCTCTCGCTTGAGTAATGAAGTGCGACAGCACAGACAGCAAAAGATCGACGTCTGAGTAATGGCAATGTGCTATTGCGCTTCGTTCGGTGAGCGAGAGAGCCGGAAGCCCAACTGGGTGGGTTTGGGGTTTATATTGGTAGGCAACGGCCTAGCTATACGCTTGGTATTGCAAAAGTCTATGTGCAGCAGTGAAACTTACCATCAAGTCTGCTCATTTGCCACCATAAGCAATAAAAAAAGCTACTGTGAGAGTGTGGTACTAACCCGGACGGACCAGCCCGCGGTTGTTGACAGAAAACTGTCAACAGTGTAGTTCTAACACTGCATGTCACAAATTGAATCAAGATATTGATGATTAACCCAATAGCGAGAGGAAATTATTAGTCATCCATCACTCGGAACTTTTCTGACGAGTCCTAAAACCATGGTCTAACATAGGGGAGAGTGGGGGAATTGCGGACGCTGGGTAAATACGGACTAGCAAGTATCTACTCACTCCCTCCCCCCCGCGGCAGCCCGTTCCTGTCATCTCTTTCTTTCCGCCATTTTAGTGCCACGCAAAAACTTACGACAGCCGGCTGCGCACAGTTTGAAAGGTAGGTAAAATTAAAAAAAAAAGGGTATATTGATCTAATTTTTAGTGTTTTTTAATTCGAGGGACAGGTCTGTATACTAAGTGATGGTAAAAAGTGATATTTTCTATGGATAGCTTTGTCAATGGAGTTTGAATCGCCAATGTTTGTTTTTATGGAACGTTTTCATAACCTACAAATTTCTCTCTTTGATTTAAAAATACCCAGTTGGGTTAATTGCGGACAAACCTTGCGGGATAAATACGGACGTCCGCAATTACCCCTAATTCAATAAACTATTATGAAATTAATCAATAACTGCTCATTGTTAGATGCTTCGGAAATATATAAGAAAAAAAAAGACAATCATACACCATCGAATCATTACAAAAAGCTGTGCAAGAAATAAAAGACCAGAAAATAACTTTTCGTCAGGCGGAAGAAAAATATGGGGTACGATCCCAGAAACCTCCACGCGGTGTACCCTGGGTGCGGGCGTCGAACTGTCGCCCGTAGCGAATATCTGCGCGATTTCGCTCCTTACTCTACTACAATAGTAGTAGAGGTTATAGGACGCGAAATACTGGGACGGGCTCAGTCACTCATTCATTTGAGGGCTGGGCAGGCATATGCCACCGCCCACATATCGTAAACCTGATTCTTTGCTTGTCTTAGTTTCAGGAGCGAGGGTCTTGGCTTAACCGCCCGGACCGCGAGGAAGACAACCTCTATAAAGAATTACCCAGAATCTTAAGTTCTGGCGTGCGGCGAGAGGATGCATGGCAGATGGGGTATTCTGTTCTTAGCACGCTCCAGCCAGGGTACCGGCTGCCCCCCTGGTTGGTAAATGTAGGCTTGCCCGGGTACAGGGATCTCTGCCCGGGTCGACGGAATGTATCTCCCATACTCGTGGGATTCATTATGGATACTGGACATTTAAAAATTAATAACGACGGGGATCATAATGATTCCCACCTCAAGGCCTTGTCAAGCCAAAGCAAAACTGACACAAACGACGCCTCGTCCTCGCGACTTGAGGCGTCCGCCGAGGGCCCGGCACCAGCAAAAGAGGCCCCAAAGAGGAGGAAGAAGAGCAGGCGGATGCTAACTCCGCTTGGCGAGCGCGCTAAACGGCGCGCCAACCGCCTTAAGAAGGAGAGGGAGGCGCTGGAGGCCGCGGCACGCCGTGAGACCAGCGTTCCCAGCGACGAGGGCGGCACAATTGCCGCAGAGCCGTCGCATACGGATGGTGGTAGCGCCGCAGGACTGCCGCGGAGGGAGAGCGGCGGCGGGTGTGTGGCCCGGGACGAGGGCGACGATGTCGCAGAGCCGTCCAAAGAGGGGACGAGAAGTGGCAGCTCAACGGAGCTGTCGAGTGACGAGGGCGGATCTACCGCAGAGCCGTCGCGGAGTGAGGGTGGCAGTAAAGCCGCAGGGCCGTCGTCGGAGAGCGCCAGAAGCTCCGACACCGACACGGCCTTGGAAAAGTCTTCGGACGAGGGCGGGAAGGCCGAAGAGCCGTCCGACGAGGAGGTCGGCCGAAGCCGGGACGAGGGGCCGTTTAGCATGGAGGAGGGCAGCTCGGCTGCCGAGGCCGCCGAGGAGTCTGAGCCGCACACTGCGGCGAAGGCTCTGACGGCGGCCATAAATGTCAGGGAGAGGGAAGAGGCCCACCCCCCGAGTGACCGCAAGCGCCCCCTGCATAAGGGCGGCAGCTCCGACTCGGAGGGGAGTGTCGTCATGCCTCCTCCTAAGGTCCCCACCGCGCGTCGTGGGCGTAGAGGTCGTGGGTCGGCGGTGGCGGCGAGGCCGGTTCCGGGACAAGCCGATCAAGGAGGTGAGGTGGCGGCCCTGCAGGCCGCGAACGCCCGCCTCAGTAGGGAGGTCTCCGGCCTGCGGGAGCGCAACCGGAAACTTGAGTCGGAGTTGTCGGCGGTGCGGAAGGAGAACCGCGGGTTGGCCAAGGACATGGCTGACCTGCGGTCTCAATTTGCACTTTTAGTGCCAGCCGCGCCGCCGACACCGGTTTCGCCGCCGAAACGGGTTTCGCCGGGGAGGGCGGGCCCGTCCTCTGCGCTCGTAGTACCACCTACGTCCGTGGCGCCGCCTGCGCCCGTGGTGCCTGCTGCGCCGGTTGCGCCTGCGGCGTCGGCCGTGAGCGCCGCCAGGAAGCGCGGAAGGCCCAAGAAGGGGGAGGAGCCGCTGCCTGCGGTGCACGGTGTGCCGGAGGAGGCGATGCGCGTCATCTTCGCCAAATTGAGTTGATGATGGACGCGCGCATCCAGGCCGTGGCGGATCGTCTTCCGCCCGAGGCACCCCTCCGACCGCCGCTCGCCGCTGACAAGGCGAAGCGGCCGCAGGCGCCAGCCCCCGCCTCGCTGCCATGTCAGGGTGGCCGCGTGGTGACCTACGCCGCGGCCGTAGGCGGACCCAAGGGGGCCAAGAGGAAGGCTGGCACGATGCCGGCTCCCGCTATGGCCGGACAGTGGCCGGCGCCAGCGGCTACACTGCAGGCTCCGGCTGGCGCACCCGCGACTGTGCCTGCTGCGCCCAGTGCTGCCGCCAGGCTCGAACTGGGCTGGCAGGTGGCTGAACGCAGCAGGAAGGCGCGCGGCCAGAAGCGGAGAGCGGCGGCCAAGAGTGCCGCTGTGGCCGCCGCTCCCCAGGCGGGAGGCGGCAAAGGGGGAAAGAGGTCGCGCAGGGGCCTCAAGTCGCCGAAGACAGCTGCGGTCATCATTACCGTGTTGCCTGAGGCGGCTGAGAGGGGCCTCAACTATGAGGCCGTCCTAAGACGCGCCCGGCGGGAGCTGGACGTCTCCGACATCGGAGGCGTTGAGGCGAGGACCCGCAAGGCTCGGACAGGGGCTCGTATTCTCGAGTTCCCTGGGGCCGAGGGCGTCAAGGTGGCCGATAGTGTGGCCTTGAAGCTGAGGGGGCTGTTCGGGCCGGAGGATGGAGTCCGAATCGCCAGGCCCGTCAAGTGCGCAGAGATGCGCCTCACGGGTTTGGACGATTCCGTGACGGTGGAGGACGTTCAGGAGGCCATTGTGGCGTGTACTGGATGTGCCTCGGACACTGTCCGGATTGGCACCATCCGCCCTGGTCCGGGCGGTGTCGGTGCTGTCTGGGTGCAATGTCCGGTGGAGTCGGTGAAGAAATTGGCCGACTCAGGCAGGCTCCTCGTGGGCTGGAGTTCGGCGCGGGTAACCGTGCTGGAAACCCGGCCCGCGAGGTGTTATAAGTGCATGGCGGTCGGGCATACCCGACCGACGTGTCGCAACTGCTTCGACTGCAGCGGGTTATGCTTCCGCTGCGGTCAGGCTGGACACCAGGCGGCATCGTGCTCTGCGGTGCCCCACTGCCCCGCGTGTGCGGCAGGCAATAGGCCTGCCAAGCACCGCATGGGCTCTGGGGACTGCAGACCCCCGGCATCGGCCCCAAAGGGGCGGGGCGGCCCATCGACCGGGCCTGCGCCCGCTCCGAGCGCGACCCGATCGCCCGTTAGCACGGAGGAGGAGACGATGGATACGGTCTGTTAATGGACCACGAATCCATCCGTCTCCTCCAAGCCAATCTCAACCACTGCGCCGGTGCGCAGGATGTTTTCCTGCAAGCCATGGCGGAGTGGTTGATAGGAGTAGCCGTAGCCGCGGAGCCGTACGTGGTGCCCGACCGACCTAACTGGCTGGGTAGCACCGACGGCACTGTGGCAATCGTCGCCTCCACGTTGTGGCCTTCGCCGTCTCTGACCCTTAGGGACAGGGGCGTCGGATACGTCGCGGCGGAATGGGGAGAGATTACGCTTTTCGGAGTCTATCTCTCCCCTAACAGGAGCGTGACTGATTTCGGGGCCTCCCTCACCATCTTGGAGGCCTCGTTACGGCGACTGGCACCGCGCCAAGTCTTCGTTCTGGGGGACTTCAACGCCAAGTCCATGGCGTGGGGGTCCCCCGCGGCGGACGACCGAGGACGGGCGGTCGAATTGTGGGCGGCGGCACTGGGCCTCTCTTTGTTGAACAGGGGCTCGGTGCAAACGTGCGTGCGTCAGCGGGGCGGGTCGATAGTGGACTTGTCGTTCGCTAGCCCCATTGTCGCCGCACGCGTGAGGAGCTGGCGCGTCGCTGAGGAGGTTGAGACCCTATCGGACCACCGATATATCCGGATTGAGGTCTCCCAGACCCTCCCGACGCCCAGCAGGGGTCACGGGGCGGACGGACGTTCCGCGTTCCCGCGATGGGCTGTGGGTCGTTTGGACCGGGACCTGCTGGCGGAGGCAGCCATCGTTCACTCGTGGCTGTCCTCTGCCCACCAGTTGGACGGGGTAGACGCCGAGGCTGGCCGCATCCGCAATGCTTTGACGCAGATTTGTGATGCGGCCATGCCCCGTGTGCGGTGTCTGCCCCCGAAGAGGGCTGTCCACTGGTGGTCCCGGGAGCTGGCGGATCTTCGGGTCGCGTGTATACGCGCCCGAAGGGCCTACACCCGCAGCCGGCGGCACCATCGCGACGAGGAGCGGGAGAGCCGGCTTTACGAGGGCTACCGCAATGCGCGGTCGGCCTTCAGGCCGGCCGTCCGTACCGCCAAGGACGTCAGTCGGCAGGAGATGTTGGATGGTCTCGATCGTGACCCCTGGGGTCGCCCCTATCGCGCAGCGCTGAGTAAGCTCCGTGCGCGGGGCCCTCCCCTCACCGAGACTCTCCAGCCCGGCCTCCTCACCAGGGTCGTCGAGGATCTGTTCCCGCGACGGGCGGAACACACGCCCCCAGTCATGGCTCCGCCAGACACCGACCGGGAGGCCGACGATGATAGTGTTCCGCCCATCACGGAACCCGAGATGGGGGCGGCGGTGGCGCGCATGCGCGGAAAATCCACCGCCCCCGGGCCCGACGGTGTTCCCAACCGCGTGCTGGCCCTGGTCCTCGACCACCTGGGTCTCCGCCTCAGGGGGCTGTTCGACGCGTGCTTAGCGTCGGGGCGGTTCCCTGGGTGTTGGAAGGAGGGGAGGCTGGTGCTCCTGCCGAAGCCGGGACGGTCTCCAGAGTCGGCCTCGGCCTACAGGCCCATCGTGCTGCTCGACGATGCGGGCAAGCTATTGGAGAGGGTGCTGGCTGCCCGCATCGAGCGGCACCTCGTCGGCACGGGGCCCGATCTGTCGGATGCCCAGTTTGGGTTTAGGAGGGGTCGTTCGACGATCGCGGCTCTGTTGCGCCTGAGGGACGTGGCGACTGAGGCCGTTACCGGCGGGGGAGTGCTGTTGGTGGTGTCCCTGGACATCGCCAACGCATTCAATAGTCTGCCATTTAGCTGCGTCAGGGAGGCGCTCCGATATCACGGAGTGCCAGTTTACCTGAGGCGGCTAGTGGCAGACTATTTGGAGGGGCGCAGCGTCTTCTACACCAACCGAGTAGGGGACGTTGTGCGAACGCCCATGACGTGCGGTGTTCCGCAGGGGTCGGTCCTCGGACCCACCCTGTGGAACATCGGCTACGACTGGGCGTTGAGGGGGAGCCTCCCGCCCGGGCTGGGCGTGATATGTTACGCCGACGACACGCTCGTCACAGCCCGTGGTGGGACGCTGGAGGAGGCGGCAAGCCTGGCGACTCTCGGCACCGAGGAGATCGTCAGGCGGATCGGGGCGCTGGGGTTGAGGGTGGCCCTGGACAAGACAGAGGCCCTCTTGTTCCATGGGCCCCGCATGGGCCCTCCCATCGGCGTCTCGATCACCGTCAATTCGGTTGATATCAGCATCCGGGCCCATATGAGGTATTTGGGCTTGGTGCTCGACGGGCGATGGTGGTTCCGGGAGCATTTCCGCAGACTCGCTCCACGGCTCGTCGGCGCGGCGTCCGCCCTATCATGGCTTATGCCGAATGTGGGCGGACCGAGCGCTACCTGCCGACAGCTGTACGCAGGGGTCATCCGGTCGATGGCCCTGTACGGCGCACCGGTGTGGGCGGGATCCCTGACCGTCCGACTCAGGGCTCTTCTGTGGCGACCACAGAGGGCCATGGCGGTCAGGGCCATACGCGGGTACCGCACGGTGTCGACGGAGGCAGCGTGTCTATTGGCCGGGACCCCTCCATGGGACCTGGAAGCGGAAATGCTCGCCGGTTTGTATCGGCGGATGTTGGGGGTGCGAGCGGAGGGCGGTGTGGTCTCGTTGAGGGAGCACACCGCCTGGCGCGTCGACGCCCGCCGCGACATCATTGCCCGTTGGGCAGTCCGGCTGGAGAGGCCTCGGTTCGGTGTGCGGACCGTGGAGGCCTTCCGGCCGGTGCTGATGCAGTGGCTAAATCGGCGGCACGGGGTGCTCTCCTTCCGACTGGTGCAGGTTTTGACGGGGCATGGATGCTTCGCCAAATACCTGCACACGGTCGTAAGGAGGGAGAGTACACCGTCCTGCCACCACTGCGATTGCGACGAGGACACGGCGCAGCATACGCTCGAGGTTTGTGCCGCTTGGGCAGAGCAGCGTCGTGAACTCGTCGCGATCATCGGTGCTGACCTGACGCTGCCGACCATCGCCACGGCGATGCTCGACAGCGTCAGGAACTGGGACGCGGTCGCATCCTTCTGCGAGGCAGTAGTCTCGCGGAAGGAGGCGGCGGAGCGCGTGCGCGAGGAGCGTCTCCTCGACGACGCGAGCCGCCGCCGGCGACTGGGGCGGCGCAGGCGCGATTACCTGCGCCTGATGCCGCCCTAGCCGAGGCCGCGGGTGACTGGATCGGGGATTTAGTCCGTCACCCGCCGAGAGGCCGACCGCGTGAGGAAAGGCCGACATCCTACCCGAGGGGGGGACGTCGGTCGAGGAGAGGGTACTCCTCAGGGGTATTCCGTCGGGCCAACCACTGACGTCAAGTCACTCTGCTCCGGTGGTTGGCCCAACGACGAAGGCGACGTCACGGGTGGGTTACGGGTGTGCATGCTTACGCCCCTCTGTCACCCCGGACGGAGTGGTGCGAGGAGTGTGCCGACCGTAACCCGCCCCCAAAAAAAAAAAAAAAAAGGCGGAAGAAAAATATGGGATTCCTAGAGCTACTTTGTTTGACCAAGTGAAAAAAGAAATATGTGCGTATACGTTATGTAAGCGCGTCAGGAGTTATATTTCTTTGACATCATTAAATAACAGTTTTTGAATTGAATACAAATAATTAATTACAATTAAATAATAAAAGGATTGGAAAATGATAGAACATTTTTTTTTTCATTAGTGGTAGTGTAATAATCAAAATATTCAATTTAAATCACAACTGAATATAATTTATTAGCACATATATAACACTGCCCAATACATTTAAACTTTTTAAATTTTTTTTTTTTTTCCTCTTTCTAAGAGGTTTTATTTCTATTTTGTTGGTAGCTTTTTTTCGAGACATAATGAGAGGTTTTGCGGCCAACTTTAACCTGTTACTCTTGTGTTACAGTAATGTGCGCGCATCTTAAAATTTTACTTTAATATTTTTGAAGTTATAGGTACTTCTTTTGGTGCGTTAGGAAAAAATGATGAGAGTAAATTTATACGATGCGCGCGCACACCGTCACGAAAAACCGACACCCTGAACTTAGCTATAGTCAACATTTTAGTTTTTCAAAAAAAGTTACCAACAAAGTAAGGACATCTACGTACGTGTTTGCGTGAGAACTGACAAATGTATTCACGATATTTATTTATTTTATGATATTTAAATAAACTTTATTTAACTAGATAATGCGTTATAATAAAACTTTCAATGTATTAAATAACTTTATTTCTATTGTTATAGTTCATCTAATCTAAGAAGTGCATTTTAACGTTTTGCATTTTTTAATACACAATAACCTCGGTCAAACGTATACACATGATTGTAAACACTAAATCTGAAATTTTATACAACTATTAAGTTATTTACATAATTAACATTGCGGGTGACTTTCTTGTACAATAATCTAATGTTGAAGCTCGTAAAACTAATTTAAAATAAAAATTACATGGTAAATAGTAATTGTTATTCACGACCTAACAATGTCACGTCATCGCGTTCTATACAGTAGTGCTTGACAACTTCCAATTCACGAATATCCAATTAATCGGTAAAAATATTAGAATAATACAGTTAATCGAATAGAGATTTTGACAGAGATGTTCATTTCGACACTTTGATTGATGAGGAAATAATTATTAATGTTCGCGACGCTGATGATTCAAGTAATTATAGTAATTCTTAATAAATAGCTATTTTCAAAACCAGTTTTTGTTTTTAATTAACCTAATCCTCCTATATATGATGAATAGATTCTATGCTGAAATAATTAAATTTGTTTAGTACTAATTTAGCACTTAATTTATTCATCACCTTTTTGAAAAATAAAAAATAAACCGATTATCCGATCCGATTATAAAGAATCAATATCGATTTCTCAGTAAAATCGGATATTTTCGATAGCGATTATTTGGTTCACATACCTTACATAAACTTACTCAGACAGCTGTCAAAGTGCACTTCTTAGATTAGATAGACTATAGTGTCGTTTTTGCTACAAACGTTGAATAATGCGAAAGATAACATTTTTGGAAATATTTTTCTGTTGTTACCCCAAAGAAGTATAACTTATAACGCGTGTATATAAGTACACACACACTTTTTTTTCATAACGCACCTTAAGAGGTTTAATTTAAAAAAATCCCAGTTTAATTTAAAAAAATAAAAAACTCACTACAAAAAGAGCAAAATCGCAAGTGTGACGCGACCCTTAAGTTTGTGTTACAGTATCAGTAACTAATGCGTTTAAATATTTAATTGTTTGTTTTGCTTTCATCTCTGTAACTCCCCTGGGGCTCTAACAGGGGTATTATAGGGTAAATCTATTGCGAGCTGTCTGCTAGCTTCATGCCTTTAGATATAAAAATGGTTTAAAATCAATTCATTTTATTGTATTAAAATTATTGCATAGATGGCGTAGTGGTTAAGATAGCGATCTGGTATGACAGTGTCCAGGTTTCGTTTCTTACACAGGACAGTAATTTGTACGATCCATATTTAAAATTTTGTTATTTTAAGATTGTAAAGTTAAAAAGAAGCAAAAAAAGAACTTTAGTGACTGTCCTCGCGTTATCATGAACGCTTAAAGTGTTCGAAAAGACGGGGTATTGAAAATGAAATAAAAAGGCGATAGAATGTATAAAACTAGTTTTATTTGATATGCATAATCATCTCGTAAATATACATACATATCATCACGCCATATCCTTTGCAGGGTAGGCAGAGTAAACAGAGTGCCAGAGAACTCTATCCTTGCATTCTTCACTCGCTTCCTCAACATTCATAATTCTCTTCATACACGCTCGTCGGTTTCGGAGACTCTTGACTCCACCTTCCTTCAATACATGACTGATCTGGTCTAGGTAGGTGAGTCTAGGTCTCCCCCGGTACCTACATCCTTCCACTTTCGCATTGTATATGTTCTTAACCAGACGTTCGTTCGACATTCTTTCCACATGTCCGAACCATCGGAGCATTCTCTCGTAAGTATTAGATATCATTAAAAACTTTTGTGTTACAGTTAATAAAAAGACACATTAAAAATTTTCACCATTTTTTTAAATATTGGCGACTAAAAATTTGACTCCCTACTATTAATGTTGCCCAAATGCAAGACTCTTGCGAGTCTCGCTGTTAGAATAACACAGAGTCACTTGTTTTAAAAAAACTATCCGTATGGTGACGGAGTAAGAATACTATTCACCACCCCCTATCTTACCCGTGGGTGATAATACAAGACGATTAAGGGATATAAAACGCATATAACATCTATGCGAGAGAGGGAAAACTCGAAACAAAACCCTATTCCAACACGTCTGCCCAGCGCGGTATAGTAGGTTAATTTCCCTCCCATTCGGAGAAGGCCCGAGCCCAACAGTGGGACATATATGGGCTGTGATGTTATCCACATTGATGTAATTCGCCACCAGGCGGCGCTGCGATATATCGACTTCTACAAACAAACCAACGAGCTGTATTTGCTAGTTATATATCAATCAAAGCTTAATTTCTTTGGGACGTACGATGACAAAGCACCATTAGATTTATTGGTTCCTTTCCCCCTTTTCTATTCCTATCACAGACAAATAACAAGAATATCTTTATATAATTACTATTAAAAATATTAATTCAATATGAATAATTTGACTGTATAGATAAGCGTAGTGAGCGAAAAAATATTGTCACAAGTGGTATTCGAACCCACACCGCACCACACCACAAAAATCACACACCACTCGCAAAAATCACGATGATACAATTCTAACTGCAAAGTTTAAAGTATTAAGCCTGTACAATGTGTAAACATTGTCCGATAGATGGCACACGTCTCCTTAAAGACGTAAATATAATACGATGCGAGAATTGAATGTCCTACAATAGTTCACGTTGGTATAAGTGGCAGCACGATTGGGACGGATTTCCAATAGGTGTGGGTTCGAATCCCACGTGTCACAATCATTTTTCGCTCGGGTTTTTATAAATAATCAAGCATATTAATAATGTTAAATTTCAATAATTTAAATAAGCGTAGATAGTGGTTAAGATATCGATATTCCGTGCCAGTTGAGTTCGATTCATGCACAGTACAATACTTTGTGCGATCCACAAAGTGTTTTTCTGAGTCTGGGTATAATTTGTCTGTGTTAATTATAAGTCCGTAAAGTCCCACCCCAATACAAGGGTAGGGTGGTCTTTAAAAAATATAAATTCAAGTATCTGTTTGTATTATTGTCATTTTTTAATACTTACGGTGGCAAACAAGGGGACAGTCGTCTTTTACGACATCCACGAGCAAAGTAAGGGTTGGTAGTATACGTATCCGATACCACATAGCTTAATAACTAATACTGTAGCGGGTAGATATAAATTTCTGTAATAACGATGACTTATTGGACGTGAAACACAACAGTCCTACCGTAACCATGAACGACGCCAAGTGTACCTGCGAAACGCCGTGAATTTTTTTTTTTTAATTTTTCCTCCCTAAGGAAATAATCCTTGTATTGCGGGGAACTTTACAAACATACAATTAACGCAGACAAATTACACCCAGACTCAGAACAACACTTAGTGGATCGCATAAAGTGTTGTCCTGCGCAGCAATGGAACCCTCGGCACTGGCACGGAAGGTCGGTATCTTAACCACTACACCATCTGTGCAGTCGAATATAATCAAATACAAAAGCTGATAGAATTAATAAAAAATAATTTTATTTCAATATTCTGAAACCATTATTAAAAAACGTAAGCGCTCTTATAGGGCTTATAAATAAATGAATCATTTTCAAATGTGAACAAAACCAAATGCTGTGCTTGTTAAGTATGTGGGCGGAGGGCGTGGTCGCTTATCCAACGGTCTCCACCCCCCCATAACGTTATAACTTCATAAATACAGACCTATATACATCAACTTAAATTGCTTTGTATCTAAAACTAGAGTTTGTTTTAAAAAAGCAATTTCATACAAGCACGAGTTGGACTTATAAAAGATTCCGTTTTATTATTATTATAGTTAATTTCTACGGACGGACAAACGGCAAACATTCAATAATGTCTCTGTGATCAGCAGGATTAAAACTGGAAGTGATCACCGGATGGTTCGAGGCACATTGAATCTTCGTACGAAAGTCGAGCGGTCCCGCTTGATGAAGTCTACACTCCGACCTACACCTGTCCAATACCAGAACCCCGATAGCTTTCAACTCGAATTACATAATCGCTTCCAATGCCTGGAAAAGTGCGAATCTTCGAACGATACGAACAACAGGTTCGTGGAAACTGTCCACGCGGTCGGGTCAAAATTCTTCAAGGCCCGTCGCGCAACTAGAACAAAAAAGCTTTCTGACCAGATTCTCCAACTCATGGAGAGGATAAAGGAAATGACGGTGCAGTCTTCAGCCGATTGGTCCGAACTCAGGCAGCTTAATAGACAAATCTCCAAATCTATGCGACGCGATATTCGCTGATTCAATACACAGCGTATTGAAGAGGCGATAGAGCGAAATCGAGGCTCCAAAATGTTGTCACGAGATTTGTCTATTGGGCAGAGCCAAATGAGTAAGCTGAAGACCAATAACGGTACTGTTATTTCATCCCAGAATGAGATATTGGGAGAGGTCGAAAGTTTCTATGGGCAGTTGTACAAATCATCCCTGAATTCTGTTGTCGGCTTGGTCCAAGACCCCAGATCCAAGCTAACTCGGCACTATACCGATGAAATCCCGAACGTCAGCTTGTACGAGATCAGAATGGCTCTAAAATAATTAAAGAACGGAAAGGCACCGAGAGATGACGGAATTACCACAGAGCTCCCGAGGGCAGGCGGCAAGCCGGTTTTAAAAGCCCCACAGAAGCTGTTTAATTCTGTCATTCTCGGGGGCGACGTTGTCATGGACCAGGAGTGTGGTGGTGCTGTTTTTCAAGAAGGGCGATAAAACGCTCTTAAAGAATTATAGACCCATCTCACTCCTGAGCCACGTGTACAAATTGTTTTCAAGAGTCATTACGAACCGACTCGCGTGCAAGCTAGACGACTTCCAGCCGCTCGAACAAGCCAGTTTCCGAAAAGGTGATAGTACCATAGACCACATCCATACGATACGCCAGATTATACAGAAGACCGAGGAGTATAATCGGCCTCTGTGTCTAGCGTTTGTAGACTATGAGAAAGCCTTTGATTCTGTCGAAACTTGGGCAGTGCTGCAGTCCCTTCAGAGGTGCCAAATTGACTATCGATATATCGAAGTGCTGAAGTGTTTGTATAAAAACGCTACTATGTCGGTCTGCATCCAGGATAAGAGTACGAAACCGATCCAGTTGCAGAAAGGCGTGAGACAGGGAGACGTTATCTCTCCGAAACTGTTCACCACTGCGCTGGAAGATGTCTTCAAGCTCTTAGACTGGACCGGACTCGGCATCAACATCAACGGCGAATACATCACTCACTTTCGATTCGCAGATGATATCGTAGTCATGGCAGAATCCCTGGAGGACCTTGGCACCATGTTCAATGACCTCAGCAAGACCTCCCAACTAGTAGGGCTGCAAATGAACATGGACAAGACGAAAATCATGTCTAATGCCCATGTCATTTCTGTACCAGTCCTGGTTGGGAATGCGATTCTCGAAGTTGTCGATCACTATGTTTACCTAGGACAAACAGTCCAATTAGGTAGATCGAATTTCGAGAAAGAGGTCACCCGACGAATCCATCTTGGCTGGGCAGCGTTCGGGAAACTTAGGAGGATCTTCTCATCTAATATTCCGCAGTGTCTGAAAACAAAGGTTTATAACCAGTCTGTGATACCAGCGATGACTTACGGCACGTGGTCTCTAAATGTCGGCCTCATAAAAAGGCTCAAAGTCGCTTAGCGTGCTATGAAGAGGGCCATGCTCGGTATTTCTCTACGTGATTAAATTCGGAATACGGAAATCCGTAGAAGAACGGATGTAACCGATATAGCCCGAAGAATTAGCACGTTGAAGTGACAATGGGCAGGCCACATCGCTCGACGAATCGACAACCGTTGGGGAAGAAAGGTTCTCGAGTGGCGACCACAAATCGGACGACGCAGCGTAGGACGACCCCCACTCGGTGGATTGATGACATTGTAAAGGTCGCAGGAAACCGTTGGATGCAGGTGGCACAGGACCGTTGCGAATGGCATTCTCATGGGGAGGCCTATGTCCAACAGTGGACGTTTATGGGCTGATGGATGGATGGATAGTTAATTTAGGTCATATATGTCCCACTATTGAGCTAGAGACTCCTCCATAATGGGAAGGAAATTGACCTACTATACCACGCTGGTCAGACGTGTTGGTATAGGGTATTGTTTAGAGTTTACCATCTCTTGCATAGATGTTATATGTTTTTTTTATTGCAAGTGGTGACAAACGAGCAAGCAGCCCACCTAATTGGGCTTCCGGCTCTCTCGCTCACCGAACGAAGTGTAAAATAGTGTGAATAGCACATTGCCATTACTCAGACGTTGATCTTCGCCTCAGTATGGTACTACCCCGGACGGACCAGCCCGCGGCTGTAGACAGAGAACTGTCAACAGCGTGGTCCTACCACTATTGTATATTTTATAATTGTATTTAAGATACCTCAAATAGGGGATGGTTAATATTCGTCTTTCGTCACTATATGGTAGCTTATGAAATACTAAAGACCCGCACTCGTTTCGCTTCGATTTCGATAGTTCTAACCCCTTTTTTTCACATTGTGGTGAACTACGGATGTGGTCGCGCTCCACCAAATCGGTCCGGGACCAGACCCATTATGCAAAGCTCCTCTCTTCGCCGTGCGAGCGGGCCACCGGTACCCGATCTTTGTCTTCGGTGGACATAACTAACCCTTGCATATTAAATCTGTAACAACTTCTGAGATATAAAATCCGATTACGAAATGAAAAATGATGTCACAAGCGGGATTCGAACCCGCGCCTATTGGGATTCCGGCCCAATCGTGCTGCCACTACACCACCGTGACTAATTGTAGGACATGCAAATTTCACTTCGTATCATATTTACGTCTTAAGGTGGCGGTATGCTATCTACCCGACAATGTTTACACATTGTTATAGGCTTAATACTTCAAACTTTACAGTTAGAATTGTATTAAACGATGACACAACCTTGTTATTTAAATTACTGAAATTTAGCATTTAATATGCTTAATTATTTATAAAATCCGAAAATTTTATTGCTACGAATTCGGATATTATTGCTACGTATTCAGATATGATTCCTACAAATTCAGATGTGATTGCTACGAATTCAAATTTCATTGCTACGAATTCGATTCCTACGAATTCAGATTTCATTGCTAGGAATTCATATTATACTGCAAGGAACTCCAAATAAGAAGTCATTATATTTTACTAGTTACGGAGTATATTTTATTTTTCGAGTTATAGAGTATAAATAATTATCGATAATACTTTGTGCAATCTATAAAGTACTAGCTTCTGCCCGCGGCTTCGCCCGCGGAAAAGGTTACTTTCCTAAAGCTTTTCATCCCCTATTTTTAGTTTACCCCTTAAGGGTAAATTTTTACAAAATGTTAATGTCATATTTATTTATATCTAATCAATAGCCTAAAAATAAGTTTCCAGCTTCTGGTTTTAAAAATGACGATACTTCCTTACAACTTTTCATCACCCTTTACAATCCTGTTTTGCATTAAAAAGTAGCCTATGTCCTTTATCAGGCTCTAGACTATCTGTGTTCCAAATTTCATTTAGATCGGTTAAGTAGTGTTGGCTTGAAAGAGTGACAGACAGACAGACAGAGTTACTTTCGCATTTATAATAGATAAACAAGGATAGGAAAGGAGGAAGTAAGGATTTAACATCACACTTTTGTTAGACAGCTACCGCTGTCATACGCGCGCACACACAAATGAATAGAGAATAACGGCGTAGTATCACGGCATGACCACATTTGCTTTAGTACCTACCTAACCCAATCTATCATTTCCAGTAGTCGACATAATTTTACTCCCAAGGCGCGCAAAAGGATGTTTCATATCACAAAATTTCAATACCTATCTATTATATACAGGTATAGTATGTTATTAACAAATCGATAGTGCTGTCAAAAATACAACAATCATCAACGATGACTGCCCTCACGTCTTTACTTGTGTTCGGGTCACACAATCGGCGATTATAGATTTCTTGTCATATTTCTGTAGTGCGCCCGGTTGCTGCCTGACCACAGCACTGCGCACTCTTATCGTTCTAACTTTTGAAACATTGTACCAAACGACATGCGGTAAAAAGCAAAAAATATGTACTTTAAATATCGAAAGCAATAAAAGCATTTGTTTGAATAAGAATCAATTTGTTACTATAAAATGTGCATCGACAATAAATACCAAATTATTTAGAATTTTTAATTTACTATTTTAACGATAAATGCTTAAATATTAAAAATAGATATATGCTGTCGCGGACTTTTTTGTAAAACTATTTAAGAGGTACATTTCCACTATACATAATATTTGTCTAACTTTCAAGATCTTTGCAGCGTATGCAAAAATAACTCGCAGATGGGCGATTTTTTCTGTCTTAAGCGATTTTTATCGTTATATTTTAGCCAATTTACAAAATATCTTTATAAATTATAGCCTATGTGTTATTCTGATGTGTAAGCTATATTACTATAAAGTTTCACCAAAATCAATTCGGTAGTTTTTGCGTGAAAGAGCAACAAAGATGTTCACATCCATACATTATTACAAACTTTCACGTTTATAATATTAGTAGGATTAGTAGGACTAGTAGGATTGTTCTCAGTCACCGAAGTTAAAATCGAGTACCGGTGGTCCGCTCGCACGGCGAAGAGAGAAGGTTTTACGGTGGGTCTATGGGGTCACGCACCGCCTTTCCGTCACCCCGGACCGATTCAGCGGGGCGAGACGCACCCATAGCCCACCATTAAAAAAAAAAAAAAAAAAAAAAAAAAAGAATTGTTCTCAGTCTATTTGCAATTTGTGTCCGTTTATTTATATGTTTATAAACTTCTAACCGCAATACAAGAATTATTTTTTTTAGCGCATTTTTATAAGACAGCACCTTGCTGTCTTATAAAAATGGTTCATCTTCTTCATGGTTCTAATGGTTCATTTTCTTCTCCATCATCTCGGACAACAGGCAGAATTACCCGATAATTGAAATTTACCTCAAATACTCGTACTTAAATACTGTAATAACGCCTATTTCCACCAAAAAATTAAGTTCAGGTAAAACCTAAGTCAATATAATTATACAGGGTGTAAGGGGACCGCTCCCGAAAACAAAGACAGGTGACCCTACTAGTCCTACTTGTAATGATAGGCTAGGAAAAAAAAAAGATTCGGATGAAAAACATATTTTTTTTTCACAACGAATTTTAAGTTTTCTACAATCTATTATATTAGGACAGTGCCATGTAACGATAATTGCATAAAAAATAAGTAACTTTACTCAGATGAGAAAAGACGCAATCTATTCAAAACTTACGATCATATGTTTTCGAGTTGAACGACCTCGCGTGGTTATTACACAAGAGAAGGGAAACTCGAAATAAACTCTTTATTTAATATTACAACTGACCAGCGTGGTTCTGTTGGTCAATTTCCCTTCTATTGTGGAGGAAATTTGAGATTAAATTCTTTTTTGAAGTTAATTCATATTCAATTGCTGTGTGGTTGCGGTTACGAATACTTTATAACTTTTTAAGTGGAGGTCGTATAAAACGACTAAGAGCCTTATAACGACCTGTACCAACTCCATCTGATGCCGTTTGTTCAACAATTACATTCACAAGTAGTGCTGACGTCACACAGACGAACGGACATAACAACTATGGACAATACATACATACATATCATCACGCCATATCCCTTGCAGGGTAGGCAGAGAGAACAGAGTGCCAGAGAACTCTATCTCTGCATACTTCACTCGCTTCCTCAACATTCATAATTCTCTTCATACACGCTCACCGGTTTCGGAGACTCTTGACTCCACCTTCCTTCAGTACATGACCGATCTGGTCTAGGTAGGTTAGTCTCGGTCTCCCTCGGTACCTACATCCTTCCACTTTCGCATTGTATATCTTCTTAACCAGACGTTCGTTCGGCATTCTTTCCACATGTCCGAACCATCGGAGCATTCCCTTTCGCATCTTTACACCAATACTCTCTTTCATACCTACTCGCTCTCTTACGTCGTCGTTACGAATGCGGTCGGTCAGCCTAACTCCACTATTGACAATAACTTTTACAATATGTACGAGTATAGAATCGACCACATGTTATTGGTGATAAGGGGCCGTCCATTAATCACGTGAGGTTTGAAAAGGGGGGAGGAGGGGTTTGACAAAAATCTCCAAGTCCTAAATCTTCATAGTCTTAAACCTCACCACATATCACCAAGATTGGGGGTTTAAAATGCTAAAAAAAAAACCACGTGATCAATGGACGTTCCCTAAGAGCTTGAATTAAAAAATTAATTTGTTGTACCATCTAAGTCAATTTAATTATTTTTGTGTTAAGTAACACTTAAACTTTAAGTGTCGTTATTAAAACAAATATACGTCCTATCCATCTAATTCCTAATACTGAATTCACAAAGCGTTCATCTTGTCACACCTATTGTTATTATAATATTTCGCGGTTATTTCGCGCCGCGTCTTTCGTAAAAAAATCAAATGAAACACCCAGTGTTGCTATCATATTTTATTATTTTACCCAATTTTTAAAGTTAAATTTATATTGTGTAGATTTTCATATTTCGATGAGCAAACTTTTTATGCGACGAAAAATTAGCAAGAAAAAAAGTAGCCCCTTTTACTTATTGGCTGACTAGTCAATTTTTGTTTTTGTCTCCCGCTTTGACTAGGAAGGAAGTGGAATTATTCTTTTCAATTCCTCCTCTTAAACCTTTTCTAATTAAATTTGTTGTGGGTCCCAAGACAATTAAAATCATCTCCCAGAGCTGCCTGAAGGTAAAATCTCAATGTCATTTATGGAGGCCATTGTAGAACCTGGTTTACAGGAGTTACAATAGTGGGAATGTGGGATGGGATTAATCCCAAAAAAAAGCCAGCATATTTTAATCTTCTACCACTTCATAGAAATTGAGAATAAGATTAAAAGAATAAGGCTGGTTAAGAAGATATACAATGCGAAAGTGGAAGGATGTAGGTACCGGGGGACACCGAGCCTCACCTACCGAGACTAGATTGGTCACGTACTGAAAGAAGGTGGAGTCAAGAGTCTCCGAAACCGGCGAGCGTGTATGAAGAGAATTATGAATGTTGAAGAAGCGAGTGAAGTATGCAAGGATAGAGTTCTCTGGCACTCTGTTCTCTCTACCTACCCTGCAAGGGATATGGCGTGATGATATGTATATATGTAAGATTAAAATTAAATTATAGGAAATATATAAATTAACATAAGATTATTTATAAAAAACCCGATTACGAGCGAAAAATCATTGTCACAATTGGGATTCGAACCCACACATATTGGAAATCCGTCCTAATCGTGCTGCCACTTACATCAACGTGAACTATTGTATGACATTAAAATCTCGCTTCGTATTATATGTACGTCTTTAAGGAGACGTGTGCCATCTACCTGGCAATGTTTACACATTGTACAGGCTTAATACTTCAAACTTTGCAGTTAGAATTGTATTAAACGATGACGCAACCCTGTTATTCAAATTTCGCTCGTAATCGGGTTTTTTATAAAAAATCAAGTTAAGTACTTTTCAGTAATTCGATTAACACAAGATTTTACCCTTCATTTTGGGTAAATTATTACTATCACAGATGGCAACTTAATTTTAAAATCTCCCCCAAGGACATGATTGCATGAGATTTGTTATCAATTCAAATTAGATGCCGGTAGAGATATTGAAATATATCTTAAAATAATATAACAGCAATGTCAACGATTTTCCTGCTTATAATTTTCTTTTACGTACAAAAATATTAGAAGATATATATTTATATATATAACTAGCAAACTCAGCTCGTTGGTTTTTTTTATTGCTGATGGTGGCAAACGACCAGACAGCACATCTGAAGGTAAGTGTTGCTTCCGTGACCTTTGCAATACCAGGGGCATAGCTAGACCGCTGCCTACCAATACAAACCCCAAACCCACCCAGTTGGGCTCCCGGCTCTCTCGCTCACCGAACGTAGCGCAATAGCACATTGCCATTACTCAGACGTCGATCTTCTGCTCAGTGTGGTACTACCCCGGACGGACCGGCCCGCGGCTGTAGACAGAGACTGTCAATAGCGTGGTCCTACCACTATTTTACCAACACTTCAAAAAATATCAAGTTATAATAGCTTCAAGCTAATTCATTCAGATATTTCTCATTTCACTCGAAAAACTTGTAAGGATCTGAACATTTATTATTTTATTAGTTTCCTTTGAAACGTCTTAAGAAACTTAAGTTCCGTGATCAATAACAGAGTTATTTCTTGTTCGTACTTCGTATTTCCTCGTCGCTTAATAGAGTTTGTGACGTCACCGTCGCCGCGGGAAGTCCCCGCCATAGACTTCCGCCGCGAGATTAGATCCCAACACCGGTGATAACTTATTGATTTTATTGTCTATGCTTGAAAGTTTCTTATGTTGGCAAACCTGTTCATTTTATAACTAACTATTATTATACATAATGCCGATTTTATTACTAGAATAACTTAAACTAGGTGTAGGAATGACGTCATATAAAACAATAAAGTTAGTTGCAGACTCTTAGCTCTGCCCAATCCCGAGATAAAGTGATTTGTTTCTTATCAAAACAGTAGGTTTGTCAGCGTACATTGACCTGTAGGTACATTTCGACCAGCTGTGCGGCGGCGAGCGCAGCGAGAGCGGGACTATTTGCCTGCTAGTTCAATGTCACACGCATGAGTATATGCCTACATCGAACTTTTATAGTACAAGTGTATTGACCGCTTATCATTATGGCAATTTAATCAAAAATTAGGTTCTATTTTTTTTACTGATTTGGATAGTGTAACATGGTCTGATACACCCCCTTCAAGGATTCTACTAATTAAATCGGCAACCTTGTATGGTTTTGTAGCGATTAAGAATATTGCCATTAGTCATGTACTGAAGGAAGGTGGAGTCAAGAGTCTCCGAAACCGGCGAGAGTGAAGAGAATTATGAATGTTGAAGAAGCGAGTGAAGTATGCAAAGATAGAGTTCTCTGCCTACCCTGCAAGGGATATGGCGTGATGATATGTATGTATATGTATGTATGTGTAAGAATATTGCCAATCCTTTATTTTGATCGTGGTGGTTGTAAAAGACGACTAAGAGCCTTATAACGATCTGTACCAACTCCATCTGATGCCGTTTGGTCATCAATTACATTCACAAGTAGTGTTGACGTCTGGCAGGCGGCCGGACATAATAACTACTGACAATAACTTTTGTAATATGTACGAGTACAAGCAATTCTTCGTTTTGTGGTTCAATTCGTCCGTGTGATGACGGAATAAGAATACAATTCACCACTCTCTATCTAACCAGTAGGTGATTGTAAGAAACGATTAAGGGATATAAAATGCATATAACATCTATGCAAGAGAAGGAACTCGAAACAAAACCCTATACCAACACGTCTGACTAGCGTGGTATAGTAGGTCAATTTCCCTTCCATTATGGAGGAGACTCGAGCCCAACAGTGGGACGAATATGAGCTGAGAGGATGATGATGAGCAATTCTTGTATATAAATCTGAATCTCGGAAACGGCTTCAACGATTTTCATGAAATTTAGCATATAGGGGGAAGTTCCAGGGGCGATTAATCGATCTAACTATGGTTTCATTTATAGAAAACGTCTTTTTATTCGTTTATGATGAAATGAATGTATGTAAAACACAATGTAAAAAGAAAATAGACAGCTTTTTTTTTCGATTGTTTATTGAAAGGTCTGCTTATGGTAGTTACGTGGAGCGGCTCTCCCTACTCTAAGGTGGTTGAAGAGAGAGATAAGTTTAGAAGTTAATTCGTAATCGGGTGCCGCTTAAGGGATCAATAGCCAATATTTTGGATTATATTGCAAATTATATTATATTGTACTTACCTAGCTGTGTGGTAGCGGCTACGAATAATACCAACCCTTACTTTGCTCGTAGATGTGGTAAAAGACGAATAAGAGCCTTATAACGACCTGGGCCAACTCTATCTGCCGTTTGATCAACAATTAAATTCCCAAGTAGTGTTAACATCTGGCAGGCGGCCTGTCATTTGTTTTTTTTTTTTGCGGTGGACTATGGACGTGGTAGCGCTCCGTCAAATCGGTCCGGGGCGATGGAAGAGGCGGCGGCCCATAGACCCACCCTGCAAACACCTCTCTTCGCCGTGCGAGCGGGCCAGCGGTAGGTACTCGATCTTTGTCTTCGGTAGGCGGCTGGTCATAAAACTATTGCCAATAACTTTTACAATATTTACTATGAAATAAGAGTACATATTGTATCGACCACAAGTGATTGGGATAACAGTAGGAGAATGATGATGATTATATTATATTATGAGGGGTACTACTCTGTCATCTCAGCTCATATAAATCCCACAGCTGGGCTCGAATCTCCTTCACAATAGAAGGGAAATTGATTTTACTATATCACGCTGATCAAGCATACGATTTCGTTTTGAATTCTCCTTTTATCAGTGGTAGGACCACGCTGTTGACAGTTCTCTGTCTACAGCCACGGGCCGGTCCGTCCGGGGTAGTACCACACTGAGCAGAAGACCGACGTCTGAGTAATGACAATGTGCTGCGGTCTGTGTTTGGTGATTGAAAGAGCCGGCAGCTTAACTTTCTTGGTTGGTTTGGGGTTTTTTATTTCTAGATCTATTTCTGGTATTAAAAAGGTCTATAGACGGCAGTGACCTATACCATCAGGTATACTGCTTACTCTTTTGCCACCATAAGCAATCAAAAAAATCTTGCATAGATGTTTTCTTAGTCGTTTTTTAAGATATTCAACATCCAATACGATGAATTGGACTCTTATTCTGTAATCACAAAGAAGCTGAAATGATAATGATGACCAAATTTTCTTTAACAATTTCTAATATTCCGTGTGTTGATGGAGTAAGAATACAATTCACCACCTCTATCTTACCCGTGGGTGATCATAAGAGACGAATAAGGGATATAAAACGCATATAACATCTATGCAAGAGATGGAAAACTCGAAACAAAACCCTATAACAACACGTCTGACCAGCGTGGTATAGTAGGTCAATTTCTCTTCCATTATGAAGAAGACTCGAACCCAACACTGAGACATATATGAGCTGAATGAATTTCTATATCAATTTCTTGTAAAATTTAAACATGAATACACATCTTTAAAATAAATCAAACGCAAACAAAACGTTCAATTGATTTTTCAATATTCCTAATAAGTCGTGATTGGTTTTTTGAGGGTGAGTGCGACAAGTCGTTACGTATTCTAGTCGCGTAGTTTTGTCGTGCGACAAATCGCATTATCAATGATTGAGTTCTGAATAATATCCGGTAGCATCGCAACGTACGCACCTGCTGTCTGAATATTTATGAATGAACGTATGATTTTTTTTTGTGGGATTAATTTTGCTCTCTTCCTCATTCTTCTTCTTGTGTTAACTTCTTATGTGAGTGTAAACCGCTTCGTTACGTAACGCGTAACGGGTGTAAGTCTGTCTGACCGCTTTATAAGATTAAATAATGATACTAATAATGTACATTCACAAAAATCTAATGTAACATATTCAAGAATTGTAACTAACAATAAAATATATTCAATAAAAGATTTTAATTTTGCGCCTTTTGTGCTTTTTTTATTACTTATTCTATTTTCTTCTATTTCTCTGTAATTATTTTAATTTAAAACTTAGCGTTAAATGTAAATTTAATAAATTAATTATAATATAAAAAAAGAAAAACAAAATGGCACTCGGGGACTGCCGCGGTAAAGCTATTGCATGGCATTTTTTATCAACTTATGTAATTATAATTATTTATTTATTTTTTATTTATGCAGTATTTTTTTTAATATTAATTCAAGTTACACCTATTTTATTTATAATATTATTTTGTTTATTGTTTTATTTATAATATTATTAAATTATTATAAATAAACTTTTTCAAAAATAAATTACAAAAAGAGTTTGATGGCGGTGAGAATCGAACCCAAGCCTACGGTAAAATCAATGCAAAATTAACTGCTGCTTTTCAACCATACAATCTTAGGTTTTATTTTCGTTACGGAATTTCTTGACTCGGTCGCCGCGCTCAAAGCCCGCGATAAAAGCTATGCAATAGCTTAGAATAAAATAAAAAAATAGATATACATACATACATATCATCACGCCATATCCCTTGCAGGGTAGGCAGAGAGAACAGAGTGCCAGAGAACTCTATCTCTGCATACTTCACTCGCTTCCTCAACATTCATAATTCTCTTCATACACGCTCGCCGGTTTCGGAGACTCTTGACTCCACCTTCCTTCAGTACCTGACCGATCTGGTCTAGGTAGGTTAGTCTCGGTCTCCCCCGGTACCTACATCCTTCCACTTTCGCATTGTATATCTTCTTAACTTAATAGATATATATTTATCTAATAAGATCAAAAAGGGTATGCTGAGGTGGTTTGGACACTTAGTAAGAACGAGTGAGGAGAGGTTGACCAAGAAAATATATAAAGCAAGCGTGAATGGGACGAATACAAGGGGAAGACCTCGTCATAATTTTCTAGATCAAATTGGCGATGTATTGACGAGAGGTCATATTAAGAATATGTGTAATCGAATATGCGTATGCTCTGCATGAAAACTTTTATGAGTGTGAATGAAGCGATGGAAGTATGTCAGGATCGTGGTTTGTGGCACTCCGTAGCCTCTGCCTACCCCTCTAGGAAACAGGCGTGAGGTTATGTATGTAATACTATAAATAAAAGATTTTATTAATAAATAAACTTTTCCTTACATTATCATTTTAATATACATATAATTTAAGTAATAACCTAAGCTTTTCCCAAGTTAAACAATATCAATATTAAATAGTTCAACTTAGATTTGTTTAAGTTATCACTCGTCACTTGTCCCAAAAATAATCCTTGTATTGCGGGTGGGACTTTACAAACATATAATTAACGCAGACAAATTACATCCAGACTCACAGAACAACAGTTTGTGGGTCGTGCAAAATATTGTCGAATCGAATTGCCCTGGCATGGAAGGTCGGTATTTTAGCCACTACGCCATTTGTGTAGTCATATTCTGCTCTTATATGTATCATTGGTCGTCATGATTCTGCTATTACTCCAATTACTTGGATTAGAAACAATATGATCTTATCTTAATAAAAAAAACTTTTAATTAAAGAACAAAAAATCAATACATTTATAGTTTTATTTTTCTTTATGTATTATTTTAAAACTTTTTTCTAGATAAGCCTGTTTTTGGTTTTATTTCAAAGCAAGTTATCTTCAACGTGGGTCTCGACGGGCATCTTCGCGCCAGGTGGCTATCTCGCTAGACGATGGGGAGCCACCCTCGTCGCGCATAGGCAGCCTTATTCAGGGCCCATGGAAAAGAAGGGCCTCCGTCTTATTTAGGGCCACCCTGAGCTCCAGCGCCTTGATTCGCCTGACCATCTCCTCGGTGCCGAGAGTGGCCAGGCTCGCCGCCTCTTCGAGTGTCCTGCCCCAGGCTGTGACGAGCGTGTCATCAGCATAGCATATCACGCTCAGCCCGGGGGGGAGACTCCCTCTCAACGCCCAGTCGTAACCGATATCCCACAGAGTCGGCCCCAATACCGTGTACCCTGTGGAACACCACACGACGTGGGCGTCCGCACAATGTCCCCTGCGGGACTCGCGCAGAGCACACTGCGCCCCTCCAAATAGTCTACCACCAGCCGCCTCAGGTACAAGGGCACTCCATGGAATCGGAGCGCCTCCCTGATGCAGCTGAATGGCAGACTATTGAATGCGTTGGCGATGTCCAACGACACCGCCAACAGCACTCCTCTGTCGGCGACAGCCTCCGCAGCCGTTTGCCTCAGGCGTAGCAGGGCCCCGATGGTCGAACGCCCTCCTTCGAAAGCCGAATTGAGCGTCCGACAGATCGGGCCCCACCTCTTCCAGGTGTCGGACGATGCGTGCAGCGAGGACACGCTCCAGCAGCTTACCCACATCGTCCAGAAGCACTATGGCCTGTAGGCCGACGGCGAATCCGAGGGCCGTCCCGGCTTTGGCATGAGAACCAACCTCCCCTCCTTCCAGCACTCAGGGAACTCTCCAGACGTCAAATAGGCGTTGTATAGTTGCCTAAGGCGAGATCCCAGATGCTCGAGGAGTAACGTCAACACCCGGACTGGAACTTCGTTGGGGCCAGGGCCCGTGGTGGTGGAACGAATCTTCGCCACAGCCGCCCCCACTTCTTCTGACTCCGTCACGGGCGGAACACTCTCGTCGGCCTCCCAGTCGTGATCTGGCAAAGCCATGACCGGGGGCGTGTGTTCCGACTGCCGCGGGAACAGCTCCTCGACCACCCTACAGAGGAAGTCGGGCTGGAGGGTCTTGGTGAGGAGGGGCCTTGCGCGCGAAGCTAGTTCAGCGACGCGCGATACGGGCGACCCCAGGGGTCACGGTCGAGACCGTCCAGCATCTCCTGCCAACTCGCATCCTTGGCGGATCGGATGGCCAGCCGAAAGGCAGTCCGCGCACTGCGGTACGCCTCATACAGCTGGCCCTCCCGCTCATCATCACGGCGACGCCGCCGGCTGCGGGTGTAGGACCTTCGAGCACTAATGCACGCCGCACGAAGCTCCGCCAGTCTCGGGGACCACCAGTAGACCCCCTGCCTCGGAGGTAGACGACGTACCCTGGGAATGGCCGCATCGCATATCTGCGTTAACGCATCGCGAATGCGGCCAGTCTCAGCATCTACTCCGTCCGCTGGGGGTGGTGAGGACAGCCACGTATTCACGATGGCCGCCTCCGCCAGTAGGTCCCTATCCAGATGCCCCACAGCCCACCGCGGAAATGCGGGAGCTCGGTCCGCCCTGTGACCCCTGCTGGGGTCCCAGCGGGGGGAGACCTCCATCCGGATATACCGGTGGTGACGACAGGGTCTCCGCCTCCTCCAGAACACGCCAGTTCCTCACTCGTGGTGCGAGAACGGGGCTAGCGAACGACAAGTCCACTATTGACCCGCCCCGCTGCCACACACACGTGTTCACTGAGCCTCTGTTTAGGATACAGAGGCCCAGTGACGTCGCCCACTCCACGACCGCCCGCCCGCGATCGTTTGTCATAGGGACCCCCACGCCGTGGATTTGGCGTTGAAGTCCCCCAGGACCAGGACGAGGCCCGGTGCCAATCGCCGTATCGAGGCCTCCAAGGTGGTGAGGGAGACCTCGAAATCGTCCATTCTCCTAGTAGGGGAGAGGTATACGCTGTAGAGCGTGACCCCTCCCCATTCCGCCGCGACAAATTCCTCGCCTCTATCCAACAGGGACAAGGACGGGAAGTGCCGCTGCGTGGAGACGACGATTGCCGCGGTTCCGTTCCAGCTGACCACCCAATTGGGGTGATCAGGCACACAGTACGGTTCGACGACTACGGCTGCACCGATCGACCACTCCGCCATGGATTGCAGGAGAAGATCCTACGCACCGACGGAGTGGTTGATGTTGGACTACAGGAGGTGAGTGGATTGGGCAGCCATTAGTGGGCCGTATCCATCACCTCTCCGCCGTGGTCGAAAGTCCGCTCCGCCCCTTTGGAGCTGAAACCGAAGCTCTACACACCCTAGAGCCCATGCGGTGCTTGACAGGCTTCTTGCCCACCGTACACGAGGGGCAGTGGCGGCGACCTCAGCGGCGTGCTTGGCCGCCGCTCGTCTTCTTTGGTCGCGAGAGTCGGCCTCCCTTTGAGTCCGAAGAGTCAAAAAATTTGAATTTATAATAGTATAAAGTTTTTAAAGAGCCACAATTTTTTTTTGGCATCAATAATTTGTGCCTAATGCTCGTTAATCAATTCAGAACCATGTTTAAATGTTTTTTCTTTATAAAATATTTTTTTTTGCGTATAGAACTAAAGAGCCGCAACTTCACATCCAAAGAGCCGCATGTGGCTCGCGAGCCGCAGGTAGCCGATCCCTGGTTTAGGGTGTTGGAAAAATTAAAGTGAGAAAAAGTTAGAGTAAGAGGTATACATTAAAATGTATGATATAAATGGAGCTATTTTACGGCAGGTGTCAGCGGTGATGAGATTTGAAGACATCATGTGCTAGGGACGTCATGACCCAGCAGGGTGAGCCGTACCCCGCGCCCTGGGCTCTGCATTACCAGCACAGGTAAGCAAGATTTTAATGCTTTAATTAAAGATGTACCACCAAGCTTTTCTGTCCTATAAGATGTTGAATAAGCCAAGGATCGGGCCACGTATGTTAAGGAGGAGGAAACATAGTGGGTTATGGTGTCGTACACCGTCTTTCTTTCGCACTCCAGACATCAGACCATATCTTGTCAAGAAAAGAAAAACAAAACTCCGAACGAATTGGTCAAATCATTGAAGACAAGAACATTTTAACGTGAAATCAGTAAAAAATTCGTGAAATGAACGCTGAATTTCTTAATAACTAGGTAAAAATCGCCGTATCAGCTTGACTTGATTTGTTGTTGTCAAGCAACAATCTTTGGTTTGGCTTAACATCCGTTTGATTCGGCTCGCCTTCGGCTAGAGAACATTACGTAAGATATTAAATTGAAAATGACTAATTCTAGTCATTTTCTATTTAGTATCTTACATTATTTATCTAAAAGATATATCACAAGCGGGATTCGAACCCACACCTATTGGGAGTCCGGCCCAATCGTGTTGCCACTTACACCACCGTGAACTATTGTAGGACATTCAAATCTCGGCTCGTATCATATTTACGTCTTTAAGGAGACGTGTGCCATCTACCCGACAATGTTTACACATTGTACAGGCTTAATACTTCAAACTTTGCAGTTAGAATTGTATTAAACGATGACACAACCTTGTTATTCAAATTACTGAAATTTAGCATTTAATACGCTTGATTATTTTTTCTTAATTATTTTTTTTCACTTCGTAATCGGGTTTTATAAATAATTAAGCATATTAAATACTAAATTTGAGTAATTTAAATAAAAAATATATTTGATCAATAGGGCCTTTTTTACAAAAATTCTTATTAAGGGGCAGGGGGCAGTAGATGCAATCTTATGATATCTTACGGGAGGGCGCCAGATCATTCTTCAAAATCTCTTGCGTAATTTATGAACGGCCCCTTACTTGTATTTAAAGATATAATAAAATTTTGATTTTTCTAAGATACTTTATACTAAAAATGCATATGGTTTTTAGCAGGCAAATACCGCCTGTATTTTTAAACTTCACCATAGCGGAGGGGGTGGTTAAAAATAATCGCCGGGCGGGCCACTGCCCGCTCGCACGGAGAAAGGGCAAAGAGAGGTGTTTGTAGGGTGGTCTATGACAGTGGTGAGCAAACTTTTTTAATGGCGGGCCACAATGTTTAAGAAATTCTAGAGGAGGGCCAGAAATATAGAAAACATGCATTTTGTATTAAAGCTTTTTAATAAAGTAAATGCCTTTTACTTTTACGCCTTGTTAGGCGTGTGACATATGGAATTGTTTTTGATTTTCCATAATATTTTCGAAAGCAGGTTCCATCTGTGACGAAGCAACTTTCAGCAGTGCGAAGAGGTGTTCATCAGTCAATCGGTTTCTGATTAAGTTTTTCCACAATTTCATGGTTGAAAAGGTCTGTTCGCACACATAAGACGACGCAAACATCGCCATAATTTTCTGGGCGTGAGCAATGATCTTTGAGAATTCAGCTTTCGGTAGTGCTCTATAAAAATCTAGTTTTGTGGAATTCAAGAACAATTGCTTTAAATGGGTAGGTACTGCACTGTATTTCAATAATTTCCAACTGCAATTCAACAGATACATTTTCCGGATCTACATTAAACGGCATCGAGAAAACATCTAGCGATGATTGAATGTTCTTAAAATCTTGTAACCTAGTTTCAAATTCTGTGTGAAGTTTTTTCAACGCCGACTGAATTCTTGTAGGTGGTTCTCACTCACTGGTGACATGGATTTTCAACGCGGAAAATGAGTTAAACTTTCATTAAAATTTTCGAAGATTTTCAATTATAAACGTCAGATTTTATTTTACACCCCAAAATACTGACTAGAATATTTAGGATGGATGGACTCTCGGCGAGCCGGATTAAATACTTCCGCGGGCCGTACTTTGCCCATCACTGGTCTACGGGGTTGCGCGCCGCCTCTTCCGTCGCCCTGGACCGACTTGGCGGAGCGTGAACACGTCCATAGTTTCCAGCAAAAAAAAAACAAAAAAAAGGTGGTTAAAAAATAGGAAGGCCCATAAAATAAGTTATCTACAAGTAGCTTTGATTTACATGTTAATTCTGTTGTTATTTGTCTGTTTCAGCCGGGAGGCGGCCACTACGAGTTCTACAGCGCGACAGTACGAGCATCACACGCACACCCATCCACAATTGTACGCGAGGCATACATCACACACGGTTATAGAGCAGCTGCCGCAGTAAGTAGCGACATCTAGTATCGAAATATACAAGTTTGACACATTCCAATAACTAGCGACATCTTGTATAATAAAAAGTAAGTTAGATATACAGTAGCTGATTCATAAGTAGCGTCATCTTGTGTCGAAATAAAAAACTTAAATATACAGCAATTTGGTGCAATAAGTAGCGACATCTTGCATCGATGTATAGAACTGTACATTGATTACAGCAGCTAGTGTACCTACTAGGTAGCGACACCTTGCATCACTTTAGTGAGGCAAAGACTATAAGGGGACGTCCATTAATCACGTGATCTTTTTTTAAACATTTTTTAACCTCCCCTTCCCCCTTGGTGATACGTGGTGAGGTGTAAGACTATGACCACCCCCCTCCCCCATCAACATCACGTGAATTTTTAGTAACTACAAAGAAGTAGCCCACAGCTCATTATATTCTCGGTTGTTTCCTTTTTAATACTTTGCAAAAAGGTTTATATACAGATCACCTACTTTAAACTTATTCGTTGCCTGGCAACGGCAAGTCAAAGTCACACTACACGCCGCTTTTCAGTTTAAAAATCGCAGCGTTTGACGAAAAATAAAGTGATATCTTACTACACCCCCCTCCTCCTTGTGATACTTGTCAAACCCCTTTCAAACCTCACGTGATTAATGGACGGCCTCTAACAGACAAAATAACTGGAACAGTAAGTAAAGATATGTTATATTAAGATATAAAACTGGAACATACCTCTACATTTTTACCGGCATACCACCCATATTGCATTATATAAAATCACATACATCGCTCCACAATTGTGTACGATGTGTACATCGTAATATAACAGTAAGTGCAATAAGTAGCGCCATCTTGTATCGAGTTGCACAATTACTAGCGACATCTTGTATTGAGTAGCGAAATAACCTACGACATCTTACATCAAATAGAAGTACTAATATTATAGAAATAACTTGTAACTTGAACGACACATTTTTTTTATTTCTTTTCCGTCCATCACATTCCATTATTATAAAAAATGTATCGTCCATAATATGAAAGAGATTGAAATAATTTACCTTTCTGGCTGGATTTGTGCAGATAGAATTTAGTTTTAAAGGCAACTGACCCTAACTACGTAAAATGGCCGCAACGATAAACATATATCGAGACATCGGTTACTTTAATCACAATTATAGGTATACACACATTCTTAGTTTTGGTGCGAATATGGAAAGGTCATGTCATGCTCTTGTATTACCTATATGCATTTCTTTTATGTTTTGTCGTGTTATATTGAATAATTTTGATGGTATGTTATGGAATATGATACAGTTAAAGTGCTAAAGTGTAGTGAATATGGTATAATAGTGGATTACATGTATTTTCATATTTTTCTAAAAATTCCCAAAAAAAATCATAATTTGGTTATCAGCGCCCAATTAATGGTAACGACTTGACTTACTGACGGACAATGACTATTAAGGCTGTACAATATGAAGAATTGATAAATAATATACGTACAATATTAAATAAGACTTGGCTGTATGGGCTTTGATCCCTTTGCCTGTCCGTACGGACGAACAGAACTAAAAAAAATAAAGCGTCAAGCAGCAAATGTGGGTAGGTGATTTGTATTCTTACTCCGTTACCATACGGAAATACTAGCCAAATGCCCATGGTTTCATCCGCGTAGTTCTCGTTTCCATTAGAATATGGGGATAAAATATAGCTTAGGTTATTCTCTGATAATTTAACTTTCCATTGGTGAAAGAATATATAACATCGGTTTAGTAGTTTAGGCGTGGAAGGTGAACAAACAAATTCTCATTCGAATTTATAATCATTCTCCTACTCTTATCCCAATTACTTGGAGTCAATACAATATGTACTCTTCTTTCATAGTACATATTGTAAAAGTTATTGGCAATAGTTTTATAACCGGACCAGACAGACGTCAACCCTCCTTGGGAATGTAATTGTTGATCAAACAACAACAAATGGGAGCTAGCCCAGGTCGCTATATTTATATTTTTAATTCTTGAATGCATTGTTTTAATTTCTTTTTTAAATGCAGATGCAAAGGTGAGGGAGACGAAACAAGAGCTGACTACAGAGACGTCTACTCCACACAGCTTCACAGGTAAATAACTATCAGAAGCATGCAATTAGTAGAAATAATAGTAAAGTAGACTTTACGACGGTTTAACCGTCAAAATAAGATGAGCTTAGATCGTCGAAGTCAAAAGTTTCTGTGGTCCGTTCTGGAGGGCATAGTTATAACATTACTTAATTTTACTGATCGTCGCGCCGCCTACACATTGGTTGTACAAACTTAGCAGCCATTTTGTCCTGTTTGTCAAAACTCTGACAACTGAGAATTGTTATTTTTGTTGTTAGCGTATAAACTTATTGTCAAAAATATATTTTCGGTTATTGATGTGAAAATTATCTCAATTTTCATTGTTAAGCTGTTGATATTGCTTTTTCATTAACGGCTGATATGTTTTTTTTTATATTTCAGGGTAGGTCTCATAGGAAGAAAAGAAAATCATATATAATTATACACACACACACATGTAGATACGTATATAATTATGTATTATATATCACTTCAATTTTAGTTCATCGCCTAAGCTTTAGGTAGCAGCACTTTCCATACATGCATATTTTACCATCGAAATAGGTATGTTAAATATTAGTTAAAGGTCTCTTCCGCAGAGAGAGGAACCCTTGTACAATTTAAGTTTCTAAAATTAGCTACGTACATAGGTACGTCGTACGTAGCCTAAGCATAGGCTTAAACTTTATGCATTTTTAGAGTTCATAAAAAAAGTGATCATTCTCAATTCATTTGTGTTTTTTTTTATTATTTATGTTACTTCAGAACTTTTCCTAAATGATTTTGATATTTTTTTTTATCTGCAAGTTAATATTTCTTCTTTCTTTTTTTTATCATGTTCAGTAGGATGAATTTGTATATCTTGGATGTGGATTTAGCCGAGGCCGAAAAGGTATGCTCCGATGGTTCGGACATGTGGAAAGAATGCCGAGCGAACGTCTGGTTAAGAAGATATACAATGCGAAAGTGGAAGGATGTAGGTACCGAGGGAGACCGAGACTAACCTACCTAGACCAGATCGGTCATGTACTGAAGGAAGGTGGAGTCAAGAGTCTCCGAAACCGGCGAGCGTGTATGAAGAGAATTATGAATGTTGAGGAAGCGAGTGAAGTATGCAGAGATAGAGTTCTCTGGCACTCTGTTCTCTCTGCCTACCCTGCAAGGGATATGGCGTGATGATATGTATGTATGTATGTTCAGTAGTTTTTGAGAGGAGCTCAGAAACTGATGCTGTATTTGGTTGACATTGTTTATATTCTTTAGAAACCGAATCTTGTGTTATTAAAAAATAGCAAAAAATACTACTACCCGTGTGACGACGGGAAGAGAATACAGATGTCGTCACCCTTTGCTTCCCCGTGGGAGTCGTAAAAATCGGCTAAGGGTCACACCGGGAGAGTGGGCAGCGGCTATCTCCCGGGAAACTTAATATCATCTACCGCGATCGCCAATCCGCCTGCCAAGCGTGGAGATTATGGCGTTATTTCCCCCCAAAAAATAAAAATGTATGCACCAAAAGTGACGGCCCCCAGTCACGGCAGTCCCGCTGTGCCACGGGCTCATCTTGGTAGCGGGCTCGATGGTGGCGGGACAGGGGGTGCGAAGAATCTCCGGTCGCGATCTGGCTACCAAAAACATCGACCCTTGGCCCTGGTAACACACAACATTCGGACACTTAGGACCGACGAGAGGGTCATCGAGCTGAAAGAGGAATTGAGCAAAATCCGATGGGACATTGTAGAATTATCAAAAGTGCGAAGAGAGGGGAAGGGCACGATAATCATCCGGTCTGGCAATCTGCTCTTCTACCGGGAGGGAGATCACCCATCCCAAGGCGGTGTAGGGTTTATCGTTCGTAAGTCTCTCGTAGAGAACGTGGAGAGGATCGAGAGTGTGTTGACAAGGGTAGCGTACCTTATACTCAGAACACAAACGGTATTCGCTGAAGGTCATACAGGTTTATGCACCGACCTTGACATACTCCGACGATGTAGTGAAAGCCTTATACGAGGATATCTCGAGAGCCATCCACACTTCCAAAACCCACTTCACGGTAGTGATGGGAGACTTCAACGCAAAACTAGGCAAAAGGACAGACGATGAGTTGAGAGTGGGGAAATATGGATTTGGACAGAGAAACCAAAGGGGCCAAAAACTGGCCGACTTTTTGGAGAAGGAAGGCCTCTTTATGATGAATTCCTTCTTCGAGAAGCGGCCACAAAGGAAGTGGACTTGGATTAGCCCTGATGGATCCACTAAAAATGAGATAGACTTCATCTTGAATGATAAATATTCAATGATGTCTCTGTGATCAGCAGGGTTAAATCTGGGAGTGATCACCGGATGGTACGAGGCACATTGAATCTTCGTACGAAAGTCGAGTGGTCTCGCTTGATAAAGTCTATACTCCGACCTACACCTGTCCAATACCATAACCCCGATAGCTTTCAACTCGAATTACAAAATCGCTTCCAATGCCTGGAATAGTGCGAATCAACGCACGATATGAACAACAGGTTCGTGGAAACTGTCCACGCAGTCGAGTCACAATTCTTCAAGGCCCGTCGCGCAACAAGAACAAAAAGCTTTCTGACCAGACTCTCAAACTCATAGAGAGGAGAAAGGAAATGACGGTACAGTCTCCAGCCGATTGGTCCGAACTTAGGTAACTTAATAGACAAATCTCCAAATCTATGCGACGCGACATTCGCCGATTCAATACACTGCGTATTGAAGAGGCGATAGAGCGAAATCGAGGCTCCAAAGTGTTTGCACGAGATTTGTCTATCGGGCAGAGCCAAATGACCAGGCTGAAGACCGTTAACGGTGCTGTCATTTCATCCCAGAGTGAGATCTTGGGAGAGGTCGAAAGGTTCTATGGGCAGTTGTACAAATCATCCTTGAATCCTGTAGTCGGCTTGGTCCAAGACCCTAGATCCAAGCTAACTCGGCACTACACTGAAGAAATCTCGGATGTCAGCTTGTACAAGATCAGAATGGCTCTGAAACAGTTCAAGAATGGAAAGGCACCGGGAGATGACGGAATTACCACAGAGCTTACTGAGGGCAGGCGGCAAGCCGGTTTTAAAAGCCCTACAGAAGCTGTTTAATTCTGTCATTCTCGTGGGCGACGTTCCAGAGTCGTGGACCAGGAGCGTGGTGGTGCTGTTTCAAGAAGGACGATAAAACGCTCTTAAAGAATTACAGAACCATCTCACTCCTGAGCCACGTATACAAACTGTTTTCAAGAGTCATTACGAACCTCAACCTCCTCGCGCGCATGCTAGACGGCTTTCAGCCGCCTGAGCAAGCCGGTTTCCGAAAAGGTTATAGTACCATAGACCACATCCACATGCTACGCCAAATTATACAGAAGACCGAGGAGTATAACCGGCCTCTGTGTCTAGCGTTTGTGGACTATGAGAAAACCTTTGATTCTGTCGAAACTTGGGCAGTGCTGCAGTCCCTTCAGAGGTGCCAAATTGACTATCGATATATCGAAGTGTTGAAGTGTTTGTATAACGCTGCTATGTCGGTCCGCATCCAGGATAAGAGTACGAAACCGATCCAGCTGCAAAAAGGCGTGAGACAGGGAGACGTTATCTCTCCGAAACTGTTCACCACTGCGCTGGAAGATGTCTTCAAGCTCTTAGACTGGGCCGGACTCGGCATCAACATCAATGGCGAATACATCACTCACCTTCGATTCGCAGATGATATCGTAGTCATGGCAGAATCCCTGGAGGACCTTGGCACCATGCTCAATGACCTCAGCAAGGCCTCCCAGTTGGGAGTTGGTAGGGCTGCAAATGAACGTGGACAAGACGAAAGTCATGTCTAATGCCCATGTCATTTCTGTACCGGTCCTGGTTGGGAATGCGATTCTCGAAGTTGTCAATTACTATGTTTAACTAGGACAAACAGTCCAATTAGGTAGATCCAATTTCGAGAAGGAGGTCAGCCGACGAATCCAACTCGACTGGGCAGCGTTCGGAAAACTTAGGAGGATCTTCTCGTCTAATATTCCGCAGTGTCTGAAAACAAAGGTTTATAACCAGTGTGTGTTACCAGCGATGACTTACGGAACTGAAACGTGGTCTCTAAATGTTGGCCTCATCAAAAGGCTCAAAGTTGCTCAGTGTTCTATGGAAAGGGCTATGCTCGGTATTTCTCTACGTGATAGAATTCGGAATACGGAAATCCGTAGAAGAACGGATGTAACCAACATAGCCCGAAGAATTAGTACGTTGAAGTGGTAATGGGCAGGCCACATCGCTCGACGAACCGACAACCGTTGGGGAAGAAAGGTTGTCGAGTGGAGACCACGAATCGGACAGCGCCGCGTAGGACGACCCCCCACTAGGTGGACTGACGACATTACCAAGGTCGCAGGAAACCGCTGGATGCAGGTGGCGCGGGACCGTGTTGAATGGCATTCTCGTGGGGAGGCCTATCTCCAACAGTGGACGTTTACGGGCTGATGGATGGATGGACCTACTTGTAAAGTGTACTTTCATTATTTCAGTTTATATGTTTCCCACTGTTGGGCTCAAACCTCCTTAATAATGGGAGGGAAACTGACTTATTATACCTCGCTGGTCAGACTTGTAGGAATAGGGTTTTATTTTAAGTTTGCATTCTCTTGCGTAGATGTTATATGTCTCTTAGTCGTTTCGTACGATCACTCACGGGTAAGATAGGTATAAAAACGGGTAAGATTGGATCGTATAAAGAATTATTCTGCATGTGGGTCAAAATTATAACACTCGCAAAAATATGTGTAGCTCATGGCTTTCTCTGGACGATTCCCCACTAGGTGGACTGAAGACATTATCAACGTCGCAGGAAACCGCTGGATGCAGGGGGCGTGGGAACGTGTTGAATGGCATCTTGCCAATCTTGTGGGGAGGCCTATATCCAAAAGTAGACGTTTACGGGCTGATGGATGGATGGTAGGCCTATGTTCAAGAGAGATATATAAACCTACAGATGGATAGATTAAGATCGATAACAATGATTATTATTATTTCTCTAGATGCAATTCTTCATACGGGAAGTGTATAGAAGATGTGACAGAAGAACCTCGCGATAGAGAAGAAGTATCTAGCACTGGGGAACACCATCAACATTGGGACGAAAAGATTGGTAAGTATAGAATTATTTTTTTGGATAAGTCGTTGTTGTCAGACTTCGTCTTGACCGTTCCGGGTAAGAAATAATGGCGAATTTCTGCTGTTTTACTATTAACCAGGCCACTGGGATTATTGGACTTGAATGGACCACCAGCCTAATGATCTAGTTAGCTATATTAATAATCATTACTCCGATAATGAAGCATTCAAGAGTGTTGTGTTCTATTTTTCAATAGGTGACGGACTAATCTCCGTCTCTACCAAACCAAGCTTGTTCAATAAGGATATTCGTCTTCAAAATTACCACGCTTGGTCTTAGGGGTGCTTAGAGAAATTTATTTTTATTGCTAGTGGTGGCAAACGAGCAAGCAGCAAACCTAATGGTAAGTCACGCTGCCGCCCATGGACCTTTGCAATACCAAGGGTATAACTAGGCCGCTGCCTACCAATATAAACCCCAAACCCACCCAGTTGGGCTTCCGGCTCTCTCGCTCAGCGAACGAAGCGCAATATCACATTGCCATTACTCAGACGTCGATCTTCTGCTCAGTGTGGTACTACCCCGGACGGACCGACCCGCGGCTGTGTGTCCTACCACTATTAAACACTATTAAAGTTAGGTTTCTCGTTCCTTATTAATCTAAAACAGCATTTTTAACTTCCTCTTTGTAAAAAAATGATTTTAAACCATACTAATGATTAATTACAAGCAAATTAAAGGTTTTTGGCGTACATTGTTGGTGGTTACCGAAGGAAGATATGTCTACGCTCTATTATATCATCATCATCATTCTCCTACTCTTATCCCAATTACTTGGGGTCGATACAACATGTATTCTTCTTTCATAGTACATATTGTAAAAGTTATTGGCAATAGTTTTATGACCGGCCGCCTGTCACACGTCAACACTCATTGGGAATGTAATTATTGACCAAACAGCATCAGATAGGGCTGGCCCAGGTCGTTATAAGGCTCTTAGTCGTCTTTTACGACATCCACGAGCAAAGTAAGGATTGATAGTATTCGTAGCCGCTACCATACAGCGATTTTATATCCTTAATCAATTTTTACGGTAACCATAACAAAGTAAAGAGAAAAATATTTGTATTCTCTGACCAATTTCGTAAATCACCCCGTTAGGCTAATCCGCTGGGTAGGCTACCGAATATTAGATCCAGATCCCGATGTCTTATTCGCACGCATATCATTCCACTATGATTGATTTCAGTGAGCAGTTCCCTGTGCCCAGTGGTGGGATCCACTCAGAACGCACGCACAGACGCCTCTTCACCTCATCAGCATGTCTCCACAACGCATGCAGGTAAATCTAAATATGTTCTTCTTCTTTCTATTTCTAAATTTATTTTTATCCATCCTCTTTATTCACAGTTAATCATAGAACGATGTGAGAGAGGATAATATTAAAATCGCGTTTGTATTTGATTTATAATTTCCCGACGTTTCGAACACTTTACAGTGATCATGGTCACGGGAGGACTGAGGTGTCTTACGTCCAATATGTCATTGTTATTACAGAAATTGATTTATATCTACCCTATAAGATATTAAATTTTGACCCACATTTTTATACAAAATTAATACAATTCATTGCCAGTACAAAAAGAGAATGATTCTATATATAAAATTTATGTTGTTTATGATTTTTTATTATTAAAGTATTTAATTTATGATAATTATTATTGTGGCAATTTTACAATTTTTACAAAACTAACAAAAACTATTCAGCTACTACCGGATCGGAACGCGGCCACTCTGAGAAAGATCCGGCGAGAAAACTCAGGAGGCATGATACTAATTTTATTATTGAATTTTTGAGTGGCGGCCTACTTTATCTTACTAAAATTAATTAAATTAAAAATTTAACTATTATTGTGGGTCAAATCTATACAATAAGTGCTCACAGTGTCTTGCAGTCTTGTGGTGGTTTTCTTAGTTTTATTTTTAATTAAGTGAATGACAGGATCCCAGCTTGATGATAATACCCAGCCATCCTCCCTATTGAAATTTTTATGTTTTTTGATTTCAATAGCCTCGCGAACCATTCTAGGAAGGTATCGGTGTTCTTTTGCGAGGATTTGTGGTTTATCAAACCTGATATAATGGCGGGCGCGGTCCTGACTATGCTCACAGACTGCAGACTTAGTGTGACGGCGGTGTTTCACATCAGCTATGTGTTCCTTGATCCGAGTTCTTACAGATCTCTTTGTTTGGCCTATATAAGAGAGACCACAGTCACAGTCTAATTTGTAAACTCCTGCATCCTGTAGAGGGATCTGGCACTTGACAGGTGGTAAGAACTGACTAATCCTCTTCAGTGGCTTAAAATAGGTTTTTATAGAAGCATGTTTTAGGATATAGCCAATCTTGTCAGTGACTCCTTTTACATAAGGTAGGACTGCAGGGAGACGTTCAACTGTTGGTGGTTTCACACGGTCTCCGTGACGGGGGCGAGGAACTTGCAGCTTGTTTGCACGTAGAACCTGCTTGACATGCTGCAGCTCCCCAGCCAGGTGTTCATTGTCACAGATTCCTCGTGCTCTCTGTAACAAAGATTTTGAAACGGTAGCTAACTGTGAAGGGGGGTGGTGAGAATCACCATTCAAGTATTTGTCTGTATGGGTTGCTTTGCGATACACTGTATGACTCAAGGTGTTATTGGGTTTACGGATAACCAAAATATCTAAGAAAGCTAAAGAGTTATTTGACTCCAGTTCCATAGTGAATTGAATTTTTGGATTAATGGAGTTAAGATGGTTAAGGAATATGGTTACTTTGTCTGATGGTAATATTGTGAATGTGTCATCTACGTACCGCTTATAGAACCTGGGTGTGACAGGCGAGCTTCTTAGGGCAGTCTCCTCGAAGTCCTCCATGAATATATCGGCAACAACGGGAGAGACTGGCGAGCCCATGGCCACTCCATCTATTTGCTTGTAGAATTCATCATTCCACAATAAATAGCCAGTTGTTAGGCATTGACGTAACAGTTCAGCATATTCCAAGGGCATATTATTGTCAGATAGCTTCTTAGTTACAGTTTTGATGCAATCCTCAACAGGTAAGCAAGTGAAAAGTGATGTGACATCAAAACTGACCATAGATTCATTATCAGCGAGATGTAGATCTTTAATTTCGCTAACAAAATGGTAAGAGTCTTTAACAAATGCACCAGTGTGTCCTCGAAGTTGTGAGAGGACCTTTGCAACCATCTGAGCTAATTTGTAAGTCGGTGTGTCGATCTGACTTACTATAGGTCGCAGTGGAACATTTGGTTTGTGTATCTTCGGCAATCCATACAGTTTGGGCGGCTTTGCACACGATGGTATAAGGTTTTTGACGTCTAGATGTAATGCATCGGAGTGTTTTTTAATTACCGTCACGGAGACCGTGTGAAACCACCAACAGTTGAACGTCTCCCTGCAGTCCTACCTTATGTAAAAGGAGTCACTGACAAGATTGGCTATATCCTAAAACATGCTTCTATAAAAACCTATTTTAAGCCACTGAAGAGGATTAGTCAGTTCTTACCACCTGTCAAGTGCCAGATCCCTCTACAGGATGCAGGAGTTTACAAATTAGACTGTGACTGTGGTCTCTCTTATATAGGCCAAACAAAGAGATCTGTAAGAACTCGGATCAAGGAACACATAGCTGATGTGAAACACCGCCGTCACACTAAGTCTGCAGTCTGTGAGCATAGTCAGGACCGCGCCCGCCATTATATCAGGTTTGATAAACCACAAATCCTCGCAAAAGAACACCGATACCTTCCTAGAATGGTTCGCGAGGCTATTGAAATCAAAAAACATAAAAATTTCAATAGGGAGGATGGCTGGGTATTATCATCAAGCTGGGATCCTGTCATTCACTTAATTAAAAATAAAACTAAGAAAACCACCACAAGACTGCAAGACACTGTGAGCACTTATTGTATAGATTTGACCCACAATAATAGTTAAATTTTTAATTTAATTAATTTTAGTAAGATAAAGTAGGCCGCCACTCAAAAATTCAATAATAAAATTAGTATCATGCCTCCTGAGTTTTCTCGCCGGATCTTTCTCAGAGTGGCCGCGTTCCGATCCGGTAGTAGCTGAATAGTTTTTGTTAGTTTTGTAAAAATTGTAAAATTGCCACAATAATAATTATCATAAATTAAATACTTTAATAATAAAAAATCATAAACAACATAAATTTTATATATAGAATCATTCTCTTTTTGTACTGGCAATGAATTGTATTAATTTTGTATAAAAATGTGGGTCAAAATTTAATATCTTATAGGGTAGATATAAATCAATTTCTGTAATAACAATGACATATTGGACGTAAGACACCTCAGTCCTCCCGTGACCATGATCACTGTAAAGTGTTCGAAACGTCGGGAAATTATAAATCAAATACAAACGCGATAGAATCCGTAAAAGTAGTTTTATTTCAAATGTGTAATACTCGCGTAAACATTAGAAGTCATAATATTAAAATCGCCACAGGTTTACCGTATGATAATATGGAAGATGATATCGGTTGTTGTATGATAGCAGCTACGAATACTACCAACACTTACTTTGCTTATGGATGTCGCAAAAGACGACTCATCATCATCATCATCATCTCAGCTCATATATGTTCCACTGTTGGGCTCGAGCCTCCTCCATAATGGTAGGGAAATTGACCTACTACAACACACTAGTCAAACGTGTTGGTATAGGGTTTTGTTTAGTGTTTTCCTTCTCTTGCATAGATGTTATATGCCTTTTATATCCCTTAGTCGTCTCGTACGATCATCCACGGGTAAGATATGGGGTGATGAATTGTATTCTTACTCCGTCACCACACGGAAAAGACGACTAAGAGCCTTATAACGACCTGTACCAACTCCATCTGATGCCGTTTGTTCAACAATTACATTCACAAGTAGTGCTGACGTCACACAAACGGACGGACATAACAACTATTGACAATAACATTTACAATACGCAAGTACAATGGAATAAGAGTTGATATTGCATTGAAATTAAGTAATTGAGATAAAATCATTATAATAATTCTTAAAGATGCTATCAGAACGCGTTATATCAGTACCTTAAAGTCTCTTTTTTTAAACTGAAAATGCTTGTAGTTCATTATTTTAAATACTGACATTTTTTTTTAAATAGATTTAAAGATTGTTTTCACTAGTGGTGTTTCGAAGTAGCAATGTTGTGCTTCGTTCAGTGAGCGAGAGAGTCGGTAGCCCAAACTGGAATCGGTCTTAATTGGTAGGGAGTCTAGCTGTACCCCTAGTATTGCAAAGGTGATAATAACATTTACAATCAGGTCTCTTTGCCACCATAAATAATAAAAAAGAAAGAACGGATACCATATTTAGAACAACGATCTTGTTAAAAACTAATGTGCCAATTCAGCTAGTGTTTATTTGTGTATAGTAAACCAAATTATCACTCACATTTTAGTTTTACAGAGGATATTTTACAGCGCCATCTATTAGAAATTTCAAATTCGCTTTTATAATATTCTAATAATTGCAATATGGTTGTCTTTAGGTGGAGGTAGACGTGGTGCTCTTCAGCTTTGGCAGTTCCTCGTGTCACTACTAGCTGAAGGCGCTCGCTGTGTTGCTTGGACTGGACGAGGACTTGAATTTAAGTTACACGAACCCGAAGAGGTGAGAATCTTTTATTTATACATTAAACCTACATTATGGAATAATTATTTATCGAAAGAGTAAGAATAAAATTCACCATCTTACCCGAGGGTGTCGTAGAAGACGAGTAAGGGATGTAATATGCATAAAACGTCTATGCAAGAGAAGGTAAATTCGAATCAAAATCATATACCAACATGTCTGACCAGCGTGGTATAGTAGGTCTATTTCCCTCCTAGAATAGACGAGGCTCGAGCCCAACAGTGGGATTAATTTAACTATTTTTATTAACTTTATCATCGTATTTGAACATTACTTTACTTCGAACACCAATTTAGCTCAGCAAGGGGATATATATTAGCTTAGATAATAATTATAATACTTTAGCCGTAAGAAAGGTAAGAAGAAGAAAAAAGAATTCTATTGCGTTTGCATTTGATTTTTTTATTTGCCAACGTTTCAAAGTCTTTGTTGCGCAACAATCCTCCTGTGACCATAACCATAGTGGTTATATAACCATAGGATATATAATATAACCATAGGATTGTTGCACACCTCATAAGCGAAGCGCTGAGGTGTTGCTCTACTCTCGATATAGGAATATCAAGGACTTTTCAAAACTAAAAATGATTGTGTGTTTCTCACATTGCACTTATAGGATAATATTATCATACATATATCAAGAAAAAACATTCGTTTAAATGTATTTGATATTTTAAGAAGCAATTATTTTGTTTAAAATAAGAAAAAAAGTTGATTAAAAAAAAATTTGAGGACGTCCGGATGTTTCCGTAAGGATCTGGTACTGTCACAACCGTAAAAATTAATGTATCAAAGTTTTTCTTTGATTAAAAGCTACATAATCGCAACGCGCTGTTTCCTTTTGAAAATGGCTTGGTAATTCTTTGTCGTTTAATTGCAATTAATAAAAAACTAAACTGCTTAGTCATTAGTGTATGTACACCTTATGAAAATTTGGTTTGTTTACATTTTTTTGTTCGTTCATTCGGACAGGCAAAGGAAACAAATCCCATACAGCCATAGGTTCGTTTACAATATATTTATGTTTAGCACTACGTCCTGAATGCCACGAAGTTTCAAAAGTATTGTTTTTTTTTTCATTTTCCTTTATGGCGTTGACTAATAGTAAATGATAAATAATATAAAATTATGAGGCGTGCACTTTTGTATTTTTCAAATTATTTAGTTTTATTTTAAATGTAAATCTAATACTCGCATAAACTTCAGAAATCATTAGAAATGAAGGAAGATTAAAAAACATACTCACACATTATTTGCTCTATTTTTAACAATTTTTAATCATTTTAAAACATTATATCCGTCCAAAGTGAAGAAGGCCCAAGGTCAATAGTATTACGACTGGTGATGATGATGAGATGAGAAACATATATCATCATCATTCTCCTACTCTTATCCCAATTACTTGGAGTCGATACAGTATGTACTCTTCTTTCATAGTACATATTGTAAAAGTTATTGGCAATAGTTTTATGACCGGGCCGCCTGCTAGACGTCAACACTACATGTGAATGTAATTGTTGAAATGGCAAACGGCATTAGATGGAGTTGGCCCAGGTCGTTATAAGGCTCTTAATCGTCTTTAACGACATCCACGAGCAAAGTAAGGGTTGGTGGTAGTCGTAGCCGCTACCACACAGCAAAATGAGAATCATATTTTTAACTCGTGATCGGGTGCCGGTTGTGGAATCTGGTCCAACCATTTCTGTTCTTTTTTGTTAATCTTGTATTTAACTTTTAAAAAATGAATCTTTACTGGAAGGGCATCTCACTTGAGCTAATATGGACTAAACATGTATCCAATAATATTTAAGAAAACGTGTAATTTAAAAAAAAATGACGAGCCCGCTGAGTTTCTTGCCGGATCTTCTCAGTTTGTGGCGGCTTTCCGATCCGGTGGTAGATTAATTTAAAAAAATATGTAAATTTGACAATATGTAAGTGCCCTTATGGGGCTATGCATAATAAATGATTTGACTTCATTTGATATATACTCTATATATGTTTCTCATCTCCTGTATTATACAATACATACTATTATTTTAATATTATCCATCCAGGTGGCGCGGAGATGGGGTGCACAGAAGAATCGTCCAGCAATGAATTACGATAAACTATCGCGCTCCCTCAGGTATTACTACGAGAAGGGCATCATGCAGAAAGTCGCTGGTACGTACTAAACTAATGATAACTTTCCTTCTTTCGCCCATATTGAACCCATTTTTTTTGGGTAGGCTATGATCTGGGCACACGCAGTTCGTTTCGTCTAGGGCGGCGAAAGAGCGGCCCGTGACCCCATAATCCACCGTATTACCTGTCCATCGCAATTGGGCCCGCTACTGGTATGGCTTTCTTGACATTCATGGCCAGCCCGGCAGGATATGGAACCTACTAGGTATAAATCTCTTTCAAAATGAGAGGCAAAAAGAAGTGCACCATACCGATCTGACCGCTCAGATCGATTTACAAGAGAAATTAGAGACAAAATAATTTATTATACTATGCTTGGCAGCTGAGTTTGTCAAGAGAGTAATTAGAGACAAAATAATTTACTATGTACTTGGCAGGTGGGTTTGCCGAGAGAGAATTTACGGACAAAATAATTTACTATACTATACTTGGAAAGCTGGGTTTGTCAAGAGAGAAATTAGAGACAAAATAATTTATTATACTTTAATTAGCAGCTGGGTTTGCCAAGAGAGAAATTGGAGACAAAATAATTTACTATACTATGCTTGCTAGCTGGGTTTCACAAAAGAAAAATTAGAGACAGCATAATTTACTATACTCTACTTGGCAGCTGGATTAGCCAAGAGAAAAATTAGAGACAAAATAAATTACTATACTCTACTTGGCAGCTGGGTTTGTCAAGAGAGAAATAAGAGACAAAGTAATTTACTATACTATGCTTGCCAGCTGGTTTTCCCGAAAGAGAAATTACAGACAAAATAATTTACTATACTCTACTTGGCAGCTGGGTTAGCCAAGAAAGAAATTAGAGCAAAATAATTAAATATATGTACTATAAGCTAGTCGGACGATTTCCTAAGAAAGAAACAGCAGTTTTCAAGGGTAATACCAATTATATAATCACAATATTATATCATATTTAAGTAAAATATAAGTATGATTATCAATTATAAATATAAATATAAACGGCAATTATAAATATAAACGTCAATTATAAATATAAATATCAATTATAAACATGAACGTCAATTATAAATATAAACGTCAATTATAAATATAAATATCAATTATAAACATGAACGTCAATTATAAATATAAACGTCAATTATAAATATAAATATCAATTATAAACATGAACGTCAATTATAAATATAAACGTCAATTATAAATATAATTTGTTTTATATTCCAGGTGAACGTTACGTATATAAGTTCGTATGCGACCCTGAAGCCCTATTCAGCATGGCGACTCCTCCACGAGCGCGTTCACCCCCACCACCCCCTTACGACGTACTATCGCAGTTATACGGGGGTGTAGTCTACCCTCAATACCTCCAACAACCGCCCGACTATCAGGGACGAAGATATTATCATCATCATGGACATTTAGGCCATTATGAAAGTTAAAAAATTGTAGGAAGGTTTTTTTTGGTATAGGTCCGGTTACAGCTCGCATAACTCGCCTGGGGCAGTGGAATTAGGTACCTAAGTCTGCAATTCTATACCCTGCAATAACTATCTATCAACATTTGTATAGGCCGGGGGTCGGCAACCTGCGGCTCACGAGCCACATGCGTCTCTTTGAATGTGAAGTTGCGGCTCTTTAGTTCTATACGCAAAAAAAAATTAAAAAAAAAAAAAATGGTTCTGAATTGATTAATGAGCATTAAGCACGAATTACTGTTGGTTAAAAAAAAATTGTGGCGCTTTAAAACTTTAATAGTTTATAAATTAAAATTTTTCCGTGTGGTGACGGTGTAAGAATACAATTCACCACCACCTATCTTACCCGTGGGTGATCGCAAGAGACGACTAAGGGATATAAAATGCATATAATATCTATGTGAGAGAAGGAAAACTCGAAATAAAACCCTATACCAACACGTCTGACCAGCGCGCTATAGTAGGTCAATTACCCTTTCACTATGGAGGAGGCTCGAGCCCAACAGTGGGATATATATGAGCTGAGATGATGATGATCATGATTAAACTAAAATTTTTGGCTCTTCCGACTCATAAGGTTGCCGTCCCTTGGTATAGGGCACCGGTTCTGATACTTAGTCTTCGTTGACTTAGGAAGCTCTTCGATGTTTTTCAATATATAAAATTATATAATCTAAAAAATAGATCTGATCAACTGATATTTCAATTAATAACAAAATTCTTTGTTAAAAGCAATCATATAAGTACATTAATTACAATTTAAATTTCACAAATTTAAATTTCAATTACATAATTAAATTTAAATTTAAGTCTCTAATAATAATAGTTTTAAGGTAACGTGCAATATTATTTTAAATAATTTAAATTGTAGAATTATTTATAAGTAATTTTGTGAATAAACTAGGTGAATATTATTAATAATAAATAATTGTTTTTATTTTATCCTTAGCCATCGTCATTATTTTTTATATTAAGCGGCTACAAATACTACCAACCCTTACTTTGCTTGTGAATGTTGTAAAAGACAACTGAGAGCCTTATAACAACCTGGGCCAACTCCGTCTGGTGCCGTTTGGTCAACAATTACATTCCCAAGGAGGATTGATGTCTGGCAGGCGGCCGGTCATAAAACTATTGCCAATAACTTTTACAATATGTACTATGAAAGAAGAGTACATATTGTATCGACCACAAGTAATTGGGATAAGAGTAGGAGAATGAGCCATCGTCATTTTTAAACCTTGACGTTAAAAGAAATGTTATAAGATTGACGTGTCTATGGCATCGTAACTCTTAAAGAATGCCAAATTATGATGCGGTCTACTCGCTACTATTTATGAATATTATGTTGAGGAATTTCAAAGTTATCAGCAGCTTTATAAGCTGCCGTAAGAATCAAATACATTTATTATATATAAACATTTCACAGTTAAAACATTACTCATTTTTACTGATCGTCGCGCCGCCTACAGATTGGTTGTAGGTACAAACTTAGCTGTCATTTTGTCCTGTTTGTCAAAAGTTTGACAACTGACAATTGCTATTTTTTGTTCTTAGCGTACACTACGGAATTGACTTTAGGGATTGGACAAAAATGACTTGACTTTATTGACAAATAAAATGTTAATTAAGAAGATATACAATGCGAAAGTGGATGTACAATAGATATGTATGTATGTATGTACTATTGCTTTCACGTAAAATATCGATAGACCATTGATGTCTAATCAATAATGGCGTCACTGAAAATTGTCCCTGTTTTATTAATGTCAGAAATCGATTCAGAAATGTCTATTGTCTAATTTTAAGACTTCTTCAATCTCATTTTGGACTTTTGACGGGAATTTGAAAACATCATGTGGTGCTCTTGTATTATATTCGATATCTTAGTTTTTTAACGTGTTATATTAGATAATTTTGATGGCATTTTATGTAATATGAAGCAGCGGAACTACTGGGATGCAGTGAATAACATATAAAAGTGCTTTACAACGTTTTCGTTTTCCATCAAAATTCCCACAAGATACCATTAACAGAGTGGCCATTGCACTGTTAATGGTGACAATTTGACTTAGACAACGACTAACTTGAAAGACTAAGAACGTGAAAATATTTATAACTTGACACTGGCACCAATAGCTCGTATATGTAGCTGATTGCCAATATATAAGAAGAAGAATCTCATTTTTCAAAAACAATTCAAAACTGTTTACCTTTTAATTATATGAATACTACCAACCCTTACTTTGTTCGTTGATGTCGTAAAAGACGAGCTAAGAGCCTTATAACGACCTTTGCCAACTCCATCTGATGCCGTTTGTTCAACAATTACATTCACAAGTAGACAGTGTTGACGTCACTCAGACGAACGGACATAACAACTATTGACAATAACTTTTACAATATGTACGAGTATATCGTCCACCACATGTTATTAGTGATAAGGGGACGTCCATTAATCACGTGATCTTTTTTTTTTAGCATTTTTTTAACCCCCTCCTCCCCCTTGGTGATACGTTGTGAGGTTTAGGACTTCGTGATTTTTGTCAAACCTGAAAAAAAACACTCGCTGTCTCACTCGCTCTCGATTTTTGAGAAAATTATTAATCCCGGCGATCTTAATCAGAATCAGGGCCGGCTTTACCTATAGTGTAGAGGGTGCGGTGCACCCGGGCGGCGGGTGTTAGGGGGCGCTGAGGGCCACTTGTAACCATCAACCTATTCCATTTTGTTCACCCACTTTGGTACAAGAGGGCGCCAGGTTATTGATTGCACCCGGGCGCTACATGTGCTTGAGCCACGCCTGATCAGAATAATAAGATAAATCTTATTGGTGCCTTGATAAGTCTTGGTTTAAATAAAACCTGAACATTTAAAGTGATGTCGATATCAAGTCCAAAAGACTCAGTTTCAAAATTCAAAGTACACATATCAGAAGTGAAACATCTTTGGGAAACTAATTTTTAAATCTCGTTTACATACATACATATCGTCACGCCATATCCCTTGCAGGGTAGGCAGAGAGAACAGAGTGCCAGAGAACTCTATCCTTGCATACTTCACTCGCTTCCTCAACATTCATAATTCTCTTCATACACGCTCGCCGGTTTCGGAGACTCTTGACACCACCTTCCGTCTCTCTCTTGTCTCGTTTACAACATCAACTAATAGCCTGTATTCTTTCTCTCTCTCTCTCTTGTGTCGCGTTTCATCTGTAAAAAAAATACCCTCATGCGCGCAAAGAACTTTCAATTCAAAATAAATTAGGCCCGTAACGGAATTATGTAACTTGTGAAATAAAGATGGCGCGTGGAGATGGTTTATTGCTAGTGGTGGTAAACGAGCAAGTAGCACAACTGATGGTAAGTGTCACTGCCACCCATAGACCTTTGCAATACCAAGGGTATAGCTAGGCCGCTGCCTACCAATATAAACCCCCAAACCCACCCAATTGGGCTGCCGGCTCTCTCGGTAAGAAATGTTCAAAGTATTAAGATTTTAATTTTTTTTTTATATATAAAATGACGTTTCATTTATTTTTACATCAATTTATTATTATTAATTCATTTGCACATACAATATACTTATATTTAATATAAGTATATTGTATGTGCAGTAATTTAATATATATATATATATATATATATATATATATATATATATATCATAAAAATCAACTGAGACAAAAAGATTTTTAAAAAAACATTTATTTCACAAATTAATAATATAAATAACATAGCCTAAAACTATGGATTTGAAAAACGACTTACGAAAAAAGTTATACAATACTTTGGTTTTTATTTTTTTATACATATTTTTTTTATATTAAATCATTTTATATTTAAAATTTATTAAACAATAATATATTTAATTTTTACATAATTATAACCAAGAATAATACTAAGTGATTTTTTTTTAGCATTTTATTTTGTAACGAATATTTTTTCTCAACATAATATAAAATACAGTAGAACCTCGATAAGTTAAAGTCCAAGGGAAACACATAATATTTAAAGTTATAGAGGTTTTAAGTTATCAAGGGTCTATGTTAGGGGTAGGCTTTTAATTTATCAGCGTATGTGAGTGTTGTTAGTTTTCTTATTGAACTCATTTTAAGCCAGTTTTATCACACAGTATGTAAATTGATGTTTCCAGGACAATAATCAAAAACTTGTGGTCCAAGTAAGCCGTTGTCTTAAGGCTAACCGCCGCAAAGCTTTAAATAATTACGAAGAAGCAAACAATAGGTGACATATGTATTGTTTACGTTAACAATTTAACTAGTGAACACGTGCAAGCAACAAATACCGAAACCTTTTGTTTTGCACACTCTTTAAAAATGACTTATTGGCAAACAATTTTATGTTATAGAGGTTGTGGAAACATTTCTTTATGTTACTGAGGGCCAATACAGATATTAATTATTTAAGTTATAGAGGTTTTTAAGTTACCGAGGTTTGAGTTATCGAGGTTCTACTGTAATTCATTTTATATTTAATATTTATTAAATTATTATAATATACTTAATTTTTACATAATATACCAAGAATAATACCAAGTGCTTCTTTTAGTATTTTTTTCCTACTAGTCCTACTAACACTATATAATAACGACTGCACAGATGGCGTAGTGGTTAAGATACCGACCTTCCGTGCCAGTGTCGTGGGTTCGATTGCCAGTGTCGTGGGTTCGATTCCCACGCAGGACTGCATGTTTGTAAAGTCCCCAGCAATACAAGGATTATTTCCTTAGTGCAGGGAGGTAGTCTTTAAAAAATAAAAAAAATACATAATGATAGGCTAGACAAAACTCGATCCGGATGATATTTTCTCTTTCACATCGCATTTTAAGTTTTTTTCACATTCCGTCGTATTAGGACAGTGCCATGTAACGATAATTCCATAAAAAATACGTCACCTTACTCAAATGAGAAGAGACGTAATCTTTTCAAAACTCACGATCATATGTTCAAGAGTTCAACGACCTCGCGTGGTGAAAAAAAATATTTTTTTCTACCGAATCGATTTTTTTCTAGTCTATCATTACAAGTAGGACTAGTAGGGTTACCTGTCTTTGTTTTCGGGAGCGGTCCACTACCACCCTGTATATATTTATTTATATACCATACATAATATGGAAACGAGGAGGGCATATATATCATTTTTCTCAATACATATTTCACTTAAAAGAATACGACTCATTTTTGTAAATTCAGGGGACATAGCTGTCGGTTAAGTTTTTTTCGCGACGTTTTCGTCACATAAACAATATATTACAAAGATTCATATAAGAAAAAACAAATTAAGCCATATTTTTTTTTATTTTGGTTTTGTTCGTTTTTTCGGACAGGCAAATGGATCAAAGCCCATACAGCCAAGTCTTATTTAATTTTTTTTCGTATAATATTTATCATTTCTTCATATTGTATAGCTTTAACAGTGATTATCCGTCAGTAAGTCAAGTCGGTATCATTAATTGGGTGCTGATAACCTAATCAATGATGTTTTTGGGAATTTTGGCAAAATATGACAAAACAGGTAAAGCACTATTATACCACATTCACTACACTTTAGCACTTTAACTGTATCATAAAATACCATTACAAAACACTAGAGAAATCAATATAATACAAGAGAGTAACGTGACATTCCCATATTCGCACCAAAACTCTCTCAGCCATAGATAATATTGCGTTTAAAATTAACAACAAGAATAAAATAACTTGAAAAATTCCAAGTTCAAAATTATAAAAAAATAGCTATTGCACGCGTTGACTTATCACTAGTGCTATTTCTATTTTAAAAAAAATGGAGGGAAACAATCGAGACGCGGGCATAAAAAATATATATATTTAAAAAAATCAGAGATTACCCAATTCCGATTTCTTAATTTTAATTTAAGATTGAATCAGAGTTATTTAAGCTATTAAGAAATAAGTTTTTATTTTTTATATTTAATATTAATATTTCTCTATGTTTGTGCGTATAATACAACAAATCTTTACTTTGCTTGTGGATGTCGTAAAAGACGAGCTAAGAGCCTTATATCGACCTCAAAGAGTAAAGTTATTAAACTGAAAAAGAGTGGCAACTCCATGATAAAATATGCATGTATGGAAGGTGCTGCCACCCAGAGTTTACGCGGTGAACTAAAGTTGAAGTGATATATATACATATCTACATGTGTATGTGTAATTATATAGAATTTTCTTTTACTATGAAAGCTACCCTGAAATATAAAAAAAAACATATCAGCTGATAACGAAGCAATAATAATATCAGCTTAACAATGAAAATTGAAATAATTTTTCGAAAATACATCAATAACCGTAAATAGATTGATGACAATAAGTACCTACGCTAGGAACAATAAATAACAATTCTCAGTTGTCAAACGTTTGACATACAGGACAAAATGGCAGCAGTTAAGTTTGTACAAACAATCTGTAGGCGGCGCGACGGTCAGTAAAAATAAGTAATGTTTTAAGTGTGCCCCCCCAGATCGACCTGTACCAACTCCATCTGATGCCGTTTGTTCAACAATTACATTCCCAAGTAGTGTTGACGTCACACAAACGGCCGGTCATAACAACTTTTACAATATGTACGAGTATATATTGCATCGACCACATTTTATTGGTAATGAGAGTAGGAGAATGATTTTTGAGCGTATTAAAAACATATTTTCTTAATATTATTTTGGATTTTTTTTTAATATTACTTATATTTTCGGAAGTAATAAAGTAAAAAAAAAAACAAACATTTAATATCAAATATTCCCCGATTACATATTTTATTCTTAATTTCATTTATTTTTTTATTACGTGTGTTATACATTATCTTTTTGACAGAGGTAACGAGTTTACTTTGTGCTTCAATAGATGGCGGTGTACAAGTTATATTGAGTTAACCACTAGAAAAAAAAAATACACCAAAATTTATGTTTTTGAAAAAAAAATGCTAAAACGCTACCATCCTCCGTGAGACAAATTTTCCAAAGATAAAACGTGCTTTTTATATCAAAATATACTCAAATCGCATTTTCAATCCAAATGATTAACAGACAGACAAAATTTCATATCTATATTATTATAATGAGAATAATTATATTTATTTTATTGTCAAATCAGTCATATTTGTTACAATCTATTTTAATATTTGAGTCTCCTAAGTCTTGGGTAGTTTGCAAAGGGACTAATTTGAAAGAGCGCAAGAAACTACGGGAACTTGTTCAACAATGATATCGTTCTTAGTTTTTTTAATATTTTCTTTTATTAGAACAAGTCTTTAATAAGGACTACTATGAGGTCTACCTATAGATCATTTTAAAAAAAATTAATAGAACTAATAAACTAAAAGAATGAATTAGTTCATCATCTAATTGCTTAACAACGCCATCTATCGGCGGATAGAAAAACCACCAAGAGATGGCCCAAGTAGGGTACTAAAATGATTATTGAATATCAAAGCAGCTATATTGTGCCAAACGCTATTTCTAAAATTAACAGCCACTCGCACTTTACATACTACTGTAACGTGTTAAACCCTTTATTTACTAATTTAATCGAAACTAACATTTTATTTGTATAACATGCTAAGCCTCTTGATTAATAATTATCAAGCACTAATCTAAATAAATAGACTTATTAGAAAAAAAACGATAAAAGTTGCTTTTTAAAATTATTATGTGTGGTTTTTTTCTTTCTCTGTAGTGACGGAGTAAGAATACAATTCACCACCCCCTATTTTACCCGTGGGTGATCATAAGAGATGACTAAGGGATATAAAACGCATATAATATCTATACAAGAGAAGGAAAATTCGAAACAAAACCCTATACCAATACGCCTGACCAGAGCGGTATAGTAGGTCAAGTTCCCTCCCATTGAGGGGGAGGCTCGAGCCCAACAGTGGGACACATATGAGCTAAGATGATGAAAATTATTATGGTTACAAAAAAAAAAAACAAGTATTAAATATTTGAATAGAATATACAAACATATTTAATTAACATAGTGTCCGATAGATGGCAGTAATTACAAATTAAACACGCTAAATATAAAAAAAATAACAAGATATAAAACAGAGACCAAGGGATTTCATCCCCGCGGGTTGAGAGCCCTTAGCGCTCACCCATAGTCCGGGTTAAGCTGTGACAGCCATCTGCGGCTAACAGCTAAAAAAGACACACAAAAAAAAAGGATTTCATCCCGGAGTCATATGAAGTATAAAAGTACTTACGTTAATGCCATCTATTGTAAAGCTATGACAACTTTTTGACTAGCAAGCGCAAGAAACCTGCCCACATATGGTAAGTCATAAACTTCAGAGTAATCTGTCGAATTATTCTCTATTTTATTAGAGCCTCAATAAAAGGGTTGGTGAATAACTCTTATGAAATCACCATAAAACAAAAAGATTACTGTTATTTCATACATTTATCAGCCAAAGTATAGTAAACGGCGATAAATTTAGCACATCGGCTTTTGGAAAGAGACAATCGACTAATTTCGGCTTCGTAGATCGTAGTCCCTGTCACACACTATTTTGTATGACGTTACACGAAGACATTTCATTATTAAAATAAAATTCACATATTCTACAAGTTTTTTTTGAATTACTGACTGGAATTAATGGCTAATTAATACTGAATTACTGGCTGACCGACCGCATTCGTAACGACGACGTAAGAGAGCGAGTAGGTATGAAAGAGAGTATTGGTGTAAAGATGCGAAAGGGAATGCTCCGATGGTTCGGACATGTGGAAAGAATGCCGAACGAACGCCTGGTTAAGAAGATATACAATGCGAAAGTGGAAGGATGTAGGTATCGAGGGAGACCGAGACTAACCTACCTAGACCAGATCGGTCATGTACTGAAGGAAGGTGGAGTCAAGAGTCTCCGAAACCGGCGAGCGTGTATGAAGAGAATTATGAATGTTGAGGAAGCGAGTGAAGTATGCAGAGATAGAGTTCTGTGGCACTCTGTTCTCTTTGCCTACCCTGCAAGGGATATGGCGTGATGATATGTATGTATGTTTTTTGAATTATTTCGTTTTTAACAGCTCTAGATATGTATATATATTTCTGACTAGACACAATTGCACTCTCTTGCATTTCTACGACTGACAAACGTCCAAAGATCGCTGTATAATATCAACTATACTGTAATAAAAACATAAAACAGAACAATTTGACAGATGACATTTTAAGAATTTGACAGATTACTATGAAGTTTATCACTTAAAGCGGTAATAATTATACTGACCACAAGATGGCATTATAATACAATTCCATTTATAAACACTACTCACTAACAGATGGCGTTGTTATATATTCACCAAATATCTCTTTTCTACAACATCAACCTAATAATAACATTTAATTTTCTTTACATATATATATAAAAGAACACAATTTTTCCTTAAAATATTGAAGAATTCGCTCAGTCATCCAATAAATAACGAGATTTTACCCCCAATGGGGCGTCGTATACGACAACTACCTATTTAGTTGTACGGCAATGTCTCGTAATGTCGTTTTAATCGCGTCGTATGTGGCAAAAGAGATGCCTACAGCTATCGGTCCTTTTATCCAGTTCATACTTAGACCTTTGAAGAAACCGCGGACACCTTCAGAGCTGTAAAAAAGAAAAATATTTTGAGACCTTTTAAAATGTTTTTTATATACTAATTTCGCAATATTATTTTTTTAAATTAAAAACAAAATACATTTAAATTATCTAGCTCTTATCACCAAATACCTACTTTGGTGGACGCAATACCTACACGTACCATATTGCTAATTCCGTGTGGTGACGGAGCAAGAATACAATTCACCACCCCATATCTTAACCGTGGGTGATCGTATGAGTCGACTAAGTGATATAAAACGCATATAACATCTATGCAAGAGAAGGAAAACTCTAAACAAAACCCTATACCAACACGTCTGACCAGCGTGGTATAGTAGGTTAACCTCCCTCCCATTCCGGAGGAGGCCCGAGCCCAAGAGTGGGACATATGTTAGCTGAGACATATTGCATTTCTATGAAAAGACATATCTAAAGTGCCTGAAGTGATAGTTTTGTGGTTAAAAAATATACTCACGCATATACTTGTCTAAGGGTAGCTGTAATGCTGTCGTAAGGATAGCTGCCATCAGGTCGTCGTTTGCTGGTCTGCATCCTTCTTCTAACAATATCTAGGGGGTAGGAGGCGGTCTGTGCCAGAGCGCCCGCGACTCCACCGAACACAACATTCAATAAAGCCCCTTGAGGTTTTCCGAAGTACTCTGAAAATTAAATGTATATATAAGTTTTTAAACGTTCATTCTTGGACATAGGCATACCCATTTTCAATTTATCAAGCTACATCGTTCATCATTATCTTGCTTTTATCCCAATTACTTGGGGTCGACGCAATATGTCATCTTCCTCCAAACAATTCTATCAGACGTCATCTATCCATGTCATACCTCACGCAGTCCATCCATCTTTTCATTGATTGTCAGTTACCCCTAGAGCCTTCAATATTCATACGTAAAACTTTCCTCACAACATTACTTTCATCCCCTCTCATCACATGTCCATACCATGTCAATCTTTCACTCCTTAACTTTTCCGTCACTGGCGCAACTTTCAAACTTCCTCTTATATGTTCATTTCTTATTTTATCTATTCTACTCCCACCACACATCCATCTCAACATTCACATCTCCGCTACATGCAGTCGTCTCTCATCCGTCGCTTTTATCAAGCTACATATTTATTGATGCCTATTGGTCTAGCGATATATCTAATACTCCACTGACACATTTGCCAATTTCTCGTCAATATATTTATTAATCTATACATCAATCTTTATCAATTTATCTTTCAATATATCAATCTATTCGTCAATACGTTGTCAATCTATGCTTCAAAATATTTATCAATATGATTGTCAAACTAGTTGTCAGTCTATTTCGCCTCTTTGCTTCAATAATCTTAAAAACTGAAATTTTAGAGTAGTGATTTCAAGTTTTTAAATATAATTGATATATAAATCTATGCTTTTAATTATTCTATAATTAAGTCATCCATGATTTAAATCAATTCTACAGTAAAACAATATTTGTTGCGACACAATTATTTTTTTAAACTTGAAAAACATTCCTCTAAAATTTCATTTTTCTAGATAACATATTATTGAAGCAAAGAGGCGATTTGTCCCATAACTATGTTTATTAATTTATTTGTATATTTATTTTTATCAATCTTTCTGTCAATATTTTGTCAATCTATTCATCAATATATCATCAAATATATTTATCAACCTTTTTTTTTTTTTTTTTTTTGGTGGGCCATGGACGTCGCACCCCGCCAAATCGGTCCGGGGTGACGGAAGAGGCGGCGCGCAACCCCATTGACCCACCCTGCAAGCACCTCTTCTTCGCCATGCGAGCGGGCCACCGGTACCCGATCTTTGTCTTCGGTGGCCCGCTCGGCGGTATGCCCTCTCGGGCTCCTCTCCTGTTGACGCCCCGACAGATTTCGGCCGTCGAGGCGTCGTCCTCACGCGGTGGCCTCGCGTCGGGTGACCGGATAATTCCCCGGTCCGATCACCCGAAGCCTCGGTTAGGGCGGCATCAGGCGCAGGTATTCGCGCCTGCGCCGCCCCGGCCGCGGGCGGCGGCCCGGGTCACGGGAATTCTCCCGGGCCCGTTCCGCCGCCTCCTTCTGCGAGATGACAGCCTCGCAGAAGGCGGCGACCGCGTCCCAATTCCTGACGCTGTCGACCATCGCCCTCGCAACAGCCGGCAGCGTCAGGTCGGCACCGATAATAGCGACGAGGTCGCGGCGCTGCCCGTCCCAGCCCGAGCATTCCTCGAGCGTATGTTGCGCCGTGTCCTCGTCACTACTGCAATGATGGCACCCCGGAGTCCATTCCCTGTGCACGACCGTGTGCAGGTATTTCCCAAATATATATTTATCAACCTAACCATCGATCTTTATCAATTTATCTTTCAATGTATCAGTCAATATAATTATTGACCTATTCGTCAATACGTTGTCAATCCATGCTGCAAAATATTTATCAATATGATTGTCAATCTTGTTGTCAGTATACTTATCAATTTATACATGACTATATTAATTTATTGGTCCGTATATTTTTATCAATCTTTCTGTCAATATTTTGTCAATCTATTCATCAATATATCATCAAATATATTTATCAATCTTTATCAATTTATCTTTCAATATACCAGTCAGTATAATTATTGACTTATTCGTCAATACGTTGTCAATCTATGCTTTAAAATATTTATCAATATGACTGTAAATCTAGTTGTCAATATATTTGTCAATCTATCAATATGTTTATAATAGTAGTAGGTTCAAACTGTTGACAGTTTTCTGTCTACAGTCCATACAGTACCACACTCTTGTAGAAAATCGACGTCTGAGTCAATGTGTTGCTGTGCTTCGTTCGGTGAGCGACAGAACCGGAAGACCAACTTTTTGGGTGGGTTTGTTATTTTCATTGGTAGGCAACGGCCTAGCTATACCTATGTACATATACATGTACGTATATTCTTATCAATCTTTCTGTCAATATTTTGTCAATGTATCTATCAATCTATTCGTTGATACTCCACGAGTGCTCGTCAATTTTATACCAGTATTGCATGTATTACTTAATGTAAAGAAATTTGTAAGAGTAACAATAGGTAATGATGTACTAGAGCAAGTGGATGAATTTGTATATCTTGGATGTGGATTTAGCCGAGATGGAAGGTACACCACTGATATAGAGCGAAGAGTGAATGCGGGAAATAGAGTGAATGGAGCGTTGGGGGCAACTTCTCGGCAGCCACCACCTCAGCCAGAAGGCACGTGTAGCAATACATAACGCAGTGCTTGTCCCAACATTACTGTATGGAAGCGAGAGTTAGGTATGCAGAAAAGAGTATGAAAGTAGAATTAATGCGGTCGAAATGCGATCTCTGCGGAAAATCTGTGGAGTTAGGCTGACCGACCGCATTCGTAACGACGACGTAAGAGAGCGAGTAGGTATGAAAAAGAGTATTGGTGTAAAGATGCGAAAGGGAATGCTCCGATGGTTCGGACATGTGGAAAGAATGCCGAACGAACGCCTGGTTAAGAAGATATACAATGCGAAAGTGGAAGGATGTAGGTACCGAGGGAGACCGAGACTAACCTACCTAGACCAGATCGGTCATGTACTGAAGGAAGGTGGAGTCAAGAGTCTCCGAAACCGGCGAGCATGTATGAAGAGAATTATGAATGTTGAGGAAGCGAGTGAAGTATGCAGAGATAGAGTTCTCTGGCACTCTGTTCTCTCTGCCTACCCTGCAAGGGATATGGCGTGATGATATGTATGTAAAGAAATTACGCATAGAAGTAGAGAGTGACAACGGTGGCGAAATGTGGACTATACAGAAATGGAAAATAGATGGTATTGTAGGCAAAATTTTGCTCTATATTTGAGAAAACTCATATGATTTGATCCGAGATAAAGGAGGAATATAAACTCACCCAAATATTTGTGCTTGAGTGAATCGTATGTGAAGAAAGAGACACCTGCGTACGGTATAACACCTAAAACTGTCGCTGGGAAGCCCCTGTAAATATACACACAAAACACAACTTTAATTACATAATAATAAAGCTCTTTATTAATTCCTACGCGCTATCCGGTAGTTAGATCAGTCATTTGCACCTTGCTAGTTATTCTACTAAACGATAGATGTCAGTGTAATACGAAGTTTATTTAAAACTACTTTGAATTATATATAAATAATGATAAAGCTATTTATAACTCCCTACGTGTTATTGTCTATATGCATTTTAAATATATAAATAAGCGCCATCTGGTAGTTCGATTAATTATTTGAACTGTACTAATTCTTCTACTAAACGATAGATGTCACTGCACTATAAAATTTATTTAAAACTACTTTGAATTTAATATCAACATTTTGCACTCCTATGACGGACTATGACCATGTGTCCCCCACCACTTTCAATCCTATAGGTAATGTACAGGAAATACAATTCCCCACCCCTCTTCTTGGCTGTGACTGTCGCAGAAGACGAGTGAAGATTAAAATATACATATACTAAAAAAACTCTCAAATAAAATCTTATACCAAAATTGACCAGCATGGTATAGTAGGTCAATTTCCCTTCCATTATTTAGGAGGCGTATGACGACCTCCCATTAGGTGGACTGATGACATTACGAAGGTCTTAGGAAACTGTTGGATGCAGACAGGACAGTTTTGAATGGCATTCTCGTGGGGAGGCCTACATCCAATGTCCGTTTACGGGCTGATGGATGGATGTAGGAGGCTCGAGCCCAACAATGGGACATATATGAGCTGAGATGAACGTTCTTTAACTACTTTGGGGAGTTTTCAGGATTGCATGGTGAAGTCAAATTATCGAGCCGGAAGCCCAATTGGGTGGTTTTGGGGTTTGTATTGGTAGGCAGCGGCCTAGCTATACTCTTAGTATTGCAAAGGTCCATGGGCGGCAGTGACACTTACCATCAGGTGTGCTGCTTGCTCGCATAAGCAATAAAAAGAAATACCTACCTGTATAAGGTCCAGAGTCCCTCCTCTCTGGCCACTTTAACGAAGACTATCCTCAAGGTGCTGTACTCTTTAACATTGGTGACGGCCATACGTGCCCTCGCCAGGTCTAAGGGGTAGGTGGCACTCTGTGACGTCACACCCGCTAAGGAACCAGCTATGAGGTGAATCACAGGATTTGCTCTGGAAAGAAAAATATGGTAATGATATCCTCTTATCTCGAATAAGAACAAAAATTTCATAATTTTTATTTATAAAAACTTGACTACAAGCGAAAAATGATAGGCACACATGGGATGACAATCATTTTTAGTTCGTAATTAAGTTTTTATGAATAATCAAGCAAAAAAATTTACATTTAATAAATGTTATTTTTTTCTTTTAAACACCACCTTGTAGTAGAAAGAAGAAATGTACGATGCAAAAAGAAATGTACGATGCAAAAAGAAATGTACGATGCAAGGAAAAATGTACGATGCAAAAAGAAATGTACGATGCAAGGAGAAATGTACGATGCAAGAAGAAATGTATGATGCAAGAAGAAATGAACGATGCAAGAAGAAATGTATGATGCAAAAAGAAATGTACGATGCAAGAAAAAAATATGATGCAAGAATAAATGTACGATGCAAGAAAAAATGTACGATGCAAGAAGAAATGTACGATGCAAGAAGAAATGTACGATGCAAGAAGATACTTACTGAGCAGATTGCGGGGTGTCGACTCCCAGCAATCGTTTCCATTGCTCGTGTGCGGTGAATTGTATGGCTGCGTAGGGTACGATCCTCGCCATGGTCGCGCTGTTCCCCCTCCATAGTGCAAGGAAACCCTCAGTTCGAGCGCTATGCACCAGAAAATTGACTGCCGCCTTCCACGAGTAAGGTATTTGTCTGTAAAACATGTATTTATTTATGTCTGGCGCCAGAGTAAGAATACGCGACTCCTTTAGTTCTCATATAGCCAAAGCCACATAATTTTACCAACGTTCTCAACAGTTTAAGTAACACCTAAGAATTTCTTAGGTAATAAATAACATTTTAATTGTTACTTATTTTTGAAGTGATAACTGCTTATGCTGTGTGATAGCGGCTACGAATACTACCAACCCTTACTTTGTTCGTGGATGTCGTAAAAGACGACTAAGAGCCTTATAACGATCTGGGCCAACTACATCCGATGCCGTTTGGTCAACAATTACATTCCCAAGGAGGGTTGAAGTCAGACAGACGGCCGGTCATAACAACTATGACCAATAAACTTTTACAATATGTATTATGAAAGAAAAGTACATATTGTATCGACCCCAATATCGATTACGAGCGAAAAATGATTGTCACAAGTGGTATTCGAACCCACAGCAATTGGAAATCCGTATCAATCGTGCTGCCACCTACACCACCGTGAACTATTGTAGAACACGAAAACGAAAATATAGTATGATAAAAATATAATGTGATTAAAGACGAAAATATAATACGATACGAAAATTGAATGTCCTACAATAGTTCACGGTGGTGCAAGTGGCAGCACGATTGGGCCGGACTCCCAATAGATGCGGGTTCGAATCCCGCTTGTGACATCATTTTTCGCTTCGTAATTGGGTTTTTATAAATAATTAGGCATATTAAATGCTAAATTTCAGTAATTTAAAACTTACGAAATTTGAAAATTGATTTTAGTCCTATCCAGTGGTGCTATGACGGTCTTCGCGATGGCTCCGGCCGTCGCACCAGCCAGCAGTGATGTGACGACCGCCGTACCGCTTCCAAGGCGAGGAGTCTCCAGTTTGTGCAGCTCTAGAGACAGATGGGGACAAAAACTTCATCAAACAATGTAACTATTTTACCTTACGTAACCCATTTCCTTTTCCGTGTGGTGACGGAGTAAGAATACCATTCACCACCCCATATCTTACCCGTGGGTGATTGTAAGAGACGACTAAGAGATATAAAACGCATATAACATCCATGCAAGAGATGGAAAACTCGAAACAAAATCCTATACCAACACGTCTGACCAGCGCGGTATAGTAGGTCAATTTATCTCCCATTACGGAGGAGACTCGAGCCCAACATATATGAGCTAAGATGCTGATATCTATACAAAAGTGTTTGATGTACATAATTACAAATCTTTTAATTGTAATATAAAAGTTTCAATTGTAACATGTATAAACGATACACGTCTTTACAAAGACACTTCGCACTATTGAAATAATCCTTGTATTGGGGCGTGATAACATCATAAGAAAACATTGATGAAAAATTGCATACTTTTATGAATTAAACAATCATTTAAAAAAAATGGAAACCATATTAACTTTTCACTTCATTTCATAAACAGTTCAAGTTCAGTCAAAACACATACATACATACATACCATCACGCCATGTCCCTTGCAGGGTAGGCAGAGAGAACAGAGTGCCAGAGAACTCTATCCTTGCATACTTCAGTCGCTTCCTAAACATTCATAATTCACTACATATACGCTCGCCGTTTTCGGAGACTTGACTCCACCTTCCTTCAGTTCTTGACCAATCTGGTCTAGATAAGTTAGTCTCGGTCTCCCCCGGTACTTACAACCTTCCACTTTCGCATTGTATATCTTCTTAACCAGACGTTCGTTCGGCATTCTTTCCACATGTCCGAACCATCGGAGCATTCCCTTTCGCATCTTTACATCAATACTCTCTTTCATACCTACTCGCTCTCTTACGTCGTCATTGCGAATGGAACTTTTCATATAAAATTGACGAATACGCAGAAGCATCCGATAGAGGACTCCGTTAAGCTCCTCATCTCATAAACTTCGCACAAAAAGATTAGAATTAGAATTTCAAAGTTAAAAATAAAGTAATCCTTATTAATATTATAAATGCCAAAGTAACTCTGTCTGTCTCTGTCTGTGTCTCTTTCACGCCAAAACTCCTGAACCGATCTAAATGAAATTTGGTACACAGATAGTCTAGAGACTGACAAAGGACATAGGCTACTTTTTAATGTAAAAAAGGGTTGTACAAAGGGATGAATAATAGAGCCAGAAGCTTGAAACTTATTTTTAGGCTATTTATTAGATATAAATAAATATGACAATAAAATTTTGTAAAAAATTTAACCTTAAGGGGTAAAATAAAAATAGGGGATGAAAAATTTTAGGAAAGTAACCTTTTACGCGGGCGAAGCCGCGGGCAGAAGTTAGTATTCAATAATACTTACCATGATGCTTGTCGGTCTGTTTGTGTACATGTCTTTCTTCGTGAAGTATCGGTACCCGAGCCTCACCCACGGCCATGTTTCCAGTATTAGCTCACATCACTAATACCAACTGTGGAAGCAATAAAAATAGTACATTACTGCAGCGGCCAGCAAAACAGAGATTAATGGACGAACGTGTAAATGTGGGCCGAGGCGTAGCCGAGGCACATACACGTAGGTCCATCAATTCCTAGTTGTGGCCAAGGCTTGTATAGTGATTTTCTCAAATACATACATACATACATATCATCACGCCATATCCCTTGCAGGGTAGGCAGAGAGAACAGAGTGCCAGAGAACTCTATCTTTGCATACTTCACTCGCTTCCTCAACATTCATAATTCCCTTCATACACGCTCGCCGGTTTCGGTGACTCTTGACTCCACCTTCCTTCAGTACATGACCGATCTGGTCTAGGTAGGTTAGTCTCGGTCTCGTCCGGTACCTACATCCTTCCACTTTCGCATTGTATATCCTCTTAACCAGACGTTCGTTCGGCATTCTTTCCACATGTCCGAACCATTGGAGCATTCCCTTTCGCATCTTTACACCAATACTCTCTTTCATACCTATTCGCTCTCTTACGTCGTCGTTACGAATGCGGTTGGTCAGCCTTACTCCACAGATTTTCCGCAGAGATCGCATTTCGACCGCCTTAATTTTACTTTCATACTCTTTTCTGCATACCCAACTCTCGCTTCCATACAGTAATGTTGGGACAAGCACTGCGTTATTTATTGCTACACGTGCCTTCTGGCTGAGGTGGTGGCTGCCGAGAAGTTGCCGCAATGCTCCGTCACTCTATTTCCCGCATTCACTCTTCGCTCTATATCAGTGGTGTACCTTCCATCTCGGCTAAATCCACATCCAAGATATACAAATTCATCCACTTGCTCTAGTAGGTACATCATTACCTATTGTTACTCTTACATCTGTTCTGGCTTCATCTCTTTCAAAGACCATTATTTTGGTTATGTTCACATTCACGCGTACACCCCTTTCTCAAATAATGCGCGGAAATTAAAACTAAGTAGTACTAAGTAGAACTGTATACAAGACGAACAACGAACAACATTTTTCACGTGCTAAAGGGTTAATTTGTTGTTTTTTTTTTCATTACCAAGCAAATTTCTTTTTCAAGCCAGTTCTAAATTTAAATAAAACTGATAAGTTGCCTATTTGGTTGCCATGTTTTGGGGTAACAAATCGTTATATTTTTAAAATACATGATAGATATGAATTTTTATATATATATATATTTATTTGGCCGCTAAAACACGACAGATATGGATTTTCATACATTTTTTGAAGCCGCAGCGGCTCGCATGTATTTGGTCAGTACAGTAATATCGATTTATCTCGAAGAAGATTGTTAAAATAATGTTCAAATTTCTAAGTATGTTTGAGAAAAATTTATTAACTCTATCTTTAAACGAGTCTTCTAGTTCTATTGGAGTTCCGGTGACGGAGTAAGAATACAATTCACCACCCCTTATCTTACCCGTGGGTGATCGTAAGATACGACTAAGGGATATAAAACGCATATAATATCTAGTGTTGCAAAGACTCTTGTGAAGTGAAAAGTATTGTTCTTAGTGGGAATCGAATCTCAACTACTGCGCCATCTGTGCTATCAAATACCGAGATTTAGCATTCAACAAGCTGGAGTAAAAAGGTGTGGTAATTTCTTTCATAAACATCATTCTCCTACTCTTATCCCAATTACTTGGGGTCGATACAATATGTACTCTTCTTTCATAGTACATATTGTAAATGTTATTGGCTATAGTTTTATGACCGGCCGCCTGCCAGACGTCAACCCTCATTGTGAATGTAATTGTTGACCAAACGGCATCAGATGGAGTTGGCCCAAGTCGTTATAAGGCTCTTTGTTGTTTTTTACGACATCCACCAGCAAAAGTAAGGGTTGGTAGTGTTTGTAGCAGCACATAATTTAATAAACAAATCTTTACTAATATTACAAATGCGAAAGTAACTCTGTCTGTCTGTCTGTCGCTCTTTCACGCCAAAACTACTGAACTGATCTAAATTAAATTTGGTACACAGATAGTCTATAGCCTGATAAAGGACGTAGGCTACTTTTTAATGCAAAAAAAAGGGTTGTAAATGGGAATGAATAATTGTAAGGAATTATCGCCATTTTTAAAGCCAGAAGATTGAAACTTATTTTTAGGCTATTGATTAGATATAAATAAAAATGACATTAAAATTTCGTAAATAATTACCCTTAAGGAGTGAAATAAAAATAGGGGATGAAAATCTTTAGGAAAGTAACCTTTTACGCGAAGCCGCGTGCAGAAGCTAGTTGTTGTATATAATGTAGTATCTCAAATGATATTTGAGTTGTTAGCACCGACAAAAGATAAGTACCTATAGCAACTAGTTAGATACTTGAAAGCTTAATCAACTCTGATAAGAAAATTTGCACAAGATATGAACACGATGTGACATAAGAATATTTGTATAATAATAAATAAAACATATAATAAAGATATATATTTTAAGATTATTAGTTAGAAATAAAATTATTTTTTACTGATTCTATCGCGTTTGTATTTGATTTAAAATTGCCTACCGTTTCGTATAATTTACAGCATTAATAGTCACGGGAGGACTGTTGCGTCTCACGCCAAAAAAGTCATAATTATTACAGAGATTTATATCTACCCGCTACAGTATCAGTTATTAAAATGTAACCCACATTTTGATACAAATTTCATTGCGAGTACCACGAAGTATAGATACAAGGAGTCCGAACGGTATAGGCTTTTGCATAGTATTCATGGACACAATAATAAACCCAGATCTTAGTTCTCTTTTCTGCCACTGGCTGCGCTAGAGTTTAGGACGTACCGATGCTATTATTATTATTACACGTAAACATGCGTTGGCTCGCGAATGTTGAATTTAATTAATCTTCTTAATATATATAAATTACGCGTCACGTTGTTTGTCCGCGATGTACCTAAAGTACTTGACGAATTTTAATCAAATTTGCACAGCATCTGTAGTTTGATCCAAATTAAAAGATAGGATAGCTTCCATCTCAATTTATAGTCGCAATACTATTTTATTACAAATATATTTGTCTATTATTTGACAGTCACAATTATCTGTTATCTCCAAAGGATTCTAATAGATGGCGGTATCTGTTGACTGAATTGAGTATTTAATAGATGGCGCTATGTTAAACACACAAACGTTTAATATAAGCTACAATTTATTAGCATAACCACCACGTGTTACTGAGGCTACCTCAGCCACAGCAAAGCGTGTCCGGGTCTGCTAGTTTAAATATAAAATTCTAGAGCTGTCAATAGCAACAAAACCTTCCAGTCAATAGCAACAAAACTTCCCGCGTAAGAATTTAAACAAGTATTTCCTGAAAAGTGGCGCATTCTACTGGCAAAAATTCTGCACCCTAAATTGAGACCATTCGTTCAAGATTACGTTCGGACTCCTTGTACCTATCTATACTTCGTGGCCAGTACAAAAAGAAAATGATTCTATATAAAATTTTATATTGTTTCCATTTTAACTCATATGCGAGTATGTCCCACAGTTGGGCTCAAGCCTCTTCCACACTAGAAGGAAAATTGACCCACACCACGCTGGTCAGACGTGTTGGTATAGGGTTTTGTTTCGAGTTCTCTTTCTCTTGCACATTATGGATGTTTTATCTCTAGTCGTCTCTTAAGTTCACCCACGCGTAAGATAATATATTATGTATGATCAATTATCATTAAACATTTAATTTATGATAATTATTATATTGTGGCAATTTACTAGTTTAAAAAACTAACAAAACTATTCAGCTACCACCGGATCGGTACGCGGCCACACAGAGAAAGATCTGGCAAGAAAATATAATGAATAAAAGATGAGAGAGATTCGGCAAGAAACTAAAAAGGTAAGAGAAAGTTTATGCCCCACAAGGGGACGTAATATATGTGAGCCGATAAGAGATAGATGATATTTTCGATAAAAATAATAACTTTAATGTACAGTAAACTTGTTATACATACATACATATCACCACGCTATATCCCTTGCAGGGTAGGCAGAGAGAACAGAGTGCCAGAGAACTCTATCCTTGCATACTTCACCCGCTTCCTCAACATTCATAATTCTCTTCATACACGCTCACCGGTTTCGGAGACTCCTGACTCCACCTTCCTTCAGTAAGTGACCAATCTGGTCTAGGTAAGTTAGTCTCGGTCTCCCCCGGTACCTTACTTGTTATAACTATTAAATAAACAATATTTATACACTTTCGATTAGTTATTGTGTTCACAGGTCCACACTGTTGAAAGTTTTCTGTCTGCAGACGCGGGCCGGTCCATCCAGGATAGTACCACACTCTTGCAGAAACGTGCTAATGCGTTTCGCTTGATGAGCGAAAGTATCTCAGTGAGTTTTGGTTGGTAGGCAACGGTCTGGGTGTACTCTTGATATTGCAAAGATGTGTGCTTCTTGCTCGTTTGTTTGTTAGTATAAATAATATTAGTTTCTTTCTTACTTTCTGCCATACCAACTGTAGCAATTAATCTTAACGCTCACATATAGGCCCCGTTCATCTCTTCCGTATCCGTGGTGCCGTCCTGCTGCGCTTATCGTAGCCGTACACCTCTTGGCTGACTAGTCATTTTGTTTTCCTGTCTCCCGTTTTGCCTAGGAGGGAAGTGGAATAACTCTTTCCAACTCCTCCTCTTTAACCTTTTCTAATTAAATTTGTTGCGGGTCCCAAGACAATTAAAATCATATCCCGGGACTACCCGAGGGTCAAACCTAGGTGTCATTTATGGAGACCATTGTGGATCCTGGCTTACAGGAGTTACAATGGTGGGAATCTGTGGTGGGATTAGTATAAATAATACTATACATATAATTAATTACTAGTCAAAAACTTAGCATAATGATTGAAAAAACCTAGACTGACCTTCCGTTAAGTCATTTCAATGACGTTTAGAAACGAATGCGGGCGTAATAAATTAATCAAAAAAAGAAAAGAAAATAAAAATTTGCATATAATTAATTAAACTACGAATAAGATAAGTATACGAGTATATCGCGGCTGAATAAGATAAGTATATATCATAGCTGTGTGGTAGCGGCTATGAATACTACCAACCCTTACTTTGTTCCTGGATATCGCAAAAAACAACTAAGAGCTTTATAACGACCTGGACCAACTCCATCTGATGCCGTTTGGTCAACAATTACTTTCACAAGGAGGGTTGTTGCGGCAGGCGGCCGGTCATAAAAATAATTGCCAATAACTTTTACAATATGTACTATGAAAGAAGAGTACATATTGTATCGACCACAAGTAATTGGGATCAGAGTAGGAGAATGATAATGATGCAAAAGTTTTATAACTGGCTACCTGCTGGCTAGTTAATCTGCCATGCGAATGCACTAACCACAATATAGTCAACTAATACATTGCCAATGTCAAAACTGGCGTACAGCCAACGGTACAACCTTAGACAAAATTTCTACTTCAATTTCTTATTACAAGTTCAGTGGCATAGTATTACTACAAATTTTCTATAGAGTTAAGAGTAATGACTGCTCTATTATTTATATAAACCGAATACGTGTGAAAAATGTCACGAGTGGGATGCGAATCCACACCTATTGGAAATCCGTCCCAATCGTGCTGCCACTTACACCACTTACACACGTGGACATTCAATTCTCGTATCGTATTATATTTACATCTTTTAAGGAGACGTGCGCCATCTACCTGACAATGTTTACACATTGTACAGACTTAATACTCAAACTTTGCGGTTAAAATTGTGTTAAACGATGACACACTTGTGTAAATGTCACAAGTGGATTCATTCGCTCGTATTCGGTTTTTATAAATAATCAAGCATATTAAATGCTAAATTTCAGTAATTTGACTGCTCTATTAGTTAACTTGTGATGCTGCTTGTGGGATCTGGTCCAGCTATATTTTTTTATTTATCTCAGCTTATATACTTCCTATTCTGGACTCGACTCTTCCATAACAGGAGGCAAATTGACCTACTGACGCCGGTCAGACGTGTTTTTTTTTTTTTATTTTTTTTTATTTTCCAAACTCTAATTGTTTGGGCATACGGTTCCCCTGACATGATCAGGGACCTTAAATTAGCAGTGCTAAATAAAATATTATTATGTACAAACTTAAAAATGAGATAAAAATAATAAATAATAATACTGACTTAATGTTACTACAAGAAGCAAAAATTTATGTGAAGACAAGTTTTACAAATTATACTACAAGAGAGTAAATAACAATAGAGATAACAAGTTAAGAAGAGAAAAGTAACAGATTAAGGAAATAGTAATTAGAAAATAGAATTGAGGAAAGCTAAAGTTAAAGAAAAATAAAGAGTTAAAGTGACATAAAAGGTAATACTATCTTAATATAGGCAACATATATTTTGCTCAATTTAAAATAATATAATAAACTATAGTCCCAAAATATACATAGCTTACATTTTTTTTTTTTCTCTTTCTTTATTAAGTTTGCAAAAAATAAGAAGAAGTCAGTAGCAGATAGTAAAAGTAATAGAATAAAATATAGAATTGATTGTGAGTAAATACATTGTTTACTCTGCTAATATTATTCTATAAATATAGATTCCGTAATTACTTCGTTGTTAGTAGTGCCATCTGTTAAATAGTTATATAATAAGAATATTATAGAACCTGACTTAATTGGTCAGACGTGTTGGTTAGGGTTTGTTTAGAGTTTTTCTTCTCTTGCATAGATATATGCGTTTTATATCCCTTAGTTGTCTCTTACGATCCCCACGGTTAAGATAGGGGGTGGTGAATTGTATTCTTACTCCATCGCCACACAGAAAATCTCGCTCTCCTGAGAGGTGGGCTTGCATAAAGGCTCAAGAAAAAAATTAAAAAAAGGCGTTGTATTACTTGTAATGAAATTGTTAGCTTTGGAGCGGTCCCCCAATGCGACATATTTTTGTTTTAATTATTAATACAAAATAACCCCAACGCAAAACAAAGTAAAAAATAATAAAGTTTTATTTTTAGTTTTCTTTTCTTGCATATAGCATCTGCTATATACTTTAGTCCTATTTTACTACACCCGCAGGTTGAAAAGATGGTGATGAATTGTATTCTTATTCTATAAACACATGGATATATTTTTAAATTGTGGAAAGAAATTCTTAACCAAGAGAGAAATAGCTTTATCCATATCTATGTGGTGACAGAGTAAGAATACAAATTACCACCCACTATCTTACCCGTGAGTGATCGTAAGAGACGACTAAGGGATACAAAAGGCATATAACATCTATGTAGGAGAAGAAAACTTGAAACAAAACCCTATACCAAAACATCTGACCAGCGTGGCATAGTAGGTTAACTTCCCTCCCATTACAGAGGAGGCTCGACCCTAACAATGGGACATATATGGGCTATTATGATGAAGGAGTGGTACACTAGGAGAATTGATAGAACACTCTCAACTTATAATTAACTTTTAACCCTTTGGGAAACAAGTATCTATATTATGGCTTCACATCCAGTAATTCTCAAGGACATAATGAAATCTGCAAGCATTCTCTGTTCTTTTATATGAGTCTAAATATTGCATAATAGAAATTCGATCATGAAATTCTGCTCCCACCTTCAAAGTTAAAGGTTAGTCAATAAACAGTATATTAAAAAAAATGTTCGCAAATTTTTATCATAGCGTTTGTAGACTTAACTGTATATTAAAAAAAGTAAATCAACATTTGAATAAACTTGTTTACAAAATGATACAAAGTTATAAACAGCCGTTATGACGATTAATAATGATTTATTAGCATAGGTTAATAATAGTTCCAAAGTCTAACTTTTTAACCTTGAAACGATTATTTTAGGGCCAACGAGCGATAAATAGCGTTCATAAACTATTTATAGCAACGCAAAAAAACTATTCAAACACTACCTACGAACGTAGAAAAATAAATACTCACTTTTAAAATATATTTATCCAAGATTCATATTCGACTATGTATTCTGGATGATTGATATTTTCTCTATTATAACACTAATACACATATAACTTAATTATACAGTACATTAATAACTGTATTGAGCGTTTTAAGTGAATATAATAGCTAAGTTGATTCAGTAAATTTTCTTTAAAATACAAATTAAAGTAAAACACTATTACGTCCTGACTCCGTTGCTCGCGCAATCAGCTGTCATGACTGTCAAGTGTCAAATTCAAAACTCATCATCGAGTGACAGACATAGACCTTAGGTTTCATACTTCCGTGGTGACAGATCATTATAATGTCATTTCTTTTTGATAAGCAAAGGCAACGTAGCGTAAACAGATGAAAGTTTTTTTATCTTTCTCTACTACCTATTACAACATAGTAATTTAATACTATTTATTCTCTATAGGTATGGAAGGTAGAAACTAAGGAATACCATCTTGTATGGGGGATTAGTCAAAAAAGTGTCCACTTGTAAACAGCAAATTATTGTTCGAACACTCACCGAAATAGCGCTAGTGTAGCAAGTGGAAATGATATGAATGTAGCAGTAATAAGCAGAGTGAAGTGTGCTGAGTTACGTAGTCAACTGTGATTTGATAAATAATAACCTATGAACCTATGAAATTTGTGGCGCTCTTTTTAAAATGCTTCCACTTGCTACTATAGCGCCACCTTGCCACCTTAATTTGCTCCCGTTCATTGGACACTTCTTAATACACTGAGATGTTACTCCTTACTCTATTCTCCATGTCTATAGAGAACGTATATAACTATCATATTTGTAAGACAAGTATGAGGTGAAATACAATGATATTAAAACTTTAATAGTATTTTTGATTTAATTTTACGTACTAATAATTGATTACACATTGATTATTGTTACACTTATTATTGATTTATAAAATAATTGTATTGTGAACTTATCAAAGTTTTGATTACAAAAGACAGTATTTATATTATTTCACTATTAAGGTTTTGATTAATAGAGACAGCACAGTACGAACGTCTCGCCACAATATGCACTTGGCTGCTGACGTGTTGGTAATGTAATTTTTTTTTTTTTTTTTTTTTTTTTAATGGCGTTTACAAGATTTCGCCAATAACTAGTTATAAATATCTTCAGTCTTTCAGATTAGTCATAGTCTAAGTCAAATTGTCACCATCAACAGTGCTATGGCCACACTGTTGATGGTATCTTGTTGGAATTTTAATGAATAAAAAAATGAAAACGTTGTAAAACACTTTTATATGATATTCACGACATCCCAGTAGTGCCGCGCATCACATTACATAAAATGCCATCAAAATTATCTAATATAACACGTTAAAACACTGAAATATTGAATATAATATAAGAGCACCACATGACGTTTTCAAATTCCCGTCAAAAGTCCGTAATGTAATTGTTAAAATTATCGTGGGACTTTTGACGGGAATTTGAAAACGTCATGTGGTGCTCTTGTATTATATTCGATATCTTAGTGTTTTAACGTGTTATATTAGATAATTTTGAAGGCATTTTATATAATGTGATGCGCGGAACTACTGGGATGTCGTGAATATCATATAAAAGTGTTTTACAACGTTTTCATTTTCCATCAAAATTCCAACAAGATACCATTAACAGTGTGGCCATTGCACTGTTAATGGCGACAATTTGACTTAGACAATGACTAACTTGAAAGACTAAAAACGTGAAAATATTTATAACTTGACACTGGCACCAATAGCTCGTATATGTAGCTGATTGCCAATATATAAGAAGAAGAAGAAAATTATCGTGAGTTTGACACATATTAAACAATTCTAACGCGTGAGTATTGCCGAAAATACAATTGTTTAACCAGACGGCATCTATTGGAGTTGGTCTAGGTTGATATAAATAAAGCTCTTAATTGTCTTTTATGATATCTACAGGCAAATTAAGGGTTATGGTATTCGTAGACGCCACAATACAAGTTATTTGAAAGGACGTTTTTTATTATTTATGGTGGCAAACAAGCAAACAGCCCACCTGATGGTAAGTGTAACTACCGCCTGTGGACCTTTGCAAAACCACCCAGTTGGGTTTCCGGCTCTCTCGTTCACTGAACGAAGTGCTATAACAAATTGCCATTGCTCAGACGTCGATATCCTGCTCAGTGTGGTACTACCCCGGACGGACCGGCCCGCGGCTGTAGACAGAGAACTGTCAACAGCGTGGTCCTAGCACAACATGTGTATATGATTCTTTTACTTAACGTTTATATGTTTTATGTAACTGGCCATTCAAAATGCAGTTTTGTTAAAACATTTAGAGTTCTTCTTCTTCTTATTTTTATGTATTGGCAATCAGCTACTTAAATAAGCCATTGTTGCCAGTGTCGAGTTATAATTATCTTCAAGTTTTTAGTGTCTTCATATTAGTCATTGTCCGTCAGTAAGTCAAATTGTCGCCATCAACAGTGTTATGGCCACACTGTTAATGGTATCTTTGAGAATTTTGATGAAAAACGAAAACGTTGTAAAGCACTTTTATATGATATTCACTACATCTTAGCAGTTCCGTCACATCACATTACATAAAATGCCATCAAAATTATCTAATATAACACGTTAAAACACTAAGATAACGAATATAATACAAGAGCACCACATGACGTTTAAGATTCCCGCCAAAAACCCCACATTGAGAGTTTCTTTATAAGTGGAATTAAAAATTAATGCAGGTATTATATCAATCTTAGTTTTAATAATTTTAGTAATCTTAGTTTTAATATACCTGTGTGGTAGCGGCTACAAATACTACCAATCCTTAATTTGCGCGTGTATGTCGTAAAAGAGCCTTATAATGACTTAAGCCAACTCCATCTGATGCCGTTTGGTCAACAATTACATTCACAAGGAGGGTTGACGTCTGGCAGACGGCCGGTCATAAAACCATTTCCAATAACTTTTACAACATGTACTATGAAATAAGAGTACATATTGTATCGACCTCAAGTAATTGGGATAAGAGTAGGAGAATGATTGGTTTTAATGTAGGAACATGGAGTGGTGACAATTATTTTTTCCTTTAAAATTTTTTGGCGGGAATATGGAAATGTCATGTCACGCTCTGGTTTTATATTCATTTCTTTTGCATTTTGTAGTGTTATATTGAATAATTTTGCTGACATTTTATGGAATATGATACAGTTAAAGTGCTGAAGAGTAGTGAATATGATAAATAGTGGTTTACGTGTATTTTCATATTTTGCTAAAATTCCCAAAACATCATTGATTTGGTTAATGGTAACGACTTGACTTAATGACGGACAATGACTATTAAGACTATACAATATGAAGAAGTACCGAATAATATATGAAAAAAAATCAAATAAGACTTGGCTGTATGGCCTTTGATTCCTTTGCCTGTCCAAACGAACACCAAAAAAAGAAACCCTTTTTTGTTGACGCTGTGGAAAATGCATTTATGTATTCCTCCTGTACGTTATAACAAGGGGATGTGTATGACTCGCAGCGTCAGCTTCTCGCGCCTGTTCTGCGGCTTCTATTTGCACTATCACAGTTTTGCCCAAAGAGGTCATGTCCGATCAGCTCCTATCATAGTCAAGTATTTTATGGATTACGGTTGGTTGTAATAGATCACCTCCAAAATCGCCACTAGAGTGTGTTCCACATTGTCAATGAGTGTACCATACTCGAAGAACTTACCAACTGGCTGCCTGATGCAACATGCTGACTTGAAAGTGTCCACGGTGTACATCAGAGGTTAAGATGACGCTGATCAAGACCTATATATTATTCGTGTAGTCACGGAGTAAGAATACAATTCACCACCCCCTTACTCGTAGATGATCGTAAGAGAGGACTAAGGGATATAAAACGCATATAACATCTATGCAAGAGCTGGGAAACTCGAAACAATACCTTATAGCAACACGTTGGACCAGCGCGGTATAGTAGGTTAATTTCCCTCCTTCCCCATTACGAAGGAGGCCCGAGCCCAACAGTGGTACATATGTGGGCTGTAATGATGATGATGAATCAAGACCTATTGCCATTCCCAGTACACTTGCAGTCTATGAGTTAGATTCATGCAGAGAGCATACAGGGACCTGCTTGTTCAATATAAGAACGGCCTTTGAGTGCTGTTGAGTCTATAGTGCCTCTGGGATCATCCATCCATCCATCAGCCCGTAAACATCCACTGTTAGACATAGGCCTCCCCTGCCATTCGTAACGGTCCTGTGCCACCTGCATCCAACGATTTCCTGCGATCTTGATAATGTCATCAGTCCACATAGTGGGCGGTCGTCCTACGCTGCGTCGTCCGATTCGTCTCTGGGATATTAACAGGGAATAGCATTAATGGCTTCAAAGTTCTGTTTTTATCCCATTTACTTGTAGTCCACGTAATAATATGTTTTCGTACATATTGCAAGAGTTATTAACAATAATTTTATGACCGGCCGTCTGTCAGACGTCAACGCTCCTTGTGAATGTAATTGTTGACCAAACGGCATCAGATGGAGTTAGCTGAGGTCGATATAAAGCTCTTAGCAGTGGCGGTGTAAGTGTGTGGGCAACGTGGGCCGCCGCCTATGGCCTCGCGACACAGGTGGCCTCGCGCCCCAAGAGTTTATGCTTAAAAGCCACGAACGCGTCAAAAACTTATTTTCCAAAAATTTCAAATTTCTGTCTGTTTAATATTTTTGGAAAGGTTCTTTGTTGTTGGTACTAATGGTACTTAGTTGATCTTTATTTTCTGATGTAGGTTTTGCACGAATAAAAATTATTTAATTACAAGGGTTTCATTTTTTTTACATTTTATACAATCTGTCTTCTTGCACTAGCAGAGGGCCCCGCAAAATGAATCTTGCCCACATCAAATTTAGGTCTCGCGCCGCCACTGGCTCTTAGTCGTCTTTTACGACATCCACAAGCAAAGTGTGGAATGTATTGGTAGTATTCATAGCCTTTACTACATAGCAATATATCAAATGAGTTTAACATAGGGTAATAAATATTAAAAATAAAAATTATAGCATTTGTTGTTTTATATTTCTTTTTTATTTAATTTATTATCAGATTATGATGAACATGCAATTTAACGCAGACAAATTACACCCAGACTCAGAATAGCACTTTGTGGATTGCATAAAGTATTGTCCTGCGTGGGAATCGAACCCACGACACTGGCACGGAAGGTCGGTATATTAAACACTACAAATATCTGTACAGTCAAATATATTTTCTTTAAATCAAGTGTTTTATATCATTAATTAATATTTAAAGATAGCGCCATCTATTATTTAAATCAATACTTAATTTACACTCACACAATATTATGGACGCATACCTACTTTATCGATAAAAAGATCCCTCTTCTTCTTCTTTTTATGTATTGGCAATCAGCTACTTATACGAGCTATTCTTGTCAGTGTCGAGTTATAATTATCTTTAAGTTTTTAGTGTCTTCAGATTAGTCATAGTCTGCATACGTAGATACACGAAGTATAGATACAAGGATTCCGAACGTAATGTTGAACGAATGTTCTCAATTTAGGAGACAGAACATTTGCCGATAGAGCGCGCCACTTTTCAAGAAATACTCGTTTAAATCCTTATACGGGATGTTTTGTTGCTATTGACAGCTCTGGAATGTTTTGTTGCTATAGACAGTTCTGGAATTTTTTATATTAAATTAATTAAATTCAACATTCGCGAGCCAACGGGTGTATACGTGTAATAATATTAATGGCATCGGTACATTCTAAACTCTAGCGCAGCCAGTGGCAGAAAAGAGAACTAAAATCAGGGTTTATTATTCTATCCACGAAGTATAGATACACAGGAGTCCGAACGGTATAGGCTTTTCCATAGTATTTTTGGTCACAAAAATAAACCTAGATCTTAGTTCTTTTTTCTGCCACTGGCTACGCTAGTGTTAAGATCGCACCCACGAATTATAGATACATATATCTATATATACACATGAATATATATATATATATATATATATATATATATATATATATATATATATATATATATATATATATACATGTATGTATCTATACTTCGTGGACGTACCGATGCTATTATTATTATTACACGTAAACGCGCGTTACTTCGTGAATGTTGAAATTGTTGAATTTAATTAATTTAAATATAAAACAATATTAAAAAGAAATGGGAAGGTGTTGTGCTGTTCATGGTTGTGTAAGTGGACGAAAAGAAAAATTATTGTAAATGTTTCATGTACACAACATCTGCAAAGTTTTCCTAGGCCTTTAAACTATTTTGGATCTCCTCTTAAAGCTGACAAATTACCTTCAAGAAAAAGAAAAATATCGAAAATATTAATTATCTTCCCATCATCATTATCATCACAGCCTATGTATGTCCCACTGTTGAGCTCGGGCCTCCTCCGTAATGGGAGGGAACTTAACTTACTATACCACGCTGGTCAGATGTGTTGGTATAGAGTTTTGTTTCGAGTTTTCCTTCTCTTGCAATAGATGTTATATGCGTTTTATATCCCTTAGTCATCTCTTACGATCACTCACGGGTAAGATAGATATGCTGCAAACCTGGAAAAAGAAATTTTGCTAAACTTACATCATTGTGATATAATATTGTATGAAGAGAATTATGAATGTTCAGGAAGCGAGTGAAGTATGCAAGGATAGAGTTCTCTGACACTCTGTCGCTTCCTCAACATTCATAATTCTCTTCATACACGCTCGCCGATTCGGACAGTATTGACTCCACCTTCCTTCAATATGTGACCAATCTGGTGATATAACAGACAGCAATATAAGAGATATTGAACAATTGACGAGAAATCAAGCTGATAACTTTGAATGGCATAAAATTCGCAGAAATCATATAACAGCTAGTTACTTCCATACATGTTGCAAAGCAGTTTCTATAAAAGCAAAAATAAGGTAGCCCAAAGAATTTTGAATACATTAGAGTTCAAATACAAACAATCACTACATGGAAAAGACTAAGTCAGGGGCTATACATTTTTATGAAGTACTGCAATGAAGGTGCAGAAATGTGGATTGTTTTTATCTAAAAATAAGCCATATTTGGGGGCGTCTCTTGATAGATTTATTGGCAAAGAAGCGATTTTAGAGGTAAAGTGCCCTTACAAGCAAAAATAATTATTATGCAATTAGTGATGAAACGCGCCCCGACAAAAACGTCCGGGGCGACAGAAGAGGCGGCACGCAACCCCATGAACCCACCCTGAAAACTCCTCTCTTCGCCGTGCGAGCGGGCCACCGGTACCCGATCTTTGACTTCGGTGGCCCGCCGACCAGCATTAGGTACTAGACAAAGTACTCTGTAAAAACTACGCCAAATGATTCTACAAATAATTTTTATTTTAATAATAAGCAATACTTATAATGTGGTTTTTAAAGTAAAATGTATGCCAACTGTTTCTTTAAATAATTTTAATATTAAGCGATATTTACATCTGTTTGTTAAAGTTTAAAGTATCTCAAATGTTTCTATAAATAATTTAAATGTTAAGCAATACCCACATGTCATTGTTAAATTATTGATTAAATGAATTTACTTTGATAAATGAGTTTATTTACTTTATAAAAATTGTTTTAAATAAAAATACAAAAATAGTAAATGAAAACTTTATTAAAGTTAAAAAATACAGAGTAGAAGAAGTTATGCTGTACTTTAACAATATTTTCATGGAAGTTACATGTCATAACACATACAAAATATATTTTTGACAAGAGAGGAATATAATATTCACAGAATTGTGGAATATACAATAGATTTTAGTTAAACCTATAACACATACAATGTATATTCTCTTTGAAGAAAGTTTCCAATCTGCTACAATGGTGACAACAACAAACTGACTTTTTGCCTTAAAAATGACTTACTTCATACTTAACAGTAGAACGGTTCTTGTATGAACTCCATGCGGCTCTTTGTATATATGGATTAACAGGTTGTTGTATAGGTATTTCCGTACAATCTACAATGACTCTAGTAGAAGGGTAATATTTTTTAAATCCTTCAGGCATGTAGAAATCCACTAATTACCTGTCAGGCTATCAAATATTCAGCATTGACCACATTTGATGCAAAAAGTTAATGCATGTAATAAATATGTTTGATACAATACAGGAACTTGCATCAAAAAAACGAAATAGCTTATAGTCTTCCTTATTTCTCCTCAACTTCGTTAACGTCAAAAAGAACTGGTCTTCAACACTCAGACCTAAGAGAACTTCTTTTATAGGTTATTGAATAGGCTTCAGGGCACAAAATATAAAACACAAACATAAATTTGCTTTATGATTCAAATCCAGTATAAAAAGCCAATACCTTTAGCATAATTTCTAAAGGATTCTATTGTGTAAAATTGGTAATTTTTTTGAGTTGCACATTCACGAACAATACCAATATCATTTTGCACATTTTCCAAGTTATATAGGTACACTATTTTCTTGGATCACAATTTCTTCAACACAATCGACGCCAAAGTCCAATGCTGTCGCCTTGGATGAAGTATTGCATGTAGCTGTAGTAACACTTGGAGTATGAGCTAAGCCATCACACTTTTCAATATATGAAAAACACAATTTTCGTTTAGAATCACGCGCTGATCACGTTCTCGCCTTTGTTCAGACTTTATATCTTCAATTTTAGTCCATGGAAATACTGAAGGCCATTCCCTTCTTTAAAATGCGCCTGGTATTAGTTAGTCCTGGAAATAATAATTAAGATTTTAGGTTATGTTAGGAATAAAATCATAAATACTTGTTTTAGGTGATAAAAGTAAATGTTATTCTATAAATGAGATTAAATCACCTGAATGCTTTCCAATTTGAATGAAATCTTCGGATTTAAAATATGTTGAACATATTTTCAAATGTTCTTTGGGATGAAAGTCTTTACGAGTTGCTGCTTCTCATAGTTTTCTAGCTTTTTTCTTTTGGAAATGAATGGTTCCCTGGTTTCCTACATCCAAATAAACAGCAATGATGCATTATCATTTATACAAAACTTTTCACAGCTGTTAATAGCAACAAAACTTCCCATGTAAAGATTTAAAATTTTAAACGAATAAGTATTTCTTGAAGAGTGGCGCGCTCTACCGGCAAAAAGTTCTGTCCCCTAAATTGAGACCATTCTTTTAACATTACGTTCGGACTCCTGTGTATCTATACTTCGTGATTCTATCCATGAATACTATGGAAAAGTCTATACCGTTCGGACTCCTTGTATCTATACTTCGTGCGTAGATATATCAACAAAGTTTACTGAGTCAGTATGCTTTAACGATGGGTAATTCGAATCGTTTAATTCGAATAACTCGAATAAGACTATTGACTCGTTCATTCGAATCGCCTTTGACCGAAACCGAATCAATTCGTTAACTCGTGTCGTACCTACTCGCAGCGCGGGCGACCGCTGCGGCGCAGCGATCAGTCGACTCGGCTTAATTGGACATTCGTTGATTCGCTCTCTCGTTCTAATACGGAGTCGAATAATCTAACGAATGAATTCTACGAGTGAGAAAATACGAAAATACATGAAATGTTCTAAGAATCACGAGTTGGTTGGATACAATTCCATTCGTTTAACGTACCTATTACATTTGCAAAGAGTCGTCTAGAGGAAATAAAAGTTTGAACTGGGAGTTTTTTTAATAAAAATGAAGATGGAAACAGTTTCGTGTAAACTATGTTCCTGTAGTTATAAATATTGGTAATACAACAAACAGTATAAATAATTTAAAATGAATAATAATGTAAACGAGTTATAAACTCGCCAACTCGGCTTAACAGGCGGATGACTCGACATACGAGTACGAATTCGACTGTAATGCTTTCGCGAATTCATCGCGCGATTTGACGACTCCCACGTGACGATTCGAATCAATTCGAATTGTGATTCGAATCAATAATAATTTTAATTCGATTGATTCGAATTGAAAAAAATACCATTCGTCTCATCGCTAGTATGCTTTCCATTTAATACAAAAAGTGACACAGTGTAACGCAGTGTTCGATAAAGCGCTTTCCATCAACGACACTGTTGAACACAGCCGTACACTGTTCGACACTCGAAAAAGTGGTGTTTGACAGATGCTTACCTACTTTCATAGAGTACTTTAAATATATAGGTACTACTTTGCTTGAATTAAGTATCATTACTTAACCTCGCAATTTATTTACGACATATTCTAGTAGTATTATTTGAGATTATTAAATTGAGCTTGTCTCTTACTGCTAATTAAAATTTAATAAAATGTTCAAATGTAAATATTGCCGCTATTCAAGTGAGCCCTAAACAATTATATTAGAAATTTTGTTTTATTAATTTAATTATTGTTTCGATAAAACTTGTATTGAGAGTAAACATATTTGGTTTGGCTACTTAATGCTTATATTTAATTTATTGAACATTACTTACTTTAAAATTATACTTGGTCCCAATAATTATTATTAAACAAAAGTATACTACTTTTGTTATTACAAAACAATTATTTATTTGCCCACAAATTGTCAAAGTTCTTGTCAAATGTCAAACCTCAGTCTTCAAGGATGATAAGTGCAAATCGGGAAGTTTTTGGCGGGAATCTAAAACGTCATGTGGTGCTCTTGTATTATATTCGTTATCTTAGTGTTTTAACGTGTTATATTAGATAATTTTGATGGCATTTTATGTAATGTGATGTGACGGAACTGCTGAGATGTAGTGAATATCATATAAAAGTGCTTTACAGCGTTTTCGTTTTTCATCAAAATTCCCACAAGATACCATTAGCAGTGTGGCCTTTGCACTGTTAATGGTGACAATTTGACTTAGACAACGACTGACTTGAAAGACTAAAAACGTGCAAATATTTATAACTTGACACTGGCACCAATAGCTCGTATATGTAGCTGATTGCCAATATATAAGAAGAAGAAGAAGAAGAAGTGCGAATCGAATGTATTTTAATATTATGATTAGTAATATTTTTCCTCTTAGAATTTTCTTTAACTTAAATGGTTCTAGAATTGTAATAATTGTGTGTGTGCTTTAAGATATTATTAGTTTAATTTATATTTATTTGTTTTTATTTATTTTGTGAAGAGAAATGAGGTAAGTACTCACATTTCGATGTACAATTATATTTTTTTTATAAGATACAATGCATTGAGTACAATGAATCTTATTAGATTCTTTTTGTCATACAATTAAAAGACATTTTGATATTCAGACTCAGCTATTATAGATTTTTATATAAATCATAAACCACGCTGGTCAAACCAGTTAGTAATATTTGTGTAGGGTTTTATTTCGAGGTTTTATTTTCTTTTTCTTAAATATGTTATGCGTTTTAGCAAATAATTGATCCAATGCAAAAATAACACAAGATATTCTGTTTTTCCTTGTAATCTTTTTAACCGGTTTTAACGACCTTCATGGAGTATTTTATTTTAATTTTATTGACCATGTAATATTTCAATTTTGTATAATATTACTGTAAACATCTTTTTCTTTGTGACTAATCCCACCACACATTCCCACCACTGTAACTCCTATAAGCCTGGATCCACAATGGTCTCCGTAAAAAACACCGAGGTTTGACCCTCAGGAAGACCCGAGAAACGCTTTTAATTGTCTTGGGACCCGCAACAAATTTAATTAGAAAAGAAAAACAGGAGTAGTTGAAGAAATTCCACTTCCCTCCTATGCAAGGCGGGAGACATGAAGCAAAATTGGCTAATAGGCCAATAGATAAGAGGATGTACTGATACGTGTAGCGTAGCAGTACAGCATCACGGATATGACAGAGCTTATGGGGCCTATATGTGAACCTTAAGTTTGATTACAATAATAGGTATGGCTGAAGCACCTAAATGCACGGCAATTTTCTCAAGTTGCTACAAGGTCCGTATAATATACTACCTCAGACGTGACTTTCAGACTGTCTAACATAAGATCATGCTTATTTTGCCAGAGACTGGTATCCTAGACTCTAGGACAGGGCCGGCTTTACCTATAGTGCAGAGGGTGCAGTGCAGCCGGGCGCCGGGTGTTAGGGGGCGCCGAGAGCCGCTTGTAACCATCAACCTATTTCATTTTGTTCACCCACTTTGGTACAAGAGGGCGCCAGGTTATTGATTGCACCCGGGCGCTACATGTGCTTGAGCCGCGCCTGCTCTAGGATACCAGTCTAGGACCTAGAGGATGTGATGAGATGTTTGTGCTGTTTGTGTAAACAACGTTTACGGTGTTTCCATTTTTTGGGGCTGTAAATTACTTCTACATACATACCATCACGCCATATCCCTTGCAGGGTAGGCAGAGAGAACAGAGTGCCAGAGAACTCTATCCTTGCATACTTCACTCTCTTCCTCCGCATTCATAATTCTCTTCATATACGCTCGCCGGTTTTGGAGACTCTTGACTCCACCTTCCTTCAGTACGTGACCAATCTGGTCTATGGAGGTTAGTCTCGGTCTCCTCTAGTACCTACATCCTTCCACTTTCACATTGTATATTTTCTTAACCAGACGTTCGTTCGGCATTCTTTCTACATGTCCGAACTATCGGAGCATTCCCTTTCGCATCTTTACACCAATACTCTCTTTCATACCTACTCGCTCTCTTACGTCGTCGTTACGAATGCGATCGGTCAGCCTAACTCCACAGATTTTCCGTAGAGATATATATTCGGACTAGGGGTGAGCGCTGCGAGATCTCAATAAAGGGAAAATAAGATTTTAAAAGAAATAACAATTAAATATAATATTTTGTGTGTTTCATTCGTCCGGACAATGCTGCAGATGACTTCAACAGCTTTGTCCGGACTATAAGTGATTACTGAGGGCTCTCAATCCGGAGAAAAACCTATTATGACTTATGCGAGCGTAGTGTTCACCCAAATTGGTCCACACAAGATCCGCAGATTACAAACACTACAAAACAGATTTATGCGACGAGCTACGGGGGCACCGTGATCCACTCGCAATGGATGGGCCACACCGTTGACAGTTCTCTGTCAACAGCCACAGGCCAGCTTATCTGAGGTAGTAACACACTGAGCAGAAGATTGACCTCCGAAAAATGGCAAAATGCTGTTGTGCTTCGTTCGGTGAGCAAGAGAACCGGCAGCCCAACTTTCTGGGTGGGTTTGGCGTTTTTATTTGTAGAAAGCGGCCTAACTATACCCTTGGTACACTTATCATCAAGTGTGCTGCTTGCTCATTTGCAAGCACCAAGAATAAAACAATCCAAAAATCCTCAATTTACACATCTACCTCGAATTGTTGATCAGACAGTATATGAAGCGATGCTCCCAAAGTTACTTTGATTCTGCCATGCCCCTTAGTAGTTGGGGCGGCTAACTATACCGTGATCCGACTTCACCGACATTTTCTCGATAAGACAGACCATGATATTACAATCGCACGATAAAGAGTATACATGTCCTGCGAGGCCATAACACGTTAATATCTACGGTGCCGCCCCCGCCACTGACGCCAGGCGCGCGCAATAGCTACTAATCCAAACGAGGACGCTTTGCCATCAGTGACGTCCCAAGTCGAGGTCCGTTCCTCACAGGGGAGCCCTTTTCCAAGTTGAGAGCCCTCAGCGCGCATAGTTTCGGTTAAGCTGTGAAAGCCATCTGCGCCTAACAGCTAAAAGACACGACAAAAAAAGGAACGGAGAATATAAAGTGAAATAAAAAGCAATAAATAATATTAAATAAATGTATATATTTTGTGTGTGTAGATAGATAGTACAGTAGATTTAACAACTTTGTCCAAACTATAAGTGAGCGCTGAGGGCTCTCAAGCCTGTCGAAATACAAAAAAAGCCAAGAAATTTAAAATAGAAAAGGCTTTTTTGGAGTTTACTCCTTAAGAATCGGTTTTCATATAAGGCGCCCGGTATGAGAAAAGTTTGAGGAGTAAAATCTAGTGATCGAATGACCTCGTCACGTTTTTGGTGCCCAACCTATTCTGCGCAACTTTCACTTTACTGACGTGAGATAATACTTCACTGAACAGTTTTAATAAATATAAGTAAAAATATATATATATATATATTATTTTTAGTCAAATGAGCTTTTTTTGCGTCTGTTTTGATAATCGTACTTAAGGAGTAAACTTCAGTCGTGCGTCGGAGCTGACACACACACTTTTTTGTGTTTAGCTGTTAGCTGCAGAGGGATTTAATTACTTTTACTGGGTTAGGGGTGAGGGTTGAGGGCTCTCAACCCCGAAAAATCTTTAAAGAAAAATATAAAATGACCAACTCTTTATGCAGTATCTTCTACATACATACATAGCCTCACGCCTGTTTCCCAGAGGGGTAGGCAGAGACTACGGATTGCCACAAACCACGATCCTGACATACCTCCATCGCTTCATTCACACTCATCACAGTCTTCATGCATGCTCTACGATTACGTGTACTCTTGAGAAGTGTTACTTCTCTTCGATCGTAAGTACATATTACAAAAGTTATTGTCAATAGTTGTTATGTCCGGCCGTTTGTGTGACGTCAGCACTACTTGGGAATGTAATTGTTGAACAAACGGCATCAGATGGAGTTGGCACAGGTCGTTATAAGGCTCTTAGTCGTCTTTTACGACATCCACGAGCAGGTCGTTAGTAATATTTTTAACCGCCACTCAACATTCAGAAACAGTATATTCAATGTAAAAAAGATAAAATATGTTTGTTTTTTAATTTTTCATATGAAGCAGTATAATAAAATCTATATTCGAGTTTATTTTCTAAAAACACTATTCTAGAAATAAGTCTTCGTTTTTTTTTTTTTTTTTGCTACAATATTTTTTTAGTAACCTATCCCACCAAAAACATAAATGTAAAAGGAGAAGGAAGGAAAGGAGAACCAAGTTCAATACAAATATTATGAGTGCCAAGTTTTATGCAAAATCTGAATATGTATTTATAGGAACAAAATAACATATGAACATGTAATAAACTCTATTTCCTTGCTTTATTGGAAACCTATAACTTTTGCTGTTATTTAAAAAAAATGTGAGAGAAAATTTGGGATCCAGTTCGGATTCCAAATTTCATCCTTCTAGGTCATCTGGAAGTAGGTTATAGATTGAGGTACTATATGCCAGTCAGTCACTGTTAAAATTTACGACATTTTGAAAAGCGTCAAAAGCGTACGACTCACTTTTCTCCGTAATACATTACAAATATATTTTAAAATTCTCGTCATTTTTTAACTATAATATTCATGTATTTATACATATAAACCTTCCTCATGAATCACTCGCTCTACTAACGTAAACCGCAATTAAAATCCATTACGTAATTTAAAAGATGTAAGCGACGACTTTTTATACTTACTCTTCTTTATTATCCGACGTTAAGCGAGACTACACACCAAGAACATTATTGACCACCAAACCGCATCAAAAAGTATAAGAACTTTAAATCTGAAGAAAAGAATCATTTAAAAAATGAAATCACATTTTAGTTATGACATATAATAAGTATAGGTATTGTTTGAAACCAACAAACAAATCGATAAGCAATGTGAACACAACTAAGTGAACGAACAGACGTCAGTTCAGTTGAAATGCATTCATTTCACAAGAGGATAACGATATCCAAGTAAGCTTATATTTAATAATACTTTAAAATAATTAGATTTATTAATTGTAAAACATTGACAAAGATCTATAAATTGCTATAGTTTCTTTCCCTTCTTTTGATAATTTATTACACATCCCTACTAATATATAAATGTGAATGTAAGTTTATTTGTTACGCTTTCACGCTAAAACTACTCAACGGATCATCATGAAACATTGTACACATATTCTTGGAGGTATTAAAAGTAACATAGGATACTTTTTATTACAAAAAAAATCAAAATTTTTATATGAAAAATAAAAAAATTGTTTGTCAAATAATCTCAAAATCTAGCTTCTTCAACGCCATCTAGCAGTCCAGTAATGAAGTTCCAACTCTGAGTATTGTAATACCGTTGCACTGTATTACCGACGGTCAAAAATAAAAATAGGGGATCAAAAACTTTAGGAAAGTAACCTTTTACGCGGGCGAAGCCGCGGGCAGAAGCTAGTTTGAAATAAAACTACTTTTACGGATTCTATCGCGTTTGTATTTGATTTTTAATTTCCCGACGTTTCGAACACTTTACAGTGATCACTGAAAAGTGTTTGAAACGTCGGATAGAATCCGTAAATGTAGTTTTATTTCAAATGTGTAATACTTAATTGTGGTAGGACCACGCTGTGGACAGTTTTCTGTCTACAGCCGCGGGCCGGTCCGTCCGGGGTAGTACCACACTCTCGCAGAAGATCGACGTCTGAGTAATGGCAATGTGCTATTGCGCTTCCTTTGGTGAGCGAGAGAGCCGGCAGCCCAACTGGGGTGGGTTCGGGGTTTGTATTGGTTGGCAGCGGCCTAGCTATACCATTGGCAAAGGTCCATGGGCGGCAGTGACACTTACCGTCAGGTGTGCTGTCTGCTCGTTTGCCACCATAAGCAATAAAAAAAAAAAAAAACTTTTTTTTTTTTTTTTTTTTATTGTGAACTATGGTTACGTCTCGTTCCGCCAAATCGGTCCGGGGTGACGGAAGAGGCGGCGCGTGACCCATAGACCCACCGTACAACTTCTCTCTTCGCCGTGCGAGCGGGCCACCTGTACCCGATCTTTGTCTTCGGTGGCCAAACTCGCGTAAACATTAAATATCATTAATTTATTGCTATATGCAATACAAGTCGTCATCACAGCTCATATATGTCCCACTGTTGGGCTCGAGCCTCCTCCATAATAGGAGGGAAATTGGCCTACTACACCACGCTGGTCAGACGTGTTGGTATAGGTTTTTATTTGTTAAGATAGGGGATGGTGAATTGTATTCTTACTCCGTTACCATACGGCAAGAAATTTGAAATACAAGTATGATGTTATTATTGGGTTACGCAGATGATGTAGCTTCGAAGGTTGGTAATGAAATCTTGGATTATCTGTTTGTAAATCTACGAAGAGATTTAATAGGATTCCTTTTAACTAGTTCTGTTCGTTAGCGGGTTTTTTTTTTGGGTTAAAAATATATGCGTTTCTTTTTTGTCAAGGGTTATTTGTATTTTTTTTTATATTATAATAAACTGTACATAAGGGAGTATTAGTTCCCACTCTCATGTATGGCATTGAAAGTTGGATTTGGCAGGGAAGACATGAAAGTAGCATAAATGCTGTAGAGATGAGAGCTCTTCGTAGTATGTGTGATGTAAGTCTGAAAGATAGAATTAGGAATAGTGTTATAAGAGAGCGCTGTGGTGTGAATGAAGAAGTAGTGACAAAGATAAAAAAGGGTAGGCTGAGGTGGTTTGGACACGTGGAAAGAATGAGTGTCGAAGAAAGGTTGACTAAACAAGTATACAAAGCGAGTGTGAGTGGGACGACTACAAGGGGAAGACCACGTCGTACTTTCCTGGATCAAATTGAAGATGTGTTAGTGAAAGGTCAGATTACGAGTACGCGTAATTGTAGAGCATGCATGAAGACTGTGATGAGTGTGAATGAAGCGATGGAGGTATGTCAGGATCGTGGTTTGTGGCAATCCGTAGTCTCTGCCTACCCCTCTGGGAAACAGGCGTGAGGCTATGTATGTATGTATGTCTAATAAACATACATACATACATATCATCACGCCATATCCCTTGCAGGCTAGGCAGAGAGAACAGAGTGCCAGAGAACTCTATCCTTGCATACATCACTCGCTTCCTCAACATTCATAATTCTCTTCATACACGCTCGCCGGTTTTGGAGACTCTTGACTCCACCTTCCTTCAGTACACGACCGATCTGGTCTAGGTAGGTTAGTCTCGGTCTCCCCCGGTATCTACATCCTTCCACTTTCGCATTGTATATTTTCTTAACCAGACGTTCGTTCGGCATTCTTTCCACATGTCCGAACCATCGGAGCATTCCCTTTCGCATCTTTACACCAATACTCTCTTTCATACCTACTCGCTCTCTTACGTCGTCGTTGCGAATGCGGCCGGTCAGCCTAACTCCACAGATTTTCCGTAGAGATCGCATTTCGACCGCATTAATTTTGCTTTCATGCTCTTTTCTGCATACCCAACTCTCGCTTCCATATAGTAATGTTGGGACAAGCACTGCGTTATGTATTGCTACACGTGCCTTCTGGCTGAGGTGGTGGCTACCGAGAAGTTGCCCCAACGCTCCATTCGCTCTATTTTCCGCATTCACTCTTCGCTCTATATCAGTGGTGTACCTTCCATTATAATAAACTGTTGGGAATATCATCATCATCAGCTAGTATACATTTCACTGCTGGGTTAGCACCTCCTTCATTCTGGAAGCGAAATTGGCCTAATATATTTTTTTTATTGCTTATAGTGGCAAACGAGCAAGCAGCACACTTGATGGTAAGGGTCACTGCCGCCCATGGACCTTTGCAATACCAATGGTATAGTTTAAGCCGCTGCTTACCAATAAAATCCCCAAACCCACCCAGTTGGGCTTCCGGCTCTCTCGCTCACCGAACGAAGCGTAATATCACATTCTCATTACTCAGACGTCGATCTTCTGCTCAGTGTGGTACTACCCCGGACGGACCGGCCCGCGGCTGTAGACAGAGGACTGTCAATAGCGTGGTCCTAACACTATTATATATCGCGTTGATTGGATGCGATTTTGGTATTATTTCGAGTTTCTAAAATTAAAACATTGTGAAAATTTAATAAAAATAAAAATTAATCTATTATTTATATTATTATCCGTGTGGTGACGGAGAAAGATTACTATTCACCACCCCATATTGTACCCGTGGGTAATCGTACGAGACGACTTAGGGATATAAAATGCATATATGATTATTCGACTGCACAGATGGCATAGTGGTTAAGATACCGACTTTCCGTGCCAGTGCCGTGGGTTCGATTCCCACACATGACAATACTTTGTGCGATCCACAAAGTATTGTTCTGAGTCTGGGTGTAATTTGTCTGTGTTAATTGCATGTTTGTAAAGTCCCCCGCAATACAAGGATTATTTTCCTTAGTGCAGGGAGGTGTTTTTTAAAAAAAAAAAAAAAAAAATATAACATCTATGCAAGAGATGGAAATCTCTAAACAAAACTCTATACCAATACGTCTGACCATCGTGGTATAGTAGGTCAATTTCCCTCCCATTACGGAGGAGGCTCGAGCCCAACAGTGGGACATATATGAGCTGAGATGATGATGAAAGTTTTGAATATATAGGATATTTATTTTATTTCATACGTATTACTTTAGGTATTCATTTAATGTTGTGGTTTTGATAAGAAATAAACCTGTTTTTCCTTATGCAAATGTGAAAAGGAATTAACAGGTATTAATCCGGTCAATTTAGACATTCGAAGCTACATAAATACCCAACAAGCTGAAAATCGGTAAGATTGTTTAAAATATGATTAAAAATAAAATTTGAAAGTTCCCCATGTTTCCCCTGTATGGAAAAAAAAATATTTAAGGTCAAAAAAATGAGTTTTTCCGGCGATTTTCAGCAAGACGGTAAGTTTTATCATAAAATAATTCGGACAAAAATTGTAGATCATAAAATTATCTACGAAATGTGTATCAATACTTTTTTTCCTACGAGCCACCATTTTTGAGATATAATGATTGAAATAGTTGTTATCGTCATAATATGCATGAGTACGCCACGTATATACGAGTACATCTCTACAGCTGTAATATATGTTAAAATATGTTTCTATCGGTCATAGTATCTTACACCTATAATATAAAATATACATAAGTTGTAACTATAAGAAAATGACCAACTTCCAACCCCCGTCTGGCTAAGACCCTGGCGGTCTAGTTGAATTATTAATTCAAGTTACACCGAGAAAAAAAAACTTGAATTAATATTAAAAAAAAAACTAGTGCATAAATATTTTTTTTTAGTTTTACGGAACACTTCGTGCGCAAATACAATTCGGAATTGGCCGATTTTTTTTATTTTCTCCGTTTTTTTGCAGTTTGACCCCCAATTTTTACTTTAGCTTCGTATTCAGCGGTAACATATATGTCGCCAAATCTTTGTCAAACACTTAGCACAGACCACTTTTTTTTTGTGCATATGTGTACCTAATATATAAGATACTAAAAAACAAAGTTATTAAATAAATGTAGGTATGTATCTTATTTAAAAAAAAAGTTGCCAAAATCAATTAATCAGGAGTAGCACTCACACTGTTGACAGTTTTCTGTCTACAGACGCGGGCAGGCCCATCCGAGGGCAGTACCAAATCGCAGAAAATCGACTACTGAATAATGGCAATGTGTAAGCGTACTTTCTGGATGGATTTGGGTTAACACTTACCATCAGGTGTGCTATTTCATCCTTTGCCAGCATAAGCATTAAAAAAATTATGCTTGCGTACAAAGTACACATGTCAGAAGTGAAACTTTGGCAAACTAATTTTTGATCCTCCCTCCCCCACATATAACGCGTCGTAACGTATGTCTGTACCCCCTTCCCCTCCCTGAAAGTAACGTAACACCCAAGTGACCGTTTTTAAACGTGCTTGAGGCAATAAAAAAAGAGATGCCAAACTCGCAATACATGTGTATGTTGTTTATTCATCATCTAAAAAATAAAAATTTACGTGTCAACTTAGGAAATTTTAATTCCCTAGTTTTTTATTTAATAAAAAAAACAATGCTACGTAACGCGTTGTTTGAACCCCCCTCCCGACTATGTAATGCATTGTAACATTTAACAAGACCCCCCTCCTCCCGAATTGCGTTACGTAATACTTGAACGGCCCCTAACAGAAAAACGTTACAATTTTTTTTGCTCCCATACGTCGATAAAGTTTCACTTCAAAAATCTTAGTATAATACTCTCAAAAAAAAAACTTATCTTTCCTTTTTTTCCAGAGACAAAATAGTTATGAGACTTCTATTCAAATGTCTGCTATTATTCATGCTGCGTTCAGAAGTTGATGCAGTATCCTGCCCTGTTCCCTTCTGCAAGTGTGTGTTTGAAGAAAAAATACAAGATAACATGGCTACATGTTTGTTTGGTGATTCAACTGTCAATATAGCATGGAGTCAAAAGCTTACACAACAAATACTAACAATAACTTGTCAGGTATGTTTAGATTTTTAACCGACTTCAAAAAGGAGGAGGTTCTCAATTCGTCTGTATTTTTTTTTATGTTTGTTACCTCATAACTTTCGCCTGTGCAAAGCGATTTTAATGATTCTTTTTTTATCTAAAAGCTGCTGCTTCCCGTGTAGTACCATTTCAATTTGGTCCAGTTCTGACAATGGCATCCATGGAAAAACCATATAAGTCTAAAATTGGCATTAAGTATAAGTACGACAAATGAACGAGTAGCTCAAGCCCCGCTACTAATGGAACAACCTATGTGTGTCTGTAACTCTAAAAAGTAAAAAAATAAAAAAAACTACGTTTAAAAAAACCGACTTCAAAAACTGAAAAGTATAAAATAACTTAAAATACTATCATTTGTATGTGCTATCTATTGATAGGTTTGAAGTCGGTGCCGGTATCGGTATCTTTAGTGTTGGAATTTCATTACAGTAAGTACCTAAGCTGTTTATAATTTTGTTTAGGGCTTGGCACCGAATTATATTTGTTTCACAATTCTTTTTTAATAACTTTTAAAGTACTGTTTTTTTATTGTTAATGGTGACAAACGAGTAAGCGGCAAACTTGATGGTAAGTGTCACTGCCGCCCATGGACCTTTGCAATACCAAGGGTATACAGCCAGATCGATGCCTACCATCCCACCCAGAACGTTGTACTTCCATCTCTCTCGCTCACCGAACAAAGCGCAACAGCACAATGGTACTGCTCAGACGTAATTTTTTTTGTAAGAGTGCGGTTTTCGCATGTATCTCCTTTTTCCTATATCAGACTAGTTCCATAGTACCATGTAACCACAACTGAGGGAAGTTGGAAGAGTTCCTGATGGGTATAACTAACTATATATATATATATATATATATATATATATATATATATATATATATATATATATATATATATATATATAGATATATAGATATATATATCTATATATATATATATATATATATATATATATATATATATATATATATATATATATATATATATATATATATATAATATAGATAAAAGTAGTTTTATTTCAAATGTCTTATACTCGCGTAAACATTAGAAGCGGTTAACCGGTTACAGAGATACAGAGAAGAAGATGACATATTGCGTCGACCCCAAGTAATTGGGATAAAAGCAAGATGATGTTGATGACGAGAATCTGTAAAAATAGTTTTATTTCAATCAGTTAATATTTTTGTTATTTGGATTTCTATGTTGTATGGATCAGCATGTTGGGCGACAAAAGCGACGGGCGAGAGACGATTACATGTAGCGGAGATGCGAATGTTGAGATGGAAGTACGGCGTGACGAGAATGGATAAGATAAGGAATGAGCGAGAATGATTGAAAGTGGCGCCAGTGACGGATAAGTTAAAGAGTGAACGTTTGACCTGGTATGGACATGTGATGAGACGGGATGAAAGTAATGTTGCGAGGAAAGTTTTAAGTATGTTGAAGGCTTTAGGAGTAAAAGGAGACCAAGGAAAAGATGAATGGACTGCGTGAAGCATGATATGAATAAACAGGGAGTGACTACAAAGACATTTGCGTCGATCCCCAAGTAGTTGGGATAAGAGCAAGAGAATGATGAGTTAATATTTTTGTTATACATATTTCAGGGTACAAATTTCACATCATGTGCAAATCTGCCTCAATTTAATATAAATGATTCAAGCGGTAAAGTTGTTGTTGAGGAATGTGCTCCAAGTATAATGAGATGTATCAATGGAATGTACAGTTCACCATCGACAATTACAACTATAGACGTTAGAAAACTATCTGGAGAGTACACTGGGGAAGATTTTAGCAGCTTTGACAAGCTTGATGTCTTGTATATGCGTTTGACAGGTGAGAGGTTTTTAAATAGATTTTTTAACCGACTCCAAAAAAGGAGGATTCTCAATTCGTCTGTATTTTTTTTATGTTTGTTACCCCATAACTTTCGACTGGGAGAAGCGATTTTAATGATTCTTTTTTTATTTGAAAGCTGGTGCTTTCCGTGTGGTCTCATTTTAATTTGGTCCGGTCTGACAATGGCACCCATGAGAAAACCATATAAGTCTAAAATCAGCATTATGTGTGCGACAAATGAACGATTAACTCAAGCCCCGCTAATAATAGAACAACCTATGTGTGTCTGTAACACTAAAAAATAAAAATAAAAAAAAATACGTTTATAAAAACCGACTTCAAAAACTGAAAAGTACAAAATAACTTAAAATACTATCATTTGTATGTGCTCTCTATTGATAGGTTAAAAGTCGGTGCCGGTATCTTTAGTGTAGGATTTTCATTACAGTAAGTAAGCTGTTTATAATTTTGTTTAGGGCTTGGCACTGATTTCAAACCTATCAATAGATAGAATGTACAAATGATAGTATTTTAAGTTATTTTGTACTTTTCAGTTTTTGAAGTCGGTTTTTTTAAACGTAGTTTTTTTTTAAAACATTCCTTGCTCACCACTTGGATCCGAGTAGAGCGGGGCTACAGTAGCGGCGCCTTCCACTCGTATCCGAGCGAGCGTAGTAGTAGGATCCGAATGTTCCGCACCCAACGTGCTGTGTGCCGACCACTTGGTTCCGAATGTGTTAAAATAGAACTATTTTTACGGATTCTATCGCGTTTGTATTTGATTTCTAATTTCCCGACGTTTCGAACAATTAACAGAGTTCATTGGCACGTTGGCAAATCAAATACAAACTTGATAGAATCCGTAAAAATAGTTTCATTTCAAATGTTTAATAATCGCGTAATCATTGGAAATCAGTTAAAGCGCGTATGTTTACGCGGCTATTAAAATGTTTAATAAACTCTATTTTCACAAATATTGATTGTAAGATGGCTGGTGGTTAAGATGCCGACCCGTCTCAGTGCCGTAGGTATGATTCTCACGCAGGATAATACTTTGTGCGATCCACAAACTGTAGTTCTGCGAGTCTGGATGTAGTTTGTCTTTGTAAATATATTTGTAAAGTCTAAAGCAATACAAGGATTATTGCCTCAGTGCTGCGTGGTGTCCAAAAAATAAACGCTGAGAAGACAAAAAGTATTCGAAAGATCGAGAAACGGCTACGGCTACCAATACTGCCATATCTTATATTACTTGTCGATGATATAAAAGACAATATATCTACCTGACTCAGTGCTAAAAATCTGATGCCGTTTGTTCAATAATTACATTCACAAGTAGTGTTGACGTCAGACAAACGGCCGGACATAGCAACTATTGACAATACGTACTGTTAGAATTGAAAATAGAAATAAAAAAATAAACGTTCATTTAATCCCTTAAAATTATACACACATGCATACATATTCCGTCGAACCCAAGTAATTGGGATAAGAGCAGGAGAATAATGGCCACATAGAGAATAGAATAAATAAATTACATAATAATTTTACATTACTATATGGAAGCAAGAGTTGGGTATGCAGAAAAGAGCATGATAATAAAACTAATGCGGTCGAAATGCGATCTCTATGGAAAATCTGTAGAGTTTGCAGACCGATCCGGTCTGGATACCGACCGCATTCGTAACGACGACGTAAGAGAGCGAGTAGGTATGAAAGAAAGTATTGGTGTAAAGATGCGAAAGGGAATGCTCCGATGGTTCGGACATGTGGAATGAATGCCGAACGAACTTCTGGTTAAGAAGATATATAATTTATATCATAGATCATATAATGCGAAAGTGGAAGGATGTAGGTGCCGAGGGAGACCGAGACTAACTTACCTAAACCAGATTGGTCAAGTACTGAAGGAAGGTGGAGTCAAGAGTCTCCGAAACCGGCGAGCGTGTATGAAGAGAATTATGAATGTTGAGGAAGCGAGTGAAGTATGCAAAGATAGAGTTCTCTGGCACTCTGTTCTCTCTGCCTACCCTGCAAGGGATATGGCGTGATGATATGTATGTATGTACAAAATAATTTTTCCAAAACTGCATTCACCATAAAATCTCATTGTCTGATTTCAGAAACGGATAAACAGCTACCAGCGGTCGTATTGAATTCTTTGCCATTATTACAGCATGCATTTCTAATGGGTGGCGATTTACAGTTACATTCAAATGTATTCAATCAATCAAGAATATACCATTTCCATTTGGGATATAATAATATAAAGAGTATACCTGCTGGCGCATTTAATGGCTTAACAAGTTTGAAGGAATTGTCAATAGAGGGCAATAATATTGAAAAAATTGATCGTGGTAGTTTTGAAGGTTCGTATTATTATTTTGTTTTATTTTATCCGTGTGGTGACGGAGTAAGAATACACTTCACCACTCCCTATCTCACTTGTGGGTGATCGTAAGAGAAGACTAAGGAATATAAAATGCATATAACATCTATGCAAGAGAAGGAAAACTCGAAACAAAACCGTCCCATCCCATTACGGAGGAAGCCCGAGCCCAGCAGTGGGACATATTTGAGCTGTGATGATGATTGATATTTTTGACGTGATTATATATTTTTAGAATTCCCAAAGTGGGAGATAAGAATAGTGATTATAAGAAGTCGATAGATGTATACATATAAGTAGTAAAAAGGAAGCTAAATCGCGTTTAAAGCGTTAGTAATGAAGAGATTTTATGATGTTTTATATAACGTAATGCAGAGGAAGTGCTAAAGTATAACGACGGTGATATAACAGTACTTTAGGTGTGTTTTGTAAAATCTCAATACTCATCAAAAGGAGCACCTTACAATGAAAAACCAACGATCAAGTAAAAAATAACGATTTGACGTAACAGTGACTTAAAATGCAACTATGTGCTATAAAAATGTAAAAAGATATGTTTAAGATTAGGCTGTATGAAGTTTGCCCTTTGCCTATCAAAACAAATGAACCGGAGCAAAATATATATAAAAAAATTTAAATGTTTTTTTTTAATTTATAGTATATATAAATTATATATTTTAAACACGATGCATATATATTTTTATTGTCGATAGTGGCAGAAGCAAAGCTGATGGTAAGTAATACTGGCTTTGCAATATTAGGGCATAATTTGACTTCTGACTGCTGTGAAGAAAATGCTATTTACAAGCCTCGTTTAAAGAAGGACATATCACAGTAGCAGCTAATTAATTCCAGATCCTACACGTAAGTGGGAGTAATAATCATTCAAAACGTACATCTATAATAGGTTTCCAGAAGTATTTCTTTCTTTCCGTGTGGTGACGGAGTAAGAATACTATTCATCACCCCACATATTACCCGTGAGTGATCGTACCAGTCGACTAAGAAATATAAAACGCATATAACATCTATGCGAGAGAAGAAAACTCGAAACAAAACCCTATACCAACAAGTCTGACCAGCGCGGTATAGTAGGTCTATGGGTCTATGGGGTTGCGCGCCGCCTCTTTCGTCGCCCCGGACCGATTTGGCGGGGCGCAACCACGTCCGTTGTACGTTTTTTTGGTAGGCAATGGCCCTGGACACATGTCACTCGCTCCGTCCGGGGCGACGGAAGGGCAGCGCGTGGCCCCATAACCCACCGTATTCCTTCCCCATCGCTATTAGGCCAGCCACTGGTACCGCTTCCTTGCCATCCATGGCCAGCCCGGCGCATTACCCTTTCGGGTACCATCCCCCCAGCTAACTGTCGAGGCGTCGCTTTCACGCGGTCAGCTTCTGCGGGTGACGGACTATTCCCAGGTCCAGTCACCCGCAGGTAAATTTCCCTGCCGTTATGTAGGAGGCTCGAGCCCAACAGTGGGACATATATGAGCTGAGATGATGATGATATGAATTAATAATTTTATTATTTTTCGTACAGATTTAAATAAATTAAAAGATTTAATTGTTTCGAAATTGACAATGACATCTTTAGATCCAGATGTATTCTTGGCTGCTGAGAATTTGACATATTTATATCTAGCGGATATGCAATTGCAAAATTTTCCAAATGGTTTTTTGGAAAGATTTAAAAAAATAGAAATGGTAAGTTTTAAGTGGCTTCTTTTTTTTTCCATTTATATCTGGTATAAATTTTTACAAAAAATAATCAATTATTTGCTTACAATCTAAAAACCACTAAGGTTTGTCCAGATCGCAATAACATTCTGCGTAGCCGAAACAACAACATAATCAATAATCACATAACAATATAATTAATTATAATCTACCTACCTTCATTGCTTAGATTTCATTATTATGACAATGTAGATAAGTGTACAACATTATGAATAGATATCGTGTTATATGTAAGCTACAGGCTGTTTAAAAAGTATGTTTTTAACTTCGTTTTTATATTTTCTTTTGTGATGTTATTTTTTAAGGATAGGTCGAGTTGATTAATTATTCTAGGAATTAAATAGGCCATAGTTATTTTACCATAATAATTCGTGGGTTTTATAATTACAAGATCCTTATTTGTTTGTTGCCGTGTCTGTATTTTATGCGATATGTAATTTTGTATTTGTGTATTAAAATATTGTTCTATTAATAAACTATACGTAACTTAAGATCTCACATCAATTAATTAACTTTTGTGTTGAGATGTACTTTACAAACATACAAACAATAGACGCAAATAACACTAATTTAGTGATAGGACCACGCTGTTGACAGTTTTCTGTCGACAGCAGGGATTCCCAACCAGTGGGGCGCGCCTCACTCGGGGGGGCGCAGAATGATTCAAGGAGGGGCGTGTAGGAATTTCTTAAAATTCTCGTGCGCAGGAGACTGCGGCTGAAACAGCGACAAGTCATGACGCCAAGGATTCACCAATTGCCTAATAAATTACAGTCCCAATGTTCTAATTAATTAGGTTATATTCGAGTTATTTTATTACATACGTACTTGCTATTTAAATAAAAATAAAGTCTATTGAAATTTTCATCCTTTGTTTTTTTTTTATCGTAGTTGGGACAAAGGGGGCGTAATAATTTAGCACAAACTTGAGTGAGGCGCATAGGGTAAAAGGTTGGGAATCCCTGGTCTATAGCCACGGGCCGGTCCATCCGAGGTAGTATTACACTCTCGCAGAAAATCGACGTCTGAGCAGTAGCAATGAAATGCTGCGCTTTCGCTGAGCTAGAAGGCCCAAAGCCCAATCTTTTGGGTGGGTTTTGATTGTTAGAAGCAGTAGCACTTATCATCAGGTGTGCTCCTTCCTCGTTTGTAACCGTAAGCAATATATAAAAATACCCAGACTCAGTAGGAACATTTGTTAATTTGGAGAAAGACCTGTTATGCTTGAGAATTACGCACTCGGCACGTGAAATCAGTGGATGGCAAAAACGCTATCTGTGCAATCATTCGTGTTCAATTTAGATTAATAAACCCTGGGCGACCGAGTTTCAGGTATAAAATACGTGTGCGTCTCGGGACGTCCAACAGAAGTGATAACTTAAACTTATCTAAGTTGTACTTTTGAAAACAAAGACAGGTAACCCTACTAGTCCTACTAGTAATGATAGTTAGATAAAAATCGATTCGGGTGAAAAAACATTTTTTTTTCCATCACGCGAGATTGTTGAACTCTTGAACATATGATCGTGAGTTTTGAATAGATTGCGTCTTTTCTCATCTGAGTAAAGTTACGTATTTTTATGGAATTATCGTTACATGGCACTGTCCTAATACGATGGAATGTGAAAAAAACTTAAAATTCGTAGTGAAAAAAAAACATTTTTTTTTTCATCCGAATCGATTTTTTTTCTAGCCTATCATTACAAGTAGGACTAGTAGGGTCACCTGTCTTTGTTTTCGGGAGCGATCCCCTTCCACCCTGTATAGCGTTTTAACGAGGCTACAAACTGCAATCGCAATTGGTGCAACAGTGCTATGAATTTAAATTGAGTTTAAGAATTAATTGTACTAATATCTACATTATATTGCTTTACATATTTTAGGTAACGATTAAAGGCAATCAATTAGAAATGAAGCTGGGCTCTGAAGCATTCGCTCGATTGCCTGTTTCTGTACAAGATGTTGTGATATCCGATTGTAAATTAACGTACCTGCCGGAAACATTATTTAAGGGATCTGGTTACCTCGAAGACTTGACAATATCACACAATAAAATTGAAGCTTTACCACCAAAGTTGTTTGATAATTTAAACTCTTTGAGAACTGTTTCATTGGTAAATAATTCGATTAAAATATTATCCAAAGAGATTTTTTCCAAGACGACAAACTTGATTACAATCAATTTGAGTTTAAATAATATTGAAAAAGTGAACGGGTAAGTTTTTTGTATATTTTTTTAACAATCACCAGGGGGCCGTTCATGAATTATGTAAGGAATTTCGATGAATGATTCCGCTCCAATATCGTAAGACATCATAAGATTGTAACTACCCCCCTGCCCCTTAATAAGATTTTTTGTAAGAAAAGGCCTTATTGATCAAATATAACTCCGTTTATTCTGAAAATATCTTTTATTACAATCTTCTTACTACAAGTAGGTATCATTAACTCCCTGCAATAACATTAATCTTATTAATCTATCACATTTTTGACCAAAATTGGTAATTTTCAATTTAATATCTTAATATCAGGTTCACTACCCCCTCCTTGCCTTAAGTAAGAAGTTATAATATTCAGTCAACACTCCCACTCCCCCTCCGAAACGCCTTACATAATTTATGAATGACCCCTAATTTGCACATAGGAAATAATCCTTGGGTTACGAAAGCAGATATTAATATTGAATTTCTTGAAAATAGTTTTAAGTAGTTTAGACGCTAAAAATAATTATTTTTAGCTTCCATCGATTTCAAGTAAGTGATATAAGGTGATGGTCAAGATATGTTAATATAAGACTTCAACTGATGATAAGAATGATACACTTTTTTTAGGGACTCGGTATAGTCACACTCTGCCCCATTCAAAGTTTGTTGCAAGATTTTAAAGATTATGTTTCCCTTTATAAATACCCGATTACGAAACGAAAAAAAATCGTAATCGGGTATTTATAAATAATTAAGCATATTAAATGCTAAAAATTTCAGTAATTTGAATAACAAGGTTGTGTCATCGTTTAATACAATTCTAACTGTAAAGTTTGAAGTATTAAGCCTATACAATGTGTAAACATTGTCCGGTAGATGGCATACGTCACCTTGAAGACGTAAAATATAATATGAAGCGAAATTTGCATGTCCTAAAATAGTTCACGATGGTGTAAGTGGCAGCACGATTGGGCCGGATTCCCAATAGGTACGGGTTCGAACCCCGCTTGTGACATCATTTTTCGTTTCGTAATCGGGTATTTATAAATAATTAAGCATATTAAATGCTAAAAAATTCAGTAATTTGAATTATGTTACCCTTTAATGACGTAATTTAAGAAAAGACATACCTAGATACATATCATCTCGCCGTATCCCTTGCAGGGTAGGCAGAAAGAACAAAGTGCCAGAGAACTCTATCATTACATACTTCACTCACTTCCTCAACATTCATAATTCTCTTCATACACGCTCGCCGGTTTCGGAGACTCTTGACTCCACCTTCCTTCAGTGCATGACCGATCTGGTCTAGGTAGGTGAGTCTCGGTCTCCCCCGGTACTTACATCCTTCCACTTTCGCATTGTATATGTTCTTAACCAGATCGTTAGTAATTATTGTTGACATACATTATGTAATAAGGAAAATTTAATAAAAACTCTGACAGAATTCAGTGTGATACTGAACTCTGTCAGAATATTACTCAAGCAGAATATAAAATATGCAATTTCATCTCCACAGAGATGTATTCGAAGCCAATAATAACATGAGATATCTATTTCTACATACCAATAACATCAGTTATGTAGATATAAATGCATTCAAAGGAATGAATTATTTACGTGTCATAGATCTATCATCAAACAAATTAAAAAGAATAACAAATAATAAAACAATAACTTGGCAGACGAGGCGACTGAACTTAAATAATAATCAACTGAGTGAATTTGAGAATTGGTTCGTTCAGATCAATGGTCTTATAAATTTAAATTTAGCGCATAATCAAATAAAACAGATTAAGGTAAGATATGTCTATATTAAATATCGATTGATACATTTAACTTGCACCGTGGATGTTGTAAAAGACGACTAAGAGCTTTATAACGAACTGGACCAACTCTAGCTGATGCCGTTTGGTCAATAATTACATTCCCAAGGAGGGTTGATATCAAGCTGGTCATAAAACTATTGCTAATAAATTTTACAATATGTACTATGAAAGAAGAGTACATATTGTATCGACCCCAAGTAATTGAGATAAGAGTAGGAGAATGATGATGATATAACTATAATTATGTTAGCATTAATAATGTTGTTTCTGACCAGGAAACCAATATATATTCTTTCAAAGCAAAGATTACAATCGACTTAAGGTATAATAACATATCACAGATAATAAGAAATAATGCAAGCACAGAATTGATGATACCAAAAAGAAATTACACAATATATTTGTCGAATAATCCTTTAGAATGCGATTGTCTTGTATTAACAATACTTAATGATTGGAAAGACTATGGTATATTGGCTGATTATGATGAAATTATTTGTGTTAACATTGGTAAACTTTCAAGTTATTCAAGAAAACAAGTAGGTGCTATATGTAGCAAAGAACACGCTTTAGTAGCTCTGATTGGTACCAGTACTATTGGAGCACTAGTTTTGATTATATTAATAATATCTATATACACGAGAAGAAAGAAATTAAGTGATTACATAACAATAATTCGAAATAAAAACAATACGGAAATTATAACAGCATATGAAATGAAACTGTATGCACTGAAAAAATACGATCTTTTTATATCTTTCGCACATCAAGATGCAGAATTTGTAACAGATGAACTATTAGTTAAATTAGAGACTGAATTTGGTCAAAAAGTGTGTGTGCATTATAGAGATTGGATAGTGGGACACTTGATTCCAGATCAGATAGTAGAATCAGTGGAAAGTTCGAGATTGACTATAATAATATTGACTGAACATTTTCTAGTGTCCGAATGGTCGTATTTAGAGTTTCGGACAGCGCATAACTTGAGCATACAAGAAGGAAAACCAAGAGTGATCGTAATTTTATTGGATGAAACTGTATTACAACATGAAAACTTAAGTGATGATTTAAAATCATATATTGCTGCCAATACTTATTTGTTGTGGGGAGATATTTTCTTTTGGGATAAATTGCAAAATGTCATTCCAAGGCGAGGGAGAATAAGTAAAAAAGTAGAAAAACAGAAAAGGGCGCATGCTTTGCTAAGATGCGGCTGTTAATTACGGCGCTTTTGTTTTTCAGAGAAGACTAAAACATCGTCCTACTATGGAGAAAGGATCTCTTCCATAGGGACGGGAAATTGATCGACTATACCATCTTACTAGCGAGTCACTTCAGTTGATTTTGAATTCTAGACATAGCTTTAAACTGCCTATAAGGTGGGTACATCTGAATGATGACCAATTCAGAACAGCTTGAATTCCTTTGAAACAATTGACCCAAACATAGTATTTTATTGCTACATTTAATTCTCCTGCAATGATGTTATCTTTGCCTTTAGTCGTCTTATACGACACTTCTAGGAAGGAAAAGGGTAGTGAATTCTAGACTTAGACTGAAGAAATAACCATGTATTAATTTATATTAAATTAAATGATATGAAATAAACACAATTGCTTTTAATTCATTTCGATAGTATAGTGTGTATACATTCGCGTTTATAGTGGTAGGACCACGCTGTTGACAGTTCTCTGTCTACAGTCGCGGGCCGGTCCGTCCGGGGTAGTACCACACTGAGCAGAAGATCGACGTCTGAGTAATGGCAATGTGCTATTACGCTTCGTCCGGTGAGCGAGAGAGCCAGAAGCCCAACTGGGTGGGTTTGAGGATGTTATTAGTAGGTAGCGGCCTAGCTATACCCTTAGTATTTCAAAGGTCCATGGGCGGCAGTAACACTTACTATCAGGTGTGCTGTTTGCTCGTTTGCCACCATAAGCAATAAAAAAAATCTTTTATTTCATTTTGCTAATATCTTTTATTTCATTGCGCTAATTGCCAACAACTTTTACAATATGTACTATGAAAGAAGAGTACATATTGTATCGATTCCAAGTGATTGGAATAAGAGTATGATGATGATAATGATGATCGCTGTTCCGGAAGAATAGAGGCACAATTCAAAAAAGGGAAATTTTTCAGGACGCCTAAAATAAGTATTTAATTTTTTTCCTGAAAACACGATTCCAAATACACGAACGTCTGCACAATTTCCTTAAGAATGATTACGAAAAGTTAATAGGGAGAACTTATGATATGAACCAGCACTCCACCATCAAAAATTTAAATAAACTCATTTGCAAAAAAAACGGGCGGTTTTGTTTTTCATTCATATTTAAAAAGATACAATACCAAAAAGGTTTCAATCGTTTGTACACGTTACTGGCCGGTTTTAAAAATGCTGTGGTATTTAAAAAAGTACGTTCTAAATTCAATTTTTCATTTGATGTTCATTTTTACAGAAAACCCCTTTTTATCCTACATTTTTGGTGCGAAGTTCCAGAAGTTAACATCGACTTTCATAACTTTTATTCAATTTTTATCGATTAATTTCATATCCTTGACTGTCAAAGCTTTATTTAATGCTGTTTGGCTGTATCAAAAATGGTAGATAAAGTGGTAAAAGCTACCAAAATTATCGCGCTGCTTGAAGAGGGTTGCAGCCAATGTTTCGTGGCTAGGAGGCTAAATGTTAGTCGCTCGACAGTGCAAAGGACCTGGCAGCGATATCAGGAGACTGGTTCCGTCGAGAGAAGGCCTGGTTCTGGAAAACCATGTACCCAACCACGGGATGATCGTTTTCTTGTGAGTCGCGCATTGAGAAATCGCAAATCTTCGTATGTGGATCTTAAGAACAACCTCCAAGAAGTAAGAAATGTGCATATTAGTCTATGGACGGTCAGGAGGAGGCTTCTCGCTGCCAATATACGCAGTCACCGCCCGGCCCGCGGCCCCAAATTACTCCGTGAGCACAGAGTTCACAGGCTTAGGTTCGCTAGAAATTGTGAATCATGGACTCAAGACGATTGGAATAGGGTTTTGTTCTCTGATGAAGCCAGGATATCTCTGTTCGGTGAAGATCGACGTCGGCGAGTGCTAAGAAGACAAGGAGAACGCTTTGCAGAGGCATGTTTCGAAGAAATCACACCTTATGGTGGGGGCTCTGTTATGTTTTGGGCAGGAATAAATTCAATGGATCGTACAGAGTTAGTCTTCATTGAAAACGGCTCACTGACTGGGCATCGATACATAACGGCAGTTCTAATTTCTCATGCACAACCCGCATTGGCCACTCTAGGTGAAGACTCGATTTTTATGGACGACAATGCTCGCGCCCACCGATCCCGCGATGTTAATGCGTATGTGCAAGAGGTCGGCATTCGTCGTTTGGATTGGCCAGCTCGAAGTCCCGACCTCAATCCCATAGAGCATGTCTGGGACGTTCTGAAACGGCGTGTGAGATCAGTACACCCGGCTCCGCAGACCATCAGAGAGCTGAAGAATGTGATTACTGCGGAGTGGGAACGTATTCCGCAAGCAAGTATCCGGGATATACTCGCTAGCATGCCCAGACGAATTCAAGCTGTGATTTTAGCTAGAGGGGGTCACACTCGATACTAAACATTTATCTGCTTTTACTTTATTAAAGAAAAACAAACAAAAAAACTTTTTTATTTTTACTTCATGAGCATATGCACTACTAGCGAATATACACTACTAGCGAAGTTTAGCATTATTTCCCATAAATTGTATCTAAATTTTATGAAATACTGATGAAAACGATTATTTTCTTATTAATTTACCAAATTGTGTGGATAAAACTACCTATAATTATCAAACAAAGAAATATTAACATTTGAAATGGTTCATTGCTTAGGTGCCCGTTTTTTTTTGCAAATGAGTGTATAATGAAAATTGTAATTTTAGAGTTTTGTCACTATTCTTCTGGACCAGCGACTTGTTTTTTTTTTTGGTTATATATGTTCGAGGGAAATATTAGAATATTAAAACGAAATTAAGACTGAAATATTTAATTACTACTAGCTGCCGCATATGGCTTGTCTCGGTGGTTTATTGATAAAAGGTAATCTATGACCCAGGCTTCAGTCGTGCGGCTAGATAGCTTTCAGAGGACAGGAATTTTATCAAATTATTATTACTTATCGTAATTTTTATGGTCAAATTACTTATCTTTTTTTTTTATAAATTGTAGCTTATCTGTTATTCTGATATATAACCTATATCACTGTAAAGTTTTATCAAAATCCGTCTCGTACTTTTTGCTTGAAAGAGTAATAAATATCCATACAAACTTTAATTAAGTTTAACTAGTTATTGGTTTTATTTTCATTTTAATACATATGAAGCTGCTAGAACCAGAGCGGCCTAACTACAAGAATCATGTTTTACAATATGTAGGGAATTAAAATTAAAGTAAATTCAATTTAATCGATTTGAACATAAACCGAAAATGGATTTGTACTGCCATCTATTGTTAAGAGCTTGTAAACAATTTTAGGCCGCTGTGGTTTTGTAGATTAACATTTTTAGATCACGAAATTGCAATTACGTTAAGAGTTGCGAATATGCAGTTAGGTCACTCTGGCGCTAGCAACGTCAGATATACTTTCTACATATTGATTAGTTTAATTAGAATTAGTACTTCTAGGTAACTTTATCAGTAATTTCTTCCAAAAATTGGTATCGTTCCATAGCAGATAGGAATTGGTAGCAATACATGATTTTATATCTTCATGTAGATTTTCATGTCTTAATATAGTGTCGTCAAGCAAAATGAATATGATTTTTGGCTTCTCTTTTTGTTTGTTCAAGTTATAAATCGTCGTGAACTCTAAATTCATCCTATCCGATACTAAAAAAAGTTCCGTTAAAATAATCATAGCCACTGAGGCATTCTCAATAGATTCTTTTTCTTGATCAGGAAAAATTTCACCTACAAATGTTCGCAGATAAACTCTTTGACTATACTCGCCTTCCAATTTTGGTAATAGTTCATTATAAACGAATTCTTCAACATGACAAGTAAAAGAGATAAAAATATCGTATGTTTTTGATTGATCTGTCATCTCAAATGAATTTTCTTTTTTATCTGTTTTATGATTAAGAAATGTTAGTAGATATTGCCAAATCTTTTTGCGACGCTTGAATATAGTGACAAGAATTATAATTATGATAAGACCACCAACTAGGCTTGATCCAATACTTCCAATTAATGCATGACCTTCATTACAATTTATATCCATGTTTATATTTGATAATTGAGTTTCATCTTCACAGATTATTTCTTCATAATCTAATAAAACACCACGTTTATACCATTCGTGTAGAATTGTAATTACAGGACAATTGCATTGTATAGGATTATCAGATAAATATAAACTTATGTTTCCCATAGTTAAAATCATGTCTTGGTGTGTGTTCCTTATTATTTGTGATATATTGTTTTGTCTTAGATCTATGGTCAGTCTTGAATTTGTAAAGTTCATTTGATATTCCTGTAATAAAATTGGTTTTTATTAAGTTTATTTTTTTGTCATACATACATGTTATCATGCCATATCCCTTGCAGGGTAGGCAGAGAGAATAGAGTGCAAGAGAACTCTATCTTTGCATACTTCACTCGCTTCCTCAACATTCATAAACGCTCGCCGGTTTCGGAGACTCTTGACTCCACCTTCCTTCACGTATGTGACCAATCTGGTCTAGGTATTTTTTGTCAGATTATAAGAATCCAAAATCTTAGCGTGTTAAATAATTAAATTTTACCTAATGTCTTTTGCCTTAAAAGCAACTATTTTATAATCTAATGAGATGAGAATATCGGTAATGACAATATAGTCCATAAGGATAATATAATAATCAAATTAATGTACCAAATAGAATTTCAATATTCAGTCGATAATCCAATCATCATCATCTTCTCTGCTTATTTATATCCCACTGTTGGGCTCGAGCCTCCTCCATAATGGGATGGAAATTAACCTACTATAACAGGCTGGTCAGACGTGTTGGTATAGGGTTTAGTTTCAAGTTTTCCTTCTCTCGCATAGATGTTGTATGCGTTTTATATCCCTTAGTCGTCTCTTACGATCACCAATGGGTAAGATAGGGGGTGGTGAATTGTATTCTTACTCCGTCAGCACACAGAAGCATCCAATAGTAGAAGGGAATAGCAGAATTGTAGAATTTGGTTTATGCGTATCTATCTTATTTTTAAAGCAGATCCTCTGAAATACTAAGAGACTATTTAACTTAGTTGGTCTCTTTTGCTTCTTATGATTAGTCTTAAATTGATCAAGATTAGACTAAATAAATACTAGTACAAAGCGTCAAAGATGTCCTGAAGTAAAGTATACGTTTTTTTTTCTCTTTTTTTTTAGACTCCACCCTGCACTAGAGCTGAGAAACGGGTTGCAATTTCACAACCCATTATCACAGATAAGAATCAATCACTATACTGGTAAAATGTATATAACCTCTAGCAAATAATATTGACCGTAGCAAATTTGAGTTAGAATCTCACCCAACAATGAAAATTAGTGGTAGGACCACGCTGTTGACAGTTTTCTGTCTACAGCCGCGGGCCGGTCCGTCCGGGGTAGTACCACACTGAGCAGAAGATCGACGTCTGAGTAATGGTAATGTGCTATTACGTTCGGTGAGCGAGAGAGCGGGAACCCCAACTGTGTACGTTTGAGATTTGTATTGATAGACAGCGACCTAGCTATACCCTTGGTATTGCAAACGTCCATGGGTGGCAGTGACATTTACCATTAGGTGTGGCTACTTGCTCGTTTGACACCAAAAGCAATAAAAAAAAATTTTGCGCGCGTACAAAGTACACATATCAGAAGTGAAACTTTGGCAAACTATTTTTTAAATCTCGTTTACATACATCAACAAATAGCGTGTAATCTCTCTCTATTCTCTAAGGCGTGGCGCGTTCCTCGTGTGGGTTTCATCTGTAAAAAATCTACCCTCATGTGCGCAAAAAAGTTTCCCTTCGAAACAAGATGGCGCGTAACGGAAAAATGTTACGGTAATTTTTTTTCTATCGCCGATAAAGAAGTTTCACTTCAAAAATAGTAATATATACATACATATCATCACGCCATATCCCTTGCAGGGTAGGCAGAGAAAACAGAGTGCCAGAGAACTCTATCTTTGCATACTTCACTCGTTTCCTCAACATTCATAATTCTCTTCATACACGCTCGCCGGTTTCGGAGACTCTTGACTCCACCTTCCTTCAGTACGTGACCGATCTGGTCTAGGTAGGTTAGTCTCGGTCTCCCCCGGTACCTACATCCTTCCACTTTCGCATTGTATATCTTCTTAACCAGACGTTCGTTCGGTATTCTTTCCACATGTCCGAACCATCGGAGATCGCATTTCGACCGCATTAATTTTACTTTCATACTCTTTTCTGCATACCCAACTCTCGCTTCCATACAGTAATGTTGGGACAAGCACTGCGTTATGTATTGCTACACGTGCCTTCTGGCTGAGGTGGTGGCTACCGAGAAGTTGCCCCAACGCTCCGTTCACTCTATTTCCCGCATTCACTCTTCACTCTATATCAGTGGTGTACCTTCCATCTCGGCTAAATCCACATCCAAGATATACAAATTCATCCACTTGCTCTAGTACATCATTACCTATTGTTACTCTTACATCTGTTCCAGTAATGCATTATGATCATATTACTTACCTTGATCATTGTTATGTTATTCCCGCTTAAATCTAAGTATTCCAAATCAGTTAAATCCATAAACCAATCTTCAAAGACTTCCAAACTATTATTACTTAGGTTCAATAGTTTTATTTGCCTATTCACACCTATATCTCCAAATAAACGTTGCAATTTGTTATAAGCTAAATTTAGATTCCGTAATCTTGTATCATTAAACATGTTAAGATCAATATTGTCAATAGCATTATGATCTAAATGTATTTCTTTGAGTTGAAAACTTTTTTCAAACAGGTTGCTGAAAGATAAAAACAATGATGATTAAAAAAAATGGCACTCGGGGACTGCCGCGGTAAAGCTATTGCATAGCATTTTTTATCAACTTATGCAATTATAATTATTTATTTATTTTTTATTTACACATATTTATTAAAACTACTAAATTATTATAACATTTAAAGTACACGTTTTTTAACTGTTTTATTTATAATATAAATAAATTATGCAAAAATAAATTGCAAAAAGAGTTTGACGGCGGTGAGATTCGAACCCACGCCTACGGTGGCTAAAACCAGCGCCTTAGACCACTAGGTCATGTTGCCTGCGTATAGTCAGTGCAAAATTAACTGCTGCTGTTCAACCATACAATCTTAGGTTTTATTTTCGTTACGGAATTTCTTGATTCGGTTGCAGCGCTCAAAGCCCGCTATAAAAGCTATGCGATAGGTTAATAATTAATAAACCTCAAAACGTAACATGAGGGAGGCCAACGTCTAGCAGTGGACGGCAGTAGGTTGAAATGATGAACATTGTTCTGTTTCCCCTCATCTTCATTTCTAAGTCAGATTTTCCGTTACGCGCTATATATTTATTTTGAAGTGGAACTTTTTTGCGCGCATGAGGGTGAAATTTTTACAGATGAAACACGGCCCGAGAAAGAGAGAGAAAGAGAGAGAGAGAGAGAAAGAGATAGAGAGAGAGAGAGAGTACGCACGATTTTTTTTGTCTAGCACTTCTTTCATCACTGATGATTGGTCAGTATACTCAAATCATATTTGGATCACAAAAATCTTGTATTTTGTCATTATCATCATCATGATCATCATCATTATGTACATCCCAAAATTGGGCCAAGTCTCATCTACAATAGAAAAGCCGAGAAAGATTATCAGATAGGCTGACATAGATTCATATTTCAAGCTTTCCTACTCTTGCAGTGACGTTGTCTACTTGCGAGTTGTCCTTTATAATCACGCACAGGAAAGGAAATGGTAACAACAATGATATTCTTATACCATCGCCACTAGGTAACAAATCCCCAGCATTAATTTTCCGTGACCATTCTAAAAACCGTCTGAACGTTGCAGCTGTCTGCTTTTCTAGCAAATTTATTGATTACTATTATCAAGTACCTATGACGATTTTGCTATTATTTCTCATGGTGAAGGCCTATGTATTTGAAGGTAGCGCCAGTGACGGATAAGTTAAGGAGTGAACGGTTGAGCTGGTATGGACATGTGATGAGACGGGATGAAAGTAATGTTGCGAGGAAGGTTTTGAGTATGAATGTTGAAGGCTCTAGGAGTAAAGGGAGACAAAAGAAAAGATGGATGGACTGTGTGAAGCATGATATGTATAAACAGGGAGTGATTACAGAGATGACGTCTGATAGGGATGTATGGAAAAAGAGGAGATATTGCGTCGACCCCAAGTAGTTGGGATAAGAGCAAGAGAATGATGATGGTGAAGGCCTATGTACTATAATGAAGGACAATGCACTGATGAATTAAAATATAAATACACTCTTATATTACCAAGAATAAGGATTAAGACTCACCTACTCAAATTTTCTATATTATTATAACTCAAATAAACATTCTCTAATTTCTCCATCATGGAGAACATATGTTCAGGGATGACATTTATTTGATTTTCACTTAAATTAATAACTCTTAAAGAAGGTGCATTTTGAAATAATTCTGAGGACTGAAAATATAAAAATTAAATTCTCGGGATAAGCATAGAATGTACATTCTCGTGAAGTATTATTACAATATCACCCATTCTATTTTATTTTAAATGCTAAATTAACTAAAAGTAGTCAATTATAGTCTATCTAATCTAAGAAGTGCATTTGGACAGCTGTCAGAGTAAGGTGTCTAGTTATGTGAACCAAATAATCGCTATCGAAAATATCCGATTTTGATGAGAAATCGATATTAATTCTTTGTAATTAATAATCGGTTTATTTTTTTATTTTTCAAAAAGGAGATGAAATATTAAGTGCTAAATTAACACTAAACAAATTTAATTATTTTATCATAAAATCTATTCATCATATTTAGTAGGATTAGGTTAAGTAAAAAAAAAACTGGATTTTAAAATAGCTATTTGTTCAGAATCATTAGTATTACTTGAATTATCATCGTCGCGAACATTAATAATTATATTCTTATCAATAAAATTGTCGAAACGTACATCTCTGTCAAAATCTATATTCGATTAAATATATTAATCTAATATTTTTACCGATTATTTAGATATTCGCGAATTGGAAGTTGTCAAGCACTACTGTTTAAAACGTTATGACGTGAAATTGTAAGATCGTCCATAATAATTATTATTTACAATGTTATTTTAATTTTAAATTAGTTTTACAAGTTTCAACATTACATTATTGTACAAGTAACTCACTCGCAACGTTAATTATGTAAATAACTTAATATTTCTTTCAAATTTCAGATTTATTGTTTGCAATCATGTGTATACGTTTGACCAAAGTTATTGTGTATTAAAAAATGCGAAACGTCCAAATGCACTTCTTAGATTAGATGAACTATAATTCAGATTTTCAAGTCATCAATACAATCTGAACTGAAAAGTTAGAGTATAAATCGGAACAATGTTTAAACGTTTACAGATAGATGGTAAAACGTACCATATAAAGATAAGAGAGCGGACGGTAATTTAGTTATCCTTATATGGGTATTACACCAGCTGAATCAGTAAAGCGGTTGTAACAGAATTTGGATTGGAATCCAAGTTTCGCGTATGGTAATCGTTTTCCGATTCGCAAAAAAGTTTTTGTTTTTAGTTACCTTCCGTAAATCTTTTGATTTTGGTACCGAGCTGCTAGTATTAGCATCTATTCCCAAATATTTCACCATATTACCTTGAAGATTCAGTTCGTCTAACGAGTCCAAACCTGTAAAGCAAATGATGAACCGGGATATAATTTTTATTTATAATTCATTGAATTAGGCGATACATGGCGGATATCCATTATTATTATAAAACGGAGGAGAGGAAGGAAGATGTGGTGATGGAGTAATAATCATCGTATCTTGCCCGTTGATATCGTAAAAGATGACTAAGGGATATAATATACTTATAATATTTATGCAAGAAAAGGAAAAAAACCAAATAAAATTCTAGTCTAAGCAAATTAATAAGAATAATTTATATTGAATGACTCAAATAAGGATTTTAAGATCAGGGCCGGCTTTAGCACATGTAGCACCCGGATGCAATCATTCACCTGGCACCCTCTTGTATCAAAATGCGTGAACAAAATGGGACAGGTTGATAGTTACAATACGTTCAATTGAACCCCGAACCTCGCTAGAATGCGTTGTCGCATGCTTAGTCTCGAAACCAGGCAAACGCGATCGGATTATGAACTTATAGTGAGCATGGCGACAAAGCAACCTTTCTATGTGTCCTGAGTGACTCTCGGCACCCGAGTGCACCGTACCCTCTGCGCTATAGGTAAAGCCACCCCTGTTTAATACATTAAACCCCAAAGGAGTGAAACGCAGTAGCAAAATTTGTATGTCAATGAAAAATATCTTTATTTATGGTCTTCAAGAAAATGAACACTTGAATAAAACTATACAGATCCATTTGGCCAGCGTAGTATAGTAGGACCTCACTTCTATTATGGAGGAGGCTCAAGTTCAGAAATGGGTCATGTATAATGTGACCAGACGTCCCGTTTTGAACGGGACTGTCCCTTTTTATAATAACGAGTCCCGGTGTCCCCATAACGAACTCTGGGATTGTCCCGTTTTGGGCAACCGCGCAATGGTTGGCTTTGAGTAATTTAAAAACGTGCCAAGAGTTTTATTCTTACTTAAAATCTTCACCAGTTGTATTAAAGCAAATTTTTCCTCTGATAAATATGGTAACTAAACATTTCGCTTATATTTTTTAATTCATAACTTTTAAGTTAACTAACTTTTTCTGAATACCTTTAAAAAGTGTTTTTTAATTGACTCCCCGACTAAAATATCCCGTTTTGAGTTTTTTTTTTTTTTTTTTTTTTTTTTTTTTTTTTTTTTTTTTTTTGGTGGGCTATGGGTGCGTCTCGCCCCGCTGAATCGGTCCGGGGTGACGGAAAGGCGGCGCGTGACCCCATAGACCCACCGTAAAACCCTCTCTCTTCGCCGTGCGAGCGGACCACCGGTACTCGATTTTAACTTCGGTGGCACCTTAGTCATGTACCTAAGACCTGAGATAAATAGATAATTTTACTTACCGTTAAAAGCACCATCACTTAAATGAGAGATACTGTTATTTGTTATAAGTATTTTTTTTAACTTATTAAGACCTTTGAAAGCATCGGTTGGTATATCATCCATTTTGTTATCATACATTTCTAAATTTTCTAATGGTGTTTCATTATATTCTTGTTTAGAAAAATGTATATGACCGCCTATTATATAAAGTTCCTTTATCGCAGGCAAAGATTCTATTGCTACAACCGGCATTGCTGTATCTGCAACTGAAATTAAGATTCCGTCAAATAATTAATGTGAAAATGGGATTTATTTGCTCCCCATCGCCACTGGGCTGGTTAGGGGCCGTCCATTAATCACGTGATGTTTGAAAGGGTTATTTGACAAAAATCACGAAATATCACAAGGAGGGGGGTGTAGTAAGATATCACGTGTATTTATTTTTTTGGCAAACGCTGTGATTTCTAAACTGAAAAGCAGCGGGTAGTGTGACTTTGACTTGTCGTTGCCAGGCAACGAACGAAGTTTAAGGTAGGTGGTCTGTATAAAGACCTTTTTGCGAAGTATAAAAAAGCAAAAAAACCGAGAATATAATGAGCTGTGGTCTACTTTTTTGTAGGAACTAAAAACTCAAGTGATGTTGGTGGGGGAGAGGGGTTTCATAGTCTTAAACATCACCACGTATCACCAAGGGGGAAGGGGGTTATAAAATGATAAAAAAAATGATGCCGCCCGGACGCGGTGTGTTTGCGGTGCGAGCGCGACCGGCCACGTTATCCGATACCATTTACGGAATGCGATTTTAATGCACTTAAAAGGAAACACGACTTCCACGTGATTAATGGACGTCCTCTTATTGGTACCGAATCCTTGACGTCTGATCCTTGATTCTGTACCAACCCCAAGGTGGCATCTAGCAGTGAGATATATATACATACATCATCTTCATCTTTCTGTTATCCCATTACTTGGGGTCGACGCGATATGTCATATTCTTCTCTGCAGTTTTATCAGACGTCATTTCTGCAGTCACTTTTTATATATTCATATCATACTTTACGCAGTAATCTATCTATTTGGTCTTCCTCTACCCCAAAAGGCTTCAATATTCATACTATAATCTTTTTTCCTCTCCCCCAAAAGGCTTCAAAATTCATACTTAAATCTTAAATATTACTTTCATCACATGTCCATATCATCAGTTCATAAGTTTTACATTACTGGCACAACTTTCAAACTTTCTTTATATTCCGGTGAAATTAGACCAAAAAATAAGAGTAAAGCTACATAAATTCCCAACAAGCGGAAAATCAGTAAGATTGTTTAAAATATGATTAAAAATAAAATTTAAAAGTTCCCCATCTTTCCCCTGTATGGAAAAAAATATTCAAGGTCAAAGGTCAAAAAAAATATTGTTTCGCGATTTTCAGCAAAACGGTAAGTTTTATCATAAAAATACATCAGATAAAAATTGTAGATCATAAAATTATCTATAAAAAATGTTTCAATACTTCTTTCCTACGAGCCAACAACAATTATCGCCTAATCACGTTGATACCAATACTTGCGAAAGTCTTCGAACGAATTATGTATAATAAAATGGAGGATTTTTTAACATCATTTAATATTCTTAGAAAAGAGCAATTTGGTTTTAGAAAGGGAAGTTCCACAACTTTGGCATGTTTCTCACTGATGAAGCATATCACTGAAACTCTTAACAATAGGTCAATGGTAGCATGTCTTTTCCTAGATATGACCAGAGCGTTTGACTTCGTATGTCACAAAACCTTACTGTCGAAATTATTCGACTATGGTATATGTGGTAAGGCTCATGAATGGATAGATAGTTATCTTAGCAATCGCCTGCAGTGTGTTGAAATAATTAAAATGTATAGGACTAACCAGATATCTTATAGATCTGCATACAAAACTAATAGTCGTGGTATCCCCCAAGGTAGTTTATTGGCCCCTTTATTGTTCTTGTTGTACATTAATGACCTGCCATAAACAAAGATACAATAATCTTCGCCGACGATACAACAATAATAATAAAAAATTCTAGTAAAACGGCACTTGAAACAGACATGACACTAGCTCTTGAAAATACTGTCAACTGGTTAGAATACAATAAATTAAAAGTAAATATGACGAAAACAAATGTAATACAATTTCAGACCTACACAGCAGATATTACTCCACTTAATATTGAATTCAATGGTACACATATCAACTGTGTTAGCGATTGTACATTTTTAGGTATTACCCTAGATAAATACTGTAGCTGGAAACAACATATAGAAAAAATACTTACCAAAATAGATCGCTTTGTATATGTTATAAAAAAAATTAGACAAACAGTTAATGTAACCGTTGCTTTAACTGCATACCATGCTTACGTCGCATCTGTGTTTAGATATGGCATAGTTATCTGGGGTAATTCAGTGATTGCTGATAGAGTACTAAGAGCACAAAAAAAGTGTATTCGAGCAATGTGGCATTAGCTTTCTAGATACTTGTAAGCCACACTTTGTCAAGCTCAAAATCCTGACCGTTCCATGCCTGTATATCTACGAAGCATGCATATTTGTTAAAAAAATATCCGGACATTTTCAACAAATTTGATAATACATCTAGGCATAAAGCGAAATTAAAATTGCCAGCAATTAAATTAGAATTATTTAATAGAAACTCGTATTGTATGTCAATTAAAATATTTAATCACCTACCACAAAATATAAGATTATTGCCTTTGCACAGATTTAAAAATGTACTACACAATATATTAATAAATAAAAATTATTACAGTTGCATAGAATATTTAGATGACAGAATTGAATATAGATTGACTGAAATATGAATTGATATTTACAATACAATATAATTATTATACTAACCGCACTGACATGAATAATATGGATACTAACTAATGTCAATTTTATTATTTATTATTAATATTACTAACAATTAAAATCATTGTGACATTTAATGGACTCAAAATAGTGTTATTAATTGAATATAATTATTAATTAATTATTGTGACATTTAATTAATTGAATATGATATTGTTAACAATTGAAATAATTGTGACGCTTAATTCAATGATTATATATACCTATTTGCACGCCCTGCTGGGCAGAATATGATGTACCTAAATCTAAATGTAACACCTGTTTATACCATATCTGAGCAAATAAAATTTTTCATTTCGTAATCGGATTTTATAAATAATTAAGCATATTAAATGCTAAATTTCAGTAATTTAAATAACAAGGTTGTCATCGTTTAATACAATTCTAACTGTAAAGTTTGAAGTATTAAGCCTATAACAATGTGTAAACATAGTCGGGTAGATAGCATACCGTCACCTTAAGACGTAAATACAATACGAAATGAAATTTGCATGTCCTACAATTAGTCGCGGTGGTGTAGTGGCAGCACGATTGGGCCGGAATCCCATTAGGCGCGGGTTCGAATCCCGCTTGCGACATCGTTTTTCATTTCGTAATCGGATTTTATAAATAATTAAGCATATTAAATGCTAAATTTCAGTAATTTAAATAAAATAAATTGAATTGAATTGAATTGAGCCACCGTTTTTGAGATATAACGATTCACAAAGTTGTAATCGTCATAATATGCTTGAGTACGCCACGTATATACGAGTACATCTCTACAGTTGTAATATATGTTAAAATATGTTTCTATCGGTCATAGTAACTTACACTTACAATATAAAATATACATAAGTTATAACTATAAGAATATCGGGTAAAATGAAACCCAGTCCCTTAATTTATCCGCCATTTTAACCTTGAGACAACATTTGTCACAGAAGTCTGTCATTTACGATTGTTTTGAAAAGGTAGATTTTGATATTAACAACGCATCAGTTCAGTTGCTGCTCATCAACATCTTTTTTGGGTATATTAATTGAACTTTCAAATTTTATTTTTAATCATATTTTAAACAATCTTACTGATTTTCAGCTTGTTGGGAATTTATGTAGCTTCAAATGTCTAAATTGACCGGACTAATAATAGGTTCATGGCTTATTTCATCCATTCTCGTCACACCGCACATTAATCTTAATATTCGCATCTCCGCTACATACAGTCGTCTCTCATCTATTTCTTTTATTGCCTAAAATACAATGGGATGTATACAGATAAGCCGAAATAATAATGAATCATATACAGGGTGGAAGGGGACCGCTCCCGAACACAAAGACAGGTAACCCTAATAGTCTCCTACTTGTAATAATAGGCTAGAAAAGAATTCGATTCGGATGAAAAAATAATTTTTTTTTTACATTTTTTGAAGTTTTTCACACACCATCGTATTAGGACAGTTTTTTCTCAACTCGTTTTTTCTCATCTGAGTAAAGTTACGTATTTTTTATGAAATTATCATTACACGGCACTGTCCTAATATGATAAATGTAGAAAAACGCACAAAAATGCTGTAAAAAAATTTTTTTTTTCATCCGAATCGATTTTTTTCTAGCCTATCATTACAAGTAGGTCTAGTAGAGTCACCTGTCTTTGTTTTCGGGAGCGGTCCACTACCACCCTGTATATGTATAATATATATTCGTGGTGTGAATGAAGAAGTAGTGACAAAGATAAAAAAGGGTATGCTGAGGTGGTTTGGACACGTGGAAAGAATGAGTGAAGAAAGGTTGACTAAACAAGTATGCAAAGCGAGTGTGAGTGGGACGACTACAAGGGGAAGACCACGTCGTACTTTCCTGGATCAAATTGAAGATTTGTTAGTGAAAGGTCAGATTATGAGTACGCGTAATCGTAGAGCATGCATGAAGACTGTAATGAGTGTGAATGAAGCGATGGAGGTATGTCAGGATCGTGATTTGTAGCAATCCGTAGTCTCTGCCTACCCCTCTGGGAAACAGGCGGGAGGCTATGTATGTATATTCTTCTCACCTCGTAAAAATATCCTTACAGAAGAAACTTTGTTTAAATTTTTTAAATCATCCTTCGTGTAGTACTCTTGCATGAAGTGACTTTCCAAATTGTCTATGAACGTAGGTTGTTTGTAGATGCTGTGGACGCATCTTATGATGTTCGGAGCGCATGTTGTTACCTCAACTTTGGCGTGAAAATGGCTGATGTCGAATTTAGGCAAATCCTCACATGAATAGTTAGCCACTGAAACCTGAAATGGGAAGCAAAACGATTATTTTTCATGAACTTAGTAGTTCTAGGACCACGTTTTTGAGTTTTCTGTCTACAGCTGCGGGTCGGTCCGTCCGGGGTAGTACCACACTGAGCAGAAGATCGACTTCTGAGCAATGGCAATGTGTTATTGCGCTTCGTTCGGTGAGTGAGAGAGTCTGAAGCCCAATTGGTTGGGTTTGGGCTTTATATTGGCAAGCAGCGGCCTAGCTATACCCTTGGTATTGCAAAGGTCCATGGGCAGCAGCAACACTTACCATCAGATGTGCTGCTTGCTCGTTTGCCACTATAAACAATAAAAAAACACTTACTACATAAAAAGAAGCTGCTTGTCTGACTCATGAATGTTGAGCCAAAGCTACTGAAACTAGAAATATGTAATTTCTTGTTTGTACTATTTTGTAACGTAATGACACATTAAGTAAGGACTTTACAGGATTCAACCCCTAAGGGAGAAAAGTGTGTATGAAGATAAAGTAATAATACGAAAAAATCTTTTGTCTATTACCTTCAAATTAAGTACAAATAATCTTTAGTAAAAATAAATAAATAATTCAGAGCTTGTTAATTTTTTTATCCTTTAAAAATGTTCAACAAAGGATATAAAATAGGCTTAAAATTTATGTTTTATTAAACTCAAAATTAGGAAAATAAATTGAATTACACCAACGTCTTATTTTTGTTATATTTTATTAAAAACGAATATTTTGAAAATCAGATTCATAAGATGTATTCCTTTCTAAGGGTGTAAAATAGGGGTGAATTTAGCTTATGTCCATCTATGTCTATGTATATATATAAGTAGTATGTATGTATATGTGTATATCTCTATGTCCGTTACATTTTATGATTGTAAATTCCTCCATAATACAAAGATTATTTTCTTAGACCAGGGTGATGTCTTTTAGCCGAGGCTGCGGGTGACTGTAGCGGGGAATAGTCCATCACCCGCAAAGAAGCTGACCGCATGAGGGCGACGCTGCGGTAGTTAACCAAGGCGAATGAGGGCGGCGCTGCTGTAGTTAACCAAGGCGAGGCGATGGAGGGTTAGTACCCGAAAGGATAACCGCCAGGCTGGCCACCGATGTCAAGGAAGCGGTCCCAGAGGCAGGCCCAATAGCGATGTCTCCATCGCTTACGAGTTAAGGGAATACGATGGGTTATGTTATATATAAAAAAAATATATAATCTACTAACAGACGCGGCTACGCGTTGCTGTGGCTAAGGTATACTCAGTAACACATGGTGGTTATGCTAATAAATTGTAGCTTATATAAAACGTTTAACATAGCGCCATCTATTAAATACTTACTTAATCCAGTCAACAGATAAAGACAAATAATTTGCAATAAATAAATATTGCGACTATAAATTGAGATGGAAGCTATCCTATCTTTTAAGTTGGATCAAATTACATATACTGTGTAAATTTGATTAAAATCGGTTAAGTACTTTATGAATCCATCGCGGATAAACAACGTGACGCGTAATTTATATATATTAAAAAGATGAGTGAAATAAAAAAATATAACATACCATATTCACGAGGCTTTGAACAAAGTTCTTCTTCTTGATAATCCCAAACAACTGGAATACGTTCGACGGTGATTTGGCATCAATCCAAGGCTTTGAAGAAACAAAAAAACAGTTCAGAAGACAATACTATGACTGCACAGATGTAGTGGCTAAGATACTGACTTCTGCGACAGTGACGTGGATTCGATTTCTCATATATGTCCCACTGTTGGGCTCGAGTCTCATCCGTAATGGGAGAAAAATTAACCTACTATTTGACGCTGGTCAGACGTGTTGGTATAGGGTTTTGTTTAGAGTGTTTCATCTCTTGCATAGATGTTATATGCGTTTTATATCCCTTAGTCGTCTCTTACGACCACCCACGTAAGATAGGGGGTGGTGAATTGTATTCTTACTTCACCACAAAGGAAGATTTTGATGGAAAATTTTAATAGTTTTAAAATTATATTTTTTTTTGACAGATAGCATATCTATATCATCATTCTCCTACTCTTATTCCAATTACTTGTGGTCGATATAATATGTACTCTTCTTTCATAGTACATATTGTAAAAGTTATTGGCAATAGTTTTATGACCGCCCGCCTGCCAGACGTCAACCCCTCTTGGGAATGTAATTGTTAACCAAACGGCATCAGATGGAGTTGGCCCAGGTCGATAAAAGGCTCTTAGTCATCTTTTACAACATCCACGAGCAAAGTAAGGGTTGGTAGTATTCGTAGCCGCTACCACACAGCTATCTAGATATGAAATTAAATTACTATATTTTAGCGCAAATCTATACGCGTGATAGTTTTCCAGTAAATTGTACCACAAAAATGTTCAGGTTCTGAGTTACTAACTACTACTTCCAAGCACATGCGCGTGGTATTCTTGCTATGCAGCGAAGTAAACTGTGTGAGCGTCGAATTAGCTGAAATACATACTTGTTGTTCTATTTTAATTTATAATATTCATATTTTTAACCGACTTCAAAAAGGAGGAGGTTCTCAATTCGTCTGTATTTTTTTTTTATGTTTGTTACCTCATAACTTTCGATTGGGCAAAGCGATTCTAATGATTCTTTTTTTATTTGTAAGCTGGTACTTCCCGTGAGTCGGTGCCGGTATCGGTATCTTTAGTGTAGGAATTTCATTACAGTAAGTACCTAAGCTGTTTATAATTTTGTTTAGGGCTTGGCACCGATTTCAAACCTATCAATAGATACAAATGATAGTATTTTAACACATACAAATGATAGTATTTTAAGTTATTTTGTACTTTTCCGTTTTTGAAGTCGGGTTTATAGAGTTTACTCCTTAAGAATCGATTTTCATATATGGCGCCCGGTATGAGAAAAAATTGCGGAGTAAAATCTAGTGATCGAATGACCTCGTTACGTTTTTGGTGCGCAAACTATTCTGCGCATCTTTCACTTTCTGACGTGAGATAATATTTCACTAAACAGTTTTAATAAATGTAAATAAAAATATATATATTATTTTTAGTCAAATGGGCTTTTTTGCGCCTGTTTTGATAATCGTACTTAAGGAGTAAACTCCAGTCGTGCGTCGGAGCTGGCACACATACTTTTTTTAAACGTAGTTTTTATCATAGGTTTAAGTTTTCATTTTTGTCAGTAGTCCTCATGACTGCTTTGTGTTTTTTTTTTAAATAAATAAACCATTTACCTCACAAGATATTGATAGAATCGGTTCATCGTGTTTTTGGCGCCATTTTATATTAACTTTTGTATCTGTTATGTTACATGAAGCTGCGTTATTATCTAATGTATTATCAAATACACACGTGCATTTGGCTGGACAGTATGTTGACTCCACAATACTCTGTATCACAGCCATCACGGTGAATATCAAAGCCATATTGTGTGACGGGATCCTGGAAGATAAAATAGAGCGAAAAATGTTACAAGTGGGATTCAAACCCACGTCTATTGGAAATCCGTCCCAATCGTGTTGCCACTTACACCAACGTGAACTATTGTAGGACATTCAATTCTCATATCGTATTATATTTACGTCTTTAAGGAGACGTGTGCCATCTACCCGACAATGTTTACACATTGTTATAGGCTTAATACTTCAAACTTTGCAGTTAGAATTGTATTAAACGATAATACAACCCTGTTAGTTAAATTACTGAAATTTAGCATTTAATATGCTTAATTATTTATAAAAACTGAATATGAGCGAAAAATGTGAATGTGTAAACATTGTCGGGTAGATGGCACACGTCTCCTTAAAGACGTAAATATAATACGATACGAGAATTGAATGTCCCACAATAGTTCACGGTGGTGTAAGTGACAGCACGGTTGGGACGGATTTCCAATAGGTGTGGGTTCGAAAACCACTTGTGATATTTTTTGCTCGTATTCGGTTTTTATAAATAATCAAGCATATTAAATGCTAAATTTCAGTAATTTGTGATTAAATAGATTTAAATCAACGCCATCTATTTTTCTTTAAATAAATCTTTATTCTTCTTAATTAATTTATCCGTGTGGTGACGGAGTAAGAATACAATTCACCACCCTATATCTTACCTGTGGGTGATCGTACGAGACGACTAAGGGATATAAAACGCATATAACATCTATGCGAGAGAAGGAAAACTCGGCACAAAACCTTATACCAACACGTCTGACCAGCGTGGTATAATAGTTTAATTTCCCTGCCATTATGGAGGAGGCCCGAGCCCAATAGTGGGACATTTATGGGCATGATGATGATGATTAACTAATATAAGTTTCATCGCTGGATTCATTTATCTTTACTCCGTCAACTGACTGCACTTATAGCTTACTGGTTAAGATCTACCGTGCTAGTGCCGTAGGTTTGATTTTTACGCAGGACAATACATTATACGATCTACAAACAGTTATTCTACATACATACATACATATCATTACGGCATATCCCTTGCAGAGTAGGCAGAGAGAACAGAGTGACAGAGAACTCTATCCTTGCATACTTCACTCGCTTCCTCAACATTCATAATTCTCTTCATACACGCTCGCCGGTTTCGGAGACTCTTGACTCCACCTTCCTTCAGTACCTGACCGATCTGGTCTAGGTAGGTTAGTATCGATCTCCCTCGGTACCTACATCCTTCCACTTTCGCATTGTATATCTTCTTAACCAGACGTTCGTTCGGCATAATACAAGAAAAAAAAAACACAATTTATCATTAAAATGAATAACTTTTTGGAAGGTTATGGTCTTAATATACGCCGTCCGTACCATCCGGGGTGACGGATAGCGCATGGTCCCATAACCCATCGTATTCACTTGCCATCATCATTAGCCCGGCCATTAATACCGAATCCTTGACATACGTGGCGAAAAAATAAAATATGAATAGCATACACTGCCGACCCCTCGGATCCGAGTGGGGTGGGGATATAGTAGCGGCGCCTCCCACTCAGATCCGAGCGAGCGTCCCGTTCATTTTGTAGTAGTAGGATCCGAGCACTCGGAGCCGAAAAATGTGGTTTTTATTGAAATAATAACAATATCATCATCACAGCCCATATATGTCCCACTGTTGGGCTCGGGCCTCCTCCGTAATGGGAGGGAAATGAACATACTATACCGCGCTGATCAGACGTGTTGGTATAGGGTTTTGTTTCGAGTTTTCCTTCTCTTGGATAGATGTTATACGCGTTTTATATCTCTTAATCGTTTCTTACGATCACCCACGGGTAAGATAGGGGGTGGCGAATTGCATTCTTATTCCGTCACTACATAGAACTTTTATTAATATTGTATTGTTTATTTTACATACATACGTATCATCACGCCATATCTTACTTACGATCATCCACGGGTAAGATAGGGGTGGTGAATGGTATTTTTAATCCGTCACCATATGGATTATAGCAATATATATTTATCCATATATTCAAACATTCATATGTACTTAATCAAAATTCGCCTTAAACAGTTATGGCACCCAGCTATTATTTTTATTTATTTTGTAGGTACTGAATGGGTTAAAAGTAACCAGAGAATTAAAATACGTGAACGCGGGTCTTATACTAATAATAATACTTACATAACGAAGAATTTTCTGGACTTTATTATAATAAAATTATTAAACCAACACAACACATTATCACAATTTAAATTTATTTTTTACATACACATAGACATTAGAACTCCAAAATGTCATCAATTTTAAATATAACTTAGTTAAAACTTTCAAATATAACTATGAAATATTATTATAATTATAATTTAATATATTAAAACTATTAATCAATTAAAAAAATATATATAAAAATATAAAAATTCATAATATTTGGTGAGGTTATTTAAACTTTAGTTGACACAAGACTAAAAAACAAGTTATAAACTTGTTCTCAGTTGCTTTAAAGATCTACTGAATGAATTTATATAATTATTTTCCTTCTCATACAAGAAATAAACACATTTAAGACTTTGATCGTGTGAACTCAGTTATATAATCGCGTGTATATATAACTGAGTATAAAAAGGTCACAGAATTTGATGATATATAGAAAATTTCTAATATTTACGTGAATATTGTTCACTTATATGTATTTTTTTTATTATTATTTTATTTATATTTATTTTTATTTATATGTTTACGCACACACACACGCGCGCACAATACAATAGATTCACGGGGACAGCTAAAAATCAGCGCTGTACTTGCGACAACAGAAGCTGAGCCAATTTATTTTGCTTACTAGATTTTTTTGGAGTTTACTCCTTAAGAATCGATTTTTATATAAGGCGCCCGGTATGAGACACGCGCGCACAATACAATAGATTCACAGGGACAGCTAAAAATCAGCGCTGTACTTGCGACAACAGAAGCTGAGCCAATTCATTTTGCTTACTAGATTTTTTTGGAGTTTACTCCTTAAGAATCGATTTTTATATAAGGCGCCCGGTATGAGACACGCGCGCACAATACAATAGATTCACAGGGACAGCTAAAAATCAGCGCTGTACTTGCGACAACAGAAGCTGAGCAAATTCATTTTGCTTACTAGATTTTTTTGGAGTTTACTCCTTAAGAATCGATTTTTATATAAGGCGCCCGGTATGAGACACGCGCGCACAATACAATAGATTCACAGGGACAGCTAAAAATCAGCGCTGTAATTGCGACAACAGAAGCTGAGTCATTTCATTTTGCCTACTAGATTTTTTTGGAGTTTACTCCTTAAGAATCGATTTTCATATAAGGCGCCCGGTATGAGAAAAATTGAGGAGTAAAATCTAGTGATCGAATGACCTCGTTACATTTTTGGTGCGCAACCTATTCTGTGCACCTTTCACTTTCTGACGTGAGATAATACTTCACTGAACAGTTTTAATAAATGTAAATAAAAATATATATATTATTTTTAGTCAAATGAGCTTTTTTGCGCCTGTTTTGATAATCGTACTTAAGGAGTAAACTCCAGCCGTGCGTCGGAGCTGACACACACACACACACATTTTTTTTTTATTTATTTGTTCACGCATAATAAAATAATATAATACCATAATAAATAATACCATAGAAATATCTTATAAAATTAATTATTATAAGCAAATCGTATGTAGATATGCAAAACATAAAACAAAAATGTTAATATTGTCAAATTTAATTTAATGCATGAAATAAAAGGCTTTTTAATTTATTTTATTTATTTATTTATATGTTCACGCATACACACGCACGCAAACAATACAATAGATTCACGGGGACAGCTAAGAATCAGCGCTGTACTTGCGACAACAGAAGCTGAGCCAATTCCTTTTGCCTACTCGATTTAATTTTGTTTTATTATAATGATTTGTTTTTAGTTTAAGTTCTGAATAGACAATAAATTATTATTATTATTGAAATAAATTTATATATATATATATATATATATATATATATATATATATATATATATATATATATATATATATATATATATATATATATATATATATATATATATATATATATATTAGGGGGGCATAGTCCGGAGCGTGCTCGTTCGCGTCCCCTGCCAGTCTAATTAGACTGCTAATCCGGCTCGAAATGCGTACCGCAATGCGGGTTAGGGCGTCCCCCGGAGGCGACGCGTACCGACCCGCCCCCGTCGGTACGAACATCGGCAGTTGCGGCGATGGGGGCCGCCACCCATCACGCCTTGCCCAGTTAGGCGAGTCGAGGAGAACGGAGTGCCGGGTGGGCACGTGGAATGTAAGAGGTTGTGTGGAAGGTAAGTTGCACGAGCTGATATCCGTCATGGCGGACAAACAGCTAGACGTGCTCTGTGTAACAGAGACCAAGCGAAGGGGCAGCGACGCCTGCGATCTTCCTGGTGGCGGGATGGCTCTGTGGTCTGGTGTACCACAGAGCGATCGAGCCAGCATGGGGGTAGGAGTGCTGTTGTCCTCTCGCTTGGCCTCAGGTGTGAAGGATTACGGAATGTATGATCCCAGACTTCTCTGGGTCCGTATAAAACTAGGTGTCACCAAGGTATTCATGGTTGTAGCATATGCTCCCGTAGGATCCTCGGTGGCATCAGACCTAGAGAAGTTTTGGGATAATGTTAGGGAAGTTCTGGATATGGCAGAAATCAGTGAACGCGTGATTGTATGCGGAGATTTGAACGGATGGGTGGGGACCAAGCGTCCCGACTATGAGGACGTACTTGGTCCATTTGGTGATAAGAGAGTGAACGACGCAGGTAGGCTCATAGCGGATGTATGCATGGAGAGAAACCTTATTGTGTCAAACACATTTTTCCAACATAAGGACATCCATATGTATACATGGAGAAGGAATGAACAGAAAAGCATAATAGATTTAATTTTGGTAGACAGTCGCCTCCGAAGCAAAATATTGGACGCAAGAGCCTACAGGGGCCCCACAGTCGACACGGACCACTATCTCGTTATTGCGAGATTTAGTGGTCTGTTCAGAAAGTGGAGGCACTGGCGAGAGCGTGTCCACTTCGGAGGGCTTGAAAGAATAAAGGTTGAAAGGTTGCAAGAAGAGTGTGTAAGAGAAAAGTATGCAGAGGGTGTCCGAGAACGGCTGACGATGGCAAGCCAGCCGCAATCGGACATTGAAGAATGCTGGAGAGTATTGAAAGAGAGTATGGTAGATACAGCGAAAGAAGTATGTGGAAGTTCAAAGAAGCATAGAAAAACAAATGGTGATGCATGGTGGGATACGGAAGTGGCAGCTTCCGTAGAGCAAAAGAAGAAAGCGTGGCTGGACTATGTCTCTTCTTTGAATCTGAATGACAGTATGACTGAACAGAAGAAAGAAATATATCGGCAATGTAAGAATGACACCAAGGCCTTAGTGAAAGAGAAACGTGATAGAGCAAGTATGAGTGCAGAAGATAGGCTGACTAAAAACTTCGAGGGTAACACCAAACTCTTTTGGAGGGAGGTGAAGAAGTCTCGGGGTGGTTGGTCAGCCTTCAGAATGAATAAAATAAGGTCTAAAGGTGGAGACATTCTTACACAAACACAAGACGTGTTAAGCCGATGGAGTGAATATTTTGGCGATATGTATGCGGATGCTACGGTTGGCGCCGGTGTTGGATGTGGTTTAGTAGATCAACATTCGACAACGGCGTCCTCCGATGGCATCAGTATGGATGAAGTTGAATGGGCGATAAGAAGTTTGAAAAATGGTAAGGCAGCGGGCATTGATATGGTGTCTGCCGAGATGATCAAGCTCGGTGGCTCTTGTGTCTGGGAGGCGTTCCTGTTGCTCCTCAATTTATGTTGGAGCTCGGGAATGGTTCCCAGGGACTGGAATAGCGCAGTCATCGTGCCTTTGTTTAAAAACAAGGGTTCACGTTATGACTGCGCAAATTACAGAGCCATAAGCTTGACCAGTTTGGCAGCAAAAGTGTATGGAAAAGTTATTGAAAGGAGAATGAGGATGGTGTCCGATGGTTTACTGTGTGAGACACAAGGAGGTTTCAGGAGTGGAAGGGGATGCATGGATCAAGTGTTCTCTCTGCGCAACATTGTGGAGAAGCATCTGGCTCTAGGTCAGAGGGTTTTCTGCAGTTTTGTGGATCTGGAGAGAGCATTTGACACGGTTGTACGAAAGGAACTTTGGGACATTTTACCGGAGTATGGTATTAACGGTAAACTGCTACAGGCTGTGCAGTCCAGTTACATGGGCTGTAGAGCCTGTGTGCGGCTGGATGATGGAATGTCGCCTTGGTTTGACGTCAATATCGGCGTTAAGCAGGGGTGCGTTCTGTCAGCCAGGCTGTTTATCATATATCTGGATAAATGTCTCCAAAGGTTGAACGATATGAATGTGGGAGTCCAGATGGGCGACTCAGTGGTCACTGCTCTGCTTTATGCAGATGATGCAGTCCTGCTGGCACAGTCAGCGACTGACCTGCAGACCCTAGTCGACACAATGACAGAAGATTGTAAGAAAAGGGGTCTACGCGTGAATGTGAGCAAAACCAAAATAATGGTCTTTGAAAGAGATAAAACCAGAACAGATGTAAGAGTAACAATAGGTAATGATGTACTAGAGCAAGTGGATGAATTTGTATATCTTGGATGTGGATTTAGCCGAGATGGAAGGTACACCACTGATATAGAGCGAAGAGTGAATGCGGGAAATAGAGTGAACGGAGCGTTGGGGCAACTTTTCGGCAGCCACCACCTCAGCCAGAAGGCACGTGTAGCAATACATAACGCAGTGCTTGTCCCAACATTACTATATGGAAGCGAGAGTTGGGTATGCAGAAAAGAGTATGATAGTAAAATTAATGCGGTCGAAATGCGATCTCTGCGGAAAATCTGTGGAGTTAGGCTGACCGACCGCATTCGTAACGACGACGTAAGAGAGCGAGTAGGTATGAAAGAGGGTATTGGTGTAAAGATGCGAAAGGGAATGCTCCGATGGTTCGGACATGTGGAAAGAATGCCGAAAGAACGCCTGGTTAAGAAGATATACAATGCGAAAGTGGAAGGATGTAGGTACCGAGGGAGACCGAGACTAACCTACCTACACCAGATCGGTCATGTACTGAAGGAAGGTGGAGTCAAGAGTCTCCGAAACCGGCGAGCGTGTATGAAGAGAATTATGAATGTTGAGGAAGCGAGTGAAGTATGCAGAGATAGAGTTCTCTGGCACTCTGTTCTCTCTGCCTACCCTGCAAGGGATATGGCGTGATGATATGTATGTGTATGTATGTGTGTAAATAAATTTATAATAAAATCGAATCGTTAAAATGGACGTCTGAGCTGTGGGAATGTGCTACTGTGTTTCGTTCGGCGAGCGAGAGTGCTGGATGACGAACTTTCGAGATGAGTTTGGGGTTTTCATTGGTAAGTAGCGGTATATCCTGATATAGCAAAGGTCCATGCGTGGCAGAAACACTTACCATCGGGTGTGCTGCTTGCTCGTTTGCTAACAAGACCAAAAATATATTTTAACAGATTCTTTGCGTGCGTTTGTATTTGATTTTTAAATATAAAAGTGAGCAGTCATCACTGCTGAAAGATGTGAAACATCGAAATTATTTTATGCCTACATGAAAGTACATATTATGACAGGAACTAAATATAGCATGATGAAAAAATACAATATTACGAATTTTCTCCAGAAAATGATGACAGTTTATTTAATATACATTTATTTTCTTTATATACAAAAAAAAAAACATCGAAAATTTCTTTAAAATCGCGACAGCTCAATTATTTTCATCAGTGATTTCAGTAATAGTTATATTCGATGTCGCCTCTGATTACTGTGACAATTGGTTGACGAGAACTGAAGTATTAGACAACAAATTAATTAATTAACATTAATATAAATGAAATCATTAAGATAAAATAAATCTAAATTATTAATATTAAGACAATTAATAAATAATAACATTTGAATACAAAAATATTAATTTATTTCAATACTAGCTTCTGCCCGCGGCTTCGCTCGCGTAAAAGGTTACTTTACTAAAGTTTTTCATCCCCTATTTTTATTTTACCCGTTAAGAGTAATTTTTTTACAAAATTTTAATGTCATATTTATTTATAGATATATCAATAGCCTAAAAATAAGTTTCAAGCTTCTGGCTTTAAAAATGATGATACTTCCTTACAACTTTTCATCCCCATTTACAACCCTTTTTGCATTAAAAAGTTCAATAGTTTTGGCGTGAAAAGCGACAGACAGACAGAGTTACTTTCGCATTTATAATATTAGTAAGGATTAATTTAATAATATTATTTATTTAATCATGAACAGGATAAATACGAGTAACATATAATAATATTACAATAAAACGTATAATATAACGTTATACATATAAAAGAGTAAAATATACGTATTATTAATTTGCTCACCACTCGGATCCGAGTGGGGCGGGGCTATAGTAGCGGCGCCTTCCACTCGGATCCGAGCGAGCGTAGTAGTAGGATCCGAGTGTTCGGCACCCAGCATTCTGTATGCCGAACACTCGGATCCGAATGTGTTAACATATATTCGTACCACTAATGATTTTGCATCCTATATTATTCTGGACCTACATCTGATGCTATTTATCAACAATTGGATTCCTAAGGAGGGTTGACATCAAGTAGTTGGCCGGTCATAAAACTATTGCCAATAACTTTTGCAATATGTATGAGGACGTCCATTAATCACGTGATTTTTTAATTTTTTTCGCATTTTTTAAGCATTTTACTCTATCACGACACAGAAATGAACGAAAAAGAACAAATATAGTAGTGTTTTACGACAATCACGAGTAAGAAAGTAATTTGAACATAGGCTTTGTTATAGATGGGTTCTTCATCCCCAAGAAGGTTCTATCTAAAATATTTTCAGCTGTCTATTCTTCAGTTTTGTACCTTAGAATAAAAACTGTAAAACTCCCCAAAAATTGATAAGAAATATATTTTGATTGATATATTAGTAGGATATCAAGTATAATAGAGGTAGGACCACGCTGGGGACAGTTCTCTGTGTACAGCCGCGGGCCGGTCTGTCCGCGGTAGTACTACACTGAGCAGAAGATCGACCTCTGAGTAATGACAATGTGCTATTGCGCTACGTTCGGTGAGCGAGAGAGCCGGAAGCCCAACTAGATGGTTTTGTATTGGTAGGCAACGGTTTAGCTATACCCCTGGTATGTGCAAAAGTCCATAGGCAGCAGAAATACTTACCATCAAGTGCGCAGCTTGCTCTTTTGCCACTATTAGCAATAAATAAATAAAAAGGTTACCATAATGACTTCTAATGTTTACGCGAGTATTACACATTTGAAATAAAACTACTTTTACGGATTCTATCGCGTTTGTATTTGATTTATAATTTCCCGACGTTTCGAACACTTTACAGTGATCATGGTCACGGGAGGACTGACTATATAGAATCATTCTCTTTTTGTACTGGCAATGAATTGTATTAATTTTGTATAAAAATGTGGGTCAAAATTTAATATCTTATAGGGTAGATATAAATAAATTTCTGTAATAACAATGACATATTGGACGTAAGACACCTCAGTCCTCCCGTGACCATGATCACTGTAAAGTGTTCGAAACGTCGGGAAATTATAAATCAAATACAAACGCGATAGAATCCGTAAAAGTAGTTTTATTTCAAAAGGTTACCATATTCCATTATCCTAAAGACGTCCAGTGTTGATCGTTTGCCTTCTCATACTGAGGAAAGAAATCATTTTTTTGGAGTTTACTCCTTAAGAATCGATTTTCATATAAGGCGCCCGGTATGAGAAAAATTTGAGGAGTAAAATCTAGTGATCGAATGACCTCGTTACGTTTTTGGTGCGCAACATATTCTGCGCACCTTTCACTTTCTGACGTGAGATAATACTTCAATTAACAGTTTTAATAAATGTAAATAATCATTGATTTGTTTATTTTTAGTCAAATGAGCTTTTTTTGCGCCTGTTTTGATAATCGTACTTAAGGAGTAAACTCCAGTCGTGCGTCGGAGCTGACACACACACTTTTATTTTTGTTTTTGGTAACACAGTGGCGAAAAATGCTTTGACGTACTCCCGTATGTGCGGGGAGTGTGGGACTCAGCAGCACCGGGGCTGAATACCCACTAAAAAACCAACAGCGAGCTGTTAGCCGAAGTGGCTTTGACAGCTTAACCAGACTATGGGTGAGCCTTAAGGGCTCTCAACCTCAACCCGAAGAAAGAAATCAGTTGTTACCGTTACTTAAAATGAAGATAATAAACGACCACCGTGACGTATGTATGCCGCTCCATTTCGCGTACGTAATGCCCTCATGTAGCTGGCACACTGACGTACCTGATGAGACCGGTTACGTAGAGTGGTATAAACAAGGTCAATACGTAATTGAAATTATTACTACGTATTTACGTATGCTTAAGCAATACTGTATTAGCATAAAAAATGATGCAGCATGCCTATTTACTGCTCCAGCATACTTACGATATTAATAATTTTATCTAACTCTTCTTGAAAGAGATACTGTTTTTGTTTGTATGCTCCAGCATACTTACGATATTAAAAATCTTATCTAACTCTTCTTGAAGGAGAGCCTGTTTTTTGATTGGTTATACAGCAAAAACTACTGAACCAATCGGAATAATACTTGTACCATAAGATGCAACGTGTTTCGGTGAGGGTTTTAGTATATGATGTGTGATTACATACATACATACATATCATCACGCCATATCCCTTGCAGAGTAGGCAGAGGGAACAGAGTGCCAGAGAACTCTATCCTTGCATACTTCACTCGCTTCCTCAACATTCATAATTCTCTTCATACACGCTCGCCGGTTTCGGAGACTCGTACGTAGGTGAGTCTCAGTCTCCCCCGGTACCTACATCCTTGCACTTTCTTAACCAGACGTTCGTTCGGCATTCTTTCTACATGTCCGAACCACCGGAGCATTCCCTTTCGCATCAGCATAAGGAAAGGAGGGAAGCGGGCGGTGAACAGATATGAAAGGATAATTGATCATACTTTTCAGACTGTTCAGTGTTCAGCATTTACAGCATTTACAGTTGGTGCTAATTTTAAGAACTACTTACCAAATTTAATAATTATTTTAGTATTGAATATAACATTTATTGAGGAAAGCTATAGGCTAAATAACATCACGCTATACATACCAATGTGAGCTGAGCATCGCATGAAAGTTATTGGAAAAAGGAGGATTTTTTGATTTCTATTGTTACGTGCGCTGTGTCTGGTAAGTGACTATTACCCCCTCTCTAATTTTCTTTCTGTTCGCGGTGTCGCAGACAAATTTGAGGCGTTAACTAGTGTCAATATAAAAGTACAGTCGATTAGGAGGTTGCACGTCATCCCCTCCGCCGCTATGGAAGGATCGAGTGAGACATACTCGACCACAGCTTGTGAAAAAAAGTGAAAATGAGAAGATGACAATTACTTTAAGAATGTAAAAAAAGGCAAAGTTCCTTCAAGAGAATGATTTTCAATTCATGTACTTCCCACCGCTACGCTCGAGCCTCTTCCATAATGGGAGGGAATTTGATCTACTATACCACGCTGGTCAGACGTGTTGGTATCAGAGATTGGAGGTTTGCATAGACGCTATAGTTTTTTAGTCATTTTTTACCCATAGGACAGGCAGATTTAACAACTACGGTGTTCTTATTCCTTCATTACACGGATATAACACAGAATGCGTCAGTAAAATTGATTTTAATAAAAATACAGGTTATTTTATAAACCAATCCTGTCGCAAAATTGGTTATTTTGACGTAAAAATTATATAATTGATTGAATTAGGCGATACATGGCGGAAATCCAATATTATTATAAAATGGAGGCGAGGAAGAGAGAGAATAAGCGCGCATTTGAAGCCGAACCGTCCTGAGGATGCCTCGTTTAGAGGCGAAACACGTGTCGAAACTTTATTCGAAGTTCTGCGGCAAATTGCAAGTAGAAGTTCTGGAGGCGGTGCTCATCACAGGAGTAAGATTTCCTTATATCCTATTCCACCTTGATCCCATCCCGTATTCCTTCCTTTCTTGAGGTGTACGGTATATTGATTAATCGTGGGAAAGTGGTGGGTCTCCCTTCCTCTCCTCCATTTTATAGTAAAAATTATAGATAAAGAGATAAGTTTGAAAGTTGCGTCAGTGACGGAAAAGTTAAGAACTGAAAGGTTGACATCTGATGAGACGGGATGAAAGTAATGTTGTGAGAAAAGTTTTAAATATGAATGTTGAAGACTTTAGGGCTAAAGAAAGACCAAAGAAAAGATGGATGGACTGCTTAAGGCAGGACATGGATAGACAGGGAGTGACTATAGAGATGACGTCTGGTAGGACATTATGGAGGTAGATGACATATTGCGTCGACCTCAAGTAATTGGGATAATAGCAAGGTGATGATGAATCACGAAATAAGTGAATTATTTAATGCAAAACTAGTCAGCACTATTGTAAACACTTCACATCTAATAGTGGTAGGACCACGCTGTTGACAGTTCTCTGTCTGTAGCCGCGGGCCGGTCCGGCCGGGGTAGTACCACACTGAGCAGAAGAAGTCTGAGTAATGGCAATGTCTTATTGCGCTTCGATCTGTGAGCGAGAGAGCCGGCAGCCCAACTGGGTGGGTTTGGGTTCCGTATTGGTAGGCAGTGGTCTAGCTATACCCTTCGTATTGCAAAAGTCCATGAGCGGCAGTGACACTTACCATCAGGTATGCTGCTTGCTCATTTGCCATCACAAGCAATAAATAAAGCACTTTTAATTAAGTTAATTCCAAATTTCAAAAGGTGGAAATAAAAGATATTCAACAGTTGACAAATTATATTAGACATCATCCAGCCGACAGCAGTGCCACCTACCGGGTCCGAATTGTATTTTGAAATCATTCAGGGACCCATTGGAATATACATAGAAAATTTCATCCTAATCGGTCCAGTTGTTTGATATACCGACAACGGCGCCCGGGTCCAATTGCGAATCTAAACTACTCTCGAACACACACAAAAAATTTCAAGAAAGTCTGTCCAGACGTTTAGGAGGAGTTCAGTGACACACACACGTACAGTAGAATTATGTATATAAAGAAGAAGATAGCTTGATTTCTTTAATATAACAGTCAATCTAAAACAGATTTTTACATATTTTACAATTACTTCTACCTTAAATTAATGCAATAAACGACCAATAAATCAAAATACGACTGGAAGTTCTGGCCAGAAACCAAGAAGACCTCCCTATTTTACTTCTCTTTTAGTTTTTCATTTTATATTAAACTTATTTTTTTTAGCAAATATGTGTAGTGTGGATATCCTTCGAACAAGGATATATTTATGGCTGCATTAGATTCTACAAGCGGCACCTGATGACGTTAACCCCTCACGCGATTTTGGGATACCGTTTGACTCAAAAAAAAATTTGCTCAACGCGCTTTAGAGCAGCCATCGATTTCTTTCATTATGGATAGCAAAACGGAAACTTTTATCATCGTTCTAACTCGGTATGTATGCTATATGGGTAGTATAGTCTCTAATTTCTGCCAGAAATTTTAATCATTCCAATGCAAATGAATTTTATGTGTAATATATGATTTTATATCTTCATCTAAATCTTCATTATCACTAATAGCTTCATCGAGTATGATCAGTAAGCGATTTGTTTTCTTTTCTTGCTCATACAAAGTATGAGCCGTACAAAATTACACATACGACCATTTAGATTTAATGAAATTTTCCGTCAAAATAATTATAGTCATAGATGAATTTTGTACTGATTCTATAATTTGATCTGGAATTCTTTCACCAACAATCCAATCTCTATAATGTACACAAAATTTCTGACCGTAATCGTATTCCAATTTTGGTAATAGAATATTTTTAACAAATTCTTCATCTTGATGTGCAAATGATATATTACAAAAATATCGTATAATTTTATTTGATTCTGTTTCATCTCTAACGATGTTAATGTTTCTGTCTTACGATTAAATACCATCAGTAAATATTGTCAAATTTTAGATCTATTCGTAAATATTGATATTATAATTATAAATAAAATAAGAGCACCAATAACAGCCGAACCAATACGTGCAACTAATGCTTAATCTTTATTACATTGTAAATTTAAATCTATACTTGATATTTTAGTATTTTTATCACATATTATTTTATCAAAATCATATATCATACCCTTATCGTTCCAACTATGTAGAACTGTTATTATTTCACATTCGCATCGTAAAGGATTGTTAGATAAATATAAATTTATATTAACATTTGGTGTAATTGTTTCTGTTATATCATGAACTATTTTTGATATATTATTGTTTCGTAAATCTATTGTCAATCTTGTATTTGTAAAGTTTATCTGGCTTTCCTGAAAATAAATTTTGATATTAGATGAATTGTCACAGTGTGATAATCATTATTCATAATCGTCATCTCTTCTTCAGAATAAGAAGTAAATTGATTGATATAGTCGTTAGAATAGGGTTCTATTACGAGTTTTCCTTCTTTTGGATAGATGTTGTGTACTTATTATATGTCTCTTACGACATCATCGTCGAAATATTGGTGAATTATATTACTACTACACTGAAATCTTACCATTATTACCATCTTTTGAATCAAACTCTGTCTATATTTTAATTATCAATTAAGAACTTTTTTAAAGACAATTCTCTACAATACCGGTAGGACTTGAACCCACGGCACTAGCACGAAAGGTCTTCTTAAACACTACGCCATCTGTGCAATAATTTGTATTTAAATTACTTACCTTAATCATATTAATATTATTATGAGATAGATCAAGTTGTTCCATATCAGTTAAATCCATAAACCAATCTTCAAAAACTTCCAATCTGTTGTTACTAAGATTCAATAGTTTTGTTTGCCAATTGAATCCTGTATCTCTAACTATATTTTTCAGTTCGTTATAAGCTAAATTTAGAGTCAGTAATCTTGTACCATTGAATATGTTGAGATCAATATTATTAATATCATTGTGATCTATATGTATCTCTTTGAGTTGAGAACTATTTATAAAAAGATTTCTGAAAAATAAAAGTTTAATTAAAATATCGTTGACGAGAAATTTATCATCTCCACTGCAGAGCTTGAGACTTTATTTAACACGCTGATCAGATATGTTAGTATAAGTTATAATAGTAGTAGGATCACGCTGTGGATAGTACTCTGTTTACAGCCGCGGGCCGGTCCGTCCGGGGTAGTACCACACACAGCAGAAGATCGACGTCTGAGTAATGGCAATGTGATATTGCGCTTCATTCGGTGAGCGAGAGGGCCGGAAGCCCAACTGGGGGTTTGTATTGGTATACGGCCTACTTTTATCTTTAGTATTGCAAAGCTCCATGGGCGGCAGTGACACTTACCATCAGGTGTACTATCTGCTTCATGTCTTTTGTCTCTTTATGCTATTGTACGTGAACATGACAAATCGTTGCCATGAACAGCGCTGTGGCCACACTGTTAATGGTATCTTCTGGGCAATTTGGTAGAAAACGAAAACGTTATAAAGCACTTTTATATCATATTCATATCACCTCAACAGTTCCTTCGCATCACATTACATAAAATGACATCAAAATTATTTAATATAGCACGTTAAAACACTAAGATATTGAATATAATATAATTCCACCATGACACTTTCATATTCCCGCCAAAAGTCAACCATGTTTTTGTCACTATCACAGTTGCGATATCAACCGTTGTTATTTTAACTATTGCCATGGTAACTAGTTACCATAGCAAAACTTTAGCTGTAGTTAAATACGTTAATTATACTGGTAATGTGTTTCCTTTGGTATAATTTAGTGATAAAGTTGTATATTGTGAAATACACAATTTATGCGGGCAACGCCTCGGCTTTTTTAGCATTTTTGACATGCTAGTTAAACTCCACTAAAACCATTCAGGACGATAGTAACGCAGTTTGGACCCTCTAAACCTACCGTATTATATTTCTCTATCTGTGGTATGGGCCACTGGAATTGATATAGACTTGGTGGGCTGTGGAGTGGTCACGCCCCGCCAAATCGGTCCGGGGCGACAGAAGAGGCGGCGCGCAACTCCATAGACCCAGCGTGCAAAGCGTCTCTTTTCGCCGTGCGAGCGAGCCACCGGTACCCGATCTTCGTCTTTGGTGACGAATTGATATGGTCCTAGAGTATCACATTCCGCTTGTAATGTACGGATCTTCGTTAACCGATCAAATAAATTTAGAGAGACTTTCCCATTTGTAATAAAACAAAAGGACATCTTAGTCCTCTCGTGAATATGAACGCTGTAAAATGTTCGAAACCTTGGGCAATTAAAAATCAAATACAAACGCGATAGAATCTATAAAAATAGTTTTATTTCAAATGTGTAATACTCGCTTTAACATTAGAAACCATTATGACTTACCCATATAATTTTTCAATGCGATTGTAACTTAAATAAACTTTCTCTAATTTCTCCAACATGGCGAAAGTACGTGGAGGTATTTCATCTATTTGATTCTTACTTAAATTTATATCTTTTAAGGAGACTGTCTGCCGAAATAATTTCGGAAGCTGAAAATCGACAAATATATACAAATATTAATCTATCGTAGCGGCTACGAATACTACCATCCCTTACTTTACTCGTGAATGTCGTAAAAGACGACTAAGAGTTTTATATTGTCTTGGGTCAACGCCAACTAATGTCGTTTGGTCAATAATTACATTCACAAGTAGTGTTGACGTCAGACAGACGGCCGGTCATAAAACTATTGCCAATAACTTTTGCAATGTGTACTACATTTGCGTCGACCACTAGTAATTGGGATAAGAGCTAGTGAATGATGATGGTATACGAATTTTAATCGCTGATAGTTTCTAAATAAAGTGAATCTATAAGAATTTTACGGATAGTCAAAGAATACTGTATTTTATATATAGTCTATGTGGAGTCTCTTCAACTCCTCCTGTTTTTCTTTTCTAATTAAATTTGTTGCGGGTCCCAAGACAATTAAAAGCGTTTCCCGGGACTTCCTGAGGGTCAAACCTCAGTGTCTTTTATGGAGACCATTGTGGATCCTGGCTTACAGGAGTTACAGTGGTGGGAATGTGTGGTGGGATTAGTCCCAGTAAAAAAAAAATAGTCTATGTGGAATAAAGGAAATTGATAGCCTACAGGATGAAATGTTAGATATTGGGTAACAAGTACTTTATAACAAATAATTATTCGTTGTAGCAAATAAAAAGAAGGTCACGGTTGATGAAGTATAGACATATAAAGAGCTAAATCAAATAGTTTTTGGTGATGTATTAATAAAGTGTATCGCCATTTACTTTCCCAGTCGTAAAAAGTGACCCAAAGATTGGAATGGTCTGGAGAAATTTCATAGAAACCTTATAACAGCAACTGTCATCTTCAACCTGGACGTCAAGTATGATGACTGTCTCTATCTCTTCTTGAAAATACCTATACCCAATTGTGGGCCGATAAAACAAATAATCGTTATGATTACCTACCTCACGTAAGCGTTTCGATCCTGGCGGATATTTACTTAAATTCAATACAGTTCTGGAATATGCGCCAACTCCTAAATATTCTACCTTATTACCTTCAAGATTTAGTTCTTCCAATGATTCTAGGCCTGAAAAGCGTAATATATATTTATTTGTAAAATTTTACTAGGGGTTTTGTCAGATTGAACTAAAAATTCCAAAATCACGAAGTATAGAGACACAAGGAGTCTGAACGGTATAGGCTTTGCCATAGTATTCATGGACACAATAATGAATCCAGATCTTAGTTCTCTTTTCTGCCACTGGCTGCGCTAGGTTTAGGACGTATCGATGATGTTATTATTATTACACGTAAACACGTGTTGGCTCGCGAATGTTGAATTTAATTAATTTAAATATATAATTCCAAAGCTGTCAATAGCAACAAAACATTCCGGTCAATAGCAACAAAACTTCCCGCGTAAGGATTTCAACAACTATTTCTTGAAAAGTGGCGCGCTCTACCGGCAAAAATTTTGTCCCCTAAATTGAGACCATTCGTTCAACGTTACGTTTGGACTCCTTGTATCTATACTTCGTCCAAAATGTTCGCCACTCCAAAATGGCGGATTTTATTTTCTATTCAAACCGCTTTAATAATTTCTAATGAAACGGTATGAGGAGTAGAAACTGGTATAATTAGTAACATCATTCTAAAAAAACCTCTAGACCTTGGAAATGGTACCTTGAAATCAATGTTGTATGTATATTTGTTAATTTTTTACGAAAATAAAATATTAAATAGTTAAAAATATATAATACATAAAATAAAATTTAAAAACAAGCTTTTATTTTATTTACAAGTTTAATCACAGATAAAGTAAAAGTATTAAATTTGATAGCAAGAAAAAAATAAGGATTTATTTTTAAGAAAATAAATAATTGTTTTTATTGTCATCATCATCATCATCTTAGCTTATAAATGTCCCACTATTGGGCTAGAGTCTCCTCCTTAAAGGGAATGAAATTGAACTGAGGGTTTTGTTTCGAGTTTACCTTCTCTTGCATAGATGTTATATTTGTTTTATATCTCATAGTCATCTCTTACGATCATCCACGAGTAAGATAGGGGGTAGTGAACTATATTCTTATTCTGTCACCAGATTTTTTTATATATATTTTATTTATTATCTACACTTACCATTAAGAGCGTCGTCATTTATAAAAACAAGATTATTATCATAAATACGAATTTTTTTTAACTTGGTAAGGCCTTTGAAAGCGTTCGCCGGTATGCTATATATATTGTTATCATACAATTCTAAATATTCTAATGATGTTTCACTGTATTCGTGTTTAGACATATTTTTTTTTTTTTTTTTTTTTTTTTTTTTTTGTGTGTCTTAGTTGTTAGCCTCAGATGGCTATGACAACTTTACCCGGACTGTGGGTGAGCGCTGAGGGCTCTCAACCCGTGTTTAGACATATGTATGTGACCGCCTTTTATATAAAGTTCCTTTATCGCAGACAAAGAATCTATTGTTTCAACTGGCATTGTTGTATCTATATCTGAAATTAAGATAATTCTGTTGAGTTATAATGTTGGGTGCTAATTGTATGAATTAATTCTTATTAATATAATATATCAACACTTCTATAAACAAGAGATTTATTACATGTTTATAAATAAAAAAAAATATAAAAAAAATAAAAAATACCCGACTGCGTAAAAAGTGAACCAAATTATGTACACAATAAAAAACTGAAAAGAAAAAAACAAGCACTTAGATGTTCGGCGGTCTAGAATTCTATAATATATTATTGAATGAATACTATTGCAGAACAAAAAATATATTTTAATAATGGAATACAACATTTTCGTAACGACGACGTAAGTGAGCGAGTAGGTATGAAAGAGAGTATTGGTGTAAAGATGCGAAAGGGCATGCTCCGATGGTTTGGACATGTGGAAAGAATGCCGAACGAACGCCTGGTTAAGAAGATATACAATGCGAAAGTGGAAGGATGTAGGTACCGAGGGAGACCGAGACTAACCTACCTAGACCAGATCGGTCATGTACTGAAGGAAGGTGGAGTCAAGAGTCTCCGAAACCGGCGAGCGTGTATGAAGAGAATTATGAATGTTGAGGAAGCGAGTGAAGTATGCAGAGATAGAGCTCTCTGGCACTCTGTTCTCTCTGCCTACCCTGCAAGGGATATGGCGTGATGATATGTATGTATGTATGTATGAATACAACAAGTGAACAGTCAAGATCCATTGAAAAATTAGATTTGCTGTCGAATAATTGACGAGATAGATGATTGATCGAGAATCGATTGACGTGTGAATCATAAAAATCGGCCCAGCCGTTTGGTCTATATAGTGCTTCAAAGGAACATACAAACATACATACATAGACTGCTAAACACAATACCATTCCTTTGCGTTGCGCAGTCGGGTAAAAAATACTAAATGAAATAATTTTGCGCATTTCAATGCACTTACTTTTTTCTTATGCGAGCATTATACTATTTGAAATAAAGTTATTTATTAAGAAGTCGCGTTTATATTTGATTTTTAATTCCCGAAGTTTGTGTACCTATCACAGTTTTCATGGTCACGGGAGAAATGAGCGCTTAATTCTATTTTAGAATTGGAATTTGGGAATTTGGGATCGATGAAAATTCAGTCACGAGTAAAATAACGACTCCAAAGAAGCTCTTAACTTAAAAGGCAAAATTTACAAAATCTTAATAAGGCCTGCTGTATTGAATCAGCATGTTGAGCGATAAAACTGACGGATGAAAAACGATTGCATGTAGCGGAGATGCAACTGTTGTGATGGCGATGTGCGGAGTGACGAGAATGGATAAAATGAGGTAAGAATATATTAGAGGAAGTTTGTGAGTTGTGTTGTGGCGGCTACGAATATTAACAACCCTTACTTTGCTCGTGGATGTTGTAAAATACGACTTAGAGCCTTATAACGATCTGGGCCAACTCCATCTGATGCATTTTGGTCAACAATTACTTTCCCAAGGAAGCGTCGTCTGGCAGGCGGCCGATTATAAAACTATGCCAATAACTTTTACAATATGTACTATGAAAGAAGAGTACATATTGTATCGACCCCAAGTGATTGGGATAAGATTAGGAGAATGATATTAGAGGAAGTTTGAAAGTTACACCAGTGACGGGAAAAGTTAAGGAGTAAACGGCTGACATGGTACATGGACATGTGATGAGACGGGATGAAAGTAATGTTGTGAAGAAAGCGCTAATTATGAATGTTGAAGACTTTAGAGTAAAGGTAGACAAAAAAAAAGTTGTATGGATCGCGTGAATCATGATATAAATAGTCAGTCACTTGACTACAGAGATGATAGCCTGATAGGACTGTAAAGACGAAGAGGATATATTGCCTCAAGTAATTGACACATTATCAAGATAATGATGAAATATTAGAAAAGTATTGCATCAGCTAGTAGCTTCATTTCATTCTCACCTCTTAAATACAACTTCACGCACCAAACTTTATCTAGATCTACTAAATCTTCCTTCGTATAGTAATCATTCATGTTATGAGAGTCCACATTTTTGATGATGGTAGGTTGATAGTAGATGCTGTTGAAACATCTCACAATATTCGGTGAACATGACTTCCCCTCCGTCCAAGCATCTTGGTGTTCAATATCGAATTTTGCTAAATCTGCACAAGTGTGATTGATTGCGTCCTGTGAAGAAAACTGTTTTCGAATATACAATTCTTCTGAAGAAGAAAAATTTTCTTCTCAGTTAATACAAGTTGACTGCACATACCGATCTGCCGTACCAGTGACGTGGGTTTGATTCTACGCAGGACAATATTTATTCTGATCAAAAAAGTGTTGTTCTGAGTCTGGGTGAAATTTGTCTGCGTTAATTGCATGTTTGTCAAGTCCCACAGCAATACAAGGATTATGTCTTTAGTGTAAGGTTGTAATTTATAAAAGAAAAGGTCTACATATGGGTTTGTCGCCACCACTTACTTGCAAGTGCCTATTCTCTGACTAGTCAATTTTTGCATTCTTTCTGTGTGGTAATACAGTAACAATATTTACCACTCCCATTCTTACTCGTGGATGTCGTAATAGACAACTAAGGGATTTAAAACGCATATAACATCTATGCAAGAAAAGGAAAACTTGAAACAAAACAACGTCTGATCAGCATAGTAGGTCGATTTCCCTCCTATTGTAGAGGTGATTGAAGCCCAACAGTGGCACCTATATGAGCTGATATATTTATAAGTCAATTTTGCTTCTTCTCTGTTCGTTTGGTTGCGGTTTCGAAGTAAGTTTCTTTCGGGATTGTCTGGGAGTTAAAATTTATTGGTATCTATGAAGAAAATGGTGGGTCAAGTTATAGGAGTTACAATGGTAGGAATGTCTTTTGGGATTTGTCCAATAAATAAAGGTTTCTTTTTGGTCTGTTCATAATTTGTTTCAGCTGGAACTCCTTCCGGATTTAGATTCATCATTTCGTTATTTTAGCTGATATACGTCCCACTTTTGGACTCGAGCCTCTTCCGCAATGTGAGGGCAATTCACCTACTATACCACGCTGGTCAGACGTGTTGGTATAGGGTTTTGTTTCAAGTATTTCATCTCTTGCATAGATATTGTTTGCGTTTTATATCCCTTAGTCGTTTCCTATGATCACCCAGGGTAAGATAGAGGGTGGTGAATTGAATTCTTACTCCGTCACCACACGGGATAATTATTATATTGCATTAATTGTTTAGTTGATATGATTTAATCTTATTTTTTTTTTTTTTTGATTATTGTGGCAAACAAGCAAGCAGCACGCCTGAATATCAGGGCTACAGATAGGTCGCTGCTTAACTATCAAAATCCACACAAATATTTGGGCTTCAAACTCCCTCGTTTACCGAAATAATAGTACAATACTACTTAGACGTCGATTTTCTGCGAGAGTATGGTACCCTGGACCGATCGGCCTGCGATTGTAGACAGATAACTGTCAACAGTGTCGCCTTAAAGTGACTAAATTACTTAGAAGTAACGTGAAATACGTGGAAACTGTCTTCAGTGACCAGTAGACATGTACGGACAGTACCAGTAGACAGTAGAAAAAATAAAAATTGTTATTTTCCTTATGTTTTCTTCACTTATGTAGATTTTTCACGCATATTATATCCCTCATCTGTCTCTTAACCTTTTGATAAGACAGCAGGTGGTAAATTGTATTATTTCTTAGTCACCACCCGGCAAATTGTATTCTTACTCAGTCGTCACCCGGAAAATTGTACTTACTCAGATAACACCCGATAAATTGTATTCTTAATTATATAACACCCGGCAAATCGTATTCTTAATCATTCACCACCCAGCAAATTATATTCTTACTCAGTCACCACCCAGCAAATTGTATTTTTACTCAGTCACCACCCAGCAAATTATATTCTTACTCAGTCACCACCCAGCAAATTGTATTCTTACTCAGTCACCACCCAGCAAATTATATTCTTACTCAGTCACCACCCAGCAAATTGTATTCTTACTCAGTCACCACACAGAAAATTGTATTCTTACTCAGTCACCACCCAGCAAATTATATTTTTACTCAATCACCACCCAGCAAATTATATTTTTACTCAGTCGCCACTCGGCAAATTGTATTCTTACTCACTCACCACCCGGCAAATCATTAATATCATTAAAATAATCTATTTACCTGACAAGTTATTGATAGAATCGGATGTCCGAGAGTTGAATGCCATTTAATATCAACCTTTGTATCTGCTATGTTACATGAAGCTGTGTTATTATCTAATGTATTATCAAATACACAAGCGCATGTGTCTGGACAGTACCCAGACTCTACAGTACACTGCATCATAGCTAACAGGATGAATAACGTAACCAACTTGTGTGTGACCCTGGAACATTTAATATTACCATTATTTAAATTACTAAAATTTATATTTAACATGTTTGATTATTTATAAAAACTTGATTACGAGCGAAAAATATCACACATGGGACTCGAAACCACACCTATTAGAAATCCGTTCCAATCGTGCTACCATTTACACCAGCGTGAGCTGTTGTATTGTACATTCAATTTGCGACTCGTATTATATTTTCGTCTTTATGTGAGACGTGTGCCAACTACCTGACAATATTTACACATTATATACATTTTAATACTCTAATTTTGCAGTTAGAATTGTTATGTACCATTATTTAATCCACAAATGACTCAGCACAGATCTCCCTCTGATCTTGTCCGTGGATATATTTTAAAAGACCAAGAGTATATCATATGCAGGTGATATCTGTATAAGTCAAGGTATAAAAACCTTATGCCAATAAGAAAGACCAGCTTCATCATCACCATTCTCCTACTCTTATTCCAATTACTGGGGATCGATACAATATGTACTCTTCTTTCATAGTAAATATTGTAAAAGTTATTGGCAATAATTTTATGACCGGTCGCCTGCCAGACGTCAATCCTCCTTGGGAATTAATTGTTCACCAAACGGTATCAGTTGGAGTTGGCCCAGGTCGTTATAGAGCTCTTAGTCGTTTTTTACGACATCCACGAGCAAAGTAAGGGTTTGTAGTATTCGTAGCTGCTACCACACAGCTGAAAAACCAGCTTCGTATAGTATGTAAATAATTGCATCATTTAATGTAAGTATGCTTTCCCTTTTTTATTTTTTTATTATATATTTTTTTCATTTTTAATTGTTATATTTTTTTTTTTGGATATATAAATACACTTTATAAAAAAAAACATAAAATAATATCAAACTAAGCTCTGTCAATCAGATTTTTAAACCCAAACCAAGATGTCTGATTAGGGTGATATTATCATTATCATCTAAGCTCATACACTTGCCATTGCTGGGCTCGAATCACCTCCAAAATGGGATACAAATTTATCATTTATCATGCATAAACCCAGCGAGGGGCACTTACATATTGTCAGTTTTAACATTTTAATTTAATCCAATAAACTACCACCAGATCGAAACGTAACCACTACTGAGAAGATCCGGCAAAAAACTCAGCGAGTTTGTCTATTATTATTATTATTTTATCCTATCTCTATTATCATCATCATCTTTAAAGCCTATTGCCGTCCACTGCTGGACGAAGGCTTCCTTCATGTTACACCACAGAGTGCGGTCCTTTCGCTTGCATCCAACGATGCCCAGCAACCTTTACCAGGTCGTTTGTCCACTTAGGGGCGTCCTATACTGCGTCATCTCTCTCTACATACATACATATCATCACGCCATATCCCTTGCAGGGTAGGCAGAGAGAACAGAGTGCCAGAGAACTTTATCCTTGTATACTTCACTCGCTTCCTCAACATTCATAATTCTCTTCATACACGCTCGCCGGTTTCGGAGACTCTTGACTGCACCTTCCTTCAGTACGTGACCAATCGAATCTAGGTAGGTTAGTCTCGGTCTCCTTCGGTATCTACATCCTTCCACTTTCGCATTGTATATCTTCTTAACCAGACGTTCGTTCGGCATTCTTTCCACAGGTCCGAACCTTCCTCCTCTTTCATACCTACTTGCTCTCTTATGTCTATCTCTATACTATAATTTATTACTTTCGCATTGTCATAAAGTAATAAAAATAATATACTTACATTACAAAGTATGTTCTGTACGCCATTGCTATTTTATTAATAACAAAAAACAACACTTTATCGTAATCTTAAATTACGAAATATTTAAACTTAACCATTGACCTTATAAGATAATTATATCACTTGATTTACAATTAATTAAGTAATTGTTTACTACAGATGTAAATAATATATATTTTTCAATGAAACATTCACAATTTTAAAGAAATAAATAAATAAAATCTTATTTTGATACTTGCTTCGTAGACGAGCGAAGTATTAATGATGTGAATATAATTCCTTTAGTTTTCCTTGTCATATAAAACGAGTTTACAGTAACGTTGATCGTAAGCGCTTGTTTAAAACAAAAAATCAGGGTTTTTATATTATTTTTGTTAATATTTTTCCTTGTTTTATTTAATATAATATGCGATAATGAATTAATCTTTGTGTCGTAGAGAATTTTACTAATATACAATTAGACAAGACAATTTAAACTTAAATGAAGAAGGGAAATGAAAATTAATAATTGTAGGACTACATTGATGACAGTTTTCTGTCTACAGCCAAGGGCCGGTCCGTCTGAGGTAGGTGCTATACTTGCGACCACCGAAGACAAAGATCGGGTACCTACAGATTATGGATCTGAATACACTCATCCTGAATCATTTGAAATAATGTTAGGGCGGCGCGTGGCCTCATAACAGTTCTTTTTCCGGTACTCTCTCCTATCAACGTCCTTACACGATGCGCTCTCTGTAAATAAACTAATCAGTGGAGTCATTCGCGTCTGCCCTGCCTCAAGCGCCAATTGAGCGTGTCAGCCTTTTTTTTTTTTTTTTTTTTTTTCTTTTTATTGGTAGGCTATGGGTGCGTCTCGCCCCGCCGAATCGGTCCGGGGTGACGGAGAAGGCGGCGCGTGACCCCATAGACCCACCGTAAAATCTTCTCTCTTCGCCGTGCGAGCGGACCACCGGTACCCGATCTTTGTCTTCGGTGGCGAGCGTGTCAGCCTGGAGTGTTTGCTCCCTGAACCACCTCATTGCCTCCTATATTCTTTATTCTTCCAAGTCAAACATTCCACGCAAACACGTCCATAAAAACAATAAGAATACGATTTACCACTTCCTATCTTGTATGTGGGTGATCGTAAGAGGCGACTAAGGTATATAAAACGCTTATAACATCTATGCAAAGATAAGGAAAACTCGAAACAAAACCCTATATCAACGCGTATGATCAGCGTGGCATAGTAGCTACATTTTCTTTCTATTATAAAGAAGGCTTGAACCCAACAGTGGGACATATATGAGCTGGAATGATGATGATAAAATTATCTTATCTTAATATATATAAATTACGCGTCACGTTGTTTGTCCGCGATGGACTCGCTAAAGTACTTAACCGATTATAATCAAATTTGCACAGCATGTGTAGTTTGATTCAACTTAAAAGATTAGATAGCTTCCATCTCAATTTATAGTCGCAATATTATTTTATTGCAAATTATTTTTCTATTATTTGACAGTCACAATTATCTGTTATCTCCAAACGATTCTAACAGATGGCGGTATCTGTTGACTGGATTGAGTAAGTATTTAATAGATGGCGCTATGTTAAACGTAGAAACGTTTCATATAAGCTATAATTTATTAGCATAACCACCACGTGTTACTGAGGCTACCTCAGCCACAGCAACGTGTGGCCGGGTCGGCTAGTACACACATACATACATATCATCACGCCATATCCCTTGCAGGGTAGGCAGAGAGAACAGAGTGCCAGAGAACTCTATCCTTGCATACTTCACTCGCTTCCTCAACATTCGTAATACTCTTCATACACGCTCGCCGGTTTCGGAGACTCTTGACTCCACCTTCCTTCAGTACATGACCGATCTGGTCTAGGTAGGTTAGTCTCGGACACACTCGGTACCTACATCCTTCCACTTTCGCATTGTAAAAAGGTTAGGTTAGGACCTCCAAGCTTAAGTTTTAATTATATAATTTATTTCTCACTTTAATAAAACATCCAAATTGATTAAACTAACAACCATAAGATAAATAGTTTATTTAATTCTTATAAAGTATATCATCATCATCATCTCAGCTCATATATGTCCCACTGTTGGGCTCGAGCCTTTTCCACAATGGGAAGGAGATTGACCTACTATACCACGCTGGTCGGACGTATATGGTTTTGTTTCGAGTTTCCCTTCTCCTGTATAGATGTTATATGCGTTTTATATCCCTTAGTCGTCTCTTACGATCACCCACGGGTAAGATAGGGGGTGGTGAATTGTATTCTTACTCCGTTAGCACACGGAAAAACATATGTATATATGTATGCTAATTCTTGAATCGGTATCAAACAGGATATTCTCTGCTGCTCCAGTAATTTTATTACCACTTGAAGCAACTGATGAGGTAGTTTTAAATTTAAAAGATGTTAGAGTATATGTTGTAAAAAGAGATACTCTCTTTATGCTTATTATTGCTCAAATGTCATAGAATATAGAATTACATACAGAAATCTTTATCAATATTAATATGTGATACTTCATTTTAAAGATTATTTTCTGATCTATTCATGATAATTTTATTTATTCATTTTAAAAATGTGCCGTGTGGCTACGAATGCTATCAAACTTTACTTTGCTCGTGGTAAAAGACGACTAAGAGTTTTCGACCTGGGCCAACTCCACCTGATGCTGTTTGGTCAACAATTACATTCACAAGTAGTGTTGACATCAGAGAGGCAGCCGATAGTAAAAATATTGCCATAAACTATTGCAATAAGTAGAAAGAGGAGTACATAATCCGTTGAACCAATGAATGATTTAAAAATTAAAAATAATAAAATTCAGCGTATAAGACTAACCGATATAGGCATTTTTTTTTTTTTTGGTGGCGGGCTACGGATCGGTCACGCCCGATATAGGCATAGAGAAGTTTCACAATTTCGAGGTGAAATGCCAACTTGTTATATTAAAATAAATCATCAATCGAATGCAAGAAAATACAGTAATTGTAAATACAGAGTATATTGGACATCTTTCCTTAATTCAAAACAAGCTAATTTGATAATAAGAACTGCGTCATACTTAAGGATATTCACATACTCTTGGTTTCTATTATGCAATAATATTAGTACGTGTCAAACGACTGCAGAGAGTTATGGACGAACATTTCAGACTGTAAGTTTTATAAATTTTAACTGCATATTTACAATTAAAATAATTACAAACTTGATGGAATTTAAAGTTTAAACTGATCCTAATAATTTGCCTAAACTAATATTAGTTATTCTGATTTTTCCAAAAACTAATTTATAGTTTTAATCGCCAACTTCTAAGTATTCTAGCTTCAAAGTTTTGCAGTGTACGTATTGAAACTGCATAATTAAAATAAGTCTCAGATTTTTTTGATTTACATACATACATACATACATATCATCACGCCATATCCCTTGCAGGGTAGGCAGAGAGAACAGAGTGCCAGAGAACTCTATCCTTGCATACTTCACTCGCTTCCTCAACATTCATAATTCTCTTCATACACGCTCGCCGGTTTCGGAGACTCTTGACTCCACCTTCCTTCAGTACGTGACCAATCTGGTCTAGGTAGGTGAGTCTTAGTCTCCCCCGGTACCTACATCCTTCCACTTTAGCATTATATATCTTCTTAACCAGAAGTTCGTTCAGTATTCTTTCCACATGTCCGAACCATCGGAGCATTCCCTTTCGCATCTTTACACCAATACTCTCTTTCATACCTACTTGCTCTCTTACGTCGTCGTTACGAATGCTTTTTGATTTAGATGTTTTTAAACTAAGTATTTCACGTCTTCTTCTACAATTCACGTGGAGAACAAATAATTTGCCAATATGTTTGGTTTCGTCTGGATATAATAAATTCAAAACAAAAGTTAATACGTTTGAACTGCAATAATTCGCTTTGTTACCCGAAACTTATTCGTCACTATTCATCATGGTGTTATTTCTTTTTTAATGCTTAAGGTAGTAAACAAGCGAGCAGCACATCTGGTGGTAAGTGTTACTGCCACCCATAGACCTTTGCACTACTACGTGTAGGGCCGCTGCCTACCAAAAAATCTCAAGTTGCTCAACTTGGGTAAAGTGCCGGCTCTCTCGTTCACCGATCGAAGCGTAACAGCATATTATCATTGCTCAGACGTCGATTTTCTGCAAAAGTGGTGATACTACTGCAGACGGACCGGCCCGCAGTTATAGACAGAAAGCTATCTAGTGTGGCCCTATCACTAAAGCAAAAATTTAGTAAAGTACAGAAGGATGAAGGTTTTGGGAGCCAGTTATTACTCAAAGAGAAATTTTATTTCTCTATTTTAAGGATGCGAGAGATAATTATGTAAAACTATGTTAATCATTATTCATCATCATTCTCCTACTCTTATCCCAATTAATTGGGGTCGATAAAATATGTACTCGTCTTTCATATTACATATTGTAAAAGTTATTGGCAATAGTTTTATATCCGGCCGCCTGCCAGACGTCAACACTACTTGGGAATGTAATTGTTGACCAAACGGCATCAGATGGAGTTGGCCCAGGTCGTTATAAGGCTCTTAGTCATCTTTTAAGACATCCACGAGCAAAGTAAGCGTTGGTAGTATTCGTAGCCGCTACCACACAGCTCATAAAGTATCAGTAAAACTATGTTAACAATTAACAATATTTTGTTATTTCTTCTAGAAACTTTATGGAGCTGAATTTCATAGTTGGTATACTTCTATTGACTGTGATACAAACTGAAACGTTCTCAAAATGTCCAGATGCATGCAAGTGTGCATTTAACTATACAAAAATCGAAAAGAATAAAGCTATTTGTCAAACAGAAAATTCTAAAGTGAAATTTACCTGGAGATTTACTAAAAATCGCCCTGAAGTAGTAGTGCTTTGCAAGGTAAACTTAGTTTGCTTTTAAGTCTTAGTAATATTTTATAACTATTAGTGCCTGCTGCTTTGCATATCTTGATTTTTTACGATGTTTAGCTCGGCAATTCTAATAGAATCTTCTCGTACAATATTTCAATATCCGAGATCAAAATCATATAATATAGACACGTAGTCACTAAATGTTGGTCCCGTATGTAAGGAAAATCAAAATCATTTAGCGTTTCTCTTCCACATAAAGTTCAAAATATGGCATTCCTTAGATCGGATGTATCCCAAATAGCAATGAACAATCCAAATTTTTTGACATTCGGACAACGATTAGGTAAGTAAATCTGCAGGGAGTTGGCGCAACATGTTATTCTTGTGTGTCGTACAGGAAGACGACCATACGACAACAATTTTAATTTAGTGTATCTGATGACTGCCCAGCCTGTATACAAATTTTGAATATAATATGTCGTATAGTTTAGCCACAGCACCTTACTTTGTATTATTAACATTTTCTACACTCTGTATTAAAAATTAAAGTTATTAGGCTATCACTAAGAGATCAAAGACCTCCCGCGCCACATCAGTATAAACTAATATGAAGGTAGGTACCTACATATTAATAACCACTTAAAGTATTCGCCAAACGCAATACAAATTAATGCATATTATACCTTATTGCTGACCAATAAGATCCATATAAACTGTGTCATGAGACTTAGATAAGAAAATTAAAAGTACCTAATGCATGCGGCATAATGAGAGGATCTACTCGGTCGGATTACATGTCAGTGAACTAATATTTACAAACGGTGTTTTGTTATGTTTCAATATTTATGATAAAAAGATTGTTTGAAAATATTTTTTTTTTAAATTTGCATGTGAGGACTTTTTAGATAGTTTCAAACTACTCCTATATTCGTATTGCCGGTGTTTTCATTTATTGTCGCATTGTCATCTCCACCTTGTATATCTTTAGATGTGGGCAGATGTTAGTTATGTAAAATAAATTTTCGAAAAGGTCGTAGTACAAGGAGAATGTTTGAAATTATCTTTTATTAACATTGTTTCTGATACTCTTGTTGTAATTAGACATGCGCGAAACAGTACTTCGCGAAGTGATGTGATATGGCATTACATTTCGTGCCGAGTAATATTACATTTTACCATCACTTCAAACATCACACATGACATTTTATGTTATGTGTGATGCGTAATGCGATAGCGCTCTATATATACGGCGGGCGGCGTCAAGAAATATAAGCCTTAACGTTCTGAAAATAAAGCTCAAAATAAATATTGAATTGCCAGACACTGAACATTGCAGAAATGCAGAACGGGTGTTCGCGTCATGTTTAATGTGATGTGTGATCTTTAATGTGATGTTATGTTTAGTCGCGTAATGTGTAATATGACAGTACGCGGTCGGGTAATATTACATGTGATACATCACTCGCATTACTTAAACATGTCTAGTTGTAATTCGACTTATATCTGAAATTTGTATTATTTAAATTGCAGGGTACTCATTACAATTGTTCTGATATGCCGCAATTTGATGTCAAACGTAATATTGGTTCAATGATCTTTCTATACTGTGCACCAAGTATATTAACATGTGTCCAGAATTTCTACAAAGGACCAACTATAATACCCGTTGTATGGTTACAACATATGCTTGGTAATTATACCAACGAAGATATTAGGAATTTGGATAAAATATGGACTAAATTTTTATATGTAGCAGGTATTATTTTTATTATTTATTCATTCATCAGCCCGTAAAAAAAAAAAAAAAAAAAGCAACGTTCACTGGATACTTGGAGATATGCCTCCCTACGAGAAATGAGATACATAACTAAGCTTTTGCATTACTGTATGGCGAGCCTATTATCATCTGCCACATATCAAAACAAAGTTTTAGGTGCATTTAAAAGTTATCTGATGTCAAAGTTTTTTTTTTGTGGTGGGCTATGGAGTGGCCTCGGCCATCGGTCCGGGGTGACGGCAAGGCGGCGCGCAAACCCACAGAACCACCCTGCAAGCACCTCTCTTCATCGTGTGAGCGGGCCACCGGTACCCGATCTTTGTCTTCGGTGGCCGCCATTTGATGTCAACCTCAATAACATTATTTTCTGAAACAACTGGTTGTTCGGTTTTTTTATTGCTCTTAGTGCAGACGAGCATGCAACACACCTGATGGTAAGCGTTACTGCCACCCATGGAACTTTGCAATACCAGAGGTATAGCCTGAACCCATCCAGAAAGTTTTGCTTCCGGCTCTCTCGCTCACCGAACGAAGCACAGCAGCACACTGCCACTGCTCAGGCATCGATTTTCTGCTCAGTGTGGTACGTGGTGGTGGATGGACCCACCCGCGGCTGTAGACAGAACTGTCAACTGTGTGGTCCAACCACTTTTAAATATCATCATTTAATAATAAAAGAGATTCAAATTACTGAAATTCAGCATTTAATATGCTTAATTATTTATAAAAACCCGATTACGAAGCGAAAAATGATGTCACAAGCGGGATTCGAACCCGCGCCTATTGGGATTCCGGCCCAATCGTGCTGCCACTACACTACCGTGAACTATTGTAGGACATTCAAATCTCGTTTCGTATCATATTTACGTCTTTAAGGTGACGTATGCCATCTACCCGACAATGTTTACACATTGTTTTCGCTTCGTAATCGGGTTTTTAATAAAAGAGATACTTTTATATTCATGTATTCTTTCAATATTTTGTTTAGTCTATAATTCATGATCATAATACTGATATAATATAAAAATATTTTTATTTACAGAAGAAATGGTCAATAGCACTAGTTATTTACCAGCCGGCGTATTTCACGGATACAATTCATTAATATCTTTACAAGTAACAGGAAACGTACTTAATCGTACCCGTCTAACGGCTGATACTTTTGCAGGTAATATTTATATAACGTTAATTCTGTATTCTCCTTTATCTTAATTTCAGTAAAGCCTCGAAGATCAAATTAAATTGGACAGGGGCGTACATGACTCCTCCAGCTGTTTCATTTAAGCTTTCTATCAACTTCATGGCCAAAACTATATAGTTTTTTTTTTCTGGAGTTTACTCCTTAAGAATCGATTTTCATATAAGGCGCTCGGTATGAGAAAAATTTGAGGAGTAAAATCTAGTGATCGAATGACCTCGTTACATTTTTAATGCGCAACCTATTCTGCGCACCTTTCACTTTCTGACGTGAGATAATACTTCACTGATGAGCTTTTCTTGCGCCTGTTTTGATAATCGTACTTAAGGAATAAACTCCAGTCGTGCGTCGGAGCTGACACACACACTTTTTTTTTGAGTATGTTATTCCACAGACTTTTTGTTCATGCTCTTTATATGTTTTTATTTTATTGTTATGGTGGTTTGTTTATAAAATTAATGTTTTTGAAGTGGCTTTATAACAGTTGGTTAAAGATTGAAGAGCGCAATTCATGTGTCAAAGATGTTGAGCGACAACATGTCTTTTGGGGTTTCCTCTTGGCGCTGGTGGTCTTGTTGTTGGTGAAACCCTTCTACTTATAGATGTTGCTGTCCTCTGTGATGTAGTGATGATGATGATAATGCTGTCTGTGACGTTTTATTTTATGATGTGTTTAATTTGGAAGTCTATGTCTAGGTTGATGGTAATTGATTCCATGCTTGTGTTGACTTTAGTATTGGGATAGTAGTAGTAAGCTATATAGTTTCAGTGACTTCCTTGAGGTCTTTAATGTTATAATGTTTGAAATATGAATGTGGCGTGTACACTGAATCTATTGTTTCCGATGTTGGATGCGTAAAATAAACTTTATAATTCGCAAAATTGTATTTATTTTAAGTGAACACACATATATGAGATGAAACTACTTTTACTGATTCTATCGCGTTTGTATTTGATTTTTAATTGCCCGACATTTCGAACACTTTCGAACACAGTTTTCGAAACGTCGGGAAATTAAAAATCAAATACAAACGCGATGGAATCTGTAAAAGTAGTTTTATTTCAAATTAGCCGACCCGGCACACTTCATTCCGCCTAACAGTTAATGAATGAGCAGATTTCGATTAATTCAAAATTATTAAGTGATAATAAATATGAATAATATATATGTATGAACGAACACTGACCGGTCAAATTTAATTTCAACTTTTCGCGGTATTTGCCAAACAAACTATTACGTGAGCTGTCAGTTGCGTTTTGTTATATCACAACAAATGAACGTTTAGAGCTGATGTTTTTTTTTAATATATTTTTTTTTTGTTTATTAAAATCGTATTTTAATATCCTATATCCTATTCCCGACGACAGCAAACTTAAAATCATAAAGATTGGTTAAGCCGTTCTCGAGTTATAAGTGTTGTAACTAACACAACTTTCTTTTATATATATATAGATGTGTAAAACTCGCGTAAACATCAGAATTCATTACGAACACATGTGTGTTCGTTGTAACTATGTAGTTACAAAAATGCTGTACGGGGCATAGAGAAACAGGGAATTGTCATTTAAAAGTGTCTTAAAGCTAAATCTATAAGTTTCCCATAAGTTATCGAAGTCAAAAAGCTATATTTTAATGTTCATCATAATTATCATCACAACTCATATACTTTCCACTTTCTTCTATTCTCAAATGTTTTTTGCATATTACATGTCTCAGTCGTCTATTACGATATCCACGGGCAAGCTTAACAATACTATAAACTATAATATTGTCTTCATCAATATTATACTGATATTCATTTATCATAATATTGGAATATCACGGAAATAAATATGATATTCATTTCCGTGTGGTGACGGAGTAAGAATACTATTCACCACCACTATCATATCTTACCCGTGGGTGATCGTAAGAGACGACTAAGGGATATAAAACGCATATAACATCTATGCGAGAGAAGGAAAATTCGAAACAAAACCTTATACCAAGACGTCTGACCAGCGCGGTACAGTAGGTTAATTTCCCTCCCATTACGGAGGAGGCCCGAGACCAACTGTGGGATATTTATGGGCTGTGATAATGATGATGATGATTCATACATACCATCACGCCATGTACCTTGCAGGGTAGGCAGAGAGAACAGAGTTGTTATAAATAATTAATGATGTTTTTGTAAGAGCTTTAAATTAAAACATAATTAAAACTAGTGGTACCTTTTTTTACTTAACAGTAACAATTTTATAAACTATTTTTCTTCCCTTTTCATCATTTTCTTTCTTTTTATCATTGATGAGCATATTTTTTTATTATTATTGAAAAGCACCAATATCTTCAAAATATCTCCTGAAATTGATATTGTGTAGAAATCGCTTGAAATCCAATGCTAAAAATGCGTCAGGGACAGTGACGTATAAGCTATTGGTTGACGTATGGGTTGGTGTAGTGGAGTGTATTATCCTGATGTCACCATAGCTAAATCCGTGAAGAGGCAGACGTGAGAACGGCTACTCGTCTTTGTAAGGCCTACCTAATAACTAATAAGAGATATAACATATTTTTTTTTTACAGATCATCGTTCATTATTGAAGTTATGTCTGTCCAAGAATAATATAGAGCTAATAGAACAAGATGCATTGTCTAATTTAATAAAACTACGGAGTTTGATTATAGATAGCAACATGTTAGAGTTTTTACCAAATAAACTTTTTGATAATCTTGAAAATTTGAGGGAGGTAAAAAAAAATAACTACCTAAAATTAAGATATTTCAATTGCTGTTTTAGATACTTTTTGCCTTTGAGCATGCATATACTTTTTTGTCTTGTATTCTTGATCTACTTCTTGGATATAATCAGAAAAGAATATCGTTGTGACTTTTGTATCACTAGAGCTTTTTCTTGATTTTTATTAATCGACTCCAAACTTTTCTTTTCCAGATATACATTCCAAATAACTTTTTAAATTTAACTTTGGATACTCATGCCTTTGCTGATCTACCAAGTAGAGTTGAAATAGTTTGGTTAAATAATAGCAAGATAAGCACACTCCCCGAAGGCGTATTCAATGGATCTAGTAGTTTACAGAGCATAAACTGCTCTATGAATTCAATAGAATTGCTGCCATCTAAAATATTTTGGACAACATTGTCGTTAAAGGAAATAAATTTTACTTCCAATCAAATAAGAGAACTCCCCAATGGAGTATTCTCTAAATTGCAATCGTTGAAGAAAGTGGACTTTAGTGATAATAAAATTGAAACATTAAGTGGGTAAGTTTATTGAAATGAAAACTCTTTTAGCGGCGTTGTGCACTTTTTTGGGATGGGTAAAAAATGTTAAACTTGCATCAAGATACGTGACCTGGTCGAAAATGAGTTAGTTTCTAACGTTGTATTTTTGTTTTCAGAAATTTATTTTCCTTCAATTTTGAGTTACAAGAAGTATATTTTACAAAAAACAATATCAAACATATAGATTTGGATATTTTTAAGAGTACTAAATTAAAAATTCTATCTCTAGTTTCAAATAAATTGGAGCATATTGTTGGATACATCTCATCATCGTGGAAGATTAAAAAATTGTATCTCAGTGACAATAATATAAACAAATTTCAAGAAATGCTGTTGCAGTTAACAGATTTAGAATATCTAGATCTTTCCGATAATAAAATTATTAAAATCATGGTATGAAAGTTATATACTACATGAAATACTTTATCCTTACCATGGCTTCGAATTCAATTACAAGTTCTTAAGTGATACTTTACAGAAATTCGTTTGACTTCATCTTTTTAACTTTAGCTCTTTAGTCCTATAGGCGATTTAATCTACTTCTTCTTCTTCTTATGTATTGGCAATCAGTTATTTATACAAGCTATTGGTGCCAGTGTCAAGTTATAATTATTTTCACGTTTTTAGTCTCTTCAGGTTAGTCATTGTCTAAGTCAAATTGTCGTCATCAACAATGCTATGGCCACACTGTTAATGGTCTCTTGTGGGAATTTTGATGGAAAACGAAAACCTTGTAAAGCACTTTTATATAATATTTACTGCATCCCAGTAGTTCCGTCACATAACATTACATAAAATGCCATCAAAATTATCCAATATAACACGTTAAAACACTAAAATATCGAATATAATACAAGATCACCACATGGCGTTTTCAAATTACCGTCAAAATTCCAATTAATTCTTAATCTTCTTATTTAAAATTTATTATTGTCTTTAATACAAGACAAGCCAACCTACCTGATGGTAAATGATAAATAATTGCTGTTCACAAACCTTTGCAGTATCAGGAGCAGAGTAAAACAGTTTGTATTTTAGTTATCATCATCGTCGTCTGAGCTTATATACGCCTCAATACTGGACGCAAACTTTCTCCGAAGTATACCATGATAGTCAGACGGATCAATATAGGGTTTATTCCGAGTTTGCTCTCTCTCTCGCATAGAGGTTATTTGCATAATATTTGCCATAGTCATCTTTTACAATACCCAAAGGCAAGAGAGGGTGATGTGAATTCTTACATTATCACCACATTGAAAATTTTAATAATAATCAATAGCTATTTAATATTGTATTATTTTACAGGACCACCACATATACGCCCGGGACTCCATTAAAATAGATTTACGAAATAATAAGATATCTCGTATTGAACAAAATACTCCAGAGTCGTCTAAATTACTTGCAACAAATAAGAACATAACTGTATATTTATCCAAAAATCCTCTGGAATGCGATTGTTTATCAAATACAATTATAAAAGACTGGTACAATCGTGGTTGGGTACCAGACTTTAGTGAGATTGTTTGTGCAAATGGAGATCTATTATCAATTATAGATATACATCTAGAATGTAATGAGGAACGTGGGTTTGTACTATCTATTGAATCAAAAGTTTTCGGAGGTCTGATTTTAACTGTAATTCTTACAGTTATATGTGTCCGTCTTGGGCGATATATAAAAAGTTCATTTAATCTTGCTTCAAGAAATTCCTTAACATTTGTGGAAGAACAAGACGCAAGTAAACAATACGATATTTTCATATCTTTTGCTCATCAAGATGGTGAATTTGTCACAGATATATTATTGCCAAAATTAGAATATGAGTACGGTCAAAACGTGTGTGTACATTATAGGGACTGGATTGTGGGAGAACTGATACCAGATCAAATTATACAGTCTGTGGAGAATTCAACAAGGACTATTATAATTTTATCAAAACACTATCTGATATCGGAGTGGTCGAAGTTGGAATTTCGGACGGCAAACAATTTGTGTGCACTAGAAGGAAAACCAAGAGTAATTGTAATTTTACTCGATGAAAGAATTTTAGGAGATGAAAACTTGGATAAAGATTTAAAATCATATATTGCTTTCAATACTTACTTGCTGTGGAGTGACCCAAATTTTTGGAAGAAATTGAAAAAAGTGTTACCGAAATCAAGAAAACTTAATAGGAATTAGATCATATTGTAAAACTTATAGCTCTGTAAATCCTAAACATAGAAAAATAAATGGACTATAAAAAGAATTATATAATTCTTGCCTAATGATTTTTTAGAAATTTTTTATTTGTTAGATTAACTTTAACAGCTATTTTGAAATAAAACTACTTTTACGGATTCTATCGCGTTTGTATTTGATTTATAATTTCCCGACGTTTCGAACACTTTACAGTGATCATGGTCACGGGAGGACTGAGGTGTCTTACGTCCAATATGTCATTGTTATAGGGTAGGTATAAATTTATTTATATCTACCCTATCTTATAGGGTAGATATAAATAAATTTCTGTAATAACAATGACATATTGGACGTAAGACACCTCAGTCCTCCCGTGACCATGATCACTGTAAAGTGTTCGAAACGTCGGGAAATTATAAATCAAATACAAACGCGATAGAATCCGTAAAAGTAGTTTTATTTCAAATGTGTAATACTCGCGTAAACATTAGAAGTCATTATGTTTAACAGCTATTATTACAGGTATCCCCAATGCAATAGTGTAAGTCACCATAGGCAATTTACCAAATTATGTGTTTATGTCAACATATTATTACAAAAAAAAAAAAAATCTAATATACAATTTAATCTATACTTAACACTATAAAGCTGAAGAGTTTGTTTGTTTGAACGCGTTAATCTCAGGAAGTACTAGATCGATTTGAGAAATTCTTTCAGTGTTAGATATCCCATTTATCGAGAAAGGCTATATATCATCACACTAAGTTCAATAGGAGCAGAACACCAATGAATAATGTTACAAAATCGGGAGTTTCATTTTCCTTTAGAGAGCTTCCGCTGCGTACGCTACGCAAACGGTTAGTTTCGTCAAAATCATGTATGTTACTCATTAGTTGCCCTTCAAGAAGTTTCACTTTAACAATATAAATTTGAAAAATTCAGCGTGACTAAAGTTAACCGATATAGGCATAGAGAAGTTTCATCATTTTGAGGTGAAATCGACCAACATATTAATTATAAATGGCAACTTGCTGTATTAAAACACATCATCAATCGAATTCATACAAAATATAGTACAAGTAATCGCTCTATATATTGGACATCTTTCCTTAATTGCGTCATTCAAAGAGATTTAAATAAGCTATTTGAGACACAAAATAACAAATACTCTTTGTATTCGTTTTGTTGTAATATCAAGACGTGTCAAACTACTACAGAAACTTATGGACGAAGCTTCCAGACTGTGAGTTTTATAAATTTTAACAGTATATAAATAAAATAAATTTTACTATTCACAAATTTGATAGAATCGAAAGTTTTAATTGACCCTAATATATATGTTATATCATCCGTGTGGTGACGGAGTAAGAATACAATTCACCACCTCATATCTTACCTGTGGGTGATCGTAAGAGAAGACTAATGGATATAAAACGCATATAATATCTATGCAAGAGAAGGAAAACTCGAAACAAAACCCTATACCAAAACGTTTGACCAGCGCGGTATAGTAGGTTAATATCCCTCCCATTACGGAGGAGTCCCGAGCCCAACAGTAAGACATATATATGTGGGTGGGCCCTAGAGGAAACCAATTTCGGTGCCACGCTCCGCTGCCGGCGCCTGGAGTGGCACAGTTGCGAGTACTTGCACCTGACGCCGCCCCAGCAGAGACGGTGGGTGACTGGACCGGGGAATAATCCGTCACCCGCAGAGAGACTGGCCACGTGAGGACGAAGCCAAGGATGTCAAGTATGCGATACCAGTGGCCGGCTTAATGGCAATAGGGACGGAATATGGTGGGTTATGGGGCCACGCGCCGCTCGTCCGTCACCCGACGACAACGAATGGAAGACGTGTGTCCAGACTATAGCCCGCAAAAGAAAAAATAAAAAGGTTAGAGAACTTCGAAGTATTCTAGAAACTAATTCATCAAATAATTAGATAGAGATAGAGAGATTTTTTTTTCCGTGTGGTGACGGAGTAAGAATACTATTCACCACCCCATATCTTACCCGTGGGTGATCGTACGAGACGACTAAGCGATATGGAACGCATAATATATAGCACCTATGCCAGAGAAGGAACACTTGAAACAAAACCCTATACCAACACGTCTGACCAGCGCGGTATAGTAGGTTAATTTCCCTCCCATTACGGAGGAGGCCCGAGCCCAACAGTGGGACATTTATGGGCTGTAGTGAGAGAGATTTTTAGATTTTTTTTTTTTCACTTGTTGAGGAAGCGAGTGAAGTATGCAAGGATAGAGTTCTCTGGCACTCTGTTCTCTCTGCCAACCCTGCAAAGGACATGGCGTGATGATATGTATGTATATATGTAATTTATCAATAATTTATATTTCTTCCAGAAACTCAATGGAGTTGAAAGTCATAGTTGGTATACTTCTATTTAGTCTGTTACGAACTGAAGTATTCTCAACGTGTCCAGATACATGCAAGTGCGTATTTAACTATACAGAAATTGAACAGAATGAAGCTGTTTGCCAAACAGGAAACTCCACAGTGAACTTTGTCTGGAAATATTATGGAAATAATATCCCTGTACTAGTTGTACTCTGTAAGGTAAACTTAGTTTGCTATTAATGTCTTACTGATATAGTGCGCTCGCTGCATTGTGTACCTTGATATTTATTATTTTAAGATGTATTATATACGTAGTATAGAATTTATTATTTTAAACCTTGATAACACTATGTTTTATATTAGAACTCTAGCAATGTATCAGTGAAAATTGCATTGAATTCCAGACTAATTTTTATATTGTCATTTTTTCTTTGTAAAAACAAGTAAATATCTTTTCTTTCTTTCTTTTTTCTTGCTATGGTTTTTACATGATACTTATACAAATATAAATATAGATAAAGCAAAATTCTAATCTTTGTGGTCTCGACTTCTGTTAATCTAATGAAGATAAGAATAAAGATTAGTTTTCTTTGATACTTTTTACGTAGCAGTTTAATTGTTTCTGGTGTTTTGCTCGGGTGACTTAATAAGACCTTGTCAAATATTTCAATGTCTAAGATTAAAATTATATAATATAGATACGTAGTCTCTAAATATTGGTCCCATATTTGAGGAAACTCGAAATCGCTTAGAGATTCTCTTCCAGAAACAAATTAAAATATAAGATTTCTTATGATAGTTGTAACCAAAATGGCAATATATAATCCAAATTTCTGGACACTCGAGCAACCATTGAATAAGAATGGTTTCTAAGTGGCAACCGGTGACCTCTACTTAGTAAACTTATAACCTTATCAAATTGTCTTTATAGTCATGGAGGATCAGTCCTACCCGTTTACTTCAAATATGTATAATACTCAAATAAACATCAGAAATCAATTGTGTATAAATGTTGGTTTTGCAAAATAATTTTCCTAAAGTGTCGTAGTTTAAGTGAAATCTTTCAAATAGTCCATTATATGCATTGTATCTGATACTTTTGTTATAATTTTTTTTCATTTGATATTTTCACTTTCATTTGATATTTTCATTATTTTAATTGCAGGGTACTCATTACAATTGTTCTGATGTGCCACAATTTGATGTCAAACGTAATATTGGTTCAATGAACATCGTAGACTGTGCACCAAGTATATTAACATGTGTCCCGAATTTCTTCAAAGGACCGTGTATAATACCTGAAGTGGTGTTAGCAAATATGATTGGTAATTATACCAACGAAGATATAAGGAGTTTGGATAAAATATGGACTCAATATTTATATTTTACCGGTATTTTGTTTTTAAATATATAAAACACCTTTAATTTAACTAAGCCGTGCTGTGTACCAAGTTTAAAGACAAGATATACTTATATATTAATCCATTCTTTCAATATTTTGTTTAATCAATCAATAAACTATTGTTAACAGAATATGCGATCAAAAGCAGGAGTTATTTACCAGCTGGCGTGTTTCATGGTCTTAATTCATTAACTGTCTTAAAACTAAGAGGGAATCTACTTAAACGTACTCGTGTAACGGCTGATATTTTTGCAGGTAATGACTACACTTATAATGTTAATTCTGCATTCGCTTTTATTTTAAATCTAGTAAGGGCTGCGATATCTAATAAAGTGTTTGTTAGATGGGTTAGGGGATGTATGACTCCTCCATCACTTTCATTTACAACTTTTCTGTCACCTTCGCGGCTAAAATTATATAGGAATCTATGGGTGACTTTTTTATTCCTTATGTTGGCAAACGAGCAAGCAATACACTTGATGGTAAGTTTCACTGCCGCCCATGGACCTTTGCAATACCAAGGGTATAAAGCCACTGCCTACCATCACAATCCCCAAATCCACCCAATTGGGCTTCCGTCTTTCTCGCTCACCGAACGAAGCGCAATAGCACATTGCTATTACTCAGACGTCGATGTTCTGCTCAGTGTGGTACTACCCCGGACGGACTGGCCCGCGGCTGTAGACAGAGAACTGTCAACAGCGTGGTCCTACCACTAAACAAAACTTTCTTTTCTTCCTTGACGTAAGCTGGATAAATTTATAATTACAGGGGTCTCTAGTGTAATAATATTTAAAATGTGATAGTGTGACGTAAATACTGAATTTATTGTTACTGATGTTGGATGCGTAAAAGAAACTTAATAACTCGCAAAATTGAATTTATTTTAAGAGCGCACACATAGTTACAAAAAGGCTACAGCCTCTATAGCGGCTGAGAGAAAGTGAGAGTTGCCATACATACATACATACATATCATCACGCCATATCTCTCAGTAGCCATAGGCTTTGGGTAGGCAGAGAGAACTGAGTGCCACTCTATCCGTCCATACTTCACTCGCTTTCTCAACATTCATAATTCTCTTCATACACGCTCGCCGGTTTCTGAGACTCTTGACTCCACCTTCCTTCAGTACGTGACCAATCTGGTCTAGGAAAGTTAGTCTCTGTCTCCCCCGGTACCTACATCCTTCCAATTTTGCATTGTATATCTTCTTAACCAGACGTTCGTTCAGCATTCTTTCCACATGGCGAACCATCGGAGCATTCCCTTTCGCATCTTTACACTAATACTCTCTTTCATACCTACTCGCTCTCTTACGTCGTCGTTACGAATGATTTTTGTAAGCGTTTTAAATTAAATTAGAACATAATTGAAACTAGTGGTACCTCATCATCATTTTGCTGTTATTATACCAATTACTCTGGCGTGACGTAATTTGTTATCTTCTTCCATACAGTCCTATCAAACGTCATCTCTGCAGCCACTCCCTGTCTATCCATGTCATGCCTCATGCAGTTCATTCTTCTTTCCTTTGGTCTTCTTTTACCCTTAAAGTCAACAACATTCATACTTAAAATTTTCCTCACATCATTACTTTCATCCCGTCTCATCACATATCCATACCACGTCAATCGTTTACTCCTTAACCTTTTCATCACTGGCGCAACTTTTAAACTTCCTTAAAATTAGTGGTACCTTTTTCTTTTAGTAAACAGCAGCAAGTTTTTTTAAGTATTTTTCTTCCTGTCTCTTCATTGATAAACATAGATTTATTATCACTAAAATGCGGCAATCTTCGTCGATAAAGCTCTTTGAAGGAAGATTCACGAGAACAAATTTAGATTGTCTTGAAGTCAATTGAAATCCGATGCTAAAAATACGTTGGGGTCAGTGACGAATGAGAAATTGGTCGGCATATGGGTTGGTAGAGTTAAGTATATATGAACCTAATGTTACTATAGTTAAATCAGTAAAACGACAGACGTGAGAACGGCTGCTCTTCTTTGTGGGGCCTGGGCCTACCTAATAAGTAATAAGAGATAATTTTAAACATTTTTTTTTATAGGTCTTCCCTCACTAAAGAAGTTATTTCTGTCCAGGAATAAGATAAAGGTTATTGAACAAGGTGTATTCGCTAATTTAATAAACCTACAGCGTTTGATTGTAGATAGCAACATGTTAGAATTCATACCAAATAAACATTTTAACGACCTTGAAAATTTGATTGAGGTAAAAAAATAACTTTCTAAAATAATATAATATTTCAATTACTTTTTTTAGATATTTATTGATAGACCCCAAACTTTTCAATTCCAGGTACTCATTATAAATAACTTCTTTGAATTGACTTTGGACACCCATGCCTTTGCTGATCTACCAAGCACAGTTAAAACAATTTGGTTAACTAATAGCAAGATAAGCTTACTGCCTGAAGGCGTATTCAATGGGTCTAGTAGTTTACAGAAGATAAACTGTTCTATGAATTCAATAGAATTGCTGCCATCTAAAATATTTTGGACAACATTGTCGTTAAAAGAAATACATTTTACTTCCAACCAAATAAAAGAATTCCCCGATGAATTATTCTCTAAATTGAAGTCGTTGAAGGAAGTCGACTTTAGTGATAATAATATTGAGACATTAAATGGGTAAGTTGTTCAACAGACTGATGGATCATAATTGTTGTAGAAACTACGGTAAACCGCAACAACATACTTAAATAATCATAAAAATTGATAAACCTAACAATAAATCTATATCTATATATTTATATATAAGAGATTTCCACCTATATATTGACTCATCACGATATCTCTGGAACCATAAGGCCTACAGACTTTTAATTTGGTAGGAATATTCCTTTCGCCGAGTACCTACAGGTCAGCTAAGAACGGATTTTACGAAATTACACCCGCAAGGGGGATTGCTGGAGTGTAAAAATCATATTTTTTAAATATAGCTCCTACAGACTTGAATTTTGGTAGGCATTTGTATGATACGATACAGAGGTAAACTAAGAACGGCGTTTTAAAAATTCCACCCCTAAAGAGGAATAGATCTACATTTTCTATTACTGCTCCTACAGACTGGGAATTTGGTATGGACTTTCTTTCTGTCCTGTAAATGTCAGGGAATTCCTCTTCCGAAAGGAGTTCTATGCCGCGAAAAAAAACATGTCGCGAAAGTATCTATACAACTGAACTGACGTAACCGAAGCAAAGCGAGGGCGGGTCGCTAGTTTGTTATATTATTATGATTTGTTTGAAAATGTTGAATGATAATGAATTCTGATTTTTACGCGAGTATTACACATTAGAAATAAAATTACTTTTACGGATTCTATCGCGTTTGTATTTGATTTTTAATTTCCCGACGTATTGAACATTTTATAGCGTTCATGGACACTTGAGAACTAAGATGTCTTATATACAATAAGTCATGGTTATTACAGAATTTTATATCTACCCGCTACAGTCATCATTTTCCTACTCTTATCCCAATTACTTGGGATCGATACAATATGTACTCTTCATTCATAGTACCCATTGTAAAAGTTATTGACAATAGTTTTATGAACAGCCGTCTGCCAGACGTCAACCCTCCTTGGGAATGTAATTGTTGACCAAACGGCATCACATGGAGTTGGCCCAGGTCGTTATAAGGCTTTAAGTCGTCTTTTACGACATCCACGAGCAAAGTAAGGGTTGGTAGTATTCGTAGCCGCTACCACAAAGCTACCTATCTATCTATCTACCCGCTACAGTATCAGTTATTAAAGTTTGACCCACATTTTAATACAAATTCATTTCCAGCACAAAAAGAAAATGATTCTATTATATTCTTTTTTTATATTGTTGATGATCAGTTATTATTAAACATTTAATTTATGATAATTGTTATAATGTGGCAATTCACTAGTTTAAGAAAAATACTATTCAAAAGGAGGATATGGAAGCCATTCGACAAGACGGTTTGTCGTTACTCCATTGAAGCAAACTGCCCAAATGTAACATTCCTAAAAACAATATTTAGCGCTTAAAAACTTGCAAAATAAACCAGATATCGTGATCCTGCGCGCAGATAATGGTAATGCTACCGTAGTAATAGACACGTCGGATTACAATGCAAAAATTAAACAACTTTTGTCCCATAAAACTACGAATAAGAAGGTCAAAACAGACCCAATCAATACTGTTTTAAATAATACGACGTCCTTTTGACGTCAAGATGTAATCCTCTTGACGACAAAAACCTCATACCATCGTGTGCAAAACCGCCCAAGCTGTATGGATTGCCAAATATACACAAACCAAATGCTGCACTGCAATCAATAGTGAGTCAGATCGATGCGCCGTCTTACGAATTAGCTCAGATGGTTGCGAAGGTTCTCGGATAACTCCAAGGATACACTAATGCATTTGTGAAAGACTCTTATCATTTTCTTAGTCAAATTAAAGATCTACATATCGCTGATAATGAATCTATGGTTAGTTTTGATGTCACATCACTTTTCACTTGCTTACCTGTTGAGGATTGCATCAAAACTGTAACTAAGAAGTTATCTGACAATAATATACTCTCGAAATATGGTGAACTATTACGTTAAAGCCTAATAACCGGAAATGGGCACCTAATGTGGAATGATGAATTCTACAAGTAATTAGATGGAGTGGCTATTGGCTCGCCAGTCTCTCTCGTTGTTGCTGACATATTCATGAAGTACTTCGAAGAGCTTCTCTACGAAGAATCTCAATCAATTCACTTTGGAACTGGAGTCAAATAACTCTCTAGCTTTCTTAGATATTTTGGCTATTCGTAAACCTAACAACACCTTGAGTCACACAGTGTATTGTAAATCAACCCATACAGACAAATACTTGAATGGTGATTCTCACCATCCCCCTTCACAGTTAGCTACCAGCTACCGTTTCTAAATCTTTGTTATAAAGAGCACGAAGAATCTGTGACGATTAACACCTGGCTTTAAAGCTGCACCATGTCAAGCAGATTCTACGTGCATACATACATACATACATATCATCACGCCATATCCCTTGCAGGGTAGGCAGAGAGAACAGAGTGCCGGAGAACTCTATCTCTGCATACTCCACTCGCTTCCTCAACATTCATAATTCTCTTCATACACGCTCGCCGGTTTCAGAGACTCTTGACTCCACCTTCCTTCAGTACATGACCGACCTGGTCTAGGTAGGTTAGTCTCGGTCTCCCTCAGTACCTACATCCTTCCACTTTCGCATTGTATATCTTCTTAACCAGACGTTCGTTCGGCATTCTTTCCACATGTCCGAACCATCGGAGCATGGCCTTTCGCATCTTTACACCAATACTCTCTTTCATACCTACTCGCTCTCTTACGTCGTCGTTACGAATGCGGTCGGTCAGCCTAACTCCACAGATTTTCCGCAGAGATCGAAAATTCTACGTGCAAACAATATAAAAACAAATTATATATAGAATGTGAAAGTGGAAGGATGTAGGTACCGGGGGCGATCGAGACTTACCTACCTAGACCAGATTGGTCAAGTACTGAAGGAAGGTGGAGTCAAGAGTCTCCGAAACCGGCGAGCGTGTATGAAGAGAATTATGAATGTTGAGGAAAGTCCTCTGGCACTCTGCTCTCTCTGCCTACCCTGCAAGGGATATGGTGTGATGATATGTATGTATGTATATATAGAATCATTTTCTTTTTGTACTGGCAATGAATTTGTATTAAAAATGTGGGTCAAACTTTAATAACTGATACCGTTAGCGGGAAGATAAAAAAATCTGTAATAACTATGACTCATTGGACGTGAAACCCTTTAGTCCTCCAGTGACCATGAACGCTGTAAAGTGTTCAAAACGTCAGGGAAATTAAAAATCATATACAAACACGACAGAATCCGTAAAAGCACTTTTATTTCAAATGTTGAATGATTTTTTTTCTTTCTTATGGTGGCAAACGAGGCAAACACACCTGATGGTAAGTGTCACTGCAGTCCATGGAGCTTTGTTATACCAAGGGTATTGTTAGGCCGCTGTCTACTATTACAATCCCCAAACTAACCCAGTTGGAGTTCCGGCTCTCTCACTCACTGAACGAAGCGCAATAGCACATTGCCAATACTCATACGTCGATCTTCTGCTCAGTGTGATACTACCCCGGACGGACTGGCTCGCGGCTGTAAAGAGAGAACTGTCAACAGCATGGTCCCACCACTTATGAAACCACTTATGATGATGATAAATCGTGTATACGGCCAGAGTTATCATCACTTCGACTGATGAGTTCATACATATTTTCAGAACATATAATTAAAATTGCAAACAATTCGAGTTAATTTCTAACACTATGTTTTTATTTTCAGAAATTTATTTTCGTTCAATTCAGAGTTACAAGAAGTATATTTAGCCAATAATAATATTAGACATATAGACTTGGATATTTTTAAGAGGACTAAATTAAAAATTTTATCTCTAGCTTCAAATAAATTGGAGCGTATTGTTGGACACATCTCGTCATCGTGGCAGATTGAAAAATTGATTCTCAGTGACAATAATATAAAAAAAATTGAAGAAATACTGTTTCAATTAGATGATTTAGAATATCTAGATCTTTCCAATAATAAAATTATTAAAATTATGGTATGAAAATTATGTTACTTAAAACTTATGATTTCTAATGTTTACGCGAGTATCGCACGTTTGAAATAAAATATTTTTTATGGATTCGAACACTTTACAAAGTAAAGTGTTCGAATCCATCAACATCGGGCAATTAAAAATCAAACACAAAGGCGATAGAATCCGTAAAACTAGTTTTATTTCAAATATATTAAACTACTTTGTCTATAGTCTATACTATGCCTATGAATTCTCAAGTTCGTAAGTGATACTTTACAGCAATTGGTTTCATTTCATTCATAATTCATTATCATCATTCTCCTACTCTTATCCCAATAGCTTCAGGTCGATACAGTCTGTACTCTTCTTTCATAGTACATATTGTAAAAGTTATTGGCAATAGTTTTATGACCGACCGCCTAACAGACGTCAACCCTCGTTGGGAATGTAATTGTTGACCAAACGGCATCAGATGGAGTTGGCCCAGGTCGTTATAAGGCGTTCGTTAGACGTCTTTTACTACATCCACTAGCAAAGTAAGGGTTGGTAGTATTTGCAGCCGCTATCACACAGCTTTTCATTATTATTCTTAATTTATCACCAGATGATAATTTTTATTTAACTATTGGGGTTTACTCCTTAAGAATCGATTTTCACATAAGGCGCCCGGTATGAGAAAAATATGAGGAGTAAAATCTAGTGATCGAATGACCTCGTTACGTTTTTGGTGCGCAACCTGTTCTGCGCACCTTTCACTTTCTGACGTGAGATAATACTTCACTGAACAGTTTTAATAAATGTAAATAAAAATATATATATATATATATTATTTTTAGTCAAATGAGCTTTTTTGCGCCTGTTTTGATCGATTATCAAATCGATACGTAAGGAGTAAACTCCAGTCGTGCGTCGGAGCTGACACACACACTTTTTTTATTTAACATCGGTTTTTTTTACAGGACCAACACATATACGCCTGGGACTCCATTCAAATAGATATACGAAACAATAACATATCTCGTATTGAACAAAATACTCCAGAGTCTTATAAATCATTAGCAACAAATAAGAACATAACTGTATATTTATCCAAAAATCCTCTGGAATGCGATTGTTTATCAAATACAATTATAAAAGACTGGCACGATCGTGGTTGGGTATCAGACTTTAATAAGATTGTTTGTGCCAATGGAGATATATTATCAATTATAGATATACATCTAGAATGTAATAAGGAACGTGGGTTTGTACTATCTACTGAATTAAAAGTTTTCGGGGCATTGATTTTGATTGTAATTCTTACAGTTATATGTGCCCGTCCTGGGCGATATATAAAAAGATTATTTAATCATGCTTCAAGAAATTCCTTAATATTTGCAGATGAACAAGATGCAAATAAACAATACGATATTTTCATATCTTTTGCTCATCAAGATTATGAATTTGTCACAGATATACTACTGCCAAAATTAGAATATGAGTACGATCAAAAAGTGTGTGTACATTATAGAGACTGGATTGTGGGAGAACTGATACCAGAGCAAATAATTAAATCTGTGAAGAATTCTATAAAGACTATTCTAATTTTATCAAAACATTTTCTGATATCGGAGTGGTCACAGTTAGAATTTCGTACTGCATACAATTTGTGTACACTAGAAGGAAAACCAAGAGTAATTGTAATTTTACTCGATGAAAGAATTTTAGGAGATGAAAACTTGGATAAAGATTTAAAATCATATATTGCTTTCAATACTTACTTGCTGTGGAGTGACCCAAATTTTTGGAAGAAATTGAAAAAAGTGTTACCGAAATCAAGAAAACTTAATAGGAATTAGATCATATTGTAAAACTTATAGCTCTGTAAATCCTAAACATAGAAAAATAAATGGACTATAAAAAGAATTATATAATTCGTGCCTAATGATTTTTTAGAAATTTTTTATTTGTTAGATTAACTCTAACAGCTATTATTACAGGTATCCCCAATGCAATAGTGTAAGTCACCATTTTTTTTTTTTTTTTTTTTTTTTTTTTTTTTTTTTTTTATTGGTGGGCTATGGGTGCGTCTCGCCCCGCTGAATCGGTCCGGGGTGACGGAAAGGCGGCGCGTGACCCCATAGACCCACCGTAAAACCTTCTCTCTTCGCCGTGCGAGCGGACCACCGGTACTCGATTTTAACTTCGGTGGCATAGTGTAAGTCACCATAGGCAATTTACCAAATTATGTGTTTATGTCAACATATTATTACAAAAAAAAAATAATCTAATATACAATTTAATCTATACTTAACACTATAAAGCTGAAGAGTTTGTTTGTTTGAACGCGTTAATCTCAGGAAGTACTAGATCGATTTGAGAAATTCTTTCAGTGTTAGATAGCCCATTTATCGAGAAAGGCTATATATCATCACACTAAGTTCAATAAGAGCAGAACACCAATGAATAATGTCACAAAATCGGGAGTTTCATTTTCCTTTAGAGAGCTTCCGCCGCGTACGCTACGCAAACGGTTAGTTTCGTCAAAATCATGTATGTTACTCATTAGTTGCCCTTCAAGAAGTTTCACTTTAACAATATCAATTTGAAAAATTCAGCGTGACTAAAGTTAACCGATATAGGCATAGAGAAGTTTCATCATTTTGAGGTGAAATCGACCAACATATTAATTATAAATGGCAACTTGCTGTATTAAAACACATCATCAATCGAATTCATACAAAATATAGTACAAGTAATCGCTCTATATATTGGACATCTTTCCTTAATTGCGTCATTCAAAGAGATTTAAATAAGCTATTTGAGACACAAAATAACAAATACTCTTTGTATTCGTTTTGTTGTAATATCAAGACGTGTCAAACTACTACAGAAACTTATGGACGAAGCTTCCAGACTGTGAGTTTTATAAATTTTAACAGTATATAAATAAAATAAATTTTACTATTCACAAATTTGATAGAATCGAAAGTTTTAATTGACCCTAATATATATGTTATATCATCCGTGTGGTGACGGAGTAAGAATACAACTCACCACCTCATATCTTACCTGTGGGTGATCGTAAGAGAAGACTAAGGGATATAAAACGCATATAATATCTATGCAAGAGAAGCAAAACTCGAAACAAAACCCTATACCAAAACGTTTGACCAGCGCGGTATAGTAGGTTAATATCCCTCCCATTACGGAGGAGTCCCGAGCCCAACAGTAAGACATATATATGTGGGTGGGCCCTAGAGGAAACCAATTTCCGTGACACGCTCCGCTGCCGGTGCCTGGAGTGGCACAGTTGCGAGTACTTGCACCTGACGCCGCCCCAGCCGAGGCGGTGGGTGACTGGACCGGGGAATAATCCGTCACCCGCAGAGAGACTGGCCACGTGAGGACGAAGCCAAGGATGTCAAGTATGCGATACCAGTGGCCGGCTTAATGGCGATAGGGACGGAATATGGTGGGTTATGGGGCCACGCGCCGCTCGTCCGTCACCCGACGACAACGAATGGAAGACGTGTGTCCAGACTATAGCCCGCAAAAGAAAAAATAAAAAGGTTAGAGAACTTCGAAGTATTCTAGAAACTAATTCATCAAATAATTAGATAGAGATAGAGAGATTTTTTTTCCGTGTGGTGACGGAGTAAGAATACTATTCACCACCCCATATCTTACCCGTGGGTGATCGTACGAGACGACTAAGCGATATGGAACGCATAATATATAGCACCTATGCCAGAGAAGGAACACTTGAAACAAAACCCTATACCAACACGTCTGACCAGCGCGGTATAGTAGGTTAATTTCCCTCCCATTACGGAGGAGGCCCGAGCCCAACAGTGGGACATTTATGGGCTGTAGTGAGAGAGATTTTTAGATTTTTTTTTTTTCACTTGTTGAGGAAGCGAGTGAAGTATGCAAGGATAGAGTTCTCTGGCACTCTGTTCTCTCTGCCAACCCTGCAAAGGACATGGCGTGATGATATGTATGTATATATGTAATTTATCAATAATTTATATTTCTTCCAGAAACTCAATGGAGTTGAAAGTCATAGTTGGTATACTTCTATTTAGTCTGTTACAAACTGAAGTATTCTCAACGTGTCCAGATACATGCAAGTGCGTATTTAACTATACAGAAATTGAACAGAATGAAGCTGTTTGCCAAACAGGAAACTCCACAGTGAACTTTGTCTGGAAATATTATGGAAATAATATCCCTGTACTAGTTGTACTCTGTAAGGTAAACTTAGTTTGCTATTGTCTTACTGATATAGTGCGCTCGCTGCATTGTGTACCTTGATATTTATTATTTTAAGATGTATTATATACGTAGTATAGAATTTATTATTTTAAACCTTGATAACACTATGTTTTATATTAGAACTCTAGCAATGTATCAGTGAAAATTGCATTGAATTCCAGACTAATTTTTATATTGTCATTTTTTCTTTGTAAAAACAAGTAAATATCTTTTCTTTCTTTCTTTTTTCTTGCTATGGTTTTTACATGATACTTATACAAATATAAATATAGATAAAGCAAAATTCTAATCTTTGTGGTCTCGACTTCTGTTAATCTAATGAAGATAAGAATAAAGATTAGTTTTCTTTGATACTATTTACGTAGCAGTTTAATTGTTTCTGGTGTTTTGCTCGGGTGACTTAATAAGAAATATTGTCAAATATTTCAATGTCTAAGATTAAAATTATATAATATAGATACGTAGGCTCTAAATATTGGTCCCATATTTAAGGAAACTCGAAATCGCTTAGAGATTCTCTTCCAGAAACAAATTAAAATATAAGATTTCTTATGATAGTTGTAACCAAAATGGCAATATATAATCCAAATTTCTGGACACTCGAGCAACCATTGAATAAGAATGGTTTCTAAGTGGCAACCGGTGACCTCTACTTAGTAAACTTATAACCTTATCAAATTGTCTTTATAGTCATGGAGGATCAGTCCTACCCGTTTACTTCAAATATGTATAATACTCAAATAAACATCAGAAATCAATTATGTATAAATGTTGGTTTTGCAAAATAATTTTCCTAAAGTGTCGTAGTTTAAGTGAAATCTTTCAAATAGTCCATTATATGCATTGTATCTGATACTTTTGTTATAATTTGACTTTCATTTGATATTTTCATTATTTTAATTGCAGGGTACTCATTACAATTGTTCTGATATGCCACAATTTGATGTCAAACGTAATATTGGTTCAATGAACATCGTAGACTGTGCACCAAGTATATTAACATGTGTCCCGAATTTCTTCAAAGGACCGTGTATAATACCTGAAGTGGTGTTAGCAAATATGATTGGTAATTATACCAACGAAGATATAAGGAGTTTGGATAAAATATGGACTCAATATTTATATTTTACCGGTATTTTGTTTTTAAATATATAAAACACCTTTAATTTAACTAAGCCGTGCTGTGTGCCAAGTTTAAAGACAAGATATACTTATATATTAATCCATTCTTTCAATATTTTGTTTAATCAATCAATAAACTATTGTTAACAGAATATGCGATCAAAAGCAGGAGTTATTTACCAGCTGGCGTGTTTCATGGTCTTAATTCATTAACTATCTTAAAACTAAGAGGGAATCTACTTAAACGTACTCGTGTAACGGCTGATATTTTTGCAGGTAATGACTACACTTATAATGTTAATTCTGCATTCGCTTTTATTTTAATTCTAGTAAGGGCTGCGATATCTAATAAAGTGTTTGTTAGATGGGTTAGGGGATGTATGACTCCTCCATCACTTTCATTTACAACTTTTCTGTCACCTTCGCGGCTAAAATTATATAGGAATCTATGGGTGACTTTTTTATTCCTTATGTTGGCAAACGAGCAAGCAATACACTTGATGGTAAGTTTCACTGCCGCCCATGGACCTTTGCAATACCAAGGGTATAAAGCCACTGCCTACCATCACAATCCCCAAATCCACCCAATTGGGCTTCCGTCTTTCTCGCTCACCGAACGAAGCGCAATAGCACATTGCTATTACTCAGACGTCGATGTTCTGCTCAGTGTGGTACTACCCCGGACGGACTGGCCCGCGGCTGTAGACAGAGAACTGTCAACAGCGTGGTCCTACCACTAAACAAAACTTTCTTTTCTTCCTTGACGTAAGCTGGATAAATTTATAATTACAGGGGTCTCTAGTGTAATAATATTTAAAATGTGATAGTGTGACGTAAATACTGAATTTATTGTTACTGATGTTGGATGCGTAAAAGAAACTTAATAACTCGCAAAATTGAATTTATTTTAAGAGCGCACACATAGTTACAAAAAGGCTACAGCCTCTATAGCGGCTGAGAGAAAGTGAGAGTTGCCATACATACATACATACATATCATCACGCCATATCTCTCAGTAGCCATAGGCTTTGGGTAGGCAGAGAGAACTGAGTGCCACTCTATCCGTCCATACTTCACTCGCTTTCTCAACATTCATAATTCTCTTCATACACGCTCGCCGGTTTCTGAGACTCTTGACTCCACCTTCCTTCAGTACGTGACCAATCTGGTCTAGGAAAGTTAGTCTCTGTCTCCCCCGGTACCTACATCCTTCCAATTTTGCATTGTATATCTTCTTAACCAGACGTTCGTTCAGCATTCTTTCCACATGGCGAACCATCGGAGCATTCCCTTTCGCATCTTTACACTAATACTCTCTTTCATACCTACTCGCTCTCTTACGTCGTCGTTACGAATGATTTTTGTAAGCGTTTTAAATTAAATTAGAACATAATTGAAACTAGTGGTACCTCATCATCATTTTGCTGTTATTATACCAATTACTCTGGCGTGACGTAATTTGTTATCTTCTTCCATACAGTCCTATCAAACGTCATCTCTGCAGCCACTCCCTGTCTATCCATGTCATGCCTCATGCAGTTCATTCTTCTTTCCTTTGGTCTTCTTTTACCCTTAAAGTCAACAACATTCATACTTAAAATTTTCCTCACATCATTACTTTCATCCCGTCTCATCACATATCCATACCACGTCAATCGTTTACTCCTTAACCTTTTCATCACTGGCGCAACTTTTAAACTTCCTTAAAATTAGTGGTACCTTTTTCTTTTAGTAAACAGCAGCAAGTTTTTTTAAGTATTTTTCTTCCTGTCTCTTCATTGATAAACATAGATTTATTATCACTAAAATGCGGCAATCTTCGTCGATAAAGCTCTTTGAAGGAAGATTCACGAGAACAAATTTAGATTGTCTTGAAGTCAATTGAAATCCGATGCTAAAAATACGTTGGGGTCAGTGACGAATGAGAAATTGGTCGGCATATGGGTTGGTAGAGTTAAGTATATATGAACCTAATGTTACTATAGTTAAATCAGTAAAACGACAGACGTGAGAACGGCTGCTCTTCTTTGTGGGGCCTGGGCCTACCTAATAAGTAATAAGAGATAATTTTAAACATTTTTTTTTATAGGTCTTCCCTCACTAAAGAAGTTATTTCTGTCCAGGAATAAGATAAAGGTTATTGAACAAGGTGTATTCGCTAATTTAATAAACCTACAGCGTTTGATTGTAGATAGCAACATGTTAGAATTCATACCAAATAAACATTTTAACGACCTTGAAAATTTGATTGAGGTAAAAAAATAACTTTCTAAAATAATATAATATTTCAATTACTTTTTTTAGATATTTATTGATAGACCCCAAACTTTTCAATTCCAGGTACTCATTATAAATAACTTCTTTGAATTGACTTTGGACACCCATGCCTTTGCTGATCTACCAAGCACAGTTAAAACAATTTGGTTAACTAATAGCAAGATAAGCTTACTGCCTGAAGGCGTATTCAATGGGTCTAGTAGTTTACAGAAGATAAACTGTTCTATGAATTCAATAGAATTGCTGCCATCTAAAATATTTTGGACAACATTGTCGTTAAAAGAAATACATTTTACTTCCAACCAAATAAAAGAATTCCCCGATGAATTATTCTCTAAATTGAAGTCGTTGAAGGAAGTCGACTTTAGTGATAATAATATTGAGACATTAAATGGGTAAGTTGTTCAACAGACTGATGGATCATAATTGTTGTAGAAACTACGGTAAACCGCAACAACATACTTAAATAATCATAAAAATTGATAAACCTAACAATAAATCTATATCTATATTCTATATATTTATATATAAGAGATTTCCACCTATGTATTGACTCATCACGATATCTCTGGAACCATAAGGCCTACAGACTTTTAATTTGGTAGGAATATTCCTTTCGCCGAGTACCTACAGGTCAGCTAAGAACGGATTTTACGAAATTACACCCGCAAGGGGGATTGCTGGAGTGTAAAAATCATATTTTTTAAATATAGCTCCTACAGACTTGAATTTTGGTAGGCATTTGTATGATACGATACAGAGGTAAACTAAGAACGGCGTTTTAAAAATTCCACCCCTAAAGAGGAATAGATCTACATTTTCTATTACTGCTCCTACAGACTGGGAATTTGGTATGGACTTTCTTTCTGTCCTGTAAATGTCAGGGAATTCCTCTTCCGAAAGGAGTTCTATGCCGCGAAAAAAAACATGTCGCGAAAGTATCTATACAACTGAACTGACGTAACCGAAGCAAAGCGAGGGCGGGTCGCTAGTTTGTTATATTATTATGATTTGTTTGAAAATGTTGAATGATAATGAATTCTGATTTTTACGCGAGTATTACACATTAGAAATAAAATTACTTTTACGGATTCTATCGCGTTTGTATTTGATTTTTAATTTCCCGACGTATTGAACATTTTATAGCGTTCATGGACACTTGTGAACTAAGATGTCTTATATACAATAAGTCATGGTTATTACAGAATTTTATATCTACCCGCTACAGTCATCATTTTCCTACTCTTATCCCAATTACTTGGGATCGATACAATATGTACTCTTCATTCATAGTACCCATTGTAAAAGTTATTGGCAATAGTTTTATGAACAGCCGTCTGCCAGACGTCAACCCTCCTTGGGAATGTAATTGTTGACCAAACGGCATCACATGGAGTTGGCCCAGGTCGTTATAAGGCTTTAAGTCGTCTTTTACGACATCCACGAGCAAAGTAAGGGTTGGTAGTATTCGTAGCCGCTACCACACAGCTACCTATCTATCTATCTACCCGCTACAGTATCAGTTATTAAGGTTTGACCCACATTTTAATACAAATTCATTTCCAGCACAAAAAGAAAATGATTCTATTATATTCTTTTTTTATATTGTTGATGATCAGTTATTATTAAACATTTAATTTATGATAATTATTATAATGTGGCAATTCACTAGTTTAAAAAAAAATACTATTCAAAAGGAGGATATGGAAGCCATTCGACAAGACGGTTTGTCGTTACTCCATTGAAGCAAACTGTCCAAATGTAACATTCCGAAAAACAATATTTAGCGTTTAAAAACTTTCAAAATAAACCAGATATCGTGATCCTGCGCGCAGATAATGGTAATGCTACCGTAGTAATAGACACGTCGGATTCCAATGCAAAAATTAAACAACTTTTGTCCCATAAAACTACGAATAAGAAGGTCAAAACAGACCCAACCAATACTGTTGTAAATAATACGACGTCCTTTTGACGTCAAGATGTAATCCTCTTGACGACAAAAACCTCATACCATCGTGTGCAAAACCGCCCAAGCTGTATGGATTGCCAAATATACACAAACCAAATGCTGCACTGCAATCAATAGTGAGTCAGATCGATGCGCCGTCTTACGAATTAGCTCAGATGGTTGCGAAGGTTCTCTGATAACTCCAAGGATACACTAATGCATTTGTGAAAGACTCTTATCATTTTCTTAGTGAAATTAAAGATCTACATATCGCTGATAATGAATCTAACCATAGATTCAGTTTTGATGTCACATCACTTTTCACTTGCTTACCTGTTGAGGATTGCATCAAAACTGTAACTAAGAAGTTATCTGACAATAATATACCCTCGAAATACGGTGAACTATTACGTTAATGCCTAATAACCGGGAATGGGCACCTAATGTGGAATGATGAATTCTACAAGTAATTAGATGGAGTGGCTATTGGCTCGCCAGTCTCTCTCGTTGTTGCTGACATATTCATGAAGTACTTCGAAGAGCTTCTCTACGAAGAATCTCAATCAATTCACTTTGGAACTGGAGTCAAATAACTCTCTAGCTTTCTTAGATATTTTGGCTATTCGTAAACCTAACAACACCTTGAGTCACACAGTGTATTGTAAATCAACCCATACAGACAAATACTTGAATGGTGATTCTCACCATCCCCCTTCACAGTTAGCTACCGTTTCTAAATCTTTGTTATAAAGAGCACGAAGAATCTGTGACGATTAACACCTGGCTTTAAAGCTGCACCATGTCAAGCAGATTCTACGTGCATACATACATACATACATATCATCACGCCATATCCCTTGCAGGGTAGGCAGAGAGAACAGAGTGCCGGAGAACTCTATCTCTGCATACTCCACTCGCTTCCTCAACATTCATAATTCTCTTCATACACGCTCGCCGGTTTCGGAGACTCTTGACTCCACCTTCCTTCAGTACATGACCGACCTGGTCTAGGTAGGTTAGTCTCGGTCTCCCTCAGTACCTACATCCTTCCACTTTCGCATTGTATATCTTCTTAACCAAACGTTCGTTCGGCATTCTTTCCACATGTCCGAACCATCGGAGCATGCCCTTTCGCATCTTTACACCAATACTCTCTTTCATACCTACTCGCTCTCTTACGTCGTCGTTACGAATGCGGTCGGTCAGCCTAACTCCACAGATTTTCCGCAGAGATCGAAAATTCTACGTGCAAACAATATAAAAACAAATATAATTTGCAATAGTTAGGTACTCATTCATATATGAAAGGAAGTTCTGTTGACATGACAAACGTCCATGATGATATGGCCGTATTCAGCATCACATTATTATATGAAAATAAAAAGGTGACAATAGATTTGATTTTTGTGTTCAAACACATCGCTTCTTTAGATTACCCTTATTATACCAATTTCGTGAAGTGATTTTTGTTGTGTATAGTGTGTACATGAGTAAGAAGGGGCTGCGCATACCACTGAAGTCTCATTATACGAGGTGGCACTCTCGCGCGCAGAGACAATTTTAAACTTGACATTTCTTCTTTACAATCAGTTTTATCTAATAGACAGTGTCATTGTAAATATTTTACATGTTTTTGTGTATATTTTAATTATTATTCTGTAAGTACCTTTTTTTCCTATGAGTGAACACCAAAACGTGGCTTGTAATGGGGAATTTAGTGCCAGTCAACCTGCTGTATCACAAACCAATCTAGTTCGGTGTCCTTTCTGTTCCCAGGTCCGTCTCTTTAAAGGTGAACGGGGTTTAAAAGTACATTTTGGCAAAGTTCATAAATCGCAAAATGTACTTCAGAACCCCTCTGCATTTACAAACACTGCGCCACAATTAGACCACAATGATAAACCATTTTGGAAAACTCTCGCTCATTTGAAAGAGTCTGTCCCTGTTTTGAAAAGAATTCCCCGAGGCGCGAGACCATCGGTAGCAAATGCTCTAGTTAACCATATACGTCATGTTGTCCAAAAAAACACTAAAACAGCCTGGGAACAGTTACTCGCTTTCCCTTATAAGATTTTACATATATCAGGCAACAAGAATTCATCAAAAACTTTAACTGCGCAAATTAAAGACAACTGCAATCTTTCGGCTATTGACTTAACTTCTAATAATAACAAAATTTTCAAAAATTCAATATATCATTATGTAGAGTCTAAATTAAGACAAGGCGATATAAGGGGAGCGTCCAAGCTTTTATTTGGCAGTGATACAGTTGCGCCTTGCTCTTCAGACACGCTTGAAGGTCTGAAGAGCAAGCATCCAACGCCTTCTGATGATCTCACCTTTCCAGATCCACCTGATATTGCTTCCGTACAGTTATGCACTACTGTTAAGGATGTTTTTACGGTGATTAACTCCTTCCGTACGGGCTCTGCTGGCGGTCTTGACGGTTTGTCACCACAACATTTAAAAGATCTCGTATGCCCGACTGCGGCGGCAGCTGGCGAAGCCCTTCTAAAGGAGTTGACCAATTTAATAAACCTTATGCTCTCCGGCAATGTGAACGAATCTATCATTGATATTTTATATGGGGCCAACCTTTGTGCTCTTCTGAAAAAAGATGGTGGCATTCGTCCCATTGCCGTAGGGTGTACATACCGACGTATGGCAGCTAAAATATGTTGCCAATATTACAAATCTCAGCTCGCCTCTACATTCCAGCCACACCAACTAGGCTTCGCGTCGAGAGGAGGCTGCGAAGCTGCAATACACTCCGTGGCTACATATCTTGGTTCTGGTGAGGGTGAGGTTATTTTAAAGGTTGACTTAAAAAATGCTTTTAACTCAGTGAATAGGGACACCCTGCTGTCACAAGCAAAATTAGAGACACCAAAAATTTTTAACTTTCTTTGGCAATGTTACCGATATCCTTCTAAATTACTATATAAAGACAATCTTTTAGAATCGGCGGTTGGTTGTCAACAGGGTGACCCTCTTGGACCAGTCATTTTTAGTTTGGCTATACAACCAATTATTCGGCAACTAAATTCAGAATTGAACGTCTGGTATTTAGATGACGGAACCCTTGGAGGCAACGCAGATACAGTTCTTCAAGATTTGGCTTTTTTACAGAATAAATTTCAATCAATAGGTTTAGTTTTAAATACATCAAAATGTGAAATATTTTTCAGCAAAAATACAGTCAAAGAATCAGTTTTTCAAAAATTTAACGTTTTGGCTCCAAACATTCAAATAATAGAAAGAAGTTCCTTGCGCCTCCTTGGGTCTCCTATCTTTGAAGATGCCTATAACTCTTTCATAGAAGAGAAGATACAAAATTTTAATACAGTTTCGGATCGCCTTTTCAAAATCAATATACATTCTGCTTTTACCATTATTCGACATTGTCTCTTTGTCCCAAAATTTACGTATGCAATAAGATCATCTCAGTTTTTTAAACATTCAAACCTTTTAGAAAAAATTGATAATATTATTAGAACCACTCTGAGTAAAATTTTAAATGTAAATCTAAATGATCGAGCATGGCTACAAGCATCACTTCCGGTTCACTTAGGTGGACTTGGCATACGCAAAATTTCCAGTGTGAGCTTACCGGCGTTCCTATCATCGGTCCATAGCACAGAAGAATTAACCAGGAAAATTTTAATGCGCACACTGGTTAATTCAGAAGTATTATGCAAGACTGATGCTTTGAATGCTTGGAAAATGGCTTGTCCAAACACTGACTTGCCCACCAACCCTCTCTCTCAGAGACAGTGGGACTTGCCGCTTTGCAGAGCAATTAGAGAAAATCTCTTAAATACATCTGTTGGATCTGCAGAGCGCGCTCGTTTGCTGGCTGTGTCAGAATGGGAATCTGGTATTTGGATACAGGCACTACCGTCACCCAGTATAGGTACTATGCTGGATGATACTACCTTCCGTATTGCAGTTTGCCTTCGTTTGGGTGTTCCAGTTCTTTCTCCGCATCAATGTCACTGTGGACAGCAAGTTGATAGTCTCGGACACCACGGCCTATCGTGCGGCAGGAGCGCAGGTAGAATATTAAGGCATGCCAATATCAACGAAATTATCCGTCTAGCTCTTGTCACCGCCGGTATACCAGCTGTTAAAGAACCCAACGGCTTGGTACGCGACGATGGTAAGAGACCGGACGGCATGTCTTTGCTGCCCTGGAGGATGGGTAGGCCTTTGGTGTGGGACGCGACCTGCGTTGACACCCTTGCGCCATCACATCTTCCAAACACGTCAGGTTGTGCTGGCGCTGCTGCCGCATCTGCAGAGAAGCTCAAACGGCGAAAGTATAATAACCTTATTGGAAATTATATTTTCGAGCCGTTTGGGGTCGAAACTCTTGGGCCTTGGGGTCCCAATGCGCGCATTTTATTTAAAGAGATCGCAAAAAAATTAATCGCTGCTTCACGTGATCAGAGGGCTGGCCTATATTTTGCACAAAAGGTTAGCATTGCCATTCAACGTGGCAATGCTGCTAGCCTTCTGGGCACATTACCAGTGGACAGTGATGCGGAGGAATTTTTCGATGCCTGATTGCGCCTTTTGTTTCTTCTTTTATTTATTTATTTTTTATTCCTTATTCTATTTTCTTCTATTTTTCTGTAAATATTTTAATTTAAAACTTAGCTTTAATTTAAGATTAAAATAGTAATTTAGTAGTTATTTAAATGTAATAAATATATCATATTTAAAAAAAAAAAAAAAAAAAAAAAAAAATTATATATAGAATATGAAAGTGGAAGGATGTAGGTACCGGGGGCGATCGAGACTTACCTACCTAGACCAGATTGGTCAAGTACTGAAGGAAGGTGGAGTCAAGAGTCTCCGAAACCGGCGAGCGTGTATGAAGAGAATTATGAATGTTGAGGAAAGTCCTCTGGCGCTCTGCTCTCTCTGCCTACCCTGCAAGGGATATGGTGTGATGATATGTATGTATGTATATATAGAATCATTTTGTTTTTGTACTGGCAATGAATTTGTATTAAAAATGTGGGTCAAACTTTAATAACTGATACTGTTAGCGGGAAGATCAAAAAATCTGTAATAACTATGACTCATTGGACGTGAAACCCTTTAGTCCTCCAGTGACCATGAACGCTGTAAAGTGTTCAAAACGTCAGGGAAATTAAAAATCAAATACAAACACGACAGAATCCGTAAAAGCAGTTTTATTTCAAATGTTGAATGTTTTTTTTTTCTTTCTTATGGTGGCAAACGAGGCAAACACACCTGATGGTAAGTGTCACTGCAGTCCATGGAGCTTTGTTATACCAAGGGTATTGTTAGGCCGCTGTCTACTATTACAATCCCCAAACTAACCCAGTTGGAGTTCCGGCTCTCTCACTCACTGAACGAAGCGCAATAGCACATTGCCAATACTCATACGTCGATCTTCTGCTCAGTGTGATACTACCCCGGACGGACCGGCTCGCGGCTGTAAAGAGAGAACTGTCAACAGCATGGTCCTACCACTTATGAAACCACTTATGATGATGATAAATCGTGTATACGGCCAGAGTTATCATCACTTCGACTGATGAGTTCATACATATTTTCAGAACATATAATTAAAATTGCAAACAATTCGAGTTAATTTCTAACACTATGTTTTTATTTTCAGAAATTTATTTTCGTTCAATTCAGAGTTACAAGAAGTATATTTAGCCAATAATAATATTAGACATATAGACTTGGATATTTTTAAGAGGACTAAATTAAAAATTTTATCTCTAGCTTCAAATAAATTGGAGCGTATTGTTGGACACATCTCGTCATCGTGGCAGATTGAAAAATTGATTCTCAGTGACAATAATATAAAAAAAATTGAAGAAATACTGTTTCAATTAGATGATTTAGAATATCTAGATCTTTCCAATAATAAAATTATTAAAATTATGGTATGAAAATTATGTTACTTAAAACTTATGATTTCTAATGTTTACGCGAGTATAACGTTTGAAATAAAATATTTTTTATGGATTCCATCAACATCGGGCAATTAAAAATCAAACACAAACGCGATAGAATCCGTAAAACTAGTTTTATTTCAAATATATTAAACTACTTTGTCTATAGTCTATACTATGCCTATGAATTCTCAAGTTCGTAAGTGATACTTTACAGCAATTGGTTTCATTTCATTCATAATTCATTATCATCATTCTCCTACTCTTATCGCAATAGCTTCAGGTCGATACAGTCTGTACTCTTCTTTCATAGTACATATTGTAAAAGTTATTGGCAATAGTTTTATGACCGACCGCCTAACAGACGTCAACCCTCGTTGGGAATGTAATTGTTGACCAAACGGCATCAGATGGAGTTGGCCCAGGTTGTTATAAGGTTTTTAGTCGTCTTTTACGACATCCACGAGGACAAGTAAGGGTTGGTAGTATTTGCAGCCGCTATCACACAGCTTTTCATTATTATTCTTAATTTATCACCAGATGATAATTTTTATTTAACTATTGGGGTTTACTCCTTAAGAATCGATTTTCACATAAGGCGCCCGGTATGAGAAAAATATGAGGAGTAAAATCTAGTGATCGAATGACCTCGTTACGTTTTTGGTGCGCAACCTGTTCTGCGCACCTTTCACTTTCTGACGTGAGATAATACTTCACTGAACAGTTTTAATAAATGTAAATAAAAATATATATATATTATTTTTAGTCAAATGAGCTTTTTTGCGCCTGTTTTGATCGATTATCAAATCGATACGTAAGGAGTAAACTCCAGTCGTGCGTCGGAGCTGACACACACACTTTTTTTATTTAACATCGGTTTTTTTTACAGGACCAACACATATACGCCTGGGACTCCATTCAAATAGATATACGAAACAATAACATATCTCGTATTGAACAAAATACTCCAGAGTCTTATAAATCATTAGCAACAAATAAGAACATAACTGTATATTTATCCAAAAATCCTCTGGAATGCGATTGTTTATCAAATACAATTATAAAAGACTGGTACGATCGTGGTTGGGTATCAGACTTTAATAAGATTGTTTGTGCCAATGGAGATATATTATCAATTATAGATATACATCTAGAATGTAATAAGGAACGTGGGTTTGTACTATCTACTGAATTAAAAGTTTTCGGGGCAGTGATTTTGATTGTAATTCTTACAGTTATATGTGCCCGTCCTGGGCGATATATAAAAAGATTATTTAATCATGCTTCAAGAAATTCCTTAATATTTGCAGATGAACAAGATGCAAATAAACAATACGATATTTTCATATCTTTTGCTCATCAAGATTATGAATTTGTCACAGATATACTACTGCCAAAATTAGAATATGAGTACGATCAAAAAGTGTGTGTACATTATAGAGACTGGATTGTGGGAGAACTGATACCAGAGCAAATAATTAAATCTGTGAAGAATTCTATAAAGACTATTCTAATTTTATCAAAACATTTTCTGATATCGGAGTGGTCACAGTTAGAATTTCGTACTGCATACAATTTGTGTACACTAGAAGGAAAACCAAGATTAATTGTAATTTTACTCGATGAAAGAATTTTAGGAGATGAAAACTTGGATAAAGATTTAAAATCATATATTGCTTTTAATACTTACTTGCTGTGGAGTGACCCAAATTTTTGGAAGAATATGAAGAAAGTATTACCTAAATCAAGAAAACTTAATAGGAATTTGATTATTTAATAGTATTTATAGCTTTGTAAATCTTATAAATAAAAGTGTAGATGAAACAAGAGTTATTTAAATTTTCGACAAAGAATTTAGTAGTTTTTTTTTAAATATATAACTTATTATAGGCAACTAAATAATTAATCTTTTGACGACAATATGAGAATTTAATTCAACACACTCCCTATTTTGCTCATAGGTAATATAAAAGCTTACTAAGTGTACAGAATATGTAAAAGTTTCTGGCATGCTAGACTAGTAAAGTTTAGCTGTGGTGAAATTATGGAGATAAAAACTTTGCTTTGTTACAACCGTAGAAAGAAAATGAATATTATTAAAAGCCTCATTGACACAATAAAATTACTTGATAATTGGATTGTGCCTGTTGCGCTCAACTTTTCTGCAAGCGTTTTTTCAAATATGCCTCTGGGCTATGGAATCTTGCTTTTCAAAACTAAACAAGAACACATTATATTGAAACTTTTGGCAGTAGACATATATGGTCCCGCGGGTGACTGGATCGGGGAATTAGTCCGTCACCCGCCGAGAGGCCGACCGCGTGAGGAAAGACCGACATCCTACCCGAGGGGGGGATGTCGGTCGAGGAGAGGGTACTCCTCAGGGGTATTCCGTCGGGCCGACCACTGACGTCAAGTCACTCTGCTCCGGTGGTCGGCCCAACGACGAAGGCGACGTCACGGGTGGGTTACGGGTGTGCGCGCTTACGCCCCTCTGTCACCCCGGATGGAGTGGTGCGAGGAGTGCGCCGACCGTAGCCCACCCCCCCCAAAAAAAAAAAAAAGTAGACATATATTGCTGAAAGCTCTTCGTATCACTTAACCCGGTGCGAATGACGTGAAAATAATTACTAGGACGATGACGCCGGGTGATATTGAACCGAATTTTATCGATTTTTTTTTAAGAAATCTAACATGTCACCTTAATTTTAATGACTGTTTATTAAAAAAGGATTCTTTGCTTGGGTAGTAAAATAAATATAATTACAATAAGTTCTAGAAATATAACTTTTATTAACTTTGCCAAAAACATACAAAATCAAATTACTGAAATTTTTAGCATTTACATACATACATACATATCATCACGCCATATACCTTGCAGGGTAGGCAGAGAGAACAGAGTGCCAGAGAGTCTCTTCACTCCTCGCTTCGCTTCCTCAACATTCATAATTCTCTTCATACACGCTCGCCGGTTTCGGAGACTCTTGACTCCACCTTCCTTCAGTACATGACCGATCTGGTCTAGGTAGGTTAGTCTCGGTCTCCCCCGGTACCTACATCCTTCCACTTTCGCATTGTATACCTTCTTAACCAGACGTTTGTTCGGCATTCTTTCCACATGTCCAAACCATCGGAGCATTCTCTTTCGCATCTTTACACCAATACTCTCTTACATACCTACTCGCTCTCTTACCTCGTCGTTACGAATGCGGTCGATCAGCCTAACTCCACAGATTTTCCGCAGAGATCGCATTTCGACCGCATTAATTTTACTTTCATACTCTTTTCTGCATACCCAACTCTCGCTTCCATACAGTAATGTTGAGACAAGCACTGCGTTATGTATTTCTACACGTGCCTTCTCGCTGAGGTGGTGGCTGTCGAGAAGTTGCCCCAACGCTCCGTTCACTCTATTTCCCGCATTCACTCTTCGCTCTATATCAGTTCACATTTTGATCAGGTACAAATTCATCCACTTGCCCTAGTACATCATTACCTATTGTTACTCTTACATCTGTTCTGGCTTCATCTCTTTCAAAGACCATTATTTTGGTTTTGCTCACATTCACGCGTAGATCCCTTTTCTTACAATCTTCTGTCATTGTGTCGACTAGGTTCTGCAGGTCAGTGGCTGATTGTGCCAGCAGGACTGCATCATCTGCATAAAGCAGAGCAGTGACCACTGAGTCACCCATCTGGACTCCCACATTCATATCGTTCAACTTTTGGAAACATTTATCCAGATATATGATAAACAGCCTGGCTGACAGAACGCACCCCTGCTTAACGCCGATATTGACGTCAAACCAAGGCGACATTCCATCATCCAGCCGCACACAGGCTCTACAGCCCATGTAACTGGACTGCACAGCCTGTAGCATTTTAAGTTCGTTGTTTTTTTTTTTTTTTTTTTTTTTTTTTTTTTTTTTTTTTTTTTTTTTTTTTTTTTTTTTTTTGTAAAGTATTCTTAGCAGCAATAGGAAAAAATTATCTTATATACTAATGGAGAGATCAAATGACCTTTATAATATAGAAATAAAAACGAATCAGTCTTCTGCGTCATCATTCAGTTCCACAGAACTGCTGCAATTATTCCAGTATGGAATCAAATAGTCTGGGCAAATGTAAATGTGGCACGCATGACAAGTGTGAGAGGTTTTCTTATCCTTTTTAGACGGACATACTTGACATCTTTGCCGAGTGTCTGGAACATTTTGGCGAGGCTTCCCTCCTACGGTCACCCAGGAAATCCACTATTCTTTTGCTCAATTTACGAGGCAAATTTACATGTGCCTTTCGAGTTTGTAAATGCTCGTGTATGAGCATTTACAAACTCGAGAGCGAGTCCCAGCTTTTGCCTTGAGCTACAGGTTTCACATCAGGCTTTTTAGATAATATATTTTCGGATCAGGTACATTCGGTTGTGCAGGTGTTTTTTGCCACATGGTTCCATCGTTTTCTTTATAAAACTGTTGCCGGAATTGGTATTTTACGGACACAAGAGCAATATTATCTGAATCTGACCCGTATCACTAACTTCTTGTTCACTTTCACTGTCATTGCTGCGTTCAGATAAATGGTCTTCAATATCCACGCCTGACGGACCACGGACTGGGGAATTGTCCGGTCACCCGACGTGAGGCCACCGCGTGAGGGCGACGCCCCGACGGCGAAATCTGTCGGGGCGTCGACGAGAGGAACCCGCGAGGGTAAACCGGGCGGGCCACCGAAGACAAAAATCGGATACCGGTGGCCTGCTCGCACGGCAAAGAGAGAGGATTTTTACGGGGGGTCTATGGGGTCACGCGCCGCCTTTCCGTCACCCCGGACCGATTTGGCGGGGCGAGACGCATCCATAGTCCACCAAAAAAAAAAAAAAAGAGTTTTACCCTAAAGAATTATTATTACATCACCACTTAGTAGGTACATTGTTGCATTTTAGCGATATATTCTTTGCTCCTTTGATACCAAAAGTGGTGATAAAGTTGTACACTACTTTGGAAACGTGTGAGCAAATTGTGTTGTGTTTAAGTTTGTTGCACTAATTTCCTAATATAGGTGGCTTTTTTTTTAAAGAGTATATCATCTAGCTACATTGTATTTTTATATAATACTAGCAGACCCGGCCACGCGTTGTTGTGGCTCAGGTAGCCTCAGTAGCACGTGGTGGTTATGCTAATAAATTGTAGCTTATATGAAACGTTTGTACGTTTAACATAGCGCCATCTATTAAATACTTACTCAATCCAGTCAACAGATACCGCCATCTGTTAGAATCCTTTGGAGATAACAGATAATTGTGACTGTCAAATAATAGACAAATAATTGGCAATAAAATAATATTGCGACTATAAATTGAGATGAAAGCTATCTTATCTTTTAAGTTGGATCAAACAACACATGCTGTGCAAATTTGATTAAAATCGGTTAGGTACTTTAGGAGTCCATTGCGGACAAACAACGTGACGCGTAATTTATATATATTAAGATATGTACTGCCACTATCGAACACAACACTCGCGGTGTATTCTCAATAATTTCTGCGGAGTACCTTAGTAATTACAATTGATAATAATACCTAACGTGCACTACTGGCGCAGCTGGAGTTAGTAACATCATCGGCAGATAACCCCAAGTCAGATGATAATGCGACCGAACTAGATTCAAGCTTGGTTAGCTGCATATTATTAATAATGCCATCAGTTTGTAACAATATACTTATTTGCGAAGAACTGTCTATTGATCGGCTATGCAGACGACGGTCTTTTACTTATACAGTCATACTTTTTTTTTATCTTGCTGTGAAGGTCGTCACGCCTTGCCAAATCGGTCCGGAGTGTCGAAAAAAGCGACGCGCAACCCTATAGACCGACCCTGCAAGCATCTCTCTTCGCCGTGCGAGCGGGCCACCGGTACGCGATCTTTGTCTTCGGTGGCCCGCCCGGCGGTTTACCCTCACGGGTTCCTCTCAAGCCGATGCTCCGACAACTTTCGCCGTCGGGGCATCGTCCTCACGCGGTGGCCTCACTTTGGGTGACCGGACTATTCCCCAGTCCGATCACCCGATACCTCGGCTAGGGCGCCATCAAGCGCAGATATTCGCGCCTGCACCGCCCGGGATACAATTAAACAATGGGAATGGTTTAGAGAAATTATTAAGTTAGTTATGTCGGTCCGCATCTGCGATAAGAGTACGAAACCGATCCAGTTGCAGAAAGATGTGAGACAGAAAGACGTTATCTCCCCGAAACTGTTCACCACTGCTTTGGAAGATGTCTTCAAGCTCTTAAACTAAAAAATAAACAAGACAAGAATATAATTTTGTATTTCTCTCTGCGTTTATTTATTGTTTTGTTCGGTTAGAAATACTATCAATCTATTTGGTTGTGTGTTTAATAAAAGACGATAGCTTTACAGCGACTTTCCAACTCTGATGCGGTTTGGTCAACAATTATATTTACAACAAGCAGTTTAATATCAAGCAGGTGACCGTTCAAAAACTATTACTAAAACTTTTGCAATATGTATAATAACAAATATATATATTACAACAACCCCAAGTAAATAGAAAAAAAAAACAAGCAGTCACGTGACTGCTGGCAGATGTGAAACATCGAAATTATTTTGTACAAGTAATAGGTATATAGTTTATTTATTTATTTATTTATATTTTTAATTTCATTATTGCTAACAGCGTGCCATACACAATAATAGACAATATTTTTATACAAACTGAGGAAAATAACATATTATAAAAGATGTATTGAATCATTACAATAAAGATAAGATATAATAAACTTGGATCAACATATACTACTGCTATTGGTCAGTGCCTCCACATACTTCTCGGCTACAGACATGAAACATCTCTCTGTACAAGAAAATAAGTCTAGTGAAGGTTCAGAGGCTAGTATCTCATTGATGTAGTGTAATGCGCGAGGAAGCGGTGCGAATTGACCTATGCTAGTGCGCGCCGTATGTGACGCCAGTAGAGGTCGGTGTCGCTCGCGCAATTTACCTACAACCTGGCGAGGCACATTGAATTTTATTTCTGCTAAAAGTAACGGATTGTGGGCAGAACCTCGTATTAGTCTGAAGAAATATTTTACTAATGCTGTGTTACGACGCGTCGCCAACATATGATGATCTACCATACCTATTACATATAATGTGGGGTATAGATAGGGGTAATAAAAATAAATTCTTTTGTATAGGTAACGAATAAATGTTTTTTGTATTCTCTCAACTTTTTGAGTTAATTGTATTGTGTTGGGATTCCAAACAATAGCATTAGTTTCTAAAGTACAACGAACATATGCATTGTATAAAATATTAAATGTTAATTTATTCAAATTACTGAAATTTTTAGCATTTAATATGCTTAATTATTTATAAATACCCGATACGAAACGAAAAATGATGTCACAAGCGGGGTAAAATGATGTCACCCCGCTTGTGACATCATTTTTCGTTTCGTATCGGGTGTTAATTTATTATTAAAATTTTTTGACTGTCGCAGTACAAAACCTAAATTCCTCCTAGCTTGGTCACATATTTTAGAAATATGGTTTTCAAATGTACAGTTGCTATCAAACCATGTACCTAGATCTTTTACGGTGTCAACACGTTTCAGTTGTTTGCCAGCAATGTGATAGTTATAGTTTATTGGGGACCGAATACGACTATACCTACAACACATTTATCAATGTTTAGGTTCAAGCTGTTGAGTTTGCCCCATTCTTGAACGCTATTAATGTCCGCTTGTAATAGCGCGCAATCTGATGGTGAATCTATGGTCAATGCAAGTTTGACATCATCTGCAAACATTAGACAGAGACTATGCTTAATTTTGTATGGTAGATCATTAATTAGTATTAAAAATAGTAATGGGCCCAAACAGCTGCCCTGACCTATATAGTGTTTAGCTGTGTGGTAGCGGTTGCGAATACTATCAACCCTTGCTTTGCTCGTGAGTGTCGTAAAACACGACTAAAAACCTTAATTGGGTCAACTCTATCTGATGCCGTTTGGCCAACAATTACATTCTCAAGGAGGTCACAAGCAGGATTCGAACCCGCGGCTATTGGGATTCCGGCCCAATCGTGCTGCCACTACACCACCGCGACTATTGTAGGACATGCAAATTTCGCTTCGTATCATATTTACGTTTTTAAGGTGACATGCGCCATCTACCCGACAATATTTACACATTGTTATAGGCTTAATACTTCAAACTTTGCAGTTAGAATTGTATTAAACGTGACACAACCTTGTTATTCAAATTACTGAAATTTAGCATTTAATATGCTTAATTATTTATAAAACCCGATTACGAAGCGAAAAATGATGTCCGCTTGTGACATCATTTTTCGCTTCGTAATCGGGTTTTATAAATAATTAAGCATATTAAATGCTAAATTTCAGTAATTTGAATTCTCAAGGGGAGTTGACGTCTGGTAGACGGCCGGTCATATAACTATTGCCGATAACTTCTACGAATTTTCTCCAGAAAATGATGACAGTTTATTTAATAAACATTTATTTTCATTATACAAAAAAAAATCTTTAAAATCGCGACAGCTCAATTATTTTCATTAGTGACTTCGGTAATAATTATATTCGATGTTGGCTCTGACGGTATGACTGTGACAATTAGTCGATGATAACTGAAGTATTTTGCTTATTATTTATTATTAGACAACATATTAATTAATTAAAATTAATATAAATGATATCATTAACATAAAATAAATCTAAATTATTAATAACCGACCGCATTCGTAACGACGACGTAAGAGAGCGAGTAGGTATGAAAGAGAATATTGGTGTAAAGATGCGAAAGGGCATGCTTCGATGGTTCGGACATGTGGAAAGAATGCCGAACGAACGTCTGGTTAAGAAGATATACAATGCGAAAGTGGAAGGATGTAGGTACCGAGGGAGACCGAGACTAACCTACCTAGACCAGATCGGTCATGTACTGAAGGAAGGTGGAGTCAAGAGTCTCCGAAACCGGCGAGCGTGTATGAAGAGAATTATGAATGTTGAGGAAGCGAGTGAAGTATGCAGAGATAGAGTTCTCTGGCACTCTGTTTTCTGCCTACCCTGCAAGGGATATGGCGTGATGATATGTATGTATGTATGTATGTATGTAAATTATTAATATTAAGACAATTAATAAGTAACATATAACATTATTTTAATACAAAAATAATAATTTATTTCAATATTAATTATAATATTATTTATTTCTGGTTGTATTAATCATGAACAGGACAAATAGTAACATATAATAGTATTACATCATCATCATCATCACAGCCCATAAATGTCCCACTGTTGGGCTCGGGCCCCCTCTGTAATGGGAGGGAAATTAACCTACTATACCGTGCTAGTCAGACGTCAGACTTGTTGGTATTGAGTTTTGTTTCGATATTTCCTTCTCTCGCATAGATGTTGTATGCGTTTTATATCCCTTAGTCGTCTCATACGATCACCCACGGGTAAGATAGGGGGTGGTAAATTGTATTCTTACTCCGTCACCACACGGAATATAGTATTACAATAGTAATACAATAAAACGTATAATTATATTATACGTTAAATATATAAAAGAGTAAAATATACGTCTTATTAAGTAATCCCGGCAATGTACAATTATAACATAATGTATAATAGATTAAATTAGTAGGTATATAAAAAACAACATGCGACCCCAGAGTACCCCTCAAATTAAAGGGCAAAATATACAAAACCCTAATAAGACCTGCTGTACTGTATGGATCAGCATGTTGGGCGACAAAAGAGATGGATGAGAGACGACTGCATGTAGCGAAGATGCGAATGTTGAGATGGATGTGTGGTGTGACAAAAATGGATAAAGTAAGAAATGAATACATTAGAGGAAGTTTGAAAGTTGCGCCAGTGACGGAAAGGTTAAGGAGTGAACGGCTGACATGGTATGGACATGTGAAAAGGCGGGATGAAAGTAATGTTGTGAGAAAAGTTTTAGGTATGAATGTTGAAGGCTTAAGGGGTAAAATAAGACTAAAGAAAAGATGGATGGACTGCGTGAGGCATGACATGGATAGTTTAGGAGTGACGGCAGAGATGACTTCTGATAGGATCGTATGGAAAAAGATGACATATTGCGTCGACCCCAAGTAATTGGGATAAGAGCAGGGTAATGATGATGATAAAAAATAACATGTATATAAAATAAATACATAAATTAAAATGTATATATAGATATGTAATTTAATAATATAATATAAATAAATAATTATCAATAATATTATAAATTAGAAATATTTATTTATACAACTTAATCATTATAAAAATGTATGTAATAAAATAAAATAATGATCATAATATAGAAAAAATAAAATATATAAATTAAAAAAATATAATAATTAAATATTTTAATTAATTCATATTTTTTTTTTATTATGATTATGTTATTCCACTGTTGTCCGTGCTCTTTTTATGTTTGATTTAATTGTTATAGTGGTTTGTTTATAAAATTAATGTTCTTGAAGTGGCTTTATTACATTTGGGTAAAGCTTGAAGAGCGCAATTCATGTGTCATAGATGTTGAGCGACAACGTGTCTTTTGGGGTTTCTTCTTGGCGCTGGTGGTCTTGTTGTTGGTGAAACCCTTCTACTTGTAGATGTTGCTGTCCTCCGTGATGTAGTGATGATAATAATGATGTCTGTGACATTTTATTTTATGATGTGTTTATTATTTATTTGTATTTATTATTCATATTATTAAGCGAGCTCATTGCGGCGAAAGCGCAAAGTGGCTTGCACATGACATCGCGTCGCTACGTCTCACACACTACTACGTATAGTAGGTACATACTCGTATAATGCATCATATAGCGCGCCAATGCGTCGCTCGCCACGAAGACGAACAACACGACAAAGTGAAGGCACTGGCGAGAGCGTGTCCACTTCGGAGGGCTTGAAAGAATAAAGGTTGAAAGGTTGCAAGAAGAGTGTGTAAGAGAAAAGTAGGCAGAGGGTGTCCGAGAACGGCTGACGATGGCAAGCCAGCCGCAATCGGACATTGAAGAATGTTGGAGAATGTTGAAAGAGAGTATGGTAGATACAGCGAAAGAAGTATGTGGAAGTTCAAAGAAGCATAGCAAAATAAATGGTGATGCATGGTGGGATGCGGAAGTGGCAGCTTCCGTAGAGCAAAAGAAGAAAGCGTGGCTGGACTATGTCTCTTCTTTGAATCTGAATGACAGTATGACAGAACAGAAGAAAGAAATATGTCGGCTATGTAAGAATGACGCCAAGGTCTTAGTTAAAGAGAAACGTGATAGAGCAAATATGAGTGCAGAAGATAGGCTGACTAAACACTTCGAGTGTAACACCAAACTCTTTTGGAGGGAGGTGAAGAAGTCTCGGTGTGGTTGATCAGTCTTCAGAATGAATAAAATAATGTCTAAAGGTGGAGACATTCTTACACAAACACAAGATGTGTTAAGCCGATGGAGTGAATATTTTGGCGATATGTATGCGGATGCTCGAGTTGGCGCCTGTGTCGCATGTGGTTTAGTAGATCAACATTCGTCACCGGCATCCTCCGGTGGTCCGATGGTCCAGTATATATGAAGTTACACCACTGATATAGAGCGAAGAGTGAATGCGGGAAATTGAGTGAACGGAGCGATGGGACAACTTCTCGGTAGCCACCACCTCAACCAGAAGGCACGTGTAGCAATACATAACGCTGTGCTTGTCCCAATATTACTATATGGAAGCGAGAGTTGGGTATGCAGAAAAGAGCATGAAAGCAAAATTAATGCGGTCGAAATGCGATCTCTACGGAAAATCTGTGGAGTTAGGCTGACCGACCGCATTCGCAACGACTACGTAAGAGAGCGAATAGGTATGAAAGAGAGTATTGGTGTAAAGATGCGAAAGTGAATGTAACGGACATGTGGAAAGAATGTCAAAGGAACGTCTGGTTAAGAAGATATACAATGCGAAAGTGGAAGGATGTAGGTACCGAGGAAGACCGAGACTCACCTACCTAGACCAGATTGGTCACGTGCTGAAAGAAGGTGGAGTCAAGAGTCTCCGAAATCGGCGAGCGTGTATGAAGAGAATTATGAATGTTGAAGAAGCGAGTGAAGTATCTAAGGATAGTGTTCTCTGGCGCTCTATTCTCTCTGCCTACCCTGCAAGGGATATGGCGTGATGATATGTATGTATGTATTTACAAATATAAGAAAATTTATAAAAATCTATCATTTACTATTAATTCTATTAAATTATCATCATCATCATCATCTCAGCTCATATTTGTTCCACTGTTGGGCTCGAGCCTCCTCCATAATGAGAGGGAAATTGACCTACTATACCACGCTGATCATACATATTGATATAGGGTTTTGTTTCAAGTTTTCCTTATCTTTGCATAGATGTTATAAGCGTTTTATATCCCTTAGTCTCTCTTTAACGATTCACGGGCAAGGTAGAAGACAGTGAATCGTATTCTTACTCCTTCATTACACAGAAAAGATAAATCACCAATGGCTTATACTGTTGAAGGATAAATAATATGCATAAATAATAGGCAGCGAGGTGGTTCGGGGTGCAAATACCACGGTGACACGCGATCAGCCGCCGCTTGAGGCAGCGTAGGCGCCAATAACTCCACTGATTATTTTATTAACAGAGAGCACATCATGTAAAGACGTTGGTAGGAGAAAGTACTGGAAAAAGAACTGTTGTGAGGCCATGCACCGCCCTAATGGTTCAGGATGAGTGTATTCAAATCCATAACCTGTAAACTAATACTAAATCTTTCAGTGAACGAATTGCAACAGCCTCTGCTCAGACGTTGATATTCTGCATGTGTTGTACTCTCAGGCGGACCGCCCCTTGGCTGTAGACAGAAACCTGTCATCAATGTAGTCCTACAATTATTAATTTTCATTTCCATTCCACATTTAAGTGTAAATTGTCTTGTCTAATTGTATATTAGTAAAATTCTCTACGACACAAAGATTAATTCATTATCGCATATTATATTTATTTATATATTTATATAAGGCTCATCTACGACATAAACACTAACATATGATAAGATCATTCCAGTGCCTTAAAACTAGTGTTTATATATTTTTTTTTTTATTTTTTTTTTTATTATTTAATGCAATTTTTTTTTTCTTGTTTTTATTTCTAATGCGCCGCCACTTTGGTGGCTTTGATGTCTGACGTCGGAAAAAAATAAAATAAAAAGGACATTGCTGAAAATCAGCGTTGTGGTGTTACATTGACATCACAACAAATGCTGAGCAATTATCCTTTTTTCTGCCGCAGCCGAGACGTTCACTCGATGTAATTATTATTATGTTCTCCTTATTTAGTTTATAGATTTTATGTGTTTTCATTAATTGTAAGGTTTATTGTTGTTTTCTCTGTGTTCCTAACGTCTCTCCTATGTGGCACTAAATAAATACTTTCTTTCTTTCTTTCTTTCTTATATCAATTACAGATGTGCACAACATTTAGGAATATATTACAATGCGTAAATTAATGTTAGAGATAAAAATAAAAGTATTAATTAATTATCTAATAAATAAAATAACGAGTAGAAATAATTAGAAGGTAAGTAAAATCTAAGATGAGTACGTAGTTAGTTATATAGAAAAATAATTTATAATATAAGTAAGATGTAAGTAATGCGTAAAAATTAGCGACTAGAATTTGTAATACATGCATAATATTATAAAATAAGATAACCATATTTCCTAACTAACCAATGAAGTGTAGTACTAATAATAAAAAAATTATGAATTAAGTAACTTTTTTTTAAATCTTGTTGTCTGATCGTGGAAAATATCAAGCCCTAAGATTTTCCACCAATTATTATAAGTAGACATTAATCTTGAGATAGGAGAGTTCTTGCCAAGATTAGTTTTACACCTAGGAATATAGAAAAAAGGAATATTCCTTTTTCGAGAATTAAGGTTTGGAACATTTATTGATATGCGGTCCAGAAGGTCTGGACATGTGTAAGAGCATGTGATTACATTCTGAAGAAACATTAAATCTAACATACGTCGGCGTCGTTTTAAGTTTTATATTAAATAAAACAAGGAAAATTATTAACAAAAATAATATAAAACGTTGATTTCTTGTTTCAAACAAGCGCTTACGATCAACGTCACTGTAAACTCGTTTTATATGACAAGGAAAACTAAAGGAATTTTATTCTTATCATTAGTACTTCGCTCGTCTTCGAAGCAAGTATCAAAATAAGATTTTATTTATTTATTTCTTTAAAATCGTTCATGTTTCGTTTGAAAAATATATATTATTTACATCTGTAGTAAATAATTACTTAATTAATTGTAAATCAAGTGATATAATTATCTTATAAGGGCAATGGTTAAGTTTAAATATTTCGTAATTTAAGATTACGATAAAGTGTTGCTTTTTTGTTATTAATAAAATAGCAATGGCGTACAGAACATTCTTTGTAATGTAAGTATATTATTTTTCTTACTTTATGACAATGCGAAAGTAATAAATTATAGTATAGAGATAGACGACGTAGTGTAGGACGCTCTTAAGTGGACAGACGACCTAGTGAAGGTTGCTGGGCGTCGTTGGATGCAAGCGAAAGGACCACACTCTGTGGCGTAACATTATGAGAGGCCTACGTCCAGCAGTGGACGGCATCATTCTCCTACTCTTATCCCAATTACTTGGGGTCGATACAATATGTACTCATCTTTCATAGTACATATTTTTAAAGTTATTGGCAATAGTGTTATGACCGGCCGCCTGTCAGATGTCAACCCTCCTTGGGACCAATTGTTGACTAAACGGCATCAGATGCAGTTGGTCCAGGTCGTTATAAGATCGTCTTTTACGACATCCACGAGCAAAGTAAGGGTTGGTAGTATTCGTAGCCGCTAACCACACAGCACTCTCAGCCTATCACAGCAATTTCAGCCTATGGCCGTCTAGCAGTGGACGGCCATAGGTTGAATGTTAAAACTGACAATATGTAAGTTCCCCTCTCAGGGTTTGTGCATGATAAATGAATTTGAATTTGTATCCCATTTTGGAGGTGATTCGAGTACAGCAGTGAAATGTGTATGAGTTTAGATGATAATGATAATATCATCCTAATCAGACATGTTGGTTTGGGTTAAAAAATCTGATTGACAGAGCTTAGTTCGATATTTTTTGTTTATGTTTTTTTAAGTATATATACAAAAAAAAAATAATAAAATAATATAACAATTAAAAATGAAAAAAATATATAAAAAAGAGAAATCCATACTTACATTGAATGATGCAATTATTTACATACTATACGAAGCTGGTCTTTCAGCTGTATGGTAGCAGCTACGAATATTACAAACCCTTACTTTGCTCGTGGATGTCGTAAAAAAACGACTAAGAGCCTTATAACGACCTGGGCCAATACCTTCTGATACCGTTTAGTCAACAATTACATTCCCAAGGAGGATTGACGTCTGGCAGACGGCCGGTCATAAAACTATTGCCAATAACTTCTATAATATGTACTATGAAAGAAGAGTGCATATTGTATCGACCCCAAGTAATTGGGATAAGAGTAGGATGATGAAGCTGGTCTTTCTTATTGTCATAAGGTTTTTGTACCTTGTCTTATACAGATATCACCTGCATATGATATATTCTTGGTGTTTTAAAATATATCCACGAACACGATCAGGGGGAGGGCTATACTGATTCATTTGTGGATTAAATGATGGTACATAACAATTCTAACTGCAAAATTAGAGTATTAAAATCTATATAATGTGTAAACATTGTCGGGTAGATGGCACACGTCTCACATAAAGACGAAGATATAATACGAGTCGCAAATTGAATGTACAATACAACAGCTCACGCTGGTGTAAGTGGTAGCACGATTGGATTTTTGGATTCCCAATAGGTGTGGCTTCGAGTCCCATGTGTGATATTTTTCGCTCGTATTCAAATTTTTATAAATAATCAAGCATGTTAAATGCTAAATTTTTAGTAATTTAAATAATGATAATTTTAAATGTTCCAGGGTCACACACAAGTTGGTTACGTTATTCATCCTGTTAGCTATGATGCAGTGTACTGTAGAGTCTGGGTACTGTCCAGCCACATGCGCTTGTGTATTTGATAATACATTAGATAAGAACACAGCTTCATGTAACATAGCAGATACAAAGGTTGATGTTAAATGGTATTCAATTCTTGGACATCCGATTCTATCAATAACTTGTCAGGTAAATAATTTCTTTTAATAATATTAATGATTTGCCGGGTGATGAGTGAGTAAGAATACAATTTGCCGAATGGCGACTGAGCAAAAATATAATTTGTTGGGTGGTGATTGAGTAAGAATACAATATGCCGGGTGACGGCTGAATAAGAATATAATTTGTGGAGTGGTGAGTGAGTAATGATACAATTTGCCGGGTGTTATCTAAGTAAGTATACAATTTATTGGGTGTTATCTGGGTAAGAATACAATTGGCAGGGTGATGACTGAGTAAGAATACAATTAGTGGCTGACGACTGAGTAAAATACAATTTGACGGGTGGTGACTGAGTAAGAATACAATTTGTGGGGCGACGACTGAGTAAGAATACAATTTGACGGGTGGTGACTGAGTAATAATACAATTTACCGGGTGGTGATTGAGTAACAATACAATTTACCACCTGCTTTCTTACCAATGGGTATAATAAGAGACGGCTGAGGTATATAATATGCGTGAAAAATCTACATATGAGAAGAAAACAGAAGGAAAATAACAATTTTTAAATTTTGCTACTGTTTACTGGTACTTTCCGTACATGTCTACTGGTCACTGAAGAAAGTTTCCACGTATTTGTCTACAATCGCAGGCCGATCCGTCCAGGGTACCATACTCTCGCAGAAAATCGACGTCTGAGTAGTAATATTGCATTATTATTTCGGCAATCGAGGGAGTTTGAAGCCCACATTCTTAAGTGGATTTTGATATATACGCAGCGACCTATCTGTAGCCCTGATATTCAGGCGTGCTGCTTGCTTGTTTTCCGCAATTATAGTCTACTTAATCTAAGAAGTGCACTTTGACAGCTGTCGGAGTAAGTTGTCTAGGTATGTGAACCAAATAATGAATATCAAAAATGTCCGATTTTAGTGAGAAATCGATATTGATTTTTTTAAATTAATAATCGGTTTACTTTTTATTTTTCAAAAAGGTGATGAATAAATTAAGTGCTAAATTAATAGTAAACAAATCTAATTATTTCAGCGTAAAATCTATTCATCATATTTAGTAGGGTTAGGTTAAGTAAAAACAAAAACTGGATGTGAAAATAGCTATTTATTAAGAATCACTACTATTACTTGAATTATCATCGTCGCAAGTATTTCTTTGTCAAAATCTCTTTTCTCTGTCAAAATCTTTATTCGTTTAATTATATTATTCTAATAATTTACCGATTATTTGGATATTCGTGAATTGGAAGTTGTCAAGCACTACTGTATAGAATGTGATGACGTGACATCGTTAGATCGTCAATAACAATTACTATTTACCATGTTATTTTTATTTTAAATTAGTTTTACGAGTTTCAACATTAGATTATTGTACAAGAAAGTCACTCGCAACGTTAATTATGTAAATAACTTAATAGTTGTTTAAAATTTCAGATTTAGTGTTTACAATCATGTGTATACGTTAGAACAAGGTTATTGTGTATTAACAAATGCAAAACGTCAAAATGCACTTCTTAGATTAGATGAACTATAGCAATAAAAAAAAATCAAAAATAAGAATAAATCATATCACCTAAGCAATTAATGCAATATAATAAATAACCCGTGAGGTGACGGAGTAAGAATACATTTCACCACCCCCTATCTTACTGGCGGGAACGACTAAGGGATGTAAAACGCGAATAATATCTATCTAAAGAGATGGAAAACTTGAAACAAAACTCTATACCAACACATCTGACCAGCGTGGTATAGTAGGTCAATTACCCTCCCATTATGTAGGAGTCTCGAGCCCAACAGTGGGACATATATGAGCTTAGATGATGATGATGTCTAGTCTATTAAAAATTTCTTATCTAGTTTATTAAAAATTTACATACAATTGAGGAAGGAAAGTGAATGATGTTAAAATGAATTATAATATTTTTGTTTCATTAATTTGAAATAATTACGAAATTATCCTGTATTACTCGTTATTTGAATGAATGATTCAATATTGTCATGTCCGGGTTTAAATTCCTACGTAAATGTACAAGGCTTTTTTTTGGCCGTGGGCTATGGAGTTGTTACAACCCACTAAATCCTTCCGGGGTGACGACGAAGTGGCGCGCGACCCCATAGACCCGCCCTACATGGGCGGGTCTATGGGGTCGCGAGAAGAAATTTTTCTTCATCAGAAGAATTGTATATTCGAAAACAGTTTTTCTTCACAGGGCGCAATCAATCACACTTGTGAAGATTTACCAAAATTCAATATTGAACACCAAGAAGCTTGGACGGAGGTGAAGTCATGTTCACCAAATATTGTGAGATGCTTCAACAGTATCTACCATCAACCTACCATCATCGAAAATATGGAGACTCATAACATGTACGGTTACTAGACGAAAGAAGATTTAGTAGATCTAGATAAAGTTTGGTACGTGAGGTTGTATTTAAGAGGTGAGAATGAAACGAAGCTACTAGCTGATGTAATACTTTTCTAATATTTCATCATTATCTTGATAATATGTCAATTACTTGAGGCAATATATCCTCTTCGTCTTTACAGTCCTGTCAGGCTATCATCTCTTTGGTCACTCCCTGTCTATCTATATCAGGTATGGGCAATCTTTGACATGTTAAGGGCCAAAGATTAGCGTGCAAAGACGTTCCCAGACCGCGTTTAAAAGTACGTAGTGCATTTTAAAGTAGTGATAATATTTTTTTACGATAGATATTAGACATGCAATAATACGACAATGCTATTATAGTATAATTTATTAAAATAAAATGAAATTATAAAAAATGGTACATTATAATTAAATCGTTATTATCGTTATCGTTACGAAAGTTAAATACACCGAAATCAATGAGACACTTGAGCTTGAGTTTGGGAAACTAATCCATCGATATTTGGATTAATTTCACTGATACAAAGACGTAAATAATTTTCCAAAATATCGTCATTCAGTACGATGTGTTGATTTATTAACTTTCATCAATGAAAAAAAACTGTTCGCATTTAAAAGTACTGCCAAACGCATAAATCAATCTTCTTGCGAATTTTCTAAGCTGCGGCAAATTGTTTTCTTCTAGGTATTTTTTGTTGAAATCGCTCAACTCTACGTCTTCAAATTTGGATACTAATAGTGAGTTTTCTTGAATCTCGATCAACTCTATTTGTAAGTGTATTGAAGCATTTTGTACATTACATTTTGTAGGAATAGCAAATAAACTGAAACAGTCTTCCATGTTTTTGAAGTCGCTGAATTTGTTCGAAAATTGTTCCGACAGTAACTTGAGTTCTTCAGCATATTGAGCTTAAGAAATATTTTCATACGTAGAGAACGTGTGGAAATGGTAACTGTTACCAGACAACATCTATGACTCCCACAAGCGTAATTTGATCTGAAACACTTTCATATGGCTGTACAAATCACTAACTGTCCTTGTTTTTGAAGTTTAAAATTTAAATTATTCAAATAGCCTATAAGATCGACAAGAAATACTAAGTCACATATCCATTTTGGGTCACTTAATTCAGATAGTGGTTTATCTTTTGTTTTCATAAAGTCCGCTATATTTCTAAGTTCATAAAATCGTTTCAACATTTTCCCCTTGCTCAGTCATCTAACTTCACAAACGCCTTAAACTGGCGATGGTTAAGCCCTCGGGATCGACTAAAATTGATGGTTTTTACTACCACCTTCATAACATTATGAAGTCGAATGGACTTAGAACACAAGTTCTGTTGGTAGATAATACAATCAAGGTTGTCCCAACACTCCGTTCACTATTGCCCGCATTTACTCTTCGTTCTATATCAGTGATGTCATCATCTCGGCTAAATCCACATCCAAGATATACAAGTTCATCCACTTTATGAGGGTGAAATTTGTCTAAGTTGTAGGACGATTGGAACGGTATTCCAATAGGTATGAGTTCGAGTTCCACCTGTGATATTAACTTTTCGCTCGTAACCAAGTTTTTATAACATTAGAATTACTGAACCTAATTCGATTTTTTCGTAAATTGTGTTTTTTTCGACAATTATGTTTAGATATTAAAATATTATAACGGGGTGTTTTAAATATAAGAGTTTCATCGTATAATTAGCACCCAACATTATCACTTAACAGAATTATCTTAATTTCAGATATAGATACAACAATGCCGGTTGTAACAATAGATTATTTGCCTGCGATAAAGGAACTTTATATAAAAGGCGGTTACATACATCTGTCTAAACATGAATACAGTGAAACGCCATTAGAATATTTAGAATTGTATGATAACAATATATATAGCATACCAGCGTATGCTTTCAAAGGCCTTGCCAAGTTAAAAAAATTACGTATTTATGATAATATTATTACTTATATAAATGACGACGCTCTTAATGGTAAGTGTAGATAATAAATAATATATATATAAAAAGAATCTAGTGACAGAATAAGAATTTAGTTCACCACCCCCTATCTTACTCGTGGGTGATCGTAAGAGATGACTAAGGGATATAAAACAAATATAGCATCTATGCAAGAGAAGGTAAACTCGAAACAAAACTCTCAGTTCAATTTCATTCCCTTTAAAGAGGAGGCTCGAGCTCAATAGTGGGATATATATAAGCTAAGATGATTATGATGACGATGACAATAAAAACAATTATTTATTTGGTTAAAAATTAATCCTTATTTTTTTTCTTGCTGATAGCAAATTTAATACTTTTACTTTATCTATAATTAAACTTTTTAATAAAATAAAAGCTTGTTTTTCTAATTTTATTTTACGTTTTATATATTTTTGATTATTAAATTTTTTTTTTCGAAAAAAATTCGCAAATATACGTACAAAATTGATTTCAAGGTATCATTTCCAAAATCCAGAGGACTTTTTGGAGTTTACTCCTTAACAATCGATTTTCATATAAGGCGCCCGGTATGAGAAAAATTTGAGGAGTAAAATCTAGTGATCGAATGACCTCGTTACGTTTTTGGTGCGCAACCTATTCTGCGCACCTTTCACTTTCTGACGTGAGATAATAATTCACTGAACAGTTTTAATAAATGTAAATAAAAATATATATATTATTTTTAGTCAAATGAGCTTTTCTTGCGCCTGTTTTGATAATCGTACTTAAGGAATAAAATCCAGTCGTGCGTCGGAGATGACACACACACATTTTTTTAGAGTGATATTACTAATTATACCATTTTCTACTCTACATACCCTTTCGTTAGAAATCATTAAAGTGGTTTGAGTAGAAAATAAAATCCACTATTTTGTAGTGGCGACTGTTTTGGACAGTAAGTATAGATACAAGGAGTCCGAACGTAATGTTGAACGAATGGTCTCAATTTAGGGGACAGAATTTTAGCCGGTAGAGCGCGCCACTTTTCAAGAAATACTCGTTTAAATGCTTATGCAGGAAGTTGTGTTGCTATTGACAGCTCTGTAACGTTTTGTTGCTATTAACAGCTCTGGAATCTTTTGTTGCTATTAACAGCTCTGGAATGTTTTGTTGCTATTGACAGCTCTAGAATTTTATAATTAAGTTAATTAAATTTAACATTCGCGAGGCAACGCGCGTTTACGTGTAATAATAATAATATCATCGGTACGTCCTAAACTCTAGCACAGCCAGTGGCAGAAAAGAGAACTAAGATTTGGGTTCATTATTGTGTCCATGAATACTATGGAAATGCCTATACCATTCGGACTCCTTGTATCTACCTATACTTCGTGATTTTGGAATTTTTGGTTCAATCTGACTAAACCCCTAGTAAAATTTTATAAATAAATATTAATTATCCCCCGGCGGCGACGCGTACCGACCCGCCCCCGTCGGTACGAACATTGGCAGTTGCGGCGATGGGGGCCGCCACCCATCACGCCTTGCCCAGTTAGGCGAGTCGAGGAGAACGGAGTGCCGGGTGGGCACGTGGAATGTAAGAGGTTGTGTGGAAGGTAAGTTGCACGAGCTAATATCCGTCATGGCGGACAAACAGCTAGACGTGCTCTGTGTAACAGAGACCAAGCGAAGGGGCAGCGACGCCTGCGATCTTCCTGGTGGCGGGATGGCTCTGTGGTCTGGTGTACCACAGAGCGATCGAGCCAGCATGGGGGTAGGAGTGCTGTTGTCCTCTCGCTTGGCCTCAGGTGTGAAGGATTACGGAATGTATGATCCCAGACTTCTCTGGGTCCGTATAAAACTAGGTGTCACCAAGGTATTCATGGTTGTAGCATATGCTCCCGTAGGATCCTCGGTGGCATCAGACCTAGAGAAGTTTTGGGATAATGTTAGAGAAGTTCTGGATATGGCAGAAACCAGTGAACGCGTGATTGTATGCGGAGATTTGAACGGATGGGTGGGGACCAAGCGTCCCGACTATGAGGACGTACTTGGTCCATTTGGTGATAAGAGAGTGAACGACGCAGGTAGGCTCATAGCGGATGTATGCATGGAGAGAAACCTTATTGTGTCAAACACATTTTTCCAACATAAGGACATCCATATGTATACATGGAGAAGGAATGAACAGAAAAGCATAATAGATTTAATTTTGGTAGACAGTCGCCTCCGAAGCAAAATATTGGACGCAAGAGCCTACAGGGGCCCCACAGTCGACACGGACCACTATCTCGTTATTGCGAGATTTAGTGGTCTGTTCAGAAAGTGGAGGCACTGGCGAGAGCGTGTCCACTTCGGAGGGCTTGAAAGAATAAAGGTTGAAAGGTTGCAAGAAGAGTGTGTAAGAGAAAAGTATGCAGAGGGTGTCCGAGAACGGCTGACGATGGCAAGCCAGCCGCAATCGGACATTGAAGAATGCTGGAGAGTATTGAAAGAGAGTATTGTAGATACAGCGAAAGAAGTATGTGGAAGTTCAAAGAAGCATAGAAAAACAAATGGTGATGCATGGTGGGATGCGGAAGTGGCAGCTTCCGTAGAGCAAAAGAAGAAAGCGTGGCTGGACTATGTCTCTTCTTTGAATCTGAATAACAGTATGACTGAACAGAAGAAAGAAATATATCGGCAATGTAAGAATGACACCAAGGCCTTAGTGAAAGAGAAACGTGATAGAGCAAGTATGAGTGCAGAAGATAGGCTGACTAAAAACTTCGAGGGTAACACCAAACTCTTTTGGAGGGAGGTGAAGAAGTCTCGGGGTGGTTGGTCAGCCTTCAGAATGAATAAAATAAGGTCTAAAGGTGGAGACATTCTTACACAAACACAAGACGTGTTAAGCCGATGGAGTGAATATTTTGGCGATATGTATGCGGATGCTACGGTTGGCGCCGGTGTTGGATGTGGTTTAGTAGATCAACATTCGACAACGGCGTCCTCCGATGGCATCAGTATGGATGAAGTTGAATGGGCGATAAGAAGTTTGAAAAATGGTAAGGCAGCGGGCATTGATATGGTGTCTGCCGAGATGATCAAGCTCGGTGGCTCTTGTGTCTGGGAGGCGTTCCTGTTGCTCCTCAATTTATGTTGGAGCTCGGGAATGGTTCCCAGGGACTGGAATAGCGCAGTCATCGTGCCTTTGTTTAAAAACAAGGGTTCACGTTATGACTGCGCAAATTACAGAGCCATAAGCTTGACCAGTTTGGCAGCAAAAGTGTATGGAAAAGTTATTGAAAGGAGAATGAGGATGGTGTCCGATGGTTTACTGTGTGAGACACAAAGAGGTTTCAGGAGTGGAAGGGGATGCATGGATCAAGTGTTCTCTCTGCGCAACATTGTGGAGAAGCATCTGGCTCTAGGTCAGAGGGTTTTCTGCAGTTTTGTGGATCTGGAGAGAGCATTTGACACGGTTGTACGAAAGGAACTTTGGGACATTTTACCGGAGTATGGTATTAACGGTAAACTGCTACAGGCTGTGCAGTCCAGTTACATGGGCTGTAGAGCCTGTGTGCGGCTGGATGATGGAATGTCGCCTTGGTTTGACGTCAATATCGGCGTTAAGCAGGGGTGCGTTCTGTCAGCCAGGCTGTTTATCATATATCTGGATAAATGTCTCCAAAGGTTGAACGATATGAATGTGGGAGTCCAGATGGGCGACTCAGTGGTCACTGCTCTGCTTTATGCAGATGATGCAGTCCTGCTGGCACAGTCAGCGACTGACCTGCAGACCCTAGTCGACACAATGACAGAAGATTGTAAGAAAAGGGGTCTACGCGTGAATGTGAGCAAAACCAAAATAATGGTCTTTGAAAGAGATAAAACCAGAACAGATGTAAGAGTAACAATAGGTAATGATGTACTAGAGCAAGTGGATGAATTTGTATATCTTGGATGTGGATTTAGCCGAGATGGAAGGTACACCACTGATATAGAGCGAAGAGTGAATGCGGGCAATAGAGTGAACGGAGCGTTGGGGCAACTTTTCGGCAGCCACCACCTCAGCCAGAAGGCACGTGTAGCAATACATAACGCAGTGCTTGTCCCAACATTACTGTATGGAAGCGAGAGTTGGGTATGCAGAAAAGAGTATGATAGTAAAATTAATGCGGTCGAAATGCGATCTCTGCGGAAAATCTGTGGAGTTAGGCTGACCGACCGCATTCGTAACGCCGACGTAAGAGAGCGAGTAGGTATGAAAGAGAGTATTGGTGTAAAGATGCGAAAGGGAATGCTCCGATGGTTCGGACATGTGGAAAGAATGCCGAACGAACGCCTGGTTAAGAAGATATACAATGCGAAAGTGGAAGGATGTAGGTATCGAGGGAGACCGAGACTAACCTACCTAGACCAGATCGGTCATGTACTGAAGGAAGGTTAAGTCAAGAGTCTCCGAAACCGGCGAGCGTGTATGAAGAGAATTATGAATGTTGAGGAAGCGAGTGAAGTATGCAGAGATAGAGTTCTCTGGCACTCTGTTCTCTCTGCCTACCCTGCAAGAGATATGGCGTGATGATATGTATGTATGTATGTATGTGTAAATATTAATTACGATTTTCAGGCCTGGCATTATTGGAAGAACTAAATCTTCAAGGTAATAAGGTAAAGTATTTAGGAGTTGGCGCATATTCCAGAACTGATTTGAATTTAAGTAAATATCCGCCAGAATCGAAACGCTTACTTGAGGTAATCATAACGATTATTTGTTTTATCGGCCCACAATTGGGTATAGGTATTTTTCAAGAAGAGATGGCACTGTTACAGTCATCATGCTTGACATCCAGGTTAAAGAAGACAGTTGCTGTTATAAGGTTTTTAGGAAATTTCTCCAGACCATTCCAATCTTTGGGTCACTTTTTACGACTGGGAAAGTAAATGGTGATACACTTTATTAATACATCACCAAAAAGTATTTGATTTAGCTCTTTATATGTCTATACGTCATCAACCGTGACCTTCTTTTTATTTGTTACAGCGAATAATCATTTCTATAAATTACTTTTTACCCAATATCCAACATTTCTCACAATTCATCCATCCGTTCATCCTGTAGACTATCAATTTCCTTTATTCCACATAGACTTATAGTAGTTTAAATATCCGATTGTCACTATTTCTATTTTTGTTAATATTGAAAACATTTTGAAATACTCCTTTGACTATTTGTAAAGTTCTTATAGAATCACTTTATTTAGAAACTATCGGCGATTAAAATTCGTATATCATCATCATCATTCACCAGCTCTAATCCCAATTACTTGTGGTCGACGCAAAATGTACAAGTACATATTGCAAAAGTTATTGGCAATAGTTTTATGACCGGCCGTTTGTCTGACGTCAACACTATTTGTGAATATAATTATTGACCAAACGACATTAGTTGGCGTTGGCCCAAGACAATATGAAACTCTTAGTCGTCTTTTACGACATTCACGAGTAAAGTAAGTGTTGGTAGTATTCGTAGCCGCTACGATAGATTAAAATTTATAGGATAGGATAGGATAACAGGTTCCATTTGAAAATCAGCGCCAGGACTCTGTTACCTGGCACATGCTGAAATGGAATCCTGATTGATACATTTCAAATACATATTTTCTAATCTTGTAATATATTTGTATAATTTTGTACTTTGTCAAAAGAATGTATCAATAATTTTTTTTCTTTTCTTTCTTTCTTCTTCTTTCTATATATATTTGTCGATTTTCAGCTTCCGAAATTATTTCGGCATACAGTCTCCTTAAAAGATATAAATTTAAGTAAGAATCAAATAGATGAAATACCTCCACGTACTTTCGCCATGTTGGAGAAATTAGAGAAAGTTTATTTAAGTTACAATCGCATCGAAAAATTAAATGGGTAAGTCATAATAGATTCTAATGTTTACGCGAGTATTACACATTTGAAATAAAACTATTTTCACGGATTCTATCGCGTTTGTATTTGATTTTTAATTTACCGACGTTTCGAATACTTTACAGCGCTCATGTTCACCGAAGAACTAAGATGACCTTTTGTTTTATTTCAAATGGGGAAGTCTTTCTAAATTTATTTGATTGGTTAATTAAGGTCGTACATTACAAGTGGAATGTGATACTCTAGGACCATATGAATTCCGGTGGCCCGTACCACAGATAGATAAATATAATACGGTAGGTTTAGAGGAGCCAGACCCCGTTACTATCGTCCTGAATGGTTTTAGTGGAGTATAACTAGACTTATAACACGTCAAAAATGCTAAAAAAGCCGAGTCGTTGCCCGCATAAATTGTGTATTTCCCAATACACAACTTTATCATTAAATTATACCAAGGGAAACACATTACCAGTATAATTAACATATTTAACTATAGCTAAAATTTTGCTATGTTAACTGGTTACCATGGCAATAGTTAAAATAGCAACGGTTGATATCGCAACTGTGATAGTGACAAAAACATGGTTGACTTTTGGCGGGAATATGAAAGTGTCATGGTGGAATTATATTATATTCAATATCTTAGTGTTTTAACGTGCTATATTAAAAAATATTGATGGCATTTTATGTAATGGGATGCGAAGGAACTGTTGAGATGTTATAAATCCTTACTAATATTATAAATGCGAAAGTCTGTCTGTCTGTCTGTCGCTCTTTCACGCTAAAACTACTGAACCGATCTAAATGAAATTCGACACACAGATAGTCTAGAGCCTGATAAAGGACATACTACTAGGCTACTTTTTAATGCAAAAAAAAAAGGTTGTAAAGGGGAGATGAAAAGTTGTAAGGAAGTATCGTCATTTTTAAATCCAGAAGCTTGAAACTTATTTTTAGGCTTTTAATTAGATGTAAATAAATATGGCATTAACATTTTGCAAAAAATTACCCTTAAGAGGTAAAATAAAAATAGGGGGATTTGAAAAATTTAAAGAAAGTAACCTTTTACGCGGGCGAAGCCGCGGGCAGAAGCTAGTATGATATAAAAGTGATTTACAACATTTTCGTTTTCTACCAAATTGCCTAGAAGATACCATTTAACAGTGTGGCCATAGCGCTGTTGATGGTGACGATTTGACTTACTGATGGACAATAGCACGAAGAGACTAAAGATAAAGAAAATTGTAACTCGATATTGGCAATAACGGCTGTATATATAATAGACTGCCAGTACAAAAAAGAAGACATGGTTTTTAAAGCTGTTAAAAAAATAGTTTGGATAAATTTTTCCTACAATTCGTTATTAGTACGAGTCTATGTTATGAATGTAATCATCATTTCAGCCTATTGCCGTCCACTGCTGAACGTAGGCCTCCCTCATTTTACGCCACAGAGTGCGGTCCTGTGCCGCCTGTATCCAACGACGCCCAGCAACCTTCACTAGGTCGTCTGTCCACCTAGTGGGGGGGCGTCCCACACTGCGTCGTCCGGTACGTGGTCGCCACTCTAGAACCTTTCTTCCCCAGCGGTTGTCGGTTCTTCGAGCGATGTGGCCTGCCCATTGCCACTTCAGCATGCTAATTCTTCGTGCTATGTCGGTTACACCCGTTCGTCTGCGGATTTCCGTATTTCGGATTCTATCTCGCAGAGAAATCCCGAGCATAGCCCGCTCCATAGCACGCTGAGCGACTTTGAGCCTGGTTATGAGGCCTACATTTAGGGACCACGTTTCCGTGCCGTAAGTCATCACTGGTAACACACACTGGTTATAGACCTGTGTTTTCAAACACTGAGGTATGTTGGATGAGAAGATCTTCTTAAGTTTCCCGAACGCTGCCCAACCGAGTTGGATTCGTCGGCTGACCTCTTTCTCGAAATTGGATCTACCTAACTGGACTGTTTGTCCAAGGTAAACATAATGATCGACGATTTCGAGATTCGCATTGCCAACTAGGACCGGTACAGGAATGACATGGGCATTTGACATGACTTTCGTCTTGTCCATGTTCATTCGCAAACCCACTAGTTGGGATACCCTGCTGAGATCGTTGAGCATGGTGCCCAGGTCCTCCATGGATTCTGCCATGACGACAATATCGTCTGCGAATCGAAGGTGAGTGATGTATTCGCCATTGATGTTGATGCCGAGTCCGGTCCAGTCTAAAAGCTTGAAGACATCTTCCAGTGCAGTGGTGAACAGTTTCGGAGAGATGACGTCTCCCTGTCTCACGCCTTTCTGCAACTGGATCGGTTTCGTACTCTTATCCCGAATACGGACTGACATTGTGGCGTTCCTATACAAACACTTCAGCACTTCGATATAACGATGGTCGATTTGGCACCGCTGAAGGGACTGCAGCACCGCCCAAGTTTCGACTGAATCAAAGGCTTTCTCATAGTCCACAAACGCTATACACAGAGGCCGATTGTACTCCTCGGTCTTCTGGATAATCTGCCGAAGCGTGAGGATATGGTCTATGGTGCTATAGCCTTTTCGGAAGCCAGCTTGTTCGGGCGGCTGGAAGTCATCAAGCTTGCACGTGAGTCGATTGGTAATGACTCTCGAAAACAACTTGTAGACGTGGCTCAAGAGTGAGATGGGTCTGTAGTTCTTTAGAAGAGCTTTGTCGCCCTTCTTGAAGAACAGCACCACCACACTCCTGGTCCACGACTCTGGAACGTCGCCCCCGAGGATAACGGAATTAAATAGCTTCTGAAGGGCTTTTACGACCGGCTTGCCGCCTGCCTTCAGGAGCTCTGCCGTAATTCCGTCATCTCCCGGTGCCTTACCGTTTCTTAGTTGTTCGAGAGCCATTCTGATCTCGCACAAGCTAATGTCCGGGATTTCTTCGGTATAGTGCCGAGTTAGCTTGGATCTGGGATCTTGGACCAAGCCGACAACAGGATTTCGGGATGTTTTATATAACTGTCCATAGAACCTTTCGACCTCTCCCAAGATCTCACTTTGGGATGAAATGACAGTGCCGTCATCGGTCTTCAGCTTAGTCATTTGGCTTTGCCCGATAGACAGATCTTGTGCGAACACTTTTGAGCCACGATTCCGCTCTATCGCTTCTTTAATACGGAGCGTATTAAATTGGCGAATATCGCGACGCACAGACCTGGAGATCTGCCTATTTAGCTGCCTGTGTTCGGACCAATCGGCTGAAGACTGTACTGTCATTTCTTTTCTCCGCTCCATGAGCTTGAGAGTCTGGTCAGAAAGTTTTTTAGGTCTATTAGCGCGGTGAGCCTTGAAAAATTTCGACCCAACCGCGTGGACAGTTTCCACGAACCTGTTGTTTATATCGTTCGGAGATTCGCACTCGTCTAGACATTCGAAGCGATTGTGTAGTTCGAGTTGAAAGTTTTCGAGGTTCTGGTATTGGACAGGTGTAGGTCGGAGGGTAGACTTCATCAAGCGTGACCGTTCGACTTTTGTGTGGATATTTAATGTGCCTCGTACTATTCGGTGATCGCTCCCAGTTTTAATCCGGCTGATCACTGAGGCATCATTAAATATATGTCGTTTGTCCGACAAGATGAAGTCTATCTCGTTTTTTGTTGAACCATCGGGGCTAATCCAGGTCCATTTCCTTTGTGGCTGCTTTCTGAAGAAGGAATTCATCATAAAGAGGCTTTCCTTCTCCAGAAATTCAGCCAGTTTCTGGCCCCTCTGGTTTCTCTGTCCATATCCATGTTTCCCCACTCTCAGCTCATCATCACTCCCTTTGCCTAGTTTCGCGTTAAAGTCTCCCATAACCACCGTGAAGTGGGTTTTGGACGCGTGTATGGCTTTCGAGATATCCTCGTAAAAGACCTCCACCTCGTCGTCGGAGTATGCCGAGGTCGGTGCGTATACCTGTATGACCTTCAACGAATACCGTTTGGTAATTCTGAGTATAAGGTATGCTACCCTTGCCGACACACTCTCGATCCTCTCCACGTTGCCTACAAGAGACCTTCGAACGATAAACCCTATACCGCCTTGGGACGGGTGATCTCCCTCCCGGTAGAAGAACAAGTTTCCAGAACGTAGGATTATCGTGCCCTCGCCCTCTCTTCGCACTTCTGATAATCCTACAATGTCCCAGCGGATTTTGCTCAATTCCTCTTCCAGCTCGATGACCTTCTCATCGGTCCTGAGTGTCCGAATGTTGTGTGTTACCAGGGCCAAAGGTCGTTTTGATTGGTAGCCGGATCGCTGCCGGAGATTCTTCGCACCCCCTACTCCATCGCTACCAGGCCCGCTACCACGATGAGCCTGTAGGATAGCGGAGCTGCCGTGACTGGGGGCCGTTTCTCTATTTGTGTTGCTCATAAGGGGTTAAAGCCGTAATCGCCACGCTTGGCAGGCGGGTTGGCGATCGCAGTGTGGTGTAATACGTTTCCCAGGAGAGAGCTGCTGCCCACTCTCCTGGTGAACCCTTAGTCGATTTTTACGACTCCCACGGGCAAGCAAGGGGTGGCGACACATGTATTCTATCCCGTCGCCACACGGGACGAATGAATGATATGCAATGTAATGCAATTTAAAGTAAATCAGACTTGTGGTTTCAAAGATCTCATGATGAATCATATAATCAATTATATTTTGCTTGTACAGATATAGGATGGACAAAAACATGAGTATGATAACATATTCTAATATGTATATGATAATCATCATTCTCCTACTCTTATCCCAATTACTTGGAGTCAATACAATATGTACTGTGCTTTCATAGTACATATTGTAAAAGTTATTGGCAATAGTTTCATGACCAGCCGCCTGCCAGACGTCAACCCTCCTTGGGAATGTATTTGTAGACTAAACGGCATCAGATGGAGTTGGCCTAAGTTGTTATAAGTCTCTCAGCCGTCTTTTACGATATCCACAAGCAAAGTAAGGGTTGGTAGTATTCGTAGCCGCTATCACACAGCTAATAATATACATATGATAATGGAGAAAGAATACAATTCATCACTCGCTTTCTTACCCATAGGTGTCGCAAAGGACGACTAAGGAATATTATACTGCACCGATGGCGTAGTGGTTAAGACCTTTCGTGCCAGTGCTGAGGATTCACAGGACCATACTTTTTGCGATCAAAAAAAGGTTATTCTATGTCTGGGCGAAATTTTCCTGCGTTAATTGTATGTCTGAAGCCCTCCACAATTCAAGTATCTAAAAAAAAACGAAAAGAAAATGAAGATAACATCAATTCAAAAGAAGAACTTGAAATAAAACCTTATTTTTTTTTATTGTGTATGGTGGCAAACGAGCAGACAGCACAACTGATGGTAAGTGTCACTGCTGCCCATGGGTCTTTGCAATACCAAGGGTATAGCTAGGCCGTTAGACAAACCGCCATTTAGGCTTCCGAGCGAGAGAGCTCTCGCTCGATTTTCTGCGAGAGTGTGGTACTACCACGGAGGAACCGATCCGCGGCTGTACACAGAGAACTATCCACAGGGTGGTCCTAGAACTATTATACCTTATACTAACATATCTGATCAGCGTGTTAAATAAAGTCTCAAGCTCTGCAGTGGAGATTATAAATTTATCGTCAACGATTTTTTAATTAAATTTTTATTTTTCAGAAATCTTTTTATAAATAGTTCTCAACTTAAAGAGATACATATAGATCATAATGATATTAATAATATTGATCTCAATATATTCAATGGTACAAGATTACTGACTCTAAATGTGGCTTATAACAAACTGAAATATATAGTTAGAGACACAGAATTAAATTGGCAAACAAAACTATTGAACCTCAGTAACAACAGATTAGAAGTTTTTGAAGATTGGTTTATGGATTTAACTGATATGGAACAACTTGATCTATCTCATAATAACATTAAAATGATTAAGGTAAGTAATTTAAATAAGAGATAAATACAAATTATTGCATAGATGGCGTTGCGTTTAAGATACCAACCTTCCGTGTTAGTGCCGTAGGTTCGATTCCTATCAGTATTGCAAGGAATTGTCTATTAAAAAAGTTCTTAATTGATAATTAAAATATAGACAGAGTTTGATTCAAAAGATGGTAATAATGGTAAGATTTCAGTGTGGTAGTAATATAATTCACCACTATTTCGACGGTGACGACACATAATAAGTACACAATATCTATTCAAGAGAAGGAAAACTCGAAATAAAATCCTATTCTATCGTCTATATAATAGGTTAATTTATTTCTTATTCTGAAGGAGAGATGGCGATGGTAAATAGTGATTATCACACTGTCACAATTCATCTAATATTAAAATTTATTTACAGGCAAGCCAGATAAAGTTTACAAATACAAGACTGATAATAGATTTACGAAACAATAATATATCAAAAATAGTTCATGATATAACAGAAACAATTACACCAAATGTTAATATAAATTTATATTTATCTAACAATCCTTTACGATGCGAATGTGAAATAATAACAGCTCTTCATATTTGGAATGATACGGGTATGATATATGATTTTGATGAAATAATATGTGATAAAAATACTAAAATATCAAGTATAGATTTAAATTTACAATGTAATAAAGATCAAGCATTAGTTGCACGTATTGGTTCGGCTGTTATTGGTGCTCTTATTTTATTTATAATTATAATATCAATATTTACGAATAGATCTAAAATTTGGCAATATTTACTGATGGCATTTAATTGTAAGACAGAAAAACATTTACATCGTTAGAGATGAAACAGAATCGAATAAAATTATATGATATTTTTATATCATTTGCACATCAAGATGAAGAATTTGTTAAAGATATACTATTACCAAAATTGGAATACGATTACGGTCAGAAATTTTGTGTACATTATAGAGATTGGATTGTTGGTGAAAGAATTCCAGATCAAATTATAGAATCAGTACAAAATTCACCTATGACTATAATTATTTTGACGGAAAATTTCATTAAATCTAAATGGTCGTATGTGGAATTTTATACGGCTCATACTTTATATGAGCAAGAAATGAAAACAAATCCCTTACTAATCATACTTGATGAAGCCGTTAGTGATAATGAAGATTTAGATGAAGATATAAAATCATATATTACACTTAAAACTCATTTGCTATGGAATGATTCAAATTTCTGGCAGAAATTAGAGACTAAACTACCCAAGCATACTGAGTTAGAACGATGATAAAAGCTTCCGTTTTGCTATCCATAATGCAAGAAATTGTTGGCTGCTCTAAAGCGCGTTGAGCAAATTATTTGGGTCATACTGTGTCCCAATATCGCGGGAGGCATTAACTCGTCATCAGGTGCCGCTTGTAGGATCTGATGCGATCATAAACATATCCTTGTTCGAAGGACTACACACTATACATATTTGCTAATAAAATAAGTTTAATATAAAATGAAAACCTAAAAGAGAAGTAAAAGAGGGAGGTCTTCTTGGTTTCTGGCCAGAACTTCTAGTCGTGTTTTGATTTATTGGTCGTTTATTGCATTAATTTAAGGTAAAAATAATTGTAAAATATGTAAATGTCTGTAGATGTGTAATCTTTAGATTGACTGTTATATTAAAGAAATCAAGCTATCTTCTTCTTTATATATATAATTCTACTGTACTTGTGTATGTCACTGAACTACTCCTAAACGACTGGACAGATTTTCTCGAAATTTTTTGTGTGTATTCGAGGGGATTCGAGAATAGTTTAGATTCGCAATTGGACCCGGTCAGTGGCACCGTTGTTGATATGTCAAACGTCTGGACCGATTAGGATGAAATTTTCTATGTATATTCCAATGGGTCCCTGAATTTTTAAAAATACAATTGGACCCGGTAGGTGGCGCTGCTGTCGGCATATCGCTTAAAGCTTTTCCGGTCTAGATGACGTCTAATATAATTTGTCAACTTTTGAATATCTTTTTTTTCGCCTTTTGAAAGGAATTAACTTAATTAAAAAATATTTACAATAGTGCTGATTGCTTTTGCATTAAATAATTTACTTATTTCGTGATTATGAATATAATTTTTCAAAACAAAATTAAAACAGTTAATAATAAATAAAAAATTGTTTTATTTCTTAATTATTGTTTTATACTTCATTTGAATGGCTTCTGTTAGCAGTTGATCGTAACTTCGCTAATGTGCCGTAAGACTCGTACGTAGGCGACCAAACTAAAGTGATTGTACTGTACGAAATAATAGACGGAGGACCGCTGTATAACTCTAAGATTACATAAAATGTATAAGAAATTTATTTAATCTATCTATAAAAAAATATATATTTATTTATTTTAAAACTTTTGCACAAATTAACAGTACAAGGCGGACTTAATGCCATAGGCATTATCTACCAGTCGACCTAGGGTGGAGCAGAAATAATGTAAGGTAGGTGCAATGTAAACAGGAAAAAAATTAAAAACAATGGAAAAAAAAACGAAGGTGATTAAATGTATTTTTACCGTATGTTCGAATACCTAATAAATATATTCATACCTATATATAAATAAATAAGTATAAAACTATAAACATACATACATATACAAATAAAGAGATATAAAACTAAATACACATACTACATAAACATACATACACATATACATATATATATACATATACACATATATATATATATATATATATATATATATACATACATATACATACATACATACATATATACATACACACATACACACATACATATATATATATATATATATATATATATATATATATATGCAAATAAAATATATAAACCAAAGATGAGATAATCACAGGTGAGTTGACTCCGCTAAAAGGTCTGAATATAAACGTTTGACCCTAGCTTTGAAAATGTCACGATTAACGGCCATTTTGATGTCTAGAGGTAGCGTATTCCAGAGAAGTACAGCCTGGACAACAAAGGAGGAATGCACCAGACTGGAGGAATGAGAAGGACAGTGAAGAAGAAGATTATTGGAAGAGCGAAGATTACGATCATGAGTGGAGCTAAGAAATTCAAAGTGAAGTTTTAAGTAGGAGGGAGCATTAGGAGAGTTTAAAATAGAGTACAGAAAAGTAACAGTTCGCAAGCTTCGTCTTTGCCTAATCGGCAACCAATTAAGTCGAGAGCGAAATATGGATACGTGGTCGAATTTGCGAAGGTTAAAGACGAATCGAATGCAATTGTTGAGAAGTCGGTCCAGTTTGTTGAGCAGATCTGCATTCAGGTCGAGGTAGCACACATCAGCATAATCGATGATAGGGAGAACTAAGGTTTGAACCAGCGCTGTCTTGGTCTTGACTGGAAGAAAGTTCTTTAAGCGGTATAGTGCGCGAAGCGACCCTGTAACTTTCTTTGAGATGTGAGAGATCTGTGTTTGCCATTCCATCGTCGAGTCTAGAAAAAGGCCGAGATTTTTTATATGATTACTATAAGGTATAATAGTACCGTTATATGTAATGGATGGCAAATTGTGAGTATCTACCCTGCTGATAATGCGAGGACTACCGATTAAAATACATTGGCACTTATCTGCGTTCACTGCCAGGCCAAACCTAGCAGACCAGGCGTTTATAGCTGCTAAGTTACGATTTATGCTATCTATTGCTGACTGCAGATCGTCAAACTTAGCGTGGGAGTACAACTGTAAGTCGTCGGCATACAAATGATACGCACACTGAAGTTCGGATGTCAAGAGATTTATAAAGAGAGAGAAAAGGAGAGGAGAAAGTATACCGCCTTGAGGGACGCCAGCGCTCAGATTGCACCAATCGGACGAAGTATCGTCAATGCGGGTGGACTGCTGGCGACCCTGAAGATAAGATGAAAACCATTTCAAAGCATCCGAAGAGATCTTGAGTTGGGACAGAATAGACAATAGAATCTCGTGACTGACAACATTAAAGGCGTTGGAAAAGTCTACCAGAACCAGAACAGTGATCATTGTGTTCTCCACAGCAGACCTCGCGTCGCCAGTCACTTTAAGGAGAGCAGAGACTGTGCTATGTCCGGGCCTAAAACCAGACTGCAGTGGGCTTAATATTTTATTGGAGTTGATGAAATGAGATAATTGTTTATAGACACAAGTCTCAAGCACTTTAGATAAGAAAGGAAGGATAGAAATCGGACGATAGTGATTAGGAAGAGAAGGACTAGGAATCTTAGGTAAGGGTATAACATACGCCTTACGCCAAAGGGAAGGGAAAGTGCCAGAGTGGAGGGAGAAGTTAAGAATATGTGTGATAGGAAGTAAGAGTTGGTCGAGAATGGTCATGACCATACGACGGCTGATATCATCACACCCCATAGCCTTCGATTTGATGGATAAGAGTATCTTTCTAAGGTCATCGGATGCTACTGGAGAAAAAGAAAAAGGAGTAATGCTGAGAGGTGGTAGATTGGAGATATAGTTCACCGCTTGGCATTTAGAGGTATAACCTAAAGAGGTAGAAAACTTGAAAAATAGGTTGATATCATCAAGGGAAATATTGTTTGGTAGTTCTACCGAACGTCGTTTACCTATGCCAAGAGTCCCGAGAAATTTCCAGACTTCAGGAGCGGAGGAAGACGAGATAGTGTTCGAGATATGTCGGCGTTTAGCGTTGCGTATCATTTGATTACACCGATTCCTGGCGGTTTTAAAGCGAGTCCAGTTAGAGTCAGAGCGTAATTTCTTAAATTTATGAAAAGCTACATCGCGACGTTTCATAGCTTCACGAATCTCATCGGAAATCCAGGGCGCTGGCGGGCGTTTCAGCTTCACTGTTTTTATTGGAGCATGAGCATCATAGAGACTGATAATCCTGCGGTTAAAAATCTCAATCTTTTCATCCACCGTAGTAGCCTCCAGTAAAGGTTGCCAGTCGGTAGCGAAGGCCTGGGCACGTAGCATCTCAACGTCCATTCCAGCAAAACAACGCAGACGCAGAACTTTAGTTTTATGTTTGGGAGGCACAAGGGTATAGGACAGGAAAATAAGATCATGATGCGAGAAACAAGGAGCAGGATATTGACCGTGAGTGGAAACACGGAAAGGAGAGGAAGTGAGGATTAAATCAAGCCACGTGTCGTCACCGTGTTGGTTGTGGTGAGTGGCTTGGAGAGGTAACACGTGAAGACTAGTGGATTGAATAATGTGTTGGAGTTTGCAGGCACGGGAGGAACAGGAGGATAGTAAGTCGGTGTTGAAATCACCCATTATGATGTGATGTGCATAGTCAGACCCCAAGGATTCTAAAACCGATTCCAAATCAGTGAAATAATCAATAGAAGGGGGGACAGTAAACAACGCCCACGACCGCTTTGGCTCTCTGGATCCAGACCTCAAGGAAAAGAAATTCGATAGAGGCAGAATCATGTGCTGGTGATGAAGCAATAATTTTATAAGACAAGTCACTACGAAGATAAATAGCTACGCCACCTCCTCTGCGATCAACTCGATCGTTCCGGATCAAGATAAAGCCAGGGAGAGAATACAAGGTGGATGGTAAATGCGGTTTGAGCCAGCTCTCTGATATTAATATGGCATGTACATTAGCTCCGTTAAAAACTTCGACCAAGTCATCGTGATGGCTAGGAATGCTTTGGGCATTAATGTGACATACATTCAATAAACGATTACTCGTGTGATTAAATATTTGACGGATAGTATCACCAAGGCCTTCAGTGGCGGAGCAAAAGCTGTCATCAAGGGAGGAAATGGAGGAATTATTAGCAGAGTGAAAAGAATATTCTGTGTCAGATAATACCATAATCCTATGAATAAAATATCAAGAAAAATAAATATAAATAAATACAGTACAAAATAATGTATATGAATAAATTAAGCTATACTGGGATGATAAAAATGTAAAACAACTTGTAACCTCTATGTGAAGATGCAGTTATCATTACTGCACCACCCACCAGCCAAACGAACATAATAAAAAAGAAAACATTTTAGTACATAAACAGAACTGAGACAAGTGAAGACATTTTAATATTTACTGCTGAATATTCGGAACGTAACACCATATGTCAGTTTGACATAAGCACTGTGAATCTGTCAAAATGTCATATTACTCAATCATTAAATTTTGAAATCAAAAACATGATAAATAACTGTAAGTACCCTGCAGCAGCACATTATAAACATAAATCATAAAATACATAGGTGTGGTATGAAAAATGAACTAACGATCTATACAAGTGATCACAAATACTATAATTGTGAAGTATATTAATTTAAATAATATAATTTAAGTGCTACAAGGAACGATGAGATTGTCAGCGATTACAAAAGTGCTGTCTGATATGAACAGTGCTGGAGTTAGGTTCCGAGAGAAATTAAAGTAAAAAGAATGAGTGTTATACATACTCCATGTAGTGACAAGATTGTTGTATGGAAAACAATATTATACCTAACATGATGTTGCCGGCCTAACAGTTTCCTTTGTTGGGATCCTGGGATACTTTAGTAAGAGTGGCTCCAGATCAGACATTGACGTCACCTTGTGGCGACCATCAGCAGTTTTGATGATTATGTAATAATCATCAAAACCATCCTGTGTCCAACAACTGTGTATCCCGAAGTGAAGTCGGGCCTTACCAAATATTTGCTGTCGAGTCCTTGTAAGAAACTCTCTAATGGAGAAGGGCGTTGCCTTTAGTAATGTTTTGGCTTTCCAGACAGAAGCTCTGACATCAGCATTGTTGAAGTGGACAAGTATTGGTCGGGGACGGTCACCCCCAATACTACCTAGCCTGTGGCTAGTTTTAATAGCGCTAGGAGGTAAATGTTTTAGTGATAATTGATTATTTAAAATTGCTGACATTACCTCAGAACAGTTCTCTTTACCAGTTTCAGGAATACCAAGGAATATGAGAGCTTTACGGCGTTGTCTGGTTTCAATAGAGTCAATGGATCTGGTGCATTCGTTTATTTGTTTCCGAAGCAATCCAAGCATGGTGAACACAAGTTCCCTGAAGGTCCGGAATTCCTCAGCAACTTTGGCTACAGTATCCTTAGAGGTGGAGCTGCTTTGTAGTTGAACTTGTAATTCTTCCATCTTCTTAGTGAAGTGCACCTCAAGATTCTTCTGGGCCAACTGGATGTCTTCTAGTTGTGACATTATGAGCAAGAGTAGAGATGTGGTTGCAAGCTAGTAGGTGGTGTTTATGTTTGTAGCTATATTGCTACATAAAGTGCTACCAATGTGAGTATGGCTTAGTTAGACTATTATGTAGCCAAAGAAAACAATAAACTGTAGAAATTGATTAAAAAACTAATTAAATAGGGCAATTAAACTTAAGCATATGTTAACAGTTTGACACCTACCCACCAAAAAAAAGTATATGACGGAATCGGAATCGGATCATGAGAGCTGAGTCAAAACAAGTGGAAATTTTGGCGGGAATCTGAAAACGTCATGTGGTGCTCTTGTATCGAATATAAATTCGATATCTTAGTGTTTTAACGTGTTATATTAGATAATTTTGATGGCATTTTATGTAATGTGATGCGGCGGTACTACTGGGAGAACTAGTGAATATCATATAGTGCTTTACAACGTTTTCATTTTCCATCAAAAGTCCAACAAGATACCATTAACAGTGGGGCCATATCGCTGTTGATGGCGACGATCTGACTTAGACAATGACTAACCTGAAGAGACTAAAGACATGAAGATAATTATAACTCGACACTAGCAACAATAGCTCGTATAAGTGGCTGATTGCCAATACATAAAAAGAACAAGAAGACAAAACAACTGAAATTTAAAACATTTAGACAGTAATTTCCTTTTGTAACATAGAGACTCGGTTAGAAAGGATTTTATATAATTCAACTCCAAAAACGGTCAAACGCAGAAAGTATTTCTTTAATGCAGGATACTGTTAAAAGGTAAAGCAAAGAAAATAGCATCTTACCGTATTGACGTCATTCCGATTCTATCAATGACGCAATTCGTAATTACTGTTATATGATTTATAAAATCCGATTACGAAATGAAAAATGATGTCGCAAGCGGGATTCGAACCCGCGCCTATTGGGATTCCGGGCCAATCGTGCTGCCACTACACCACCGCGACTAATTGTAGGACATGCAAATTTCACTTCGTATTATATTTACGTCTTAAGGTGACGGTATGCTATCTACCCGACAATGTTTACACATTGTTATAGGCTTAATACTTCAAACTTTACAGTTAGAATTGTATTAAACGATGACACAACCTTGTTATTTAAATTACTGAAATTTAGCATTTAATATGCTTAATTATTTATAAAATCCGATTACGAAATGAAAAATGATGCGAAATGAAAAATGATGTCGCAAGCGGGATTCGAACCCGCGCCTATTGGGATTCCGGCTCAATCGTGCTGCCACTACACCACCGCGACTAATTGTAGGACATGCAAATTTCACTTCGTATTATATTTACGTCATAAGGTGACGGTATGCCATCTACCCGACAATGTTTACACATTGTTATAGGCTTAATACTTCAAACTTTGCAGTTAGAATTGTATTAAACGATGACACAACCTTGTTATTTAAATTACTGAAATTTAGCATTTAATATGCTTAATTATTTATAAAATCCGATTACGAAATGAAAAATGATGCGAAATAAAAAATGATGTCGCAAGCGGGATTCGAACCCGCGCCTATTGGGATTCCGGCTCAATCGTGCTGCCACTACACCACCGCGACTAATTGTAGGACATGCAAATTTCACTTCGTATTATATTTACGTCATAAGGTGACGGTATGCTATCTACCCGACAATGTTTACACATTGTTATAGGCTTAATATTTCAAACTTTACAGTTAGAATTGTATTAAACGATGACACAACCTTGTTATTTAAATTACTGAAAGGCCCTAGGGGTATAAGCATAGTGAATTTGCCCTTGAAAGATATTGGGACAATACTGTGAGGATTTTTAGGTACTAATAAGATAATATGATCCTGAAAGTTTCAGATCCCTAATCCAATTGGTATTCGGGAAAAAGCAAACTATGTAATAATCAGAAAAAATTAATATTCTCGGCAACGCGTGAATCGATTAATTTGAATTTTGGATATGTTTTGGGGGCTGATAGTACCTTCTAGAAAAAAAATTAAGAGCTATATCGGTTGATAAGAACCACAATAAAAATGACATTTTTGATTTTTAACTATGATACGAGTTTGGTACATTTATAAAACTATTTTTTTTGGATTCCTCATCCATTTTTCTATGAAATTATGAATTTTTAAGATTTTTAAAAAAGGTACGCCATATAACAAAAAAATTAAAACCATTTTTATACAAAAATTCAATTTATTTATGTGTTTTACGCTTAAGCCTCGGTTTTGTGGCTTATATATGTTCTGTTTAGAGATGGGCGTTTTCAGATTTTTAAGCAAACCGATACAAATTCGATTTCTGATATTGAAATCGATTTCAAAAACCGATTTCAAAAATCGATTTCCAGAGCGGTTGGCGGAGCGGATTTACTTAGTTTCGATCGATATTCGATGGTTTTAGTTATTTTAGCGTAGCAAACGAAAAACGCAAACGAACAAACGCATTCAAAATATTTTCTTTAATTTCTTTGTTGATTGGATTTAGGTGTACGATTTTCCTTCATGCTTTATCTAGGCTTAACTAGAGTACTAGACTAGCAAAAATGTTTTGTTTTGGATATGATTCAAAACTTTCTGGCGTATTTAAAAATTGTCATATTTACAACGATTTCATGATTATATTATATTGTGGTGCCTACCTATGCAATTTATCTAGGTCAAATAATTATAATGTAATTGAAAATAAATTATCTGGTTGTTTTATTTAATATATGACTCATTACACGTATCCACATAAACACAATATAATGTACATTTTTTTTCGTATGGTTTTTTCTTGCCATTTTACATTTAAGTTATTTCTTATTTATCATCAAATCGTATGTATGATACTAATATACGTTAGTTTAGTATTGAATCATAAAATACCTATCTTATTATATAGTTCACGAGAGCACAAAAATAACATTACACGCACACCGCACGTCTTACCAAGGTCAAGTGTGCATTAAAACTCTCCAATAATTAAAAAAATCTATTTTACAAACACAAAACTTAAACTATCATTAAGTATTGTGTAATATTATCATGGAAGTAGTTGCATTCTGATATAGATCTTATTCCCTGCTCCCTTGTAATTCTGTTTCATTTCAATCTTCCATTCATAGTTTCTTAGAAACCGTTAAAATCCAAAAGTGATGACAATTCGCTTCATCTCTTTCACTACACTAAACGATCGCTTAGTTAGAATGAAAGGAGGCGAACTAATATAAGAAACGTATATAAGTGACAACATCGAGGCATGAGCTTAAAACATACAAATAAATAGAATTTTTGTATAAAAAATAGTTTTAATTTTTTTGTAATATGGCGTACCTTTTTTAAAAATCTTAAAAATTCATAATTCCATAGAAAAATGGATGAGGAATCCAAAAAAAATAGTTTTATAAATGTACCAAACTCGTATCATAGTTAAAAATCAAAATTAAAACAAAAATGTCATTTTTATTGTGGTTCTTATCAACCGAAATAGCTCTTAATTTTTTTCCTAAAAGGTACTATCAGCCCCCAAAATATATCCAAAATTCAAATTAATCGATTCACACGTTTCCGAGAATTATCATTTTTTCTGATTATTACATAGTTTGCTTTTTCCCGAATACCAATTGGGTTAGGGATCTGAAACTTTCAGGATCTTATTATCTTATTAGTACCTAAAAATCCTCACAGTATCGTGCCAATATCTTTCAAGGGCAAATTCACTATGCTTATAGCCCTAGGGCCTTTAGCATTTAATATGCTTAATTATTTATAAAATCCGATTACGAAATGAAAAATGATGCGAAATGAAAAATGATGTCGCAAGCGGGATTCGAACCCGCGCCTATTGGGATTCCGGCCCAATCGTGCTGCCACTACACCACCGCGACTAATTGTAGGACATGCAAATTTCACTTCGTATTATATTTACGTCTTAAGGTGACGGTATGCTATCTACCCGACAATGTTTACACATTGTTATAGGCTTAATACTTCAAACTTTACAGTTAGAATTGTATTAAACGATGACACAACCTTGTTATTTAAATTACTGAAATTTAGCATTTAATATGCTTAATTATTTATAAAATCCGATTACGAAATGACAAATGATGATGTAGTGGCAGCACGATTGGACCGGAATCCCAATAGGCGCGGGTTCGAATCCCGCTTGCGACATCATTTTTCATTTCGTAATCGGATTTTATAAATAATTAAGCATATTAAATGCTAAATTTCAGTAATTTAAATACTGTTATATGATTTAAGATATTGGCTTATAAAATTTACGTCAAAACAACCGGTTTTACGATAGAATTGACTTGTAAAAAACCCGTATTTTTATTAAAATCAATTCTACTGACGCATTTTGAGTGATATCTATGTGATGAAGGAGAATACCATGTTCACCAACCCTTTTATTCTCGTGGATGATCGTAAAAGATGACTAAAGGACTCCAGTACGCAAACCACCAATCTCTAGTACCAACAGATCTGATCGGTGTGGTATAGTAGGTCAATTTACCTCCTATTATGTAGAATCCTCAAGGTCAGCATATGAATGTATATCACTTGAATTGATGATAATGATCTTTGAAATGATGATTTCGATATTTGTTTTTTACATTCTTAACGTAATGTCATACACCTTTTTCTTTTTATTTTTTTGGGCACAAGCTGTGGTCGAGTATATACCGATCAATTCTTCCATAGCTGCGGCACGGACGCCATACAAACCTATAACCGGTTTTACCTTTAAATCTGCGATACATAGAAGAGAGAGAGAGAGAGAGAGAGGGAGTTAGAGAAAGGGTTATAGTCACCTATAAAGAATAACGTACATAATGATAAAACTAAAAAAAAAAACATTTTTGTAACAACTTTCATTGCTGCTCAGCTCATATTGGCTGTAGCGTGATGTTATTTAGCCTATAGCCTTCCTCGATAAATGTTCTATTAAATATTAAAAGAATTATTTAATTTGGTAAGTAGTTCTTAAAATTAGCACCAGGGGAAGATATAGCAATAATCCTATGGCAAATATTGCATCAACCGTAAATGCCAAATTCTCTGAAAAGCGTGGTCATTATGGAATTATTCTTTACTATCTGTTTCCCGCCCGCTACCCTCCTTTCCTTATAAGTAATCAACAACATATTATATGCTAAAATCTTCACCGAAACACGTTGCACCTTATGGTATAAGTATTATTCCGATAGATTCAATAGTTATCGCAGTATAACCAAATAATAAACCGTGTCTCCTTCAAGAAGAGTTAGACAAGATCATTAATATCGTAAGTATGCTGGAGCATACAAACAAAAGACAGTCTCTCCTTCAAGAAGAGTTAGATAAGATTATTAATATCGTAAGAATGCTGGAGCATACAAACAAAAACCAGTCTCTTCTTCAAGAAGAGTTAGACAAGATCATTAATATTGTAAGTATGCTGGAGCATACAAACAAAAGACAGTCTCTCCTTCAAGAAGACTTAGATAAGATTATTAATATCGTAAGAATGCTGGAGCATACAAACAAAAACCAGTCTCTCCTTCAAGAAGAGTTAGACAAGATCATTAATATCGTAAGAATGCTGGAGCATACAAACAAAAACCAGTCTCTTCTTCAAGAAGAGTTAGATAAGATTATTAATATCGTAAGAATGCTGGAGCATACAAACAAAAAACAGGCTCTTCTTCAAGAAGAGTTAGACAAGATTATTAATGTCGTAAGAATACTGGAGCATACAAACAAAAAACAGGCTCTTCGTTAAAAAGAGTTAGACAAGATCATTAATATCGTAAGTATGCTGGACCATACAAACAAAAGACAGTCTCTCCTTCAAGAAGAGTTAGATAAGATTATTAATATCGTAAGAATGCTGGAGCATACAAACAAAAACCAGTCTCTTCTTCAAGAAGAGTTAGACAAGATCATTAATATTGTAAGTATGCTGGAGCATACAAACAAAAGACAGTCTCTCCTTCAAGAAGAGTTAGATAAGATTATTAATATCGTAAGAATGCTGGAGCATACAAACAAAAGACAGTCTCTCCTTCAAGAAGAGTTAGACAAGATCATTAATATCGTAAGAATGCTGGAGCATACAAACAAAAACCAGTCTCTTCTTCAAGAAGAGTTAGATAAGATTATTAATATCGTAAGAATGCTGGAGCATACAAACAAAAAACAGGCTCTTCTTCAAGAAGAGTTAGACAAGATTATTAATGTCGTAAGAATACTGGAGCATACAAACAAAAAACAGGCTCTTCGTTAAAAAGAGTTAGACAAGATCATTAATATCGTAAGTATGCTGGACCATACAAACAAAAGACAGTCTCTCCTTCAAGAAGAGTTAGATAAGATTATTAATATCGTAAGAATGCTGGAGCATACAAACAAAAACCAGTCTCTTCTTCAAGAAGAGTTAGACAAGATCATTAATATTGTAAGTATGCTGGAGCATACAAACAAAAGACAGTCTCTCCTTCAAGAAGAGTTAGATAAGATTATTAATATCGTAAGAATGCTGGAGCATACAAACAAAAACCAGTCTCTCCTTCAAGAAGAGTTAGACAAGATCATTAATATCGTAAGAATGCTGGAGCATACAAACAAAAACCAGTCTCTTCTTCAAGAAGAGTTAGATAAGATTATTAATATCGTAAGAATGCTGGAGCATACAAACAAAAAACAGGCTCTTCTTCAAGAAGAGTTAGACAAGATTATTAATGTCGTAAGAATACTGGAGCATACAAACAAAAAACAGGCTCTTCGTTAAAAAGAGTTAGACAAGATCATTAATATCGTAAGTATGCTGGACCATACAAACAAAAAACAGTCTCTCCTTCAAGAAGAGTTAGATAAGATTATTAATATCGTAAGTATGCTGGAGCATACAAACAAAAAACAGTCTCTCCTTCAAGAAGAGTTAGATAAGATTATTAATATCGTAAGTATGCTGGAGCATAGAAATAAAAACCAGTCTCTTCTTCAAGAAGAGTTAGATAAGATTATTAATATCGTAAGCATGCTGAAGCATATATATGTTGGAGCAGTAAATATGCATGCTACATCATGCTTTGTGCTAATACAGTATTGCTTAAGCATACGTAAATACATAGTAATAATTTCAATTACATGCTGACGTTGAAAACAATATCACTCTACGTAACCGGTCTTATCAAGTGCGTCAGTGTGCCAGCTACATGAGAGCAGTACGTACGCGTAATGGAGCGGCATACATACGTCACGGTGATCGTTTATTATCTTCAGTTTTAGTAACGGTAACAATCGATTTCTTTTCTCAGTATGAGAAGGCAAATGATCAACACTGGACGTCTTTAGGATAATGGCATATGGTAATCTTTTTATTTATTTATTGCTAATAGTGGCAAATGAGCAAGCTGCACACCTGATGGTAAGCTTCGGTCACTACAGTGCGGTATCCGCGAATAGCCCTGACTGCCGTGGCCCTGAGTCGGGCGGTCAGAGAACTCGCCCACAAGGGTGCGCCGTACAACGCCATTGAGCGGATCACCCCCGCATACAGCCGTCGACATTCGACGCTAATAACACAATACCGTTATCCTGCTCTTAGCCATATTACTTGGGGCTGACGCAATGTTGTGTTCGCATCTTCCATTATACATATTGCAAAAGTTTTATGACCTGCCAGCTGCTTGATGTCAACCCTCCTTAGGAATTCAGTTATTGATAAATAGCATCAGCTGTAGCCTCAAAATAATATAGAGCGCAAAATCATTAGTTGTACGTATATGTCTTAAGATATTATTATGAAGAAAACGGTTGCCTTTTGATAGAAATTTTAAAGACACAGATTTCTATAAATTATTTGAAATAGAAATTATTTTTACGAATGTTTGTATTTGATTTTTAATTTCCCGACGTTTCGAACACTTTACATCGTTCATGGTTACGGAAAGCCTAAGGTGTCCCACGTCCAATAAGTCATCGTTATTATAATTAAAAATCAAATACAAACGAAATAAATATATTTTTTGTTTTATTGTTCTTATTGGCAAACGAGCAAGCAGCACACCCGATGGTAAGTGTTATTGCTGCCTATGGACCTTTGCCAGATAGGCCGCTATTTACCAATAAAAACCCCAAACCCACCCAGAAAGTTCGGCTGCTGGCTCTCTCGCCGAACGATTCAGAGCATATTGCCACTGCTCAGACGTCGATTTTAATGATTTGATTATATTATATTTTTATTTCATATATTCGCGTAAACATCAGAAATTTTCTATATATCATCAAATTTTATGGTCTTCATATACTTCATTATATATTCACACGATCAAAGTCTTAAATACGTTTATTTCTTGTATGAGAAGGAAAATGATTATATAAATTCATTCAGTAGATCTTTAAAGCAACTGAGAACAAGTTTGAATTACTGTAATTTAGCATTTAATATGCTTAATTATTTATAAAAACTCGATTACAAGAGAAAAATGAAGTCACACGTGGGATTTCAACCCACACCTATTGGGAATCCGTTCCAATCGTGCTGCCACTTACACCACCGTGAACTATAGTAGGACACTCAATTCTCGTATCGTATTATATTTACGTCTTTAAGGAGACGTGTGCCATCTACCCGACAATGTTTACATATTGCATGGGCTTAATACTTAAACTTTGCAGTTAGAGTTGTTGAATATATCAATTAAATCAAAGCTATTAAAATACGAGTATGAAGGCAAATTTAAAGCTGTCACGGAGAATAGACGCTCGACGGAGATGGCTCAATTAAACAATCGAGCAGCCTAAGCCAGATAAACCAGAACTCGGTTCGCATCCACAGTTTTTCTTTTTTATTATTTTATAATTTTTTAAATTATTTTTATTATATTTATCTTCCAAAACACACTAAGAAACCTACTAAAATCATTTTTTTTTTTTAAAAGACACCACCCTGCACTAAAGAAATAATCCTTGTATTGCGGGGGACTTTACAAACATGCGATTCATCATCAGAATCACAGCCCATAAATGTCCCACTGTTGGGATCGAGCCTCCTCGCCCTCCTCCGTAATGGGAGGGAAATTAACCTACTATACCGCACTGGTCAGACGTGTTGGTATAGGGTTTTGTTTCGCGTTTTCCTTCTTTTGCATAGACGTTATATGCGTTTTATATCCCTTAGTCGTCTCGTACGATCACCCACGGGTAAGATATAGGGTGTTGAATAGTATTTTTACTCCGTCACCACAGTGAAAAACATGCTATTAAAGCAGACAAATTACACCCAGACTCAGAAAAACACATTGTGGATCGCACAAAGTATTATCTTGCGTGACAAACGAACCCACAGCACTGACACGGAAGGTCGGTGTCTTAACCATTACGCCATCTGTGCAGTCAATCATTAGGTAAGAATTATATAATTCTTGTTATAATCTATGTATTTCTTTATTTTTAGGATTTACAGAGCTATCATCATCATCATCACAGTCCATAAATGTCCCACTATTGGGCTCGGGCTTCCTCCGTAATGGGAGGGAAATTAACCTACTATACCGCGCTGGTCAGACGTGTTGGTACAGGCTTTTGTTTAGAGTTTTCCTTCTCTCGCATAGATGTTATATGCGTTTTATATCCCTTAGTCGTTTCGTACGATTGTAGATAGATGTTACCTAATCAATTTATAATAAATAATACCGTTATATGTATTAGATAAATTTATATATATATATATATCTTATTTTTTATTGTTAATCGAAATTTAAAAAATGTTAGGTAGTTCTACTGGAGAGTTTATATATGAATGTGCCACACACACCCCTCTAGAGACCAAGTTATGGGCGATAATAATCCGGGATTACTACTGTCCTGCCAAATCTAATGGTATGAGTCTGTGGGTTACCTGTCGGTGTTAGGTAGGCTAGTTAGGCAGAAAATGAAGTAGCAGAGATACACTGAGAAATAGTTTATTACGGATAGCACAATAGTTCAACACACAACAGATAGGCACATACAATAATATAGAAGGAGTGAATGAGTGATAGTTCTAAAAGGTGAAGTACAGAAAACAGTTTAAGGTAGTAAAGCACAGAAAACAGCTGATAGGTACGTGCAAGCGCGATCTTATTTGTAAGCGTTCTAATAGCAAGCGACACAGGCTACTATGGCAAATGCTCCGTATCGACTGGTGCCTGGTACCGGCGAACGCATAGATCATACGATCGGTCGTCGGGTAAACAAGATACCGTTATTTCTGCGCGTACACACTGCTATTTAAGTTTGCGGTTTATATATTGATATTGTAAATAATATTATATGTTTTTGTTTTGTTTAATGTATAGTAATGATGTGTATTGAAGAATGTAAATATATATATATATATATATATATATATATATATATAATAGAGATAGATAATGTAAATAATGTGGATGTAATTTAAATATATAATATATATAAATATGTTTGTGTATGTGTGTGAGCACGCCACATCACTCCCCCCCAGAGACTATCGTCCTACGGGCGATAATAATCCGGGCAGCGGACTACGCGACCCGAACGCGTTCGTTTAATGTCGTCGTGAACGACTGGACTATGAGATAGACCAGTGTTGGTCGTCGTAGTGGACGTTGCAGAAGTAGTTTGATTGGGAGGTGATAAGATGGGTGGTTGGATGGTGTTTGAAGGAGATTCAAACATTACGTAAGCTGGTTTGAGGCGGTTTATAGACACCGTTACGCTTTTCCCTTTGACCCGTATTTTGAAGGTCTTATCACCTCTTTCGAGAACTTCATATGGGCCGGTATAGGGAGGCTGTAAAGCGCCACGCAATGCATCATCTCTTAGGAAGATGTGTCTTGACGAAGACAGGTCTTTGTAAACAAAGATCTTGTCTTTGCAATGCCGCGCAGCTGGTGCTGGTTGTAATTTGGACGATAATTGACGGAGACGTGTGGTAAAGTCCGTTATGTCAGTGCTGTGGGGGACTGTACCTTGAAAAAATTCCCCAGGTAAACGTAATGGTTCACCATACACCAATTCGGCCGATGATGACTGTAAGACTTCTTTGAAAGAGCTCCTTATGCCCAACAGGACCAAGGGTAATGAGTCCACCCAATTGTAGTCGGCATGGCACATTATAGCCGACTTCAGCTGCCGATGGAATCGTTCGACTAAGCCGTTCGCGGATGGGTTGTACGCCGTAGTTCTGCGATGCTTGAATCCGATCACTTTTCCAAGATGCTGGAAAAGTGACGATTCAAACTGTCGACCGCGGTCGGTGACGATATCAGATGGACATCCAAATCTGGATATCCACGATATCAATGCCTTTCCAACCGTTTCCGCTGTGATATCCACCATAGGTGTGACTTCGGCCAGCGAGTAAAACGATCTACAACCGTTAGGCAGTAGCGAAAGCCTTGTGAAATGGGCAAAGGGCCCACAATGTCCACATGGATGAACAAAAATCGCGCTCGAGGGAGGTCAAATGTGCCCACTGGAGAAGACACATGGCGGTGAACCTTTGAGCGTTGGCATGGCAGGCATTGGCGTGACCATTTTCGGCAGTCTTTCCTTACACCAGGCCAGAGAAAACGTTCGGCAACCAACTTGGCCGTTGCGTTCGCGCCTGGATGGCTAAGGCTGTGTAGGCTTTCAAAGACCTGCATCCTCAAAGGCTTTGTAATGAAAGGCCTTGGTGATGGTGTACTGACATCACAGTATAGCTCAGTTGAAGAGTTGGGTATTTTCAACTTCTGCAGGCGAAGTGAAGATTCTTCTGCCAGAAGATGAGCCAACTCTTCATCAGCAGTTTGTGATGAGGCCAGTATGTCCAGATCGATTGGCATCTCCAGTTCATCGACACGTGACAGAGGGTCAGCGACGACATTATCGTTCCCCTTTATATGTATTATGTCGGTGGTGAGCTGGGAGATGTAGTCGAGATGACGAAATTGCCTTGGTGAGCAATTGGTCTTTCTTTCACTGAAAGCGTAGGTTAGCGGTTTGTGGTCTGTATAAACCACGAAATGTCTTGCCTCCAGCATATGACGAAAGTATTTGATGCTCTCGTAAATAGCCAATAACTCGCGGTCATATGGCGAATATTTTTGTTGGCAAGGACTTAGCTTCCGAGAGAAGAACGCCAAGGGTTGCCAAAAATCGTCCTTGAGCTAGTCCGTAACCGTCCTTGAGTAGGACGGCTCCCATAGCCAGGTCAGATGCGTCCGTTACAAGGGCGAGTTTGGCCTGACAATCTGGGTGTGCCAGCAATACTGCATTAGCGAGGCTCTCCTTGCACCTGTCGAAGGCTGAGAGAGCGTCACCAGATAATTCGACGAGGTGAGAAGCTTTGACGTTCCCGGCGAGCAAGGCGTTTAGAGGTGCTTGGATTGTAGCGGAGTGTGGTAGGAATCTCCTATAAAAATTGAGCATCCCTAAGAATCGCCTGAGCTCTCTTACCGTCTTCGGCGCTGGGAACTCCTTTATGGCCTGAACCTTGGCGTCCAAGGGCTTGGTGCCAGATGCGGAGATATGGTAACCCAAGAATGCTATTTCGGCGACGCCGAAGATACATTTGGAGGTGTTTACCAGTACACCATATTCTTTCATGCGGCTGAAAAGTTGGTGAAGGTGGGCTTCATGCTCATTCTCATCCCTTGAAAAGACCAGGAAATCATCAAGGTATGTGTAGCAGAAGTCTAGGCCTCTGGTCATTTCATCGACGAATCTTTGAAATGTCTGATCAGCATTTCTCAGACCGAAGGTCATGAATGGAAATTCGTATAGTCCGAAAGGTGTGGTAATGGCAGTGTCCTAAGGTGTACATTTTTAATAATATTGATGTTATTCAACTGATTAACTCGCGTTGTTAAGAAGTGCTGTGAGTGTTTTATAAATACGCGTAACCGCCGCCATTTCCCTGGCGCTTACGACGTTTACATGAATTAACAGCGACGACGCGACGGTCTCGCACTCGGCTGTTTATTGAATATATTTTATAATACTGAGGGTTAACTATTGTGAATTTATACTTTAGATTTCTTCATATCACTGTTTCTAAAGAATAACTACAATGTCTTTATCATGGGGATGTTGTGGCAATGAAGATGTTGATGCCAATGAAAAATTTATTATTTGTACTCGATGTGGTAAATCATATCACTTTTATTGCTTATCTATACCGTTGATAGAAATCGGTTCTGATGCCTATTGTAAGTGGATATGTCCTGGATGCCATAATTTGACTCCAAAAACGCTTAAAAAGGATAACACTTCTGTCCGTAATGTATCCACTATAAGGGGAAGCAAGAGACCGGCTTTAAATTCACCTCCGGAGATAAAGGGAATTACGAGTGAGGACGTACGTATTATTGTTCAAGAAGTTATCAAGACAGAGCTGAATTCTATGCTGCAGCAACTTAACACCTCTATACTTAATATCGTCAATAAGGAGTTGGAACCGATAAAAAATGATGTAAGAGAATTGAGTAACTCTCTGACATTTCATACAAAGATTTTTGAGGAATTTCAATCAGGGCACTTAACTTTGCAAAATAACATGAAGAATTTGATGTCACAGAACGTTCAATTAGAAAATACTATTATCGATTTAAGCCAAAGACTTAGTTATTTGGAGCAGCAAACGCGTTCAAACAATTTAGAGATACAAGCTTTACCAGAAAATAAACATGAGAACTTATACAGCATTGTGAAACAGTTGGGCTCGGTAGTTGGGTGCAACTTGAATGATAATGATATTCTGCATGCCACCCGTATTGCAAAGGTTCAACCCAGCAGTACACGCCCACGATCTATTGTAATTCAATACAACGCGACGAGGGTGGCTCCCCATCGTTCAACGAGACAGCCACCTGGCGCGAGGACGCCCGCCGAGAAGTAATCGCCCATTGGGCTACGCGGCTGGAGAGGCCTAGACACGGTATTGTTACCGTCGAGGCCCTCCGGCCCGTACTGATGGAGTGGATGGAGCGGCGGCACGGAGTGCTCTCCTTCCGGTTGGTGCAGGTCTTGTCGGGGCACGGTTGCTTCGGCAAGTACCTGCACACGGTCGTGCGGAGGGAGTGGACTCCGTCCTGCCACCATTGCAGTAGCGACGAGGACACGGCGCAACATACGCTTGAGGTATGTTCGGGCTGGGACGGGCAGCGCCGTGACCTCGTCGCTGTCATCGGTACCGACCTGACGCTGCCGGCTGTCGTGAAAGCGATGGTCGACAGCGTCAGGAATTGGGACGCGGTCGCCGCCTTCTGCGAGGCTGTCATCTCGCAGAAGGAGGCGGCGGAACGAGTCCGGGAGGATTCCCGTGACCCGGGCCGCTGCCCGCGGCCAGGGCGGCGCATGTGCGAGTATCTGCGCCTGATGCCGCCCTAACCGAGGCTTCGGGTGATCGGACCGGGGAATTGTCCGGTCACCCGACGTGAGGCCACCGCGTGAGGGCGACGCCTCGACGGCGAAAGCTGTCGGGGCGTCGACGAGAGAGGAACCCGAGAGGGTTATATCGCCGGGCGGGCCACCGAAGACAAAGATCGGGTACCGGTGGTGCGCTCGCACGGCGAAGAGAGGTGTTTGCAGGGTGGGTCCATGGGGTTGCGCGCCGCCTCTTCCGTCGCCCCGGGCCGATTTGCCGGGGCGCAACCACATCCATGGTCCCACAATGCGAAAAAAAAAAAAAAAAATAAAAGGTTTTGCAGGATTATCAATAGCTGTAGCGATGTGATTGATGTACACTTTGACTCTCTATTTCAAATGAAACGTCAAATCTTTGACTGCCTATCTGATGGTTCTCTCAATGTTTTGTAATACCTACAGTCTACAAAGTCATTAAAATGAATGAAAATTAAATAATCTGAGCGTTATGTAGTATCGTATGATGTGTTCCTATATTACAATAGTTTAGATGGTTAGAATTAGTTCTTATAAAAATTTTGTTTTCTGCCTGCTCAAATAATCCAATTTACTGTGCATGTCGTGTTTACCTTTAATTAGATGTTACACTGTTATTTGTGATTTAATATGTGTATCTATAAGAATTTGTGTATACAACTGTTGGTAAACCAAATAAATAAATAAAATAAAATAAAAAATAGAACAAGTATGAGTGCAAAAGATAGGCTGACTAAAAACTTCGAGGGTAACACCAAACTCTTTTGGAGGGAGGTGAAGAAGTCTCGGTGTGGTTGGTCAGGCTTCAGAATGAATAAAATAAGGTCTAAAGGTGGAGACATTCTTACACAAACACAAGACGTGTTAAGCCGATGGAGTGAATATTTTGGCGATATGTATGCGGATGCTACGGTTGGCGCCGGTGTCGCATGTGGTTTAGTAGATCAACATTCGACAACGGCGTCCTCCGATGGCATCAGTATGGATGAAGTTGAATGGGCGATAAGAAGTTTGAAAAATGGTAAGGCAGCGGGCATTGATATGGTGTCTGCCGAGATGATCAAGCTTGGTGGCTCCTGTGTCTGGGAGGCGTTCCTGTTGCTCCTCAATTTATGTTGGAGCTCTGGAATGGTTCCCGGGGACTGGAATAGCGCAGTCATCGTGCCTTTGTTTAAAAACAAGGGTTCACGTTATGACTGCGCAAATTACAGAGCCATAAGCTTGACCAGTTTGGCAGCAAAAGTGTATGGTAAAATTATTGAAAGGAGAATGAGGATGGTGTCCGATGGTTTACTGTGTGAGAAACAAGGAGGTTTCAGGAGTGGAAGGGGAGGCACGGATCAAGTGTTCTCTCTGCGTCAGAGGGTTTTCTACAGTTTTGTGGATCTGGAGAGAGCATTTGACACAGTTGTACGAAAGGAACTTTGGAACATTTTACCGGAGCTCGTATGGTATTAACGATAAACTGCTACAGGCTGTGCAGTCCAGTTACATGAGCTGTAGAGCCTGTGTGCGGCTGGATGATGGAATGTCGCCTTGGTTTTTTTTTTTTTTTTTTTTTTTTGACGTCAATTGTTTTTTTGACGTCAATTTGTTTGACGTCAATATCGGCGTTAAGCAGGGGTGCGTTCTGTCAGCCAGGCTGTTTATCATATATCTGGATGAATGTCTCCAAAGGTTGAACGATATGAATGTGGGAGTCCAGATGGGCGACTCAGTGGTCACTACTCTGCTTTATGCAGATGATGCAGTCCTGCTGGCACAGTCAGCGACTGTCCTGCAGACTCTAGTCGACACACTGGCAGAAGATTGTAAGAAAAGGGGTCTACGTGTGAATGTGAGCAAAACCAAAATAATGGTCTTTGAAAGAGACGAAGCCAGAACAGATGTAAGAGTAACAATAGGTAATGATATACTAGAGCAAGTGGATGAATTTGTATATCTTGGATGTGGATTTAGCCGAGATGGAAGGTACACCACTGATATAGAGGGAAGAGTGAATGCGGGAAATAGAGTGAACGGATCGTTGGGGCAACTTCTCGGCAGCCACCACCTCAGCCAGAAGACACGTGTAGCAATACATAACGCAGTGCTTGTCCCAACATTACTGTATGGAAGCGAGAGTTGGATATGCAGAAAAGAGTATGAAAGTAAAATTAATGCGGTCGAAATGCGATCTCTGCGAATCTGTGGAGCTCTCTGTGGAGCTCTCTCTGCTCTGAAAATCTGTGGAGTTAGGCTGACCGACCGCATTCGTAACGACGACGTAAGAGAGCGAGTAGGTATGAAAGAGAGTATTGGTGTAAAGATGCGAAAGGGAATGCTCCGATGGTTCGGACATGTGGAAAGAATGCCGAACGAACGTCTGGTTAAGAAGATATACAATGCGAAAGTGGAAGCTACATGCTTCCACTTTCGCATTGTATCTATTGATCGATCATGTACTGAAGGAAGGTGGAGTCAAGAGTCTCCGAAACCGGCGAGCGTGTATGAAGAGAATTATGAATGTTGAGGAAGCGAGTGAAGTATGCAGAGATAGAGTTCTCTGGCACTGTTCTCTCTGCCTACCCTGCAAGGGATATGGCGTGATGATATGTATGTATGTATGTATGAAATTTAATTTTAATTCCCTCCATGTTGTAAAACATGGTTCTTGTAGTTAGGGTGCTTTGGTTCTAGCAGCCTCATATAATATCACTTGGAGATCTTTTACGAATATAACCCCTATTTTATCATAGAATATAGTTCTCACGGACAAGAAAGGAGTTGTATTCGTGTTCCGACACCAAAGGGATACAACATTTACTTTATAAATACCTACTGAGATCGTTAGGTTAAATTTATATAATTCTTGTTATAATTCATCTATATATATATTTATTTATAAGATTTACAAAGCTATACATTCTACTAAATGATCTTATTCTTATCTATTAAGATTTCTCGATTTAGGTAATACTTTTTTCAATTTGTTCCAAAAATTTGAGTCTCCCCACAGCAAGTAAGTATTGAGAGCAATATATGATTTTAAATCTTCATTCAAGTTATCGTCTCCTAAAATTCTTTCATCAAGTAAAATTACAATTACTCTTGGTTTTCCTTCTAGTGCACACAAATTGTATGCTGTCCGAAATTCCAAGTGCGACCACTCCGATATCAGAAAGTGTTTTGATAAAATTATAATAGTTCTTGCAGAATTCTCAACAGACTGTATAATTTGATCTGGTATCAGTTCTCCCACAATCCAATCCCTATAATGTACACACACTTTTTGACCGTACTCATATTCTAATTTTGGCAATAGTATATCTGTGACAAATTCACCGTCTTGATGAGCAAAAGATATGAAAATATCGTATTGTTTACTTGCATCTTGTTTATCTAAAATTGTTAAGGAATTTTTTGGAGCACGATTAAATAAACTTTTTATGTATCGCCCAAGACGGACACATATAACTATAAGAATCACAGTTAAAATCAGACCTCCGAAAACATTTGCTTCAGTGGATAGTACAAACCCACGTTCCTTATTACATTCTAGATGTATATCTATAATTGATAATAGATCTCCATTTGCACAAACAATCTTATTAAAGTCTGGTACCCAACCACGATCGTACCAGTCTTTTATAATTGTATTTGATAAACAATCGCATTCCAGAGGATTTTTGGATAAATATACAGTTATGTTCTTATTTGTTGCAAGTGATTTCGATGATTTCGGAGTATTTTGTTCAATATGAGTTATGTTATTGTTTCGTAAATCTATTTTAATGGAGTCCCGGGCGTATATGTGGTGGTCCTGTAAAATATTACAATATTAAATAGCTGTTGATTGTTATTAAATTTTTTCGTATGGTTATAATGTAAGAATATAATTCACATCACCTTCTCTTGCCTTTGGGTGTTGTAAAAGACGACTATAGACGGGATATATTATGCAAATAACCTCTATGCGAGAGAAGGCAAACTTGAAATAAACCCTATATTGATCCGTCTGACCATCGTCATATACTACGGAGAAAGTTTGCGTCCAGTAGTGGGACATATATAAGCTCAGACGATGATCATCATCATCGTAACTAAAATACAAACTGTTTCTCGCCGCCATTCGAGTATTATTTTTTTCATAGAATACAACCCTTAGGGAATTTTTATAATAAGGGACTTTTAGAAACATGTAAATAATTAACGGACATTCAGTCTCAAAGCGTGCCATCTATTTTGGTGAGGCGTTTTCTCTGCATCTTTTAATGTGTCCATTAGTTTCACAGAAAGCCCACGTCTAAATATTAGTGTTGGCTTTTGGTGAGAAAAAAATGTCGAAGGTCCAAACCCCACCATAGGGTAGACAGCGACTTTACTCTGCTCCTGATCTTGTTGAGGTCCGTAAACAGCAATTATCATTTACCCTCAGGTGGGTGCTTGCTCATCTTCTATTAAAGGTAATAATAAATTTTAATAAATCGGATATGGGACTAAGGAACTAAGGTTAAAATGACGAATTCAAACCAATTTATGTAAAGTATCACCTTACGACCTTCATAAGTCGAAGCTATGGTAAGGACAAAGTATTTTATCTAGTATATAACTTTCATACCATGATTTTAATAATTTTATTATTGGAAAGATCTAGATATTCTAAATCTGTTAACTGCGACAGTATTTCTTCAAATTTGTTTATATTATTGTAGCTGAGGTACAATTTTTTAATCTTCCACGATGACGAGACGTGTCCAACAATACGGTCCAATTTATTTGAAGCTAGAGATAGAATTTTTAATCTAGTACTTTTAAAAATATCCAAGTCAATATGTTTGATATTGTTATGTGCAAAGTATACTTCCTGTAACGCCGAATTAAAGAAAAATAAATTTCTGAAAATAAAAAATACAACGTTAGAAACTAAATCGAGACAAATGCAATTGTAATTATATGTTCTGCTAGTGTGCAGTACTGAAGTCGTCAGTCGAAGAGATCCAAAATTTAAATAAACTTATTTCATTTCATGAATCCTTATGTTTACCTACTATTGTAGATTTTAGCCTCATTGGACACATCATTCAACATTTTCAAATAATTCATAATAAATGCTAGGTATATGAATTACGATGTCAACTTTTTTTTTGTGTGTTTGGCCTTTTTTTTTTTTTTTTTGCGGTGGGTTATGGACGTCGCACCCCGTCAAATCGGTCCGGGGTGACGGAAGAGGCGGCGCACAACCCCATTGACCCACCCTGCAAGCACCTCTTCTTCGCCGTGCGAGCGGGCCACCGGTACCCGATCTTTGTCTTCGGTGGCCCGCTCGGCGGTATGCCCTCTCGGGCTCCTCTCTTGTCGACGCCCCGACAGCTTTCGCCGTCGAGGCGTCGTCCTCACGCGGTGGCCTTACGTCGGGTGACCGGACAATTCCCCGGTCCGATCACCCGAAGCCTCGGTTAGGGCGGCATCAGGCGCAGGTACTCGCGCCTGCGCCGCCCCGGCCGCGGGCGGCGGCCCGGGTCACGGGAATCCTCCCGGGCCCGTTCCGCCGCCTCCTTCTGCGAGATGACAGCCTCGCAGAAGGCGGCGACCGCGTCCCAATTCCTGACGCTGTCGACCATCGCTCGCGCAACAGTCGGCAGCGTCAGGTCGGCACCGATGACAGCGACGAGGTCACGGCGCTGCCCGTCCCAGCCCGAACATACCTCGAGCGTATGTTGCGCCGTGTCCTCGTCGCTACTGCAATGGTGGCAGGACGGAGTCCACTCCCTCCGCACGACCGTGTGCAGGTACTTGCCGAAGCAACCATGCCCCGACAAGACCTGCACCAACCGGAAAGAGAGGACTCCGTGCCGCCGCTCCATCCACTCCATCAGTACGGGCCGGAGGGCCTCAACGGTAAAAACATCGTGTCTAGGCCTCTCCAGCCGCGTAGCCCAACGGGCGATGACTTCTCGGCGGGCGTCCTCGCGCCAGGTGGCTATCTCGTTGAACAATGGGGAGCCACCCTCTTCGCGCATTGAGGTAACCCGCCGGTAGAGGTCGGAGAGCATCTCCGCCTCTAGGTCCCACGGGGGTATCCCGGCCAATAGGCATGCCACCTCGGTAGACACCGTGCGGTACCCGCGAATGCCTCTGACCGCCATGGCTCGATGTGGCCTCCACAGCACCGCCCTGAGCTGGGCGTTCAGAGCCCTCGCCCACACGGGTGCGCCGTACATGGCCATTGAGCGGATCACCCCCGCATACAGCCGTCGGCCCTCGAAACTGGGTCCGCCCACGTTCGGCATGAGCCGAGAAAGGGCGGACGCCGCGCCGACCAGCCAGGGAGCAATTTGACGGAAATGCTCCCGGAACCACTATCGCCCGTCGAGCACCAGGCCCAAGTACCTCATATGGGGCTGGATACTGATGTGGATGGAGTTGACGACTAACGAGGCGCCGATGGGCAGCCTCACACGGGGCCCATGGAATAGTAGGGCCTCTGTCTTGTTTAGGGCCACCCTGAGCCCCAGCGCCTCAATTTGCCTGACCATCTCCTCGGTGCCGAGAGTGGCCAGGCTCGCCGCCTCTTCGAGTGTCCTGCCCCGGGCTGTGACGAGCGTGTCGTCAGCATAGCAAATAACGCTCAGCCCGGGGGGGAGACTCCCTCTTAACGCCCAGTCGTAACCGATGTCCCACAGAGTCGGCCCCAGAACTGACCCCTGCGGAACACCGCACGACATGGGCGTCCGCACAATGTCCCCTGCGGGGCTCGCGTAGAGGACACTGCGCCCTTCCAAATAGTCTGCCACCAGCCGCCTGAGGTACAGGGGCACTCCATGGAACCGGAGTGCCTCCCTGATGCAGCTGAATGGCAGACTATTGAAGGCGTTGGCGATGTCCAACGACACCGCCAATAGCACTCCTTCGCCGGCGACAGCCTCCGCGGCCGTCTGCCTCAGGCGTAGCAGGGCCCCGATGGTCGAACGCCCCCTCCGAAACCCAAACTGAGCGTCCGACAGATCGGGCCCCACCTCCTCCAGGTGCTGGACGATGCGGGCAGCGAGGACACGCTCCAGCAGCTTACCCACATCGTCCAGAAGCACAATGGGCCTGTAGGCCGACGGCGAATCCGGGGGCCGTCCCGGCTTTGGCAGGAGAACCAACCTCCCTTCCTTCCAGCACTCAGGGAACCGCCCAGACGTCAGACAGGCGTTGAACAGTCGTCTGAGGCGAGGTTCGAGATGCTCGAGGAGCAACGTCAACACCCGGACTGGGACTCCGTCCGGGCCGGGGGCCGTGGTGGCGGAACGAATCTTCGCCACGGCTGACCCCACTTCCGACTCCGTCACGGGCGGAACACTCTCGATGGCCTCCCGGTCGTGATCTGGCGAAGCCATGACCGGGGGCGTGTGCTCCGACTGCTGCGGGAACAGCTCCTCGACCACTCTACGAAGGAGGTCGGGCTGGAGGGTCTCGGTGAGGGGGGGGCCCTGCGCGCGAAGCTTATTCAGCGACGCGCGATACGGGCGACCCCAGGGGTCACGGTCGAGACCGTCCAGCATCTCCTGCCAACTCGCATCCTTGTCGGACCGGATGGCCAGCCGAAAGGCGGTACGCGCACTGCGGTACGCCTCGTACAGCTGGCCCTCCCGCTCAACATCGCGGCGACGCCGCCGACTGCGGGTGTAGGACCTTCGGGCACTAATGCACGCCGCACGAAGGTCCGCCAGTCTTGGGGACCACCAGTAGACCCCCTGCCTCGGAGGTAGACGCCGCACCCTGGGCATGGCCGCATCGCAGACCTGCGTTAACGCACTGCGGATGCGGACAGCCTCAACGTCCACTCCGTCCGCTGGGGGTGGTGAGGACAGCCACGTGTTCACGATGGCCGCCTCCGCCAGTAGGTCCCTATCCAGCCGCCCTATAGCCCACCGCGGAAATGTGGGAGCTCGGTCCGCCCTGTGACCCCTGCTGGGGTCCCGGAGAGGGGAGACCTCCATCCGGATGTAACGGTGATCCGACAGGGTCTCCGCCTCCTCCAGGACACGCCAGTTCCTCACTCGTGGTGCGACAGCGGGGCTAGCGAACGACAAGTCCACTATCGACCCACCCTGCTGTCGCACACACGTGATCACTGAGCCTCTGTTTAGGACACAGAGGCCCAGTGACGCCGCCCACTCCACGATCGCCCGTCCGCGATCATCCGTCATCGGGGACCCCCACGCCGTGGATTTGGCGTTTAAGTCCCCCAGGACCAGGATTTTGTGTGTTTGGCCTACGGTCAGCGCGCTCTTTGTACCACCCCTTCCGGGGCGACAGAGGGGCGTAAGCACGCACACCCGTAATCCATCCGTGACACCTCGCCCTAATCGTTGGACCGACCACCGGAGCAGCGTTAACTTGACGGTAGTGGCCGGCGCGACGGGATACCTCCTGAGGGATACCCTCTCCCCGAGGGGGAGGACGTCGGTCTTTTCTCACGCAGTCAGCCTCTCGGCGGGTGACGGACTAATTCCTCGGTCCAGCCACACGATGTCTACTTAAATATGTATCTATTTACTAATTACCGTACTATCTGCAATAATTATGATTCATTGGCTGTCAGACAGAATGATTATGTTGTAGCTGTATGAAGTGTAAACGAAAAAAAAAACCAAAACAGTCACGAGGACTAGTGACAGAGGTGAAAACTTAAATCTATAAAAAAAATAAATATAAAAAAATAAAAAGCGTGCCCCAGAGAGTATGTATGAATGTGACCATAGTCAGCCAGCCGTCAAAAAAAAAATATTTTGGAAGGGTTTTTTTTTTTTTTTTTTTTTTGCGGCGGGCTACGGATCGGTCACGCCCCGCTAATCCGTCCGGGGCGACGGGAGAAGCGGCGCACGACCCCGTAGACCCGCCCTACAATGTACCTCTCTACGCATTGCGGGTGGGCCACTGGTACGCGTTCTTTTCTTCAGTGGCCCATCCGGTCTACCCTCACGGGTATCCTCGCGGGTCGACGCCCTGCCATCTCGACTAATATTATGTCTCGATGTCAGGGCGTCGTCTTCACGCGGTGGCCTCTCTCCAAGGGTGACCAGACTAATCCCCGGTCCGGTCACCCGCTGCCTCGGCTAGGGCGGCATAAGGCGGAGGTATTCTCGCCTTCGCCGCCCCAGTCGCCGGCGGCGGCGCGAATCCTCGAAGAGGAGATCCTCCCGGATTCGCCCCGCCGCTTCCTTCTGCAAGATGACGCTCTCGCAGAAGGCGGCGACCGCGTCCCAATTGCTCTCACTTTCGACCATCGCTTTCACGACGGCCGGCAGCGAGAGGTCAGCACCGATGGCGGCGACGAGGGCAGAGCGTTGCGAAGCCCAGGTCACGCAGACATCGAGCGTATGCTGCGCTGTGTCCTCGTCGTCGCCGCACTGCTGGCAGGACGGAGTCGTCTCCCTCCTTGCGACCGTGTACAGGTACTTGCCGAAACAACCATGCCCCGACAAGACCTGCACCAGCCGGAAAGAGAGGACTCCGTGCCGCCTCTTCAGCCACTCCATCAGTACGGGCCGGACGGCAAGGAAGGGTTAGGGTATAATTTCGCATAAAGTGCTTTATTTATCAGTATAAAAGTACTATTATATATTTCGTTAAATACAATATTCATTTATTGCGCTATCGTACACAAACATGACAATTTATATTACACAAAAAAATGTACACTTCAGAACTATTACAATTATTCTACATTAAAAAGTTTATCTGTCAAAAAAACCAACTTTCATCCATAATTTATACGATGGAGTCGTTTAAATTATGGATGAAAGTTGTTCTTTTCTACAACTGATACATGTTTATGGTAGCTGAAATAAGGCACGAACAATTTTCATTCGAATCAATTTAAACGTCAGAAAAGACCGCATCAATAGTAGTTTTGTATTTTGTTGTGCTAAGATTGCGATCATTTGACATCGTTAAATTAAATTCATTATTTAAAATTACTTCCTCTCCTACGGTCTACTCTCTCTCCGTCTTACGAATTTTCGATCAGGTCACCTGTCCTGAAGCGAGTTTAACATATTTTGCCCATCTCAAAAAAGTGCGCAACGCCAGTAAAGAAGTTTTCACTTCAATAAACTTACCCACTTAATGTCTCAATATTATTATCACTAAAGTCCATTGTCATCAACGATTGCAATTTGGAGAATACTCCATCGGGAAATTCTTTTATTTGGTTGGAAGTAAAATTTATTTCCTTTAACGACAACGTTGTCCAAAATATTTTAGATGGCAGCAATTCTATTGAATTCCCGGCACAGTTTATGCTCTGTAAACTACTAGATCCATTGAACACGTCTTCAGGGAGTGTGTTTATCTTGATATTATTTAACCAAACTAATTCAACTTTGTTTGGTAGATCAGCAAAGGCATGAGTATCCAAAGTTAAATTTATAAAATTATTTAGAATGCTTATCTGGAAATTAAAAGTTTGGGATCGATCAAAAAATTCATGAAAAAGCTGTAGTGATGCAAAAATCACAGCGATATTCTTTTCTGATTCTATCCAAGAAGTAGATCAAGAACACGACACATTGGAAATTAAATAAGAGTATAAGCCATATTCGAAGAAAAGTAGTATCTAAAACAGCAATTGAAATATATTAACCCTTACATTTAGATAGTAAATTTTTTTACCTGCTTCAAATTTTCAAGACCGTCAAAAAGTTTATTGGGTAAAAATTCTAACATGTTTCTGTCAATGATCAAAACCTCTAGGTTTATTAAATTAGAGAATGCACCTTGTTCTATTACGTCCATCTTATTCTCGGTCAGAAATAACATCCATAGCAAGTGAAGATCTGTAAAAAAATTGAATGTTTAAATAAAATTATCTCTTATTAGTACATTTCAATAATAAAAAAGTCTATGCTCACCAATAATGTGAAAAGTTTAAAAAATTGTTACCGCTTGGTAAAAAAAGTTTCCATTAATTTTAATCTATATATATACAGGGTGTATCAGAGAATGGAGCAGCTGGTCAGAAGGGTGGTCGGTAATGATGGTAGGAACCCATAACAAAAATTTGAAGGGAAAATTTCAAGGTCATTGACTCGTCAGCTGTTTGTAAAGGTGACGTTTGTTATACTGTAGCAAACGTAATCATTGATTTATTTAGGTACTAATGAATATTTAAGAAAGTATGAGTATGTAGCAGTCTATTTATCATTTACTTGGTACATTTCATTCAGTTTTAAAGAAAAAGCGATGACAAAATTGAAAACTTTAAATGCTTGTAATTTATTAACGAATCGACATTTTCCCTTCAAATTTTTGTTATGGGTTCCAAGCATCATTACCTACCATCCTTCTGACCAGTTGCTCCATTCTCTGATGCACCCTGTATATATATATATATCTATATATATCTATATATATATATATATATATTGTAGGAAATATAAGAGTAGTAATGGGAAAGATGCCTATATAAGCGAGTGTCGGCGGTAGTCGGGGACATTCTGTTTTCGTCGCTCGTTGCGACAGGTCGTCGGTCGTGTGTTTTTTTCATTTTAGTTTTTCTTTGTCTTGTCGTTAGAAGCAGATTTAGTTTACCGATTAGTGATTGTGTAATTAAGTGATTATTTAGGACTTATTTATTTTAATTATTAGATAGTCTGATTTTGTGTAATTTTAATAAATTGGTTGTTGAACATTGCGGAAATATTAATTTTAAAAAAAGCCTCTTCTGATCTGGTTTCTAAGATCAGAAGTGGGATTCTTACTTTTTAGGCCCATTTCGGCTTGGCTTAGTTCGTTAATTTCAATAATTTTTCGTAACTTTGACTACCCACATGTGAATTTTTTTTGTCTGATTTTTATGTAACGGTCAAATTCAACTTTAAAATACCGTGTTATTGTTATTTAGGACGACCGTTTGAGTGAATTAGATTTATTAGGTGTACGGTAGGCTTTTATTTGCGTTCGTGTTTTACGCAGTGATTTGTTTTAGTTATCGTCAATCGTTTTACTTGTTAGGATGTCTGAACGTGAACGTAATTGTAGTCACAGTGGTCGTGATAATGAATTTCGTCGCGATAGTCGGATTAATAGGTCCCGCGAGCAATCTGTTGATGAGAATAACATGTTGAGACTTGAAATGAAGGCAATGATGTCTCGGCTTAAGGTGTTAGAGGCGAAAACAAGGGCGTCGCCCTTGCCAGGTTCATCATCGGGTCGCGTGTCTGTGCATTCACGAGGTCGTGAAGAAACACGTAATGAAGACTTAATGTCCACTAGCGTCAGAGGTAAGCAGGTATCACGACAATTGCGAACACCGTCGCGTAACCGTGATAGAGCTCGTATTCCGGATCGTCGCGAATCTCGTAACGTGCACGTTACGAGATTCAACTATCGCCGTTAAGACGTCGTTCGGTTTCACGCTCACCTGTGGCTCGATGTGATGCTACTCGCGATTGTGACCTTCGCCGCAGTTCTCGATCTCGCTCGATCATGTCACCAACGCAGTCCACGGACCGCGAAGCAAAAAACGCGGGTATGTCATTAGATTCGGTAAAGGCTAATGTAACCGATTGAATTGCAAGTGCCATTCGTTCAATTAGTGCGGCAGGCAAACCGTCACAACACTACTATATTTCTAATTTCGACCCAAACTTACATAACTTTGACGATTGGTGTTTAGAAGTAGATCGCGTGAAAATCTTAAACATTTGAAATGACTTTGAGTGCCTTTCGCGTATAGGAAATTGTTTGTTAGGAGATGCGAAGTCGTGGCTCAAAGAATGGGTCTCCAGCGACCGTAGTTGGACTAATTTTAAGAAAGAGTTTAAATCCTTATGTCCTAAAGTACCAGATTTCGCAGGGATATTGTTCGAAGTTATGACGAAAAACTCTGATAACTATACCACGTACGCAGAATATGTACGCCGGTCATTGCTTCGTTTACGTATAGTACGGGGACTTAGTGACGAGCTTATTTCGGCTATAATTATTCGCGGTATCACTGATCCGAATATTAGGGCTTCAGCAACGAATGCCAAATTGTTACCTGAAAATATGGTCGAATTCTTTTCAATCTACGTTAAACCAAAAACGAACAACGGTACGAAACAGCTCTCCTCGCGTCCCGATTTGCGAAACGTTACAATGGGTAGACGTTCTATGGAGTTTTCGCGTAAACGTAGCATCAATGATGTTAAGTGCTTCTCCTGCGGTCAGTTAGGGCATAGACAGGCTTCGTGTAAGAGACCTAGAACTGAACAATCGCGTAACAGTGAAGGGGTTAAGCTGCCATCACCTGCGTTTGTAGCGTCTAGGCCCGAGCCTTGTACGTATTGTAAGAGACCGGGACACAAAGCCGAAACTTGTTTCGTTAAGCAGCGTGCGGAAGCTTCGAACAAGGACAGTGTAAATTTTTGCGACGATTATTTCCAGTCAGGGATGTCACAGCAGCCGTAATACAAAATGTGCCGGTTGAGGTTCTGATCGATAGCGGTTCCACTATCTCGTTAATTTCGACATCACTGTTGAAGCATTTTAAATGCTCGCGTACTCCGGCGTTTCGGATTTTGAAGGGGCTAGGTAGTCAGGCAATCGAAAGCACGTATTATGTTACGCTACCTATCGAGTTTGACGGTTTGACCCTTGAAGTTGATTTGTTTGCGGTATCCGCCGAGTACATGAACGTGTCGGTTATCATAGGTACCGATGTTTTAAATAGGGAAGGAATTAGATACGTACGTACTAAAGATCGCCAGCTACTCACTAGAGCTATATATAATTCAGAGACAGTGATGAACGTTCAATCAGAAAATGTAACACAAATTAGTACACCATTAGTAGATAATGATTTAGAAAAATCGCTAGGGATAATTGATCAATTTTCTAAATATTTAATTACCGGGACTGCAACTTCCACGGTAAACACGGGATGTATGACAATTAAATTAAAAACTAGCACACCTGTGTATTACCGACCGTACCAGTTGTCACAGGCCGAAACGCTTCGTGTTCGGGACATATCCAAGGATTTGCTCGATAAACGAATTATAGAAGAGTTAGACTACGCGAGTCCGATCCTGTTAGTGAAGAAGAAAGACGGGTCAGACAGGATGCGCAGTCAACCGGGAAGCTAGACTCGTGTATGCGAGGACCGTATCGGGTGATGAAGATACTTCCACACGGTCGCTATGAGCTGCAGCTAAGTTATTGATTTATTTTTACTTGAGATTTTGAGACTTTGAGAGTGGGTGTAAATATCCACCGTATTTTATTTATCTCGATTACCGTCATTTTGTGATACGAATCTCTCATAGTCTCGGGACTAAAGCAGAGGGAAGTTGAACCACTTAGAGTGGCGCGAGTGTTTGTCTCTGAGTCCTTAGGCCTAGGATAACCATGTCTTGGAGGTATATCGGACTGGGTATCTTGGGAGGGACTTAAGGCCTGGGGTAACCATCCTGGAGGTATATCGGACTGGTTGCCCTAGGGAGACTTCGGGCCTGGGATAACCATGTCCTGGAGGTATATCGGACTGGGTATCCTAGGAGAACTTTAAGCTTTGAATTACCTTGTCCTGGAGGTACATCGGAAAGGTTATTCTAGGTAAAACTTTGGGCCCGGGATAACCTCGTTCTGGAGGTATATCGGACAGGTTATCCTAGGAGGGACTCTTAGCTTGGGATAACCGTTCTTGGAGGTATATCGGATACGATTGTCCTAGAAGTTGAGTCTCTTGGTTTGGAATAAGCAACTGTTTTGGAGAATATCAGACACGGTATGCTCGAGTGCTCGGAAACTTGATGTTAACAGTCAGTTGTCCTGGAGCTGAGATACCTAAACATCGTCACATGGTTGAGCTTGTGAAAATTTTGTTGGCCAGAGATCTGTGCGTGCATTTCTTTGTTACAGACGCAGACAATGAAGGAGAGGCGTTCTCTCCTGGTGCCGACCTGCCTCCCGATGTTGAACAGCCTGTGGAAGTGATGGAACCGCAACCGGGTCCTTCTGGGATACAAACACACTTAGAACCTATTGCATCTACTGTAAACGAAGAGAGTACCTGGCCTTCTGTACCAATTCTGAACACGGATCTTGAAAGTTAATAATAGAGCCCGAGGACGGACTCCTATCAGGAGAGGCCGTGTAGGAAATATAAGAGTAGTAATGGGAAAGATGCCTATATAAGCGAGTGTCGGCGGTAGTCGGGGACATTCTGTTTTCGTCGCTCGTTGCGACAGGTCGTCGGTCGTGTGTTTTTTTCATTTTAGTTTTTCTTTGTCTTGTCGTTAGAAGCAGATTTAGTTTACCGATTAGTGATTGTGTAATTAAGTGATTATTTAGGACTTATTTATTTTAATTATTAGATAGTCTGATTTTGTGTAATTTTAATAAATTGGTTGTTGAACATTGCGGAAATATTAATTTTAAAAAAAGCCTCTTCTGATCTGGTTTCTAAGAATATATATATATATATATATATATAAGAGATACCCACCTATGTATTGACTCATCACAATATCTCAGGAACCAGAAGGCCTACAGACTTTAAGTTTGGTAGTAATACTCCTTTCGCCGAGAAAAGGTCAGCTAAGAACGGATTTTATGAAATTTCACCCAAGGCGACATAAAAAATTACATTAATAGCGTTTTTATAACTATGTGTGCTCACATAAAATGAAAGCAATTTTGCGAGTTTTTAGGTTTGTTTTACGCATCCAACATCAGCAACCACAGATTCAGTGCACACGCCACACTACCATATTTTAAAATTAATAGCATTAGAGATTCTTGTAATTGTAACTTTATCCAACCCATCTCAAGGATGTCACTAACATTCCTATATAGTTTTAGCCACCAAGTTGATAGAAACAATTCTTAATAGGCCTATAGGATAGCCTATATAAGGCCTATAGGCTTTACTGAAATTAAGATAAAGAAGAATTCAGAATTAACGTTATATAATTATTACCTGTAAACATTACAGCCGTTACACGAGTACGATTAAGTAGATTTCCTCTTAGTTGCAAGTTAAATAATGAATTGACACCGTGAAACACGTCGACTGGTAAATAACTAGTGCTATTGACCATATCTTCTGTTAATAAAAGTATTTTTAAATTAAATTAGTATTATGATTATGACTTATAGACTAAACAAATTATTAAGAGAATGGCTGAATTTAATAGTATCACTCTAATCTTTGACAAAAAACCAGTTGAGTTAAAAAAAATGTTGCTTTGGTATATGTCAGATGGTAATAGATTCGCCATGCAGTAATGTCAAAGCTTAGTTAAATTATAGCAAGTACAAGAGGCTATAAAATATTTTTATTAACATATAAAAATACCCTCAAAAAATAAAGATTGTGTCCGTATTTTATCCAAATTCTTTATATCTTCGTTGGTATAATTACCAATCATATATTGTAACCACACTTCGGGTATTATAGATGATCCTTTGTAGAAATCCTGGACACATGTTAATATACTTGGTGCACAGTATCGGAACTGTATCGTACCAATATTTTGATTGACATCAAATTGCGGCATATCAGAACAATTGTAATGAGTACCCTGCAATTGAGATAATTCAAATTTCTGATAAAAGTCAAATTACAACAAAAGTTTCAGATACAATCCAAATAATACACAAACTACTTTACAAAACTAACATCTATTCATTTCTATAAATATAAGAGCTGGCCCACGGAAATAATACTTTGAGCCAATGTCTCCCTTCACATTTCTCGATATTATAAGACTGCACTTCTTACCCAAGCGTTACCCGAATTAAAATGATCTGTCTTAATAAATTTGGATTATTATTATTATTGCTATTTCAGTTACATCCGGTTTATAATATTATATTTAATACTATATTTATCTGAAAGAGAAACGCTGAGTGATAATATTCAGAGACTACGTGGCTATATTATATAATTTTGTTCTCAGATATTGAAATATTGGACGAGAAGATTCTATAAAGATTTCCAAGCAAAACATCGTAAGAAATCAAGGAATATAAAGCAGCGTGCCCAACTAGTTATGTAATGCTCACAGAACAATATACTCAGAGAGAAGAACGACAACTTCATACTTTAGAATTGCTTACACGGTGCACACCAGCGCCCCAGTTTAATCCATTGAAAACATTCGTAGACCGGGATATTTAAAAATGTGATTATATTTTTGAATATCCCGCTCATTTAAAACAATATTCAGCTATCGAATTTCCGATTGCTGTTTTGCACAATACAATTGAGGTACATACCTATATTCGAATGTATAAATATTATGCAAAAGCAACAAACGAAAATACTTTGTAAAGGGATTTACAATAGTTAAATAAAACAAGATGTCACACATTCTCTGTACTGATATTTATTTGAAGTCATACCACAATTTTACGCACTTTACAGTTTACTTTCCAGCCTTTGTAGAAAATCACAAAAAGTGTCAGTATCTCACAAATATAATGAGTCTCTATCTCTTAAAACCTTAATAGATAGATAGAGACAAAAGCGTCAAAATTTCACAATGGAGTTTTTATCTCATAAGTTATTATAACACAACACTAAAACCGTCAATTTCGTCACTGATGATTAAAAACACTGTAAAATCACAATTATCTTACCAAACTAACATTTAAAAACAAGTAATAGATATTAATATAGAAATAACGCTGAACGCAATTCCAAACAAGTCTTATCAAATACACAGAGTAAGAAATATTATGGTCAAATCATGGAGTAAAATAATGGATTAAATTGTCAAAAAATTTGTTTTTAAGATGGCGTCAGTGACATGATTCTTATATCTCATTCTTTAATAGAGCACCATCTCTTTTGTACTCATAAATCCAGTGTAGGCATGGTCTGGTTTGAAAGCTGACTCCCTGTGTTAATACTACTAAGACTTAATAGCAAACTAAGTTTTACCTTACAATCCACTGTTAAGATAGGAAGATTTTTATAAAATTTCCAGGTATAAAATTTCACTGTAGAGTTTCCCGTTTGGCAAAAGGCTTTATTCTGTTCAATATTTGTATAGTTAAATGTGCACTTGCATGCATCTGGACACTTTGAGAACACTTCAGCTTGTAACAAACTAAATAGAAGTATACCAACTATGACATTCAGCCCCATAGAGTTTCTAGAAAAAATAAGAAAATTTTGATAGTTATTAACGTGTTATATAATTATCTCTCGCATCCTTTATTTCTCTTTGGGTAGTAACTTGCTCCCAAAACTTTCAGTGCAAATATATTAACTTTTGTTATGAATTAATTATATTGAGACGAAACCAAATACATTTGCAAATTATTTGTTCTCTACATGAATTGTAGAAGAAGACGTGGAATATTTACTTTAAAACATCTAATTTCAAAAAGATCTGCAACGTATTTTAATAGTGTATATAGTTACAATATGCACTCTGCAAAATTGAATCTCTGGAATAAGTAAGTATTCTTCAACTTCTAAAAAGAAGTTGGCGAATCTGTAACCGAAAACAGAACTACAGATTGAGTTTTAGAAAAAGAAGAAAAACCAATATTAGCTCAAGCGAATATATCTTATTGCCATCAATTGAAACTTTTAGATTCTAGTAGATTCTAGACTAGTAAAATCTGCTTTATAATATATACGGTATAGTTAAAATTTACAAAACTTACATTCTAAAAGGTTCGTCCATAACTCTCAGCAGTAGTTCGACACGTCCTTATGTTAACGACAAAACAGATACAAACAGTATTTGTTACTTTGTGTCTCAAATAGCTTATTTACATCTCCTAGAATGACGCAATTCTTATTATTAACTTACGTTATTATGAATTAAGGAAAGATGTACAACATATAGAGCAATTACTGGTTCTATATTTTATTGAATTCGATTGATGATTTGTTTTAATATAACAAGTTGACACTTGTTATTAATATTTTGGTCAATATCACCTCAAAATGGTGAAAATTCTCTAGACCTATATCAGTTAGTAGTCTTAATCACGCTGACATTTTCAAATTTATATTGTTGAACTGAAATTTCTTGAGGGGCGACTAATGAGTAACTGGGACGCAAGTGATGTTTAATGAAAATACCAAGAGTTATACCAACTGTCAAAAAAAGAATGAAAAATTATTAATCCTTTAACAAAATACAATATAATACATAAGAATATGTATATTTGAAATTTATCAACCAGGACCCGCTTGTGGTTTACATACATACATATCATCACGCCATATCCCTTGCAGGGTAGGCAGAGAAAACAGAGTGCCAGAGTACTCTATCTTTGCATACTTCACTTGCTTCCTCAACATTCATAATTCTCTTCATACACGCTCGCCGGTTTCGGAGGCTCTTGACTTCACCTTGCTTCAGTACATGACCGATATGGTCTAGGTAGTTGAGTTTCGGTCTCCCCCGGTACCTACGTCCTTCCACTTTTGAATTGTATATCTTCTTAACCAGACGTTCGTTCGACATTCTTTCCACATGTCCGAACCATCGGAGCATTCCCTTTCGCATATTTACACCAATACTCTCTTTCATACCTACTCGCTCTCTTACGTCGTCGTTACGAATGCGGTCGGTCAGCCCTTGTGGTTTATTATAAAAATATTGAGTTTTATTACTTTAAATACTTTGAAGGACGTAGTGTCTGGATGGATGAATGACTTTAAATATAGAAGCGTAACTCTATTTACTATCAACATCTATTACTGCTGTTATATTCATCATCATCATCATCTTGCTCTTATCGCAATTTATTTGGGGTCGACGCAATATGTCTTCTCCTTCCATTGTTACTGCTGTTATATTTATAATACTAAATGCATTCCCAAGAAAGGTTCACTTCTACTTGATAATGAAACTATTACCAATAACTGTGCAGTAATTACATGTACCTACTATGAAAAAGGAGTACATATTATTTTAAACTTATTTAGTGATTGTTTATCAAACATCATCTACAACAACTACATAGTCTTGTCATAAATACTGTAACAAAGATTTTTTTTTTATTACAAATAGCATTTATTACTTTTACAATGTGTTATTTTTCCGTGAGGTGATGGAGTAAGAATACAATTCACCACCCCCTACCTTATCCGTGTGTGATCGTACGAGACGACTAAGGGATATAAAACATCTATGCGAGAGCAGAAATACTCGAAACAAAACCCTATACCAACACGTCTGACCAGCGTGGTATAGTCGGTCAATTACCCTTCCATTATGGAGGAGGCCCGAGCCCAACAGTGGGACATATATGGGCTGAGTTGATGATGATGATGATGGTGATGATTTTAATACATAAATATAAAACAATTTAAAATCTAAAAAGCTTGTTCGAAGTGGTCTCGATTGGCTGCAATGCAATCCTTTAAACGTTGAGGCCAGTTGTCAATAGAAGCACGCACTCTTTCCATGGGAAAATTTTTCATTGCCAATCGTATGAATTGTTTTAGGGACTCCAAATTATCATGGCGTTTAGTGCATGCCATACACTCTAAAACTGATCATAAATCATAATCCAGCGGATTAAGATCGAGACTAGTCCTGACGGCCAGTCTTTAGCTTTGATAAAGTCCGAAACGTTCGTTTCCAACCAAGACTGCGTAGACCGAGCTTAATAACCCGGCGCCGAGTCTTACTGGAGGATAATTCTTAGTTATTGAATATGGTGTTGTTGAGGGCCTTCACTATCTTCTCAAGAATGGTATTTTGATACACTTGTGCCGATATTTTGATTCCTTTTTCATAAAAGTATGGCTCAGCTTCACTCCTTCATAGCTAATACCTCACCAAATTATCACTGAAGTCTGATAATGCCCACGTTGCACTCTGTCGACTAAGTAGGAAGCTTCTTTAGAGCTTTCGGCATAAAAGAAAAAGAAAAATTGCATTTGGCGCCATACCTACTTTGTAATGCCATCACGGCGGTTCGGTTCTCTTTATTACCCAACTCCATTTTAATATCGCAAATATCATCCCCAAACCTCTAATAAGTACTCTAGGTGCGAATTCACTAGTGCATTGTAAATTGTATGGCACACAGGAATTAGAATACAACCATTAGTTCTACGGAGGGCTCCAGTAAGTGAAATAATTTTGGATCTCACGCGTTCAATATAGTCATAGAGACTTCAACTGTGCGGTCACGTTATAATTTACTCCGTGAAAATATTACAAAATCTTAGTAAAAAGTTGCTTTCTTGCTTTGTACTATTTAGTTCTTTAATAATTATTGCCAAATAAACTGTTCATGTATAATAAAACTGTTCACAGTGTTGCATATGTGGTAAATTTAAAAATAATTTGTGTGTAGTGCGGGTGATGTTAATATTCTTACGTTGAACTATTTTCTTAAATTACCCTACTTTACTATCAATAACATTCTTCAATAGAATGACAATTTCGTATTAAACACTCAAGTCTGTGTGGTGCATCTGTTAAGCGCACGGTATTGATATAGACAACGAGCGCCGTATGTTCCAGTCCTCGGATGCAAATCGTATTTTTGAGGTATTTCTTCACACATTGTATTCACAATATCTGACTGTGATATTTGTAGTTTACCAGTCAAACAAAATGAAAAAATAATATGTATAGGGTGTGATAAAATATATCATTATTTATGTGTTAATCTGAGCGCTACTGCACTTAAAAATTTCAGTAAAATTGCACGTTCTACTTGGTTGTAGCCTTTTTTTTTTTTTTTTTGGTGGACTATGCATTAGTCTCACCCCGCCAAATCGGTCCGGGGTGACGGAGAAGGTGGCGCGTGACCCCATAGACCCACCGTAAAAACTCTTCTCTCTTCGCCGTGCGAGCGGGTCACCGGGACCCGATTATTAACTTCGGTGGCCCGCCCGGCGGTTCACCCTCGCGGGTTCCTCTCGTCGACGCCCCGACAGATTTCGCCGTCGGGGCGTCGCCCTCACGCGGTGGCCTCACGTCGCTGGCGGCGGCCCGGGGCGCGGGAATCCTCCCTTGCCCGTTCCGCCGCTTCCTTTTGCGAGATGACAGCCTCGCAGAAGGCGGCGACCGCGTCCCAGTTCCTGATGCTGTCGACCATCGCCCTCGCGACGGCCGGCAGCGTCAGGTCGGCACCGATGACAGCGACGAAGTCACGGCGCTGCCCGTCCCAGCCCGAACATACCTCGAGCGTATGTTGCGCCGTGTCCTCGTCGCTACTGCAATGGTGGCAGGACGGAGTCCACTCCCTCCGCACGGCCGTGTGCAGGTACTTGCCGAAGCAACCATGCCCCGACAAGACCTGCACCAACCGGAAAGAGAGGACTCCGTGCCGCCGCTCCATCCACTCCATCAGTACGGGCCGGAGGGCCTCAACGGTAATAACACCGTGTCTAGGCCTCTCCAGCCGCGTAGCCCAACGGGCGATGACTTCTCGGCGGGCGTCCTCGCGCCAGGTGGCTATCTCGTTGAACGATGGGGAGCCACCCTCTTCGCGCATTGAGATAACCCGCCGGTAGAGGTCGGAGAGCATCTCCGCTTCTAGGTCCCACGGGGGTGTCCCGGCCAACAGGCACGCCGCCTCTGTCGACACCGTGCGGTACCTGCGAATGGCTCTGACCGCCATGGCTCTCTGTGGCCTCCACAGAACCGCCCTGAGCTGGGCGTTCAGAGCCCTCGCCCACACGGGTGCGCCGTACATGGCCATCGAGCGGATGACCCCCGCATACAGCCGTCGGCCCTCGAAACTGGGTCCGCCCAAGTTCGGCATGAGTCGAGAAAGGGCGGACGCCGCGCCGACAAGCCGGGGAGCAATCTGTCGGAAATGCTCCCGGAACCACCATCGCCCGTCGAGCACCAGACCCAAGTACCTCATATGGGCCTGGATGCTGATGTGGATGGAGTTTACCACTATCGAGGTGCCGATGGGTAGCCTCACACGGGGCCCATGGAAAAGTAGGGCCTCCGTCTTGTTTAGGACCACCCTGAGCCCCAGCGCCTCGATCCGCCTGACCATCTCCTCGGTGCCGAGAGTGGCCAGGCTCGCCGCCTCTTCGAGTGTCCTGCCCCGGGCTGTGACGAGCGTGTCGTCAGCGTAGCACACCAAGCTCAGCCAGGGGGGGAGACTCCCTCTCAACGCCCAGTCGTACCCGATGTCCCACAGAGTCGGCCCCAGAACCGACCCCTGTGGAACGCCGCACGACATGGGCATCCGCACAATGTCCCCTGCGGGACCTGCGCAGAGGATACTGCGGCCCTCCAAATAGTCTGCCACCAGCCGCCTGAGTTACAGGGGCACTCCCAGGAACCGGAGCGCCTCCCTGATGTAGCCGAATGGCAGACTATTGAATGCGTTGGCGATGTCCAACGACACCGCCAACAGCACTCCCTTCCCGGCGACGGCCTCCGCGGCCGCCTGCCTCAGACGTAATAGGGCCCCGATGGTCGAACGCCCGCTCCGAAACCCATACTGAGCGTCCGACAGATCGGGCCCCACCTCCTCCAGGTGTCGGACGATGCGGGCAGCGAGCACACGCTCTAGCAGCTTACCCACATCGTCGAGGAGCACGATGGGCCTGTAGGCCGACGGCAAATCCGGGGACCGTCCCGGCTTTGGCAGGAGAACCAACCTCCCTTCCTTCCAGCACTCAGGGAACCGTCCAGACGTCAGACAGGCGTTGAACAGCTGCCTGAGGCGAGGCTCGAAGTGCTCGAGGAGCGACGTCAACACCCGGACTGGAATTCCGTCCGGGCCGGGGGCCGTGGTGGCGGAACGAATTTTCGCCACGGCCGTCCCCACTTCCAACTCCGTCACGGGCGGAACACTCTCGTCGTCACCGGCCTCCCGGTCCTGATCTGGCGGAGCCATGACCGGGGGCGTGTGTTCCGACTGCCGTGGAAACAGCTCCTCGACCACCCTACGAAGGAAGTCGGGCTGGAGGGTCTCAGTGAGGGGGGGGGCCGCGCGCGAAGCTTGTTCAGCGCCGCGCGATATGGGCGACCCCAGGGGTCACGGTCAAGACCGTCCAGCATCTCCTGCCAACTCGCACCCTTGGCGGCTCGGATGGCCCGCCGAAAGGCAGTCCGCGCACTGCGGTACGCCTCGTACAGCTGGCCCTCCCGCTCGACGTCGCGGTGATTTCGCCGGCTGCGGGTGTAGGACCTTCGGGCACTGATACACGCCGCACGAAGGTCCGCCAGTCTTGGGGACCACCAGTAGACCCCCTGCCCCGGAGGTGGACGCCACCGCACTCTGGGCATGGCCGCATCGCAGATCTGCGTTAACGCACTGCGAATGCGGACAGCCTCAGCGTCCACTCCGTCAGCTGGGGGTGGTGAGGACAGCCACGTGCTGACAGTGGCCGCCTCCGCCAGTAGATCCCTGTCAAGACGACCCACAGCCCACCGCGGAAACGCGGGAGCTCCGTCCGCCCTGTGACCCCTACCGGGTTCCCGGGGGGAGACCTCCATCCGGATGTACCGGTGGTCCGACAGGGTCTCCGCCTCCTCCAGGACACTCCAGTTCCTCACCCGTGGCGCGACAGCGGGGCTAGCGAACGACAAGTCCACTATCGACCCGCCCTGCCGCCGCACACACGTGTTCACCGAGGCCCTGTTCAGAACACAGAGGCCCAGTGAAGCCGCCCACTCGTTGACCGCCCGCCCGCGGTCGTCCGTCGTAGGGGACCCCCACGCCGTGGATTTGGCGTTGAAGTCCCCCAGAACCAGGACGAGGCCCGGTGCCAGTCGCCGTATCGAGGCCTCCAAGGTGTTGAGTGAGGCCCCGAAATCGTCCATCCTCCTAGTGGGGGAGAGGTATACGCTGTAGAGCGTGACCACTCCCCACTCCGCCGCGACAAATTCCTCGCCCCTATCCAAAAGGGACAAGGACGGGAAGTGCCGCTGCGTTGAGACGACGCCGGGCCTTCCTCAAGACGGCCTCGTAGCTGAGGCCCTTCTCGGCCGCCTCGGGCAGTACAGTGATCACCACTGCGGCCGTCTTCGGCGACTTGAGCCCCTTGCGCGGTCTCTTCTTCTGTCCGGCTCCTGCCTGTGGAGACCTCAGCGGCGCGCTTGGCCTCCACTCTCCTCCTTTGGCCGCGACTCCTTCTGTCGCGTTCGGCTACCTGCCAACCCTGTTCGGGTACGGCAGTCGTGCCAGACGCGGAAGGCCTCGTCGCAGCCTCGCTGGTCGTCGCCGGCGGTGTTGTTGCGGGCGACTTCAGCGGTCCGGCAGGAGCCGGAGCCGTCTTCCGCCTCAGGGCGGGTCCCTTCGGCGCTGGGCCAGGGCCTTTGGGCTTAGGCCCGGCCGCGGCCGCGGCGTAGCTGCCCACGCGGCTACCCTGACAAGGCAGCGGGGCGGGGGCTGGTGCCACATGCGGCCGCTTATCCACGGCTAGAGGCGGCCGGACACGTGGTTCTGGAGGCAGTCTTGCCTCCAGAACGGCCACACGCGCATCAACGAGTTTGCCAACTGCGTTGATGATTTTGGCGAGGGCCTCGTCCGACAAGCCTCCCACCTCCAGCGTCGGGGTCGGCTGAGCCTCTCCAGGGGCCCGCTCCGCGGCGCCTGGCGGCTTTGGTGCCGCAGGGGCGCTAGCCGGCGGCAAGCGGTCCGCGGGGAGAGGCGTCAACCTCACCACGGGGACAGGGAGCTTCGCCGCGGCGACCGCGCCAGCGTCAGCCGGCGACGCGCGCTTCGCGGCGGCAGGCGTCTTCCTCGCCGCGGGGACGGGTGTGACGGTGACGCCATCACCTAACGTCGTCGGCGCCGCAGCGCGAGGCGGCTTTGGCGCCGGAGCGGCCGCCGAGTAGCCAGCCCTGACCGATGGCGCGGCTGGCGCAGGTGACACGAACAGCGCCACCTGCGCCTTGAGGTCGGCCACGTCTATCAGCAGCTGGCGGTTTGCCCGACGCATCTCCGCCAGCATGTCGCCCAGGTTCCGGTTCCGGGTCCGCAGGCCTGACATCTCGCCTCTAAGGCGGACATTTTCGGCCTGCAGATCCGTGGGTTCGCTGGCGCGGACAGCGACCGCCGCAGCCCTTTCCACAGCCGAGGCCCCTCGCCCTCTTCGGGAGGCCTGGATCTTGGGTGGAGGCATGTTGGCCACGCTCCCCTCAGTTTCGGCGCTCGAGCTACCTCCCTTACTCAGGGGGCGCTTTCGCACCTGCGAGGGGAAGGCCTCCTCCTTCTTAGTCGCGGTCGCCGGCGGCGTCTTTGCTGCTAGACGCGCCGACGACCTAGTGGGGCCTTCACCAGCCGACCCGCTGTCCTCTTTGGACGGCCCTGCGGGAATATCACCGCCCTCGTCCATTCTGACGGTAGATCCGCCGCCCTCGTCTTCGGACGGCTCTGCGACTTCGCTGTCGCCCTCGTCCGTCGACGGCTCTGCTGCGAGTCTACCGTCCTTCTTCTCTTCAGCGGCGGCAGCCTCCCTGCGCGCTCGCCGCTCCTCCAGCCGCCTCTTGTGGCTCAGGCTGTTGCCCCGAGTCTTCCTGGGCGACCTCCGCTTTGCTTTTTGGGCCTCCACGATTTGTGCCGGGCCCTCGGCAGACGCCTCAAGTCCAGAGGACGAGGCGTCGTTTTGGTCAGTTTTTGATCGGCTTGACCGGGCCTTGGGGTGAGGATCACTACGATCCCCGTCGTGATTTGATTTTAAATTTGCAGTATCCATGTTTATACCCACGAGAATGGGAGATACAAGACGTCGACCCGGGCAGAGATCCCTATACCCGGGCAAGCCTACATTTACCAACCAGGGGGTCAGCCGGTGCTCTGGCTGGAGGGTGCTAACGACAGAACAACCCATCTGCCATGCATCTTCTCACCGCACGCCAGAACTTAAGATTCTGGGTGATTTCCGAGTCCGAATGTTACTTCGAACTCTTTATAGAGGTTGTCTTCCTCGCGGTCCGGGCGGTTAAGCCAAGACCCTCGCTCCTGATACTACGCCTCAAGACAACGTGTCTTGAAGCAAGATATCAGGTTTACGATGTGTGGGCGGTGGCATGTGCCTGCCCAGCCCTCAAATGAATGAGTGACTGAGCCCGTCCCAATATTTCGCGTCCTATACCCTCTACTACGACTGTAGTAGAGTAAGGAGCGAAATCGCGCAGATATTCGCTACGGACGACAGTACAACAGAAGAACTGGGGACCGCCGCCCGCACCCAGGGTACACCGCGTGGAGGTTTCTGCGATAGTACCCCACTTGGCTGTAGTCTAGCTGCTCGGTTAAATAAGATACTTGTAGTAAACCTACCGATGAAGATAGCACTGATGGTGAGAAAGGAGACAGTGATATTCGAAGTATAATTAGAGAGGAAATTCGGAACGCGATGCGCACTGAAGTGAGAAGTATGATACGCGAAATAAGGTGCGAAATTAATGATTTGCGATTAGAAATAGCTGAATTTAGTGCCTTTGATATTACACATATTAACGATTTAAAATCAGAAGCGCCCGCTGCACCGCCGCCAGCTCCTTCCCGAGCTAGAGATTCTGACCCCGCAGAGCCGACACCTCGCCACTAAGGCGGGCGTTTTCGGCCTGCAGGGCCTCCATCTTGGGCTGGGGAGTGCCGCTGCCCGCCATATCCTCAGTCGCCTCGTCAGCAGGGGTCTTTCCGACGCCCTCACCACCGACGCGGCGACCGCTTTGGACTTGCGAGTCGCAGCGCCCCCAGTCGAACCAGCCGGCGTCAGAGCCGCCGCCGTTGCCGTCGCCTTCCCCCTACCGCAGCGCGATGTCGCCACCTTCGGCGGGGGGAGTTTTGAAGACCCCTCTCCAAGGTCGGATTCCGAGCTCCCCTCTACATGGGGACGCTTCCGAGCCCTCAGAGAGAAGTCTTCCAGTCGCACCTCCAGTGCCACCGCCAGACTCACCGCGGCAGAACGCGGCGAGGCGGCGGCCCGGAGGTTTGCAGCTGATGGAGTGCTGCTTACATCGCTATTATAAATAGGAGGGACGCTGGTAGTCGCCATCCTCTCCGCGTTCTTTAGCTGGCGCTTCTTACTGAGCTCGCCCTTCCTGATGCTGTAGCCCAGGTACTTCCTCCTTGTCCGTATTTTTACTTTAGGGGCCAAGATGACAGCCGGGCCCCCGGCGGCTAAAACAGAAGGTGAAGGATAATCTGTTACAAATAATTATAATAATATATTAAATTAATATAGTCTCTAATCTAATGAGATAATGAATGTCATGCATACATATCATCTGTCTAATTACTAGGTACTAAGCTATATATGTTAACTCTGTTGTATTGATGCAATTGCTGTAATTGTACTGTTGGTGGGCTGAATAAAATAAAACAAAATAAAAGAAAAATAAATACCTCTTCCATGTCAGCTTATTATCCAATAAAAGTCCATGATATTTTCCTGAGAGGATTTCTTCATAATTTGATTATTTATGGTGAAAGGAGTGAGGGGAGTGAAGTGAGTTTTTATTTTTTGAACAGAATATCACGTTAGAAGTTTTGGATATGTTGATTGTGAAAAGGTTATTTGTATACCATTTCGTTAGAATATTGAGATCATTTTGAGCCTGTGTAATAATATCATTTATAGGATGTGCGAAAAAGGCAGGTATCATCAGTGTGACCCTGAAGTCCGGCTCTACAGACATCATTTATGAACATGAAAATAACAGGGGCCCAAGGATTGAGCCTTGGGGTATACCATATTGAATGTTTCTAGGCTGGCTCACATGTTTTCGTATTTTGACTACTTGAGGCCTGTCAGATATATAAAATTCAAACATTTTAAAAGCTATGCCAGCTACTCCCAACATTTTTAACTTCACTAGACCAGATCGGTCATGTACTGAAGGAAGGTGGAGTCAAGAGTCTCCGAAACCGGCGAGCGTGTATGAAGAGAATTATGAATGTTGAAGAAGCGAGTGAAGTATGCAAGGATAGAGTTCTCTGGCACTCTGTTCTCTCTGCCTACCCTGCAAGGGATATGGCGTGATGATATGTATGTATGTATGTATGTAAAAGTATATTATGAGAAATGACATCAACAGCTTTTTCAAATCAATAAATATACCAACTGCTATGTGCTTTTTATCAATTTAGTTTTTGAAGTGAAACTTCTTTAGAATCGTTGTGATTTCAAACTCTATGAAACGAAAAAATAAGTCCATAGAGACACAAACACATAAATGTATAGGATTCAGCCGGCGAGAGAATGAGATAGAACACATTAGACGTTCTCGGTCTCCTCTTTGTGCGACTCTTCGTAGCATCCCCACTATCGTCTACTAAACATTGTCCATATGTATGCTCCTGTGTAGTGGGATAGTCAGTCTCTGCCATGACACACCCCAACCAATTAGTGGTTGGGGCGGCTTCCTATACCCCATCGCGTATCTCCAAAATCCGACGTCCGCGTCACGTCCTCAACGACGATGACGACGCTATAACGCTCGCCCAAACAAAAGCCTACGCCGCACGCGAGGCCATCTCCCACAAATATCCGCGATTTCGTCCTCGCCTTCGAGGTGCGAAAACACGGCGCGCAAAAATCACCGACGCAAAGGTGGACACGTCCACGTCCACCTTGCCCTCAGCGACGCCCCGAGCCGAGGTCCGTTCCCCACAGGGGGAGCCCTCGGGCTATGTCGCTTAACACACTTCTATCGGATTGAGAGCCTTCGGGCTCGCCCGCAGTCCGGTTCAGCTGTAAAAGCCCCTTCGGCTAACAGCTCGCAGTTGGTACGTTTTAGTGGGTATTCAGTGTCCCCTTCAGGGCCTGCGAGTACCACATACCCCGCCCGGGGCGGGTATGCGAAAAATGCATTTTTAACCACTGCGTTACCAAAAAAAAAGAAAAAAAATCCGGATAGTCAGTATATCTATATCTTGCTCCAGGTCCGAGCGTTCTACGTGTTATGTTAGTATGTGTTTAATGCATGTTAAACATGCATGTGTTAGAAAGTGTTAGTATAAGTGTGTTGATTGTTGATAAATTTTTATTGTGTCAATATTTTCATCTCCTTGTTGAATGACTATATCTGTCTCAATCTCTCATAGCCTACCCCTGATAGAAAATACTCATTGAAGAGTATTGAAAATGATAAAATTTTAATTGTTTTCGGTAATTCTAATTATTTTTTTATGTACTTATAAATATACAGTTTACATGAAGCTACTGTTAATTTTTTCAATACTTTTCAATAAGTTTTTTAATCAGGGACTTTTCACAAGTTTCACTTCTACCGTGTGTGACTTGCACACACACATTTTTTTAATTTTTGCTACTAAGTCAATTGTGCCAGATAATATATTTGATTTTGGTCTGATACCGTATTGATATTTAGTTATGAAGTCTTATCTGCGCCTGATGTGGCACCCTAGCCGAGGCCGCGGGTGACTAGACCGAGGAATAATCCGTCACTCGCAGAGAGGTTGACCGCGTGAGGGCGACGCCACAGCAGTTAGCTGGGGCGTCGACGGGGGATGGTACCCGAAAGGGCTGGTCACTGATGACAAGGAAGTGGTACCAGTGGCCGGCCCAATGGCGATGGGAAGAGAATACGGTGGGTTATGGGACCACGCGCTGCCACGCGGGGTGACGTGTGTCCAGGCCTTAGTCTACCCACAAAAAGTTGTGAAGTCTATTTTATTCAAATAGTCTTTAAGTCTGTTAAAAGGGACTCTTTCAAATACCTTGGACATTATTGGAAGCACCGATATTAGGCGATAATTGTTGATATCCATATTGGAGCCAGATTTCAATACTGGGGTAACTTTAGCTACTTTTAAATCTTCAGGAAATATGCCCCTATGATATATTTATTAAGACATTTAGTTAAATGATAGACAATAAGAGGCGTTATGCATTTGATGTCTTTAGTATTTATTTCATGAATGCCTGCGCTCGTATTGGGATCTAAGTTATTTAAAGTGTTATTGATTTCTTCTGGTGTAATTGAATGTTACTTATCATAAAAAATATTTTAATTTTCAAAACTTTACCCCCTGCATAATATAAATTTGATCTAAAAGTACCTACGCTAAATTTAAGCAACGGCTTCTCTTCACCAAAGTTTTTTTCAATCTAATTATATTCGGGCAACGATTCAGATTGAAATTTTATGATCAATTGTAATGAATTTCGTAACTCGTAATACGTTAATTAATCAATAAAGTTTTCATCATAAGTGATTAACTTACAGAATTTCGAGTTTTCACGTAAAGTTTAACTGACCTGGCTATATAATATTCTACCTGTTCTATAAGGGAGTTCTATAGAACTCCCTTATAACATATAGATAGATATATATAGATAGATAGATAGAGTATATCTATAATAAAACTCCAGCGTTGCTATTTTGAGATTTTTATATTGCTCAAAGAGACGGTTACAAATGTGTTTACTGGAATTTAATAAAAGTTCCTAAAGAAATAATGTTAGCAATTCGTTATATTAAACATAGTTAACAACGTTTAGGCGTCAAATGTTTATAAATGAACACATACATACATACATATCATCACGCCATATCCCTTGCAGGGTAGGCAGAGAGAACAGAGTGCCAGAAAACTCTATCCTTGCATACTTCACTCGCTTCCTCAACATTCATAATTCTCTTCATACACGCTCGCCGGTTTCGGAGACTCTTGACTCCACCTTCCTTCAGTACATGACCGATCTGGTCTAGGTAGGTTAGTCTCGGTCTCCCTCGGTACCTACATCCTTCCACTTTCGCATTGTATATCTTCTTAACCAGACGTGGTTGGTGTAAATGCGAAAGGGAATGCTCCGATGGTTCGGACATGTGGAAAGAATGCCGAACGAATGTCTGGTTAAGAAGATATACAATGCGAAACTATCGTTGGGTACAATTTATATAATTCTTGTTATAGTCCATCTATTTCTTTATTTACAAGATTTATAACTATAAACTCTACTAAATAATCTAATTCCTATTAAGTTTTCTCAATTTCTTCCATTTTTTTCCATTCCATTCCAAATTTGGGTCTCCCCACAGCAAGTAAGTATTGAGAGTAATATATGATTTTAAATCTTTATCTAAGTTTTTGTCTTCTAAAATTCTTTCATCGACTAAAATTACAATTACTCTTGGTTTTCCTTCTAGTGCACACAAATTGTATGCCCTCCGAAATTCCAAGTGCGACCACTCCGATATCAGAAAGTGTTTTGATAAAATTATAATAGTTCTTGCAGAATTCTCAACAGACTGTATAATTTGATCTGGTATCAGTTCTCCCACAATCCAATCCCTATAATGTACACACACGTTTTGACCGTACTCATATTCTAATTTTGGTAATAGTGAGCCTATCAAAAATTCACCATCTTGATAAGCAAAAGATATGAAAATATCGTATTGTTTACTTGCATCTTGTTCATCTGCATTTGTTAAGGAATTTTTTGGAGGACGATTAAATAAACTTTTAATGTATCCCCCAAGACGGACACATATAACTGTAAGAATTACAGTTAAAATCAGACCTCCGAAAACCTCTGATTCAGTAGATACTACTAACCCACGTTCTTCATTATATTCAAGACGTATATCTATAATTGATAATAGATTTCCATTTGCACAAACAATCTTATTAAAGTCTGATACCCAACCACGATCGTACCAGTCTTTTATAATTGTATTTGATAAACAATCGCATTCCAGTGGATTTTTGGATAAATATACAGTTATGTTCTTATTTGTTGCAAGTGATTTCGATGATTTCGGAGTATTTTGTTCAATATGAGCAAGTGATTTAGATGACTCTGGCCTATTTTTTTCTGTACGCGATATGTTATTGTTTCGTAAATCTATATCAATAGAGTTCCAGACGTAATATGTGGTGGTCCTATAAATTAAATCAATATTTAATTGTTGGTTATTATTAAAATCCGTGTGGTGATGGAGTAAAAATATAATTCACGTTCCTCTTACACCTTTAAGTGTCTTAAAAAACGACTAAGAGATATATTGTACAAAAAAAAAATCTGCCAAGTGCGAATTGGGGAAAGGTGCCATAAAACTAAAAAAATCACGTTTATTGTAGGTATAGGGCCCTCCTAAACTATTGAATTTATTTTTATTTACCTAATTGTTTATTATTAAAGTAAATATACATCTAAATATTCGGTGAATATTTTCAACTTTCTACCTGTTTTCATTATTATTATTTTTAGCAAATAAACGGCGAAAACGTCTTTTATTGTATGGGAGCCCTCCTTAATTATTTATTTTATTTTATTTTAATTAATTATATTTAAAGAGAGCACAAAACTAAATATTCTGTGAATAGTTAAAGCGTCTACCTGTCACCGTTATTAGTATCGAGCAAGAAACGTTAAAAAAAATCAAGTTTATTGTATGGGAGCCTCCCTTATATATATATATATATATATATATATATATATATATATATATTATTTTTAGTGTTATAGAGGCAATAGAAAGATATCATCTGTGAAAACTCCAACTATCTAGCTATCACCGTTCTTGAGATAACAGACGGACGGGCGCACAGCGAAGTCTCAGTAATAGGGTCCCGTTTTTACCCTTCGGGTACAGTAACCCTAAAAACATATAAGAGAAGGAAAACTCGATATTATACCCTATACTGATCCGACTGACCATCTTGGTATAGTAGGTTAAGATACTCTCCTACTATAAACAATTCTTGTACCCAGTAGTGGGACATATATAAGCTTGGATCAAGATATCATGATTATTAAAATACAAACTGTTTCTCGCCACAATATAAGTATTTTTGTTTTCATAAATTGTAAATCCTTGGTGATTTTTTTATAATGCGATGAATTTACACATACATACATACATATCATCACACCATATCCCTTGCAGGGTAGACAGAGAGAACAGAGTGCCAGAGAACTCTATCTCTGCATACTTCATTCGCTTCCTCAACATTCATAATTCTCTTCATACACGATCGCCGGTTTCGGAGACTCTTGACTCCACCTTCCTTCAGTACATGACCGATCTGGTCTAGGTAGGTTAGTCTCGGTCTCCCTCGGTACCTACATCCTTCCACGTTCGCATTGTATATCTTCTTAACCAGACGTTCGTTCGGCATTCTTTCCACATGTCCGAACCATCGGAGCATTCCCTTTCGCATCTTTACACCAATACTCTCTTTCATACCTACTCGCTCTCTTACGTCGTCGTTACGAATGCGGTCGGTCAGCCTAACTCCACAGATTTTCCGAAGAGATCACATTTCGACCGCATTAATTTTACTTTCATACTCTTTTCTGCATACCCAACTCTCGCTTCCATACAGTAATGTTGGGACAAGCACTGCGTTATGTATTGCTACACGTGCCTTCTGGCTGAGGTGGTGGCTGCCGAGAAGTTGCCCCAACGCTCCGTTCACTCTATTTCCCGCATTCACTCTTCGCTCTATATCAGTGGTGTACCGTCCATCTCGGCTAAATCCACATCCAAGATATACAAATTCATCCACTTGCTCTAGTACATCATTACCTATTGTTACTCTTACATCTGTTCTGGCTTCATCTCTTTCAAAGACCATTATTTTGGTTTTGCTCACATTCACGCGTAGACCCCTTTTCTTACAATCTTCTGTCATTGTGTCGACTAGGGTCTGCAGGTCAGTCGCTGACTGTGCCAGCAGGACTGCATCATCTGCATAAAACAGAGCAGAGACCATAATAATGTATTGTTTAAAATACCTTCGTAAATAACACATTATATTTTAGTAATAAATATATAAAAGGTAGACGCTGTGTGGCGGCTACGAATATTACCAACCCTTACTTTGCTTTTAGATGTCGTAAAATATGACGAAGAACTTTATAACGACCTGGGCCAACTCATATAAAAGGCATATAACATCTATGAGAGAGAAGGAAATCTCGAAACAAAACCCTATAACAACACGACTGACCAGCGCGGTATAGTAGGTTAATTTCCCTCCAATTACGGAGGAGGCCCGAGCCCAACAGTAGGACATTTATGAGCTGTGATGATGATGATGATGATGATGATGAAGAGATATTAGAAGACATGCCAGTAAATCTTAATATTTCGCTTAATATTGTTACCCCTAAAGTCTAGTGTCTTCAGTTTTTGCAATTTAAAGAACACTCCATCGGGCAATTCTTTTATTTGGTTGGAAGTAAAATTCAATTTCTATAACGACAGATTTGTCCAAAATATTTTAGATGTTCAATTCTATCAAATTTATGAAAACTGATATCATTATTAAACTATTTAATCCATTGAATAGATGTTCTGGGAGTCTGCTTATCTTGGTTTTAGTTAACCAAACTGCTTGTACTCGATTTGGTACATTAGCAAAGACACGAGTATCCAAAGCCAAGTACAAAACGTTATGTACAATGAGTATCTGAAAATACGAAGTTTGGAGTTAATGCAAACGTTACTACAATATTCTTTTTTGATTATATCCAAGAAGTAGATTGTAGGTATCATAGAGACAAGAATACGAGGCACTGGAGATAAAATAAAAGTATTTGCCATGTTTAGAGACATAAAAATATCTAAAAATGAATTTAACCGGAGTCTTAGAAAGTTTTGATTTTGATTTGATTTCTTTACCTGAATCAAATTTTCAAGATTACCAAAAAGTTTATTTGGTATAATTTCCAGCATATTGCCATCTATAATCAAAGTCCGTAGGCTTAGTAAGTTGGAGAATGCATCCTGTTCTATTAATTCTATCTTACTCATGGAGAGACGTAACTTAATTAGCGAGTGAAGACCTGTAGAAAAATTAAATGTTTAACATGATCTCTTACGATTTATTAGGCAGGCTTACAGATAAAAGTCTTCCTCTTCACGGCCTTAGCTACGGTGACATCAAATTCATATACACTCAACTGTACCAAGCTAGATACTGACTCATTGCTAAAACATTGCAGACCCCGACGCATATCTATAATAAAACCATGTTATATTATCTATTTTTGTCAAAAAATATAACAAAGGAAGGAATATATTGTAAAACAACTCCTCATCGTCATTATTTTGTTCTTATCCTTATCTATCTATATAAGACATTTCTGTAGTCACTCCCTGTCCGTCCATGTCATGCCTTAAGAAGTTCATCCGTCCTTTCTTTGAAAATCCATTCTTTACCCCTGAAGCTTGAATACTTAAAACTTACCTCACAATATTACTCACATCCCGTATCAACACATGTCTATATTATGTCACCCGTTCGCTCCTTAACTTTTCCGTTATCCCTACTAATATATAAATGTGAATGTAAGTTTATTTGTTACGCTTTCACGCTAAAACTACTCAACGGATCATCATAAAACATTGTACACATATTCTTGGAGGTATTAAAAGTAACATAGGATACTTTTGATTAAAAAAAAAATCAAAATTTTTATATGAAAAATAAAAAAATTGCTTGTCAAAAAATCTCAAAATCTAGCTTCTTCAACGCCATCTAGCAGTCCAGTAATGAAGTTCCAACCCTGAGTATTGTAATACCGTTGCACTGTATTACCGACGGTCCAAAATAAAAATAGGGGATCAAAAACTTTAGGAAAGTAACCTTTTACGCGGGCGAAGTCGCGGGCAGAAGCTAGTTTTCAAATAATTATTTCTACTTATTAAAAAAAAAATAGATAATAACCACTATGTAATTTTAATAAAAAGAATTTAAAACACTACGGTTGTAAGAAATCACAAATTATTTATAACGAAAATCATTAATTTGGTATATTTTATAAATGGACATCTTGGTTTTGCAACGAAATCAAATATTAAATATAATAATTAGAGCCATTTTATAAATGATATAAAATCAAAATTATGTTATATAATTTTTGAATAGGATACGAATTTCGATAAATGAATATCAGTATAATCTTAAAAGCACTATTAAATTATATTGTCAATCTCACTAAATGAAACCAATTCTCTATCTTTCTATCTCGTGGATGTCGTTAAACTCGACTGCTATGCAAGAATAAGTCGATTTCTACCCTATTTTTTTTTGCGACGGGCTATGGAATCCATTCTGGAGGAGGCTCGGGCCCAGCAATGGAAAGTATATGAATTGAAATAAAAATCATAATTGAAATCATCATCTCAGTTCATATATGTCTCACTACTGGGTTCAGCCTCCTCCACACTAGGAGGGAAATTGACCTACCACC